>OX451736.1:951553850-952753850 GCA_948472305.1 Vicia faba
GAGTCCAACATGAAGTATGAAAGTCAATATGGGCATTGAAGGTCCAAAAATCCCTGTGCAAACTCAAACCCTAATTTAGGTCAATAGTGCAAGGAGGTGTCTTGAGCAGATCAAACCCTAGCTTGTGTTGAGTTCCAAGAGTCTTGTGATGAGAAATGTTGATAAAATGAGAGGGAAAATTTTCGGGTATAACAGTTGCCCCTGTTCAATCTTCTTGAACCTGAAGAGTTAGATTGGCAAGTTTTGCCTTTCGTGACTCGAAGGTAAAAGAGGATTGGACACTAGAGTGTCCGTAAACTTGCACTCATCAAAAATGTATCTGAGGGAATGGGCTTAAAGTTGCTATTTGGATATGGTAGAATCTTGCTGGAGATGAGCTTAAAGGTGCCATCCAAGACTTGTTTATTGAAAAATCAGTAGAATGAACATCAGAATGGCATCCGTATTTGAAACGTATCTGAGTTGTATCTAGAGTCTGGGTTTATATGAGCAAGGGAATGGCGTCAGTGTCTAGAGCGTATCCGAGCTGTAACTGTATTTGATCTTTGAATGAATATCAAAAAGACTGCCGTGTCTGGAGTGTATCTGTATTCTGAATGGGTAACAGAGAAACATCTGTGTATGGAGCAACTGTATGCTGGGGATAAATTCTGAATGAGTGACAGAATGGAAACCGTGTCTGGAGCGTATCTGGACTGTATCTGAAGTTGAGATCTGTATGAGTAGCAGAATGACTTCCGTGTCTGGAGTATATCCGTACTGTAACTGGGATCTGGATAAGTGACAGAATGACTTCTGTGGCGACTGCACTGGGGAGAATCAAACTTCTGGTGTAAGGGCCTGAATGGCATCCGTGTTTGGAGCGTATCTGAACTTGAAGTTGATAGTCGAATCTGAATGAGAAATAGAATAGCCGCCGTGTTTGGAGCATATCTAGTCTGTATTGGATTGCTGAAGTCTAAATGAGTAGTAGAATGATCGCCGTGTCGGAGGTGTATCCACACTGTATTTTGACTTGAAATTTTGAATGAGTAATAGAATGACCGTCGTGTCTGAGGTGTATCCATACTGTATCTGAATAATTGTTAATGATAGCCTTTTAATCTTATCCCGAAAAGGGAAAAATGTTAGCTAAAACACAAAGTTATGTTGCATGATATGTATGATGCAATGAAATGTGTTCCATCAATGTTTATGATATATGAATGTAATGGATGTGCATGTAGGCTGATTAGCTGTCTTGTTGAGGAAAATAAATCCTTGATAGTTGGAGACAATGAAATCCTAGACTGCTTCCGGAGAAAGTGAATCCTTGACCGATGCTGGGGATTCCAAAAAATCTTTGATTGTTGAAGATGAGAAATCCTTGCTGACTGCTTGGGGATTAAAGATCTTGATTATTGTGAATGAGAAATCCTGGGACCACTGCTGAGGATTGAAAATCCTTGGTGATTTATGGGGATTTAACAAGAGCTTTGACAACTTCTACGGGGAATGACATTCCTGGGAAATAAGGAAAACTCTGAAGACCTCTATTGGGGAATTAGAACCTGGGAGGCTTCCAATGGAGAAACATGAACTAGAATCTTCGTTCTGTTGGGAAATAACTCTGTGGGGATAGTGTTTATTCTGCTGGGGAAATTAGAAGCTTGGGTGTATCCAAATCTACTGGGGAATCATCCTAGTCGGGGATGAGACAAGAAGTTAACTGTTATCTGGTTGATTCTCAGACTTTTAAGATAACCTGGGGGAGTTGGGGAAAACTGAATAGTTCTCGCCGGGGATTGATAGTTGGAAATTTAACTTCGCTGGGGAAGAAGGTTCAGAATATACTGGCTCCGCTGGGGATCCTGAAATTTAACTCCGCTGGGGGTATATACTCCAAGGTTTTAGCTTTGTTGAGGATCTGAAAGATGTACCATAGGGGATTTCTTCTGGAATAGCACAAAGATATCTTCCTACACCTTCAACCTATCAGTAATTATCCTTTCTCAATTTCGTTTTATTTGTAAGAAGTGATTATATTCAAATGCATATGCCTATTTAACAAACCATTGGACGTTTTCAAATAAAACATAAGTGTAAAAAGAAAGGAAAGGCAAGCAAATTTTTGCGCTTTGAAGTATTTTTGTATTAACTTTTGTAAGTATCTTTGTACAAAGGAGACAGACATCCTAGTAAGAGAATGTTGTCGTAAAATTGAGAAAAATTTTATACAAAAGAAAGATGGCTATGTGCAATAATTCCATGGGGTTCCCATTCTGCTATAGCTTTCACAACTCTGAGTATCTTGTCCATTCGTTGCTTCGTCCGCCAATGATTGGATTGATCAGAAACCTGGAGCTTGTCCGTGAAGAGATTGTCCTTAAAGTGATCCGACGAGACATAGTCATACGCTTTAATTCCCTAATTTTTTCGTGGACCGCCCTTTCGGGTTTTCAGTCCACCGGGAAACCCCTTTTTTCCCAAGTCGCCCTTTCGGGTTTTCAACTTGCCGGGCGTACAGATTTTTTTTGTTTACCCCTAATTTTTTCCTGAACCGCCCTTTCGGGTTTTCGATTCACTGGGATGCCCATTTTCGCCCAAGTCGCCCTTTCGGGTTTTAAACTTGTCGGGTCATTTTATGCGTAGTATCTTTTGACTATGTCTGCGTTCGCAGGGTGCGGCAAGTCGTCGCCGTCCATGGTGGTCAGAATCATTTCTCCACCAGAAAATATGTTCTTAATCACAAATGGTCCTTCGTAAGTAGGAGTCCACTTGCCCCTGGGATCACTTTGCGGCAAGATGATCCGCTTGATTACAAGATCTCCGACTTGATATACTTGACGTCTGACTTTCTTGTTGAAAGCCTTGATCATCCGTTTCTGATACATCTGACCATGACAAATAGCAGTAAGTCGCTTCTCGTCGATCAAATTAAGTTGGTCAAGCCGGGTTTGAATCCAATCGTCTTCACTAAAACCAGTATCCTTCATGATACTTAAGGAGGGGATCTGAACTTCCATAGGTAAAACAACTTCCATGCCATATACCAAAGAAAAGGGGGTTGCCCCTGTTGAAGTACGTGTCGTGGTACGATATCCATGCAGAGAAAACGGTAACATCTCATGCCAGTCCTTGTAGGTGACTGTCATCTTTTGAATGATCTTCTTGATATTTTTGTTCGCGGCTTCAACAACACCGTTCATCTTTGGCCGATAGGGAGATGAATTGTGATGATAAATCTTGAACTGCTCGCACAGAGCGGTGATCATAGTGTTGTTCAAATTTGTACCATTGTCTGTGATGATCCTGTCGGGGATACCATATCGGCATATGATATTCTGTTTGATGAAGTGGGCAACTACATTCTTTGTAACAGAGGCGTAGGAAGTTGCTTCGACCCACTTGGTAAAATAATCAATAGCGACCAAGATGAAGCGATGTCCATTGGATGCTGTAGGATTGATCTCTCCAATCATGTCAATACCCCACATCGCGAATGGCCAAGGAGCTGTTAGAACGTTGAGAGGAACAGGAGGAATATGTACCTTGTCAGTATAGACTTGGCATTTGTGACAAGTACGGGAATGTTGATGACAATCAGCTTCCATAGTAGACCAGTAGTAGCCTTCCCTCAGAATCTTCTTAGCCATCGTATGTCCGCTTAAGTGGGTGCCGAAGGTGCCACTATGTATTTCAGTCATGATTAACTCTGCTTCAACCTTGTCCACACAAAGAAGTAGAACACAATCATGGTTGCGCTTATAAAGGATACCATTGCTTAGGAAGAACTTGGCAGCAAATCTCCTTAAGAACTTTTTGTCATTGACGGAAGCTCCTTCAGGATATTCTCGAGTCTGGAGATACCTTTTGATTTCATGAAAACAGGGTTGTTCCACTACTTCTTCGATATTAATCTCATGACAGTGCGCAGGTTCGTCCATTCGCTCGATGGTGATTTGGGGAGCCTCGTTATCCCAGTTGAGTTTAAACATGGAGGACGTTGTAGCTAGAGCATCTGCTAGCTGATTTTCTTCTTGCGGAAAATGCTCGAAGGTAATCTGCTCGAAATGAGGCAGCAATGTCAGGACATGTTCTTTGTATGGGATAAGATTAGGATGTTTGGTATCCCACTCTCCTTTGACTTTACTGATAACCAAAGCCGAGTCCCCAAATACGACCAAAGATTTGATTCCCAAGTCTATAGCAGCCTTGAGACCAAAGATACAAGCTTCATATTCAACCATGTTGTTGGTACAACTGAAGCAAAGTCGGGAAGTGAAGAGTGTATGGCAACCTTCCGGAGAAATGAGTACCACACCGATACCGTTGCCAAGTGCATTTGAAGTACCATCAAAGTACAGGGTCCATCGGGATCCTTGTTCAAGTCCGTCATACGGTCTGTTACTTTCAATGTTATACAATGTCATGATGTCCTTGTCAGGGAAGTCGAATCTCATAGATTGGTAATCTTCGACGGCTTGATGAGCTAGATGGTCAGCTAGTACACTCCCCTTTATAGATTTTTGGGTAGTATACTGGATATCATACTCTGTCAGGATCATTTTCCATCTAGCGATTCTTCTAGATAAAGCGGGCTTCTCAAAGATGTACTTAATCGAATCCATTTTAGAAATCAGCGAGGTGGTATGTGTCAACATATACTGTCTTAGCCGGCGAGCAGCCCATACCAAAGCGCAACAAGTTTTCTCGAGCAGTGAGTAGCGAGTCTCACAGTCAGTAAACTTTTTGCTAAGGTAATAAATGGCATGCTCTTTTCGGCCAGACTCGTCATGTTGGGCCAGTACGCACCCTATTGAATTATCCAAAACAGTCAGATACATGATTAACGACCTTCCTTCGATGGGTGGCATCAAGATAGGAGGTTCCAGCAAATACTCCTTGATCTTATCAAAAGCAACTTGACAATCATTGTTCCATTCAACTACCTGATCTTTCTTCAACAGCTTGAAGATTGGCTCACATGTAGATGTTAGGTTAGATATGAACCTTGCGATATAGTTTAAGCATCCCAAGAAACCTCTAACCTCCTTTTCAGTGCGGGGGGCAGGCATTTCTTGTATAGCTTTTACTTTAGCAGGATCAACCTCAATGCCTTTGTTGCTGACGATAAATCCCAAAAGTTTACCAGACCTGACTCCAAAAGTGAACTTGCTCGGGTTTAGTCTGAGCTTATACTCCTTCAATCTGACAAACAGCTTTCGCAGATGATCAAGGTGTTCTTCTTCTGTCTGTGAACGGGCTATCATGTCGTCTACGTAGACTTCAATCTCATGATGTATCATATCATGAAACAAAGCTACCATGGCGCATTGATAGGTTGCCCCAGCATTCTTCAGTCCGAATGGCATCACTTTGTAGCAGAAGGTACCCCACTGCGTGACAAAAGTAGTCTTCTCCATGTCTTCGGGGGCCATTTTGATCTGGTTGTATACCGAGAATCCATCCATGAAGGAAAATACCTTGTGTTGAGCTCTGTTGTCAACCAAGATTTCGATGTGTGGCAGTGGAAAATCGTCTTTAGGGCTAGCCCTGTTCAAATCCCTGTAGTCCACACACATTCTGACTTTGCCGTCCTTTTTAGGCACGGGCACAATGTTAGCGACCCATTGTGGATAGGAAGTAACAGCCAGAAAGCCAGCGTTGAATTGCTTCATTACCTCAGCTTTGATCTTCTCAGACATGTCGGGCCTCATTCGGCGGACTTTTTGCTTGATCGGTGGACAGTCTTCCCTTGTAGGGAGATGGTGAACCACAATATCTGTATCCAATCCCGGCATGTCTTCATAGGACCAGGCGAAGATTTCGACATATTCATTCAACAACTGCACTAAGCGCTCTTTGACACTTGGTTCCAGGTTGGAACCCACTTTTACCTCTTTCTTGTCTTCCTCTGTTCCCAAGTTGATGGTCTCTAGCAACTCTTCATGGGGCAGAATAGCCCTTTCCTCTTGTTGCAGAAGTCTGGCTAACTATCCAGGCACTTCACAATCTTCATCATCTTCGTACTCGGCATGATTGACCAAATCTTCAGAGTCACCGAAGGCTAAAGCACAATAGTCACCCATGGAATCCAGAGTGGATGGGTACCTGCATTTTATGAGTGTGGGTGTGTGTAAGGGATAGCCATCCTTAAACAAAACAAAATGTAAAAGGAAAGAAAATGAACACAACAGTTTATAGATGAAAACGTCCAATGATTCATTAAACATGGCATATGATAATGAAGAAATCAAGCCCTTACAAATGGACCTACATGCCCCGGGTAAGGCATAAGGTGAAAAGAGTGTGTAGGAATTGTTTAAATATTACAGACCAAAATAGGAAATTGTTCAAAGATAAATTACTGGTTGATGAAAGTGATGGGAACGAAGTCTTTCGCTTCCCAGTTGCTTAATCCTCCTTTGACGGTTGGAAAGATCCAATCTTCAAAGTTGTCTTCTTCATCATCATCTTCTACAACATTAATCCCATGGTGAGTGATTTTAAAGGGTGGTCCTCCAGCCCGGGAGCGACGCACCGCTTTCTGGCTAGTAGCAGTAAAACCTAGTCCGAACTTATCTGTCTTGTGAGGAAACTCAGGCAGTTGCCCCCGCACTGTACTCCTTCCTTCTTTGATTACAGCCTCCGCATCCTTGAGAGATGCCATCCGAGATACATGCTTGGAAATGATAGGCACATCCGTCATTGTCTTTGCCACTGCGACTTCAGGAGAAACTTCCTCAAAATGTTGGAAAGGCGTTTCTATGAATTCGCCATCCAACTCCACATAGCGGAAGGAGTTGAGGTGACTTATCATGTACTCTTCCTCACCGTGCATCGTGATGATCTTACCCTGAACAGGATACTTTAGCATTTGGTGTAAAGAGGAGGTAACTGCCCCAGCATAGTGGATCCAAGGCCTTCCCAACAAGCATGAATATGAAGGACGGATGTCCATCACATAAAAAGTAGAGTTGAAGGTCTCGATTCCCACTTTGATTGGGATGTCCACCTCTCCGTGAACCATCCGCTTAGAACCGTTGAAGGCTCTAACAATGATGTTACTGGGTTTTAAAGTTAAACCTTCGCAGTCTAGTCGATCCAACGCCTTCTTCGGGAGGACATTCAAAGATGAACCAGTATCAACTAGGACATGGGAAAGTGTAGTCCCTCTGCACTCTACCGAGACGTGCAGTGCATCGTTGTGCTTCCTTCCCTTAGGAGTCAAATCAGCATCAGAAAAACCAAGACCGTTATCGGCAGTAAGGCTAGCCACGCACTCTTGAAACTGGTCAGCAGAAGTTTCTTGAGGCACGTGTGCCGTCTTTAGAAATTTGATTAAGGCCTTAGCATGGGCCTCTGAGCAGAGTAGGAGAGCCAACATGGAGATTTTGGAAGGGGTCTGCCCTAGCTGCTCCACGACATCGTTGTCGCTCTTCTTGATTATCTTTAAGATTTCTTCCATCTCTTTCTGGATGGTCTCAGGGATTACCACAGTTTGAGCCTTCATCCTGACAGGCGCTTCTAGTATCCCCTTTCCCTTATCGGTAGTATCAACAGAGGGTCTAACTTCAGGAGTATCCAATTCTTCAATTATCGGGCTTTGCACAGATGGCTTGACAGGAACAGAAGCCTTCGAGGGTCCGAAGACTGCTTGTGGAGGAGCAATCTCCGGAGAGAAGATCCTTCCGCTGCGAGTTATCTTGCTCGTTCCCGCAATATTCCCTATATCAGGGGTTTCATCAACAGAATTCTCTTGGACTGATTCAATCTGTTTGACACCATGGTAGAAGATTTCTCCTCCGTAATTCCATGGTATCGTCTTGTTAGATTTATACGGGACAGGCCCTGGCAAGGTGATTTTCAACGGCACAAACTTAGGATCAGGCGTAATCTTGACAGGCCTTTTGCAGATCTTGGGAAGATTGTCTGAGATGGTTATTATGGCAATGTCATTGGTAGGAGTAACAAAGGTAGCAGGAGTAACAGGAGTGGTGGTATCAACAGGAGTCTTTTGAAAGAGTATCTCTTGGGTATCCATCAGGCGTTGGATCCCTGATTTCAACATTGGGCAGTCAGATCGTATGTTTAAACAAAAGTAACAGTCTTTTCCACAGCCTAGGAAGATCTCGGCTTTCATCAAATTCACTTTAATCACTGGTAACGGAGTCAAAAGGTCAGCAACATTGGTAACATGAAGATCTTCCATAACGACATGGACATTATGGCCGTGCTTGGGTATTGGAGCGGATATCACGTTGGGTTTTTCATGAGCATCAAACTCTACCTCCTTGACGTCTATCAGGTCCTGGATCTTGTTTTTAAGAGCCCAGCAGTTGTTGGTATCATGCCCTACATTGTCAGAGTGGTACGTACATTTTGCATTGGAGTGATAATAAGGAGAAGAGGTATTAGGGTTCTTCGGCGATTATTTCAAATTGGTGAGATTCAGCTTTAACAAATGAGGGAGGACTTGAGCCGGTGTCATGTTGATTCGGGTGAACTGCCGTTGTGGCCTTTCTACTCTTTGCTGGTTTGATCTCGGCTGATTGTTGCGAGGTTGATCGGTTGAAGAGTTTTGGATCATCACAGCCCCTACCGTTGGTCGACGCTCCGCTCTTCCTTGATTTTTCTGGGAATACACAGCAGAAGCTTCTTTCTTGGCTGGGAAGGCCTTCTTAATAGCATTGGAAGCGGAGGCATCCTTCTAAATTTTACCACTTTTAATGCCAGCCTCGACCCTTTCACCGGTCAAAATTAATTCGGTGAATCCTGCAGAGGAACTCCCGATCAAATGATTGAAGAATGGGCCAGACAGGGTCCCTAAAAACATGTCAACCAGCTCTCTATCCAACAATGGTGGTTGCACCCTTCCAGCCAGATCACGCCACTTCTGGGCATACTCTTTAAATCCCTTATTAGAAGCCATACTCATACTCTGTAGCTGAGTACGAGTAGGTGCTAAATCAGCATTGTATTGGTATTGTCGGTAGAACGCAGCAGCTAAATCTCCCCAGTTATGAACATCCGATCTCTCAAGTTGATAGAACTAGTCCAATTGTGTGCCTGACAAACTGTCTTGAAAAAAGTGGACCCAAAGATCCTTATCAGATGAGTGAGGTTGGATATTTCTGATGTAGGATCTCAGATGCATCTTTGGACAGGACAAATCGCCATACTTAGCAAATGTAGGTACTTTGAACTTGGGAGGAATGACGATTCCAGCGACCAACCCTAGTTCTTCGAAATCTGAACCAGGTACCCTTTGCAACTCCATGGCTGCCAACCGATCCTCAAGATTTTTAAACTTATCATCCGCCGAGGGATATTTCTGTTCGGAGTAATCTTCATCCTCTTCTTCTTCTTCTTCTTCAACTTCAGATTTGGAAGGCATTACAACTCCTTTTCCTTTACCAGCCCCTTCATCAGACGTCGAGGGGAACTCGAGGGCCTTTCTAGCCTGGATTCCAAACCTTCTTCCTATAGTAACCACACCTGTCCTTTTCTTCTTTTTCTCTTTATCCAACAGTGCATTAAGGTCCTCTTGACCCTTTGCTAAGGTCATGAGGAGTTGCTGGAATTGCGAATTCTGTGCTTGCAGATCCTTAACCGTCTGCTCCAAATCCATCTTGCTGAAATAAACAGCAAAAAGATAAGGAAACCTAGTGTGAAGACCTGTTTATGCGTATGATGAATGATATGTTATTCATGTAATGCATTCAAGGATTCAGAAATTCAAATTTTGTTGCAAACAAAAAAGAACACACGTCATACTAAGAAGAAATTTGTTAGTACATAAATGCCCCATGGGCAAAATATTACAAAATTCTTAATGTAAAAAGACATTGCGCATCCTCTTTGGTGCGATGTAAGTGTTGAGAGTTTCCTCCTCATGAAGTCGGCGGGTAAGCTCCAAAACCTTCTTCTCACTAGCGAAGAAGCTGGCTTCAAAAGTATTTCGTTCTTCCTTGAGCTGGATCTAACTCTTTTGAAATTCTTCCAATGATGTTGGCATGTCTGGATGTAGGAGGGTGTATGGAACCTCCCCTTCCATAACAGACTCTTTGATCACGGGGAGAATATAAGGGTATGGCATCATAAGACTCTGGGCGCGGGTTCGTACCCACTTGAGGTAAGGCTCAAGGGGGGTGGAATTCTTGTGCCCCAGTGTCTTACTATCCACTTTGTTGGGCATCCTCCAAGATCTGATGAACCTTTGTTGAAGTCCTTGCGCATCGTTGTCGAAGTCAAAAACTAGGTCAAGAATCAGCATACCATGAGGGCCATCCCTCCGAGCATATCCAAATTATCTCAAAGCTAGACAGGGGTTGTAGGTAATGCCTCCCCTAATGCCAAGTAGTGGGACATTAGGGAATTCCCCATAACGATCAATGATGATAACATTTTCTCTGGATCGAGAACACCAATGAACATCAGAATGTGTGAGGGTCATCAATCGTTGTGACCACCTTAAGCCCCACTCATTCTTCAAAACTGATTGTGGAAGGTGAGAAATAAACCACCTTGCTAGGAGAGGGGTACAACACATGAGAACACCTCTTTTCCTCATTGTTCGTGTGTAAAATGAGTGTAAGATGTCCCCAAGAAATGTAGGTACAGGATTCCGAGATATGAAAATCTTGACAGCATTCACATCTATAAGCTGATCAGGGTTTAGGAACAAGACCAACCCATAGATGAGAAGCGCTACAATCTCCTCAAAAGCTTGTAGATCTATAGAATTCCAACAGTCTTGTGCCTTCTCAAACAGGAACTTTTCCAAGAAACGCTTGACACCACTTCTGGTTTCTGTTGTACCCCAAATTTTGACCTAAGATACCATCTCCCATCGGCATCATTACATTACAAGTGTTTTGATCTATTGATTTTAAAAATTCATAACTGTTTCGAGTCGAGAGTTATTTATTTGTTGAACGCTAAATTTATCAACTGATCAAGACTTAAATGACATTTATTAATTATTTATAGTCTTAAATTTAAATAATTGAAATCTATTTTCAATTGTTATATAATTTAAAGACTTATGAATAATGAAATAAACATTTTGAGAATGGGTTTATTAATTGGTCAACAATGATTATTTAATTCTTTATCATTCTAGGTTAAATAATTAAATTCTATTTTTTTTAATTATTATAATTTAGAATATTATGAATAATGAATTAAATAATTAAAATTGTTAATTGGCCAATGATGTTTATTTGTTTGTTTATCATTCTGAATTTAAATGATTGGATTTGATTTTCAGTTATTATATAATTGAAAGAATTATAAACAATAGATAAATAATTGGAAAGAAAAAAGAATTAATTTGGAAATAATAGAATTTTATTCACTTTATTCTATTTATTACAATTATCATTTAAATATTGTGTTATTACAAAATATTTATAATGGCAATTACATAAATGCTTAAAGTAAAATAAAAAAACTATTTTCCTAAATTCTAAATCTTCATCTTCTATCCAATGCCTCTTGTCTGCTCATTTAAATTTACCTGCAAAAACAATTAAAAGAAAAGTCAGATTTGAATAAATAGTTAAAAGCAAAAAATTATTTAATGTTCATCATTAAAAGCAATGGCTGGAATCAGTTTACTCTTTTTTGCAAATCACGGGATTTCTCCCGGTTCACAAAAAAGAGAGGAATTTTTTATAAACGAATGCACAAATTCATTTTTGTCAAAAATTGCATTTTTCAAATCAATTGCATTTTTAAAAGCCCACTGCATAGTTCAAAATAATATGCATCAATTCAAATGTTTGACAATAGCATACAAAAAAAATCAACAGCATATGCACTTTCAAAGCCAAGTTGCAACGTAAACATGCCCATATAGGAAGAGGCCAAACATACAAAGAGGCTCCCACTGTGCCATGCAGTAAGCAAGTCAAAATATGCAGTTAAAAACCAATTTGCAAGCAATATAACATTCCCTTTTCATCATATTCCAGCACCTTTGCAATTTCAGAAAATAGTACAGCATATCATTTTATTGTCAAAACTGTACTGAGAGAGAGAAAGAGAGGAGGAAGTGTGGTTTTACAGGTTTGGCTTAGGCAGGAAAGGGATACAAGACAAACTGCAGTAACACAGCCAGTAGGAAGTAAAAACATGAAATAGGAATAGAGACAAACTAGATGTAACAGTATGATGCAGAAGGCCAAGAATATTGTAAAAAAATATTCAAATCTCCAGCCTGTAACGTAAACAAAGGAGGCAGTGGTTATAACATAACAAAATCACTTCAGAAGAAGGAATCAATCTCCAAGCCTTAAAAAAAAAACTTAGAAAAAATTGTTGTCAACAAGAAAATATACAAACCAGCAAGAACCTGCATAACCATTCCCACTGTCTAAACCATAAAAACCAGTATGGCCTAAACCTCACCGAAACTGATTGAGCCCTCAAGCCAACATCACCATAAGCCTGTCAAAACCATATATCAAAAAAACAATTTCACAACCTTAACCATTTTCAAACCATTTCACAACATGGCCTAAACAAAGAACCATCATCTCTACTGTCCAACCAACACAAAACCAGTCTAAACCATACAAGCCAATATGGCCTAACAACAAAAAACCTATTCCCCTGTTTCCATCAACCTGCGTAAAACCAACATAACCAGTATACCCAAAACCTATCAAACTTATTGCCCAAGCCATGAACATCATCAATCTCAAACCTGCTGAAGCCAAGCTAGGCCAAATCTGAAACAATCCAGCCAAAACCAACTTCGAAGGCAACATAAGCAAGGCCTCAGAGTTATCATCATTGGCCATTTAAATCATATAGTAACAAGGTGAGAAAGAGGAAGAGAGAAGCTGGTTAACACAACATTTCAACGGTAGCATTCAAGCATTCAAAAGCATACAACACAAGGCCTCAGATCATGTCGTCATAGGCGAGCAACGGAAAGCACAGTAAGCAAGGCGAAAAAGAGAAGAAGAGAAACTGTCAAACCACTCTAACGAAAGCATACAGAAGTCAGAAAGAAGAAGGAAGCCAAATACAAAGTACCGGCCACCGAAGCAAGCTCGCGACGCGCCTCCTCTCCTCGCCGCCTGGCCTCCTTCGCACCCAACTGTTCCTCCTCCGTCTCCGCCTAGGTAACGATTTCCTTTCCCCTTTTTACTTCCATAATACCTCCAACAACAATAATAAGAATCAGAATCAAAACATAATCAGAATCAATGCATGCAAATATAACGAAACCCAACGAATAACGTATTTTACCGTAAAATCCGTAGCCCCTTTTTTTGTTTGGCTAGAGGGAAGAAGACAGTGAGAGCTGGTGGCCATGGCAAGGAGTTTAAAAGCGAAGTCAGGGACTCAGAAGCAAAAGCATGGAGAAGAAGACGCGAAGACGAAGAAGAGAGATGAGCGCCGTTCTGCACGAACCAAACCCTAATCCCTTTTTCCCTAAACCAAAACGTTGTTTAACCCTAAGAAACAAATTATGGAATAATGGGCCTTTAACCCATTTTGCTGCCTTAAGCCCACACGATTCCCTTAGGCACCCCCCATTTTACTTGTTTCTGTTTGGACTCCCTAAAACCTTTTAGCCCATATCAATTGTTTATCATCTACTCCATTTTTTTTTATATACCCTTTCTTTTTTTTTCCTTTTAGAATTTTTATTAGTTTAGATAATTAGTAAATGTAATAAAAAATAAGAGTTTGTATTTAATTAAGACATTTTAAGAACCGACCGATTTTATTAATTTAAACCCTTGGGATTTAATATCTTTTAAATTAGACTTAAGTTAGTAGCATTAAGTTTTAACTTAATTTAATTCTTAAAAAAAGTAATACTTTTATTAATATTAAAAAAAAAACACACAAAAAGAATAAAAACTAGAAATTAAAACTTAAAAAAACATTTTATCTTTTCTTTAATTAATTCTCTCGCTTTAATTAATATTAGACCAAAATCTAAAAAACTTTTCATATTTATACCATTTAGTCATTTATTTACCTGTTACTATTTAATTATTATCCGCATGATTTTTTTTTTCTGTTTAATTACTTCATATTTACATGATTATTCTGTTTACGTTTAAATCCAAAGGAGAAACGATAAATTTGTTGACTTCATGTCTTCAAGTCTAAATTGCGCGAACTTTCGCATTTCATTAAAACTTAGGATAATTTTTCATCAAATATTCAATCTTTTCGAAACTTATACCCTTTAAGCAAAAACTTCGACGTTAGGTCGTCGTATCTTCAAAAACCCGTCCGTACCCCTTTTAGGCCAAAATAATTTATTTTTAATCAAGCAATCAATTTTTAAATAAACAGATATTTCAAAAGGTTCCTATAGAGTACTATAGATACATTGGGTGCTAATACCTTCCCATTGTATAACCAACCCCCAAACCACAGATATCTTTTCAAAAACGCCTTGTATTTTTATCACTTTTAAAAAGTATTATTTTACATTGCATATTTAGGGTTTTATTTCGCTCTTTCCCCTTTTCCCTTGGAAATAATAAAGCGCGGTGGCGACTCTTGCTTTTGTGAGACGAATTAATCAATAATTCGATCTCCGATTTACCCCGCTACATTTTTTATCGCTACAGTTTCCCAATGACCTTTGATATCAGATGGTTGCAAGTGTAATGCTTGAGCAACATCTTCAGGCTTTGGTTCTTTTTCCGTACCATTATAGGGTATTTGATGAAGAATAGGAATCCTCAGGAGTTGAGAAAATTCCTCCAAATTAGGTACTAGTTGATAATCAGGGAATGTAAAACAGTGGTGTAGGGGGTCAAAGAACTGGAAGAGAACTTTCACCATGTCTTCTTCAATGTTGGAGTTGACCAAGTTGAGAAGTCTACCATGTCTTTCACTGAAAGGAGAATTCTCTGGAATCTTGGAAGTAAGCTCCTTGAGTTGAGGAGGGATTCTCACAAGGTTGACTTGTATTGTTTTCCTGCGAAGAGATTCCATGACCTACAAAATAAGAACAAAGATGAAGATCCAAACCCTTGAAATGGTTAGTGGATGCCTATGATGCTTTATGATGTTTATGATGTATGCACAAGAACATGTACAAACAAGTCACACAAGATCCTAGTTTCAGGCTTGCATGAGGTTTCATAGGTAAGTACCCTCTTAAAGTTAGTTGGCTCAACCTGTCCTATAAATAGTAACCAGGTTCTAAGGAGCTCAATATCACTGGATCATTTTCTATGTTCATTGTTTTGGTTTAGCCACTTAATTGGCGACCAAAATATTCCAAGAAAACAACCCTCAATGAGTGTAGTATCGAGTATCTACCAACTTCGGACTGCACCAACGTCGGTCATCTCACTACCCCTAATAAAAGACCAAGATGGTCAAGTAAGGTTCTAAGAGTTCATTAGTGCTTCATGACATCACTCAGCGGCCCCGTATTCTCTTTGATTGACTCAAAGGCTACCGGTACTCACAAATATGTAGCACTAATAAAGCTATTGCTTCAACCATGTCGGTATACCCCGCACAGTTTCCACAACGTATTGCTATTTACCTATGAATGTTTCCCAAATCCGGGTAGAGGATTTCAAGCCCAAACAAGAGAACCATATGTAAAGCAATCAAAGCAATCAAGATAAGCATGCAAAGGGTGATCTAAGCCCTAAGGTTACTCCACTTTTAGATAATTCCCCAGCAGAGTCGCCAGTTCTGTGATACGGTGGAAGAACTGACTTGAGGTTTCGCGTTTGTGTTCGCAAATTTTTCGGTTTAGCAAGAGTCACCACCGACTTTTTATTTTATCCTAAGGAAAGGTCAAAAAGCACAGGAAAGACCTTTGAGATGTTTTCTTGAGTTCGGGGGGTAGATTATGAAAATGGAAGGTATTAGCACCCTTTTCATCCATGGTTTTCCATGGGCTCTTAGTTACTTATTTAGATCACTTGATTTGCTTCTCAATTGTTTGAAATGGTGTTCTTCAATTGTTTGAAATGGTGCTTTGTGTATGGTTTTGAAAGATGTTTTGAAAAGAGGCCATCGTTGTGGCAACCTTTGTAATGATTCTTGTTTGAATGTATACAAAGATGTTTTTGTCTTTTCAAAAGTTTTTTTCAAATGTTTAATAGTTGGATTTTGAATTTGTGTTGTGAAGTGTGTTTGAAAATAGCAAGGATGTTTTGCAAGCTTTTGATCAAGTAACTAAGAGTTGTCTACCCTAATTTACTCAAAGATCTTTCTTATGTTTTTAACCCTTTTAACAGTGTTGTTTCACCATTGTATTTGGTGAACAACCTTGTGTTAGGATGTTAAACGGGACAGGCGTGGGTCATCATATAGACCATGATAGCAATTGTGTCAAGTATCTTTGGCAATTTTCTTGAGGGACTTGATCATTTTTGTTTAGGCAACTCAGATAGCGTCATCGAGGGACTATGATCTTTTGTTTTTGTTTTTGTTTTGCCAAAGTACCTAACATGCATATCATGGCCCATTTTGAAGACAACAAGTGGATTGTAACCCTAGGGGTGCAGGTTTGCATTGTGTTTGTTTTTTCATGCATTTTGGTCTTTGATTAGGTCAAACTATTTGTTAATTTGATTTTTGCATACAAACCCTAATTCTCTAATCATGGCATAATTGAAAGCGTAAAAGTGCGAGAATTTAAATTCTAAGCTATTACAACATGATTATGGGGATGGAGGTACACTTTTGAATGGGGATTATTTTGCAAGAAATTTAAACCCTAAGTTATTACAACCAAATTGAATTTACAATGCATAATATTTAAATGTACAATATTTAGATAAACAAAATAAATAAATATCAAATAAAATGTATTATGCAAAAAGAAGTTTTTATGTATGTAAAAATATTTTCAATGTAAAGAAATATAAATAAATAAATAAAGGATTAATTTTATTTATTTTAGGGTAAACCCTAATTCCTTTTAAGAAGATAAATATCATATATTATTTATATACAAAAATATATTAATATGTACAAAAAAAAGAAATATATTTAAAAAAAGTGTTTTTTAGTATAAATAATAATAAAAATAAAAATGTAATATTTTTGTATTTTTATCTTATGTTTTTTTAATAAAATAAAAGTGTATATATATATATATATATATATATATATATATATATATATATATATATATATATATATATATATATATATATATATATATATATATATATATATATATATATATATATATATATATATATATATATATATATATATATATATATATATATATATATATATATATATATATATATATATATATATATATATATATATATATATATATATATATATATATATATATATATATATATATATATATATATATATATATATATATATATATATATATATATATATATATATATATATATATTAAAATAAAATAAAATAAAATATTAAGTATGTACAAAATAAAATAAAATATTTAAAAAAATAAAATATATTCAAGAAAATATTTTCAGTATGAATAAAAATAAGAAATAAAAGTAAAAGTATTATTCATATTGTTTTTTAAATTTAAACAAATAATAAAAAGGTATTAAAATGTTTTCTATATTAGAAAAAAAATAAAATAAATACCAAATAAATGTAAAAAATTATGAAAATATTTTTTAAGCATTTTTTATGTTTGGAAATAAAATAATAAAGTCAGAAATGAAATTAAAATGCAAAAATAAAAAAATACAAGAAATTGGGCCAGGGGGTGCAAAAAGCAAGCATAGGGGTGCAAAAAGCAGGACAAAGCCAGGCCCAACCCATTTCCACTTCATCCTTGACCTTGTGACAAAGAATGCGCGTGCCCTGTGTTCAAATCCGTATCTCATGCATACGTGCTCAAAAACAAAAACTTGCAACATGAAAGTTATAACTCTTGATCACACGATTCTAACCATGTAAAAAACTTAATCTAACTCTCAAAGACCAGAGAGAATTTCTCTGGCCCTAAAATCTGACCTAGTTTTTTCAGGATGTTCATCAATCAAATTCTCTCAACACACTTAACTTAAATGAAAACTGAGCATATGTACAGCTTAAGGGCTATGAGTACTACATTTTTCATTCACAAACCTAAGTCTAATGATTCCTAAATAGAGAGATAGGAAGTTGCAAAATACCTATTTCAGTTGGACACGAGTATGGCAATGTAGAGCTTTTCAGTGAGGCCTGAGGTGCTTGGGAGCTTGCTTGAACTTCCTCTGACCTTCCTCAATGCTTAGTTTGCTTTGGATATGCTTGAACAAGCTTGTAGAAGTCAACCTGCACAAGCTGAAAACAGAAATGGTGAAGCTTGCAAATGGTGTTACAGTTGGCAATGGAGGTTTGGGATAGCTTTAGTGAGTTGAATGGAAGGTATTGGAACTGGTTGCAAGCAAAACGCACGAGTGGATGTGAAAATGGAAGTGATTCTGCAGAGCCTGCCCTGTTTTGCAAGAAAATGTGATTTTTGTGTACAAGGGTGTTTGAGGGATGAATGGCTCGTGTTTCTGGCTCACATGGATGTACAAAACTTGTTTGGAATGCTGGCAAGAGTTGAATATATCAGATGTGCAAGTTGTTGACCTTTTGCATAATTACTTGGTTTTGAAGTAAAAAGTGAGAGTTGACAATGCTATGGCTGTACTGGCTTGTAACCTAGCTGCACAAAGTTGTTGAATTTTTCCTGACATTAGGTAGCCTTGTTTGTAGCAAAGGGCTTGGTGTATGGCTCAAGAAATGAAATTTGACATAAAGCATGCTTTATGTAAATGGAAGTGCTACCTTTATGTCCAAAATGGATTTATTCATTGTGCCAAACTTTGTTGATCAGAATAAGACCAATGTCCAATGTATTTGCATTCAATTTTTGAGTGTGAATTGGTTTATAGACCTGTAAATAAGTACAAAGCTAGTTTGGACAGATTTTGCAACTTGTGTCAACATGTATTGGCCATGGATACAAAGTGAGTTTTTGTCAACTTCAAGCATTCGATTCTCCCTAACCACAAATGTGTTTGAGGAGTTCTTGGACAATTTGGAAAGCTTGCAACATGTACTATAATCCATATTTGAAATGCAACTTGATAATCCAAGTGTAACTATGTTAAAAATGGCCAAGAAGATGGGTCAAAATCCTGGCTAAATTAGGGCAAAACTTCTCTAAGTTAAAAGTTTTAGGGACCCTTGTTCTAAAAATCATAACTTGAAATCCAAGCTTCTTTTGAGAAAACTTTTTGAATCAAAGTTGTAGACTTTGGGTAGGACTGCAAATTTTATGTTGTAAGTTTTGTTTGAATCCATTTTAATCATGGTGGAAATGTGGGGCAAAGTTAGGAAAAATTAAGAAAATTTCATAACTTAGAAAAATTCTAAGTTATGAAAATTTTCAATTTCAAACCCTAATTTGTAATTTTGGGTTTCTTGATGAACAAGTTTCATAATTTGACATATCTTGATGAAAAATGACCCTTGGCACTTGATTTTGATCAAAAAGTCAAAGTTTGACTTTTCAGTGTACAATCAAATTTTGATCAGTTGACTGAAAAATTCATCTGTCAATCCCATACATTTGAGATCTTTTGAACTTGTTAAATAAGTCAAGATGATGCCTTTGATCCCTTGAGTCTATGTTTGAACTTGATTTGCCATTGGCTAGGTCAAACAGTCAAAAATTGCCTTTGTACCGTCAAAACCCTAAAAATGACCATTTTGCCCTTTTGGTGATCTGATCAAATTTCTTGTGGAATTATGGTCCAAACTTGATCAAATGGTTCATATGAGTTCATAATGTTGATGTGGGTCAAAATTCATGAGGTTTGACTGTAGATTGACCACAGTTGACTTTTTCCCCAATACGGTTGATTTTTAGGTTAATTATCCAATTGACTGGGCAAAAATTTGATTCAAGGCTTGAAACTTGGTATGGACAAAATTGTGAGTCCAACATGAAGTATGAAAGCCAATTTTGGCATTGAAGGTCCAAAAATCCCTGTGCAAACTCAAACCCTAATTTAGGTCAACAGTGCAAGGAGGTGTCTTGAGCAGAGCAAACCCTAACTTGTGTTGAGTTCCAAGAGTCTTGTGATGAGAAATGTTGATAAAATGAGAGGGAAAATTTTGGGGTATAACAGGTGGTCTCTTTATTAAATGGATGTCAAAACTTATTTTCTTCATGGTGACCTAACTGAAGATATTTATATGACTCCCCCTTAAGGTCTATTCTCTTCATCTAAGGGTGTGTGCAAGCTTAAAACTTCCGTATACGGGTTGAAACAAGTGAATAGGGTATGTGTAGCAGTTGAAATGTTTTAAGACTAAGCCATTGGATTGACTTGACTTATACAGATCAAAATAAAAACCACATTTTACTCTAGAGGGAAGGTAGACACTATTCTCTTTATTAAATGTTAAGGAAAGCACATTTTACTTGTTCAAAATTATGTTGATGATATCATTTTTGGATCAACTAACATGCATCTTGTCAATGAGTTCTCTAAGCTTAGGCAATGAGAGTTTGAAATGAGTCTAATGGGAGAGTTGAACTACTTTCTCGGACTTCAAATCAAGCAACTCAAGGAAGGAACATTTGTATGTCAAACCAAGTATTGTCTCGAATTACTAAAACGATTCGAAATGGACGGTGCAAAGGAAATTGATACACCTATGGCGACAAATGGCAATTTGAATAGAAATGAAAAGGGTAAGGAGGTTGAGGTCAACAAATATAGAGGTATGATTTGATCTCTTCTATATCTTATGACATGTAGGTCTGATATCATATTTAGTGTTTGTATGTGTGCACGATATCAATCGGATCCCAAGGAATCACACTTAAAAGAGATTAAGCGTATTATTAGATACCTTATTGGTACATCTAAGTTTGGGCTTTGGTATTGTAAGGGAAGCTTTTGTAGCTTGGTTGGCTACTCCGATTCCAATTTTGCGGGTTACAAACCAGATAGGAAAAACACTAGTGGAACTTGTCATATGTTTTCAAAGTCCTTGGTTAGTTGGCATAGTAAAAAGCAAGTTTTTGTAGCTTTATCGACGGTCGAGGTAGAATATGTAGTTGTCGGTTGTTTTTGTGCCCGAATCTTGTGGCTTAAGCAATAATTACTTGATTTTGACATTACATTTTTACGTATTTCTATCATATGCGACAACACTAGTGTCATTAATCTAACTAAGAATTCAGTTTTTCGAATTGCATGCATCTTGTAATTCATATCTAGCTCTTTAACATATATAATTTGGTTTAATGCTACAAATTCTTGAAAGCAACCGTTTATTCTCTTCTAGTTTATTTTGAAAAACATCAATTTTTTGAATAATTCAGACTCATGTTCATCAGGATCATCAGAATAATCATAATCGTCGAATAAATAATGATGATGACAGCGATGATGGTGAGTCTGGAGTTCTCAACACGTTGATGTTTTTCAAATAAACTAGAAGAAAATAAAGCGTTGCTTTGAAGAACTTGGAGAATCGAACCAAATTCTATATGTTAAAGAGCGAGAGATGAATTACAAGATGCATACAATTCGAAAAAAAATATCGATTGATCTAAGTTGGTTTTCAAATATAACTTAATTTTCATATTATAATTTTCTAAATCAATTTAAATAACTGCATATGTTTAGTGAGGGGTTAGTGAAACAAGCAATCTACATATGATATAATAAACTCAACTAGAAATTAAATCGGCCTAAATCACATCTAGTTGCACAAAACAAGTTTTTTCTATGACATACAAAAACATGGACCAACCTCAACAAGGAAAATATTTTGAACAACAACATATTAACTCATAAAAAGTTTCACAAATATACCTTTTATTGAAATGATTCATGGAGAATGAAGACGAAGAAATAACCAACTTGTCTCAGAATGGCATCCACAATGAAAGGATGATGAAGTTAGAGTGAGAGCTACAAACTTGTGTTAAATTTGAATGGATGTCATTCTGAGCATTTTACACAAGTTTGCAGCTTTTACTTCTGTTTTATCCTCCTTGTATTGTTTCTTCATAGCAACACAAATAATTTGTGAAGGACACTCATAGTATGTGCTTTCTTGAGTTACTTTTTTTATTCACCTTCCCAACAAGTCAAAATGTATTAGCATGACATTGTAATCCTACAAACAACATGTTAACCAAATTTTGAAAGATAAACTAGCATGCCATTGTAATCCTGCAAATAGCATGTTAAACATAAACGAGATTTGGAAAGTGAACTTTTTTTAAGGAGAACACAATCATACTTGGAATAGATATGGTAACTACTTTCCCAATTATATTATCTTTTGATATGTTAAACACGAATTGATCATTTCAAAAATAAAGATCCAAGTAGAGAAAATCCAAAAAATAAAAAAAATCACATGAAATCGAAATCAAAAAACACCATACCAAATAAAAACCTTTTGTAACACCAAATGGATGGAATAGGCCGAGGAGTGATGTGCCTTGAAAGTTCTTCAAAAGTGATGAATATTAGAATCTATACAAAGAAAATGGAAGAAAGCATATGAATAACATGTTTACCTTTTAGAAGAAGAAGAAGAAGAAAGATAAAGAAGAAACACTTGATTACTTTTTAATATGAAGAAGAAGAATGGAGAGTTTTGTGGAAGAAGAGTGACGAGTTCACTGGATGTGGAAGAGAGAGATGTTATGAGTTATGCGGAAGAATAAGAGAGACGAGTTCGTTGGATGTGGAAGATAGAGATGTTAGGGTTTTGTGTTTTGAGAGACGACTATTCTTTAGTGAAACTTGATAACTTTGCTTATATATATGTAACACTTATTATCACAGTTGGTAACAAACACCATAATAAAATGTAAGTACTATTTACAACGGTTTGATACTAACCGTAGTGATAGATATTTTAATTTTAATATATTTATAAGAGTATATGGACAAATTTTTTTTGTAACAAAAGAATAAAAACATTTGTTGGTGCTGAAATTCGAAGCATGTAACGTTTCATCTATCACCACAGTTGTTATTATAAAATGTGATAAAATGTCTTTTAATAAAATAAAAATAAATTTACGTACGTTAAGATGATTTATTAGTGCATTTGCTTAAGCGGCTGTAGTAATATAATGTTATCAAAAATATAATTTCCAGTAGTGTGGAGATTCCTATTAAAAAGACTATAGATGAATAGGAAGATAAGGCTCCATCTTCTAGTGTTAGTGATAAATAGACAACCTACTGTAGTTCTCGATTATCATTTGACTAGTTCTAGATTATCATTTGACTTGTGTAGTGATAAATACTTTGAATGTAGTTGAAAGGTTACAAGACTCAGAAAAAAGACCTTTAAGGAAGCATTTGAAAGCAAATAGATTCAAAAGTTGAAGGCTCTCAATAATAAAATTTCAATATATCAAATTTTATTTAAAAAAAAAAACTATCAAATATTTAAAGTAATAATAATAATAATAATAATTATGTAAAATAAAAAAGGAACACAAGGCTTAAGTAAAATGATATCATGTTGATTTCGAGAGGAAAAAAAGGGTCATATTTTGATATCCTGAAGTATTAAGTCCAACATGAAAGCCATGACCTTACACTCTATCTAAGTGCAAGAAATTGTTAAAAAAATTAAGAAAAAGGGACACCGTTGCTGCCAAGGCTAAGAATGAGAACTATTTATAAGTAAATTATATGTTGCCCTTTCCAATAATTTAAGGAGTTTTCAACCATCGGTCTTGGTCATCGTTTTGCCTCCAGTTTTTAAGCTCCCAATCTATAATGCTACAGAGTGAAGGAATGAGACTTACATAAAAATCAATTCTCGATTCTCAATTTAGCAATTTAATGTATCATAAAATAATACCTACACTATTTAAAATTCATATGGGACAAACAATTATAACAAAATCCTTCAGTATCAAAGCCAAAGGAATAATCTTTGGTGTTCCCACTCAACTATCAAACCTATCTATATATACCAATCTATCTAACTAAAATACTCAAATCATTTGCATATCTATAACACACCCTCTTGATTCCTCAAAGCCTTTTCCCTCATGTTTCCTACATTTTCATTTTGGTTTCTTTTACTCCTTATTTTCAACTTCTGGCCGAAAACAATTGCATTCACCTTAGGAAACCAGACTGATCATTTAGCATTGCTCAAATTCAAGCAATTAATAACCAATGACCCATATGGAATCCTTGATTCTTGGAATGGTTCGAGCCATTTCTGCAATTGGCATGGAATTACATGCAATCTGAAGCATCAAAGAGTTACAAAAATAAACTTACCTGGATACAAGCTGCATGGATCCTTATCGTTTGACTTTAGGAAAAAATATGTTAGAGGGAACTATTCCTTCAAGTATAGGGAACTGCCAAAACATACAAATGTTAGACCTTTCAAAAAACAACCTTAGAGGAGTCATACCCCCAGAGGTCTTCAGCATTTCATCTTTAACAATAGGATTGTTCTTATCACAAAACTTTTTGAGTGGCAGCCTACCTGATGAACTCGGTCATCTACAAAATATTGTGACGATCGATGTCTCTAAAAATCGTTTGTCTGGTAAAATTCCTATAACCGTGGGGAAATGCATATGCTTAGAATACCTTATTTTGGCAGGGAATTCATTCAATGGAAGCATACCTTACTCTTTAGAATCTCTCAAAGTTCTTAAAGTGTTGGATCTTTCTAGAAATCAACTATCTGGGTTGATTCCAAAAGCTTTGCAAAATATTCCTTTCTTTGAATATTTCAATGTATCGTTCAACATGTTGGAAGGAGAGGTACCAACTAAAGGTGTCTTTAGAAATGCAAGTGCATTTACAGTGATTGGAAACAATAAGCTTTGTGGAGGAATTTTGGAGTTACATCTACCACCATGCCCTATTAAAGGTACAAAACACTATAATTTGAAGTTGATGGTAGGGATAGTTAGTGTAGTTTCTTTTCTTTTCATTATGCTATCTATTCCGACAATCTATTGGAGGAGGGGAACGATAAAAAAACCATCTTTTGATTCACCAATAATTGATCAGATGATTAAGGTTTCGTACCAAAACCTACACAGGGCAACCAATGGGTTCTCGAAAAGCAACTTGATAGGATCTGGAAATTTTGGTTCTGTCTACAAAGGAACACTTGAGTCGATAGAAGGATTTGTTGCCATAAAAGTCCTAAACCTTACAAAGAAGGGATCTCACAAGAGTTTCATTGCTGAATGTAACGCGCTAAAACATATTAGACACCGGAATCTAGTAAAAATTCTGACATGCTGTTCCAGCACAGATTATAAAGGAGGTGAGTTTAAAGCTCTTGCATTTGAGTACATGAGAAATGGAAACTTAGAAAGTTGGTTGCATCCCACAACAGAAATGACAGATGAGCCCAGATCATTAAATCTAGAGCAAAGGTTCAATATTATTATTGATGTTGCGTCAGCGTTTTGTTATCTTCACTACGAATGCGAGCAACCTGTCATTCATTGTGATTTAAAGCCAGCAAATGTTCTTCTTAATGACTCCCTGGTAGCACAAGTGAGTGATTTTGGCTTAGCAAGGTTGGTCTCAAGTGCCGGTATCTCTCTGAAGCAAAGTAGCACAATTGGAGTGATGGGGACAGTTGGCTATGCACCCCTAGGTAGAACCTGACACTTTTTTATTAATTTAAAATTTGTGAGTTTCTAAATATTTTTTTGTTAATATAGTGATGATAATTATAAGGACTTTATTTCTTACTTTTCAGAGTACGGAATGGGTTTGGAAGTGTCGATTGAAGGCGACACGTATAGTTTTGGAATACTGATATTAGAAATGTTAACTGGAAGGAGACCCACAGACGAAATGTTTAAAGATGATCATAATCTCCATAATTATGTGAAGCACTCAATTCCAAATCACCTTTTCCAGATTGTGGACCGGTCTATTCTCCCCATTGAATTAGAAAATAATAGTGAGAATGGGAACTCTTGTAGTATAGATCCTAATGTAGAAAAATATCTACTTTCAATATTTAGGATTGCACTTTCTTGTTCAGTGGAATCACCAAAAGAAAGAATGAACATGGTCGATGTTATAAGGGAACTCAACATCATTAAAAGTTTCTTTCCTACCAAGGTTCAACGAAGGCATGGTGCATTACAACCACAAATCACATGATGTAGAGGTATGGTCATACCATTGCTACCATACATTGTTGTCATACCATATCATTCTATGCTTTATTATCCTTAAATGTACTATTCAGTATGATTTCTAATATATACATTTTTTTCTTTCTGTCTATCTTAGGTTTGAATGTGAGCAGAAGTATCCTACTCCCTACAGAGAACGACAATGAAGCTTAATTCCAAAGTTTTTGGGTTAAGCTTGGGTGGGATGTTGGATGTTCAGACATTAGTTATGACTCATGTTGGCGTGATGCTTTATTATTTTTTATGAAAAAAATCTGATTTTTAGAAAAAAAAACTTAACTACAATTCCTTAAGTGTAGTTTATATTTTTTCAATGAAAACTAGTAACAAATTCGTGCTATCGCACGGGTCTCGTCTGGATTCACATTACATTTATAGATTATTAAATTATTAAGTATGTTACCATGTTTTCAGTTGAGTATATGTCTCATGTAAACCATGTTGGCATTTAACTGCATATTTGTAGCAAGCGTCGGTCCTATCAACAAATCACGTCTGCATGAACAAATAGGAAAAATTATATACTTCTTTAAAAAAAACAATGATATTTATGCTCTAAGATATCCGTGCTATCGCACGGGTCTCGTCTAGATTCACATTATACGTTGTCAAATCTCATTTGTCAAGTTTGAATATATTTTTTAGTTGATTAACATTCACATAGTTACAAATATAGACTAATAATATGCATCAACTTTTAAATTAAGAAATAAAAAGAACTCTTATATTAATATATTTGACCAAAAGAGTATTAAATCTTTAATGTTAATTTGATTTTATTAAAAAGATTCTACAATTTAGTCAAAAATGAATTCTATACTGAATTAATATAAAACAGTAGCAAAAGAAAGATTTAAAAGATGAACATTAAAATGAACAGTTTACGGTTGATATTTATAGATACGTTCACATTTACCTGTGGATCTATGCCTGTAAAGTCCTTCATTAAGATGAACAATCTACGGCTATTAAATTGAGAAATAAAATGAGAAATAAAAAAGAAATCTTAGATTAATATATTTGACTAAGAGAGTATTAAGTCTTTATTGTTAAATTATATAATATAAGAATTGAATAAGAAACAATTAATAGAAGAAAACTATAGAGTTAGCAAAAATGTAATTTAAGTGTCATAATTTAGAATTAGTAAAAAACATTAATTATATATAAGAAAAAAATAGAATAATTTGAAATAGTATATTCTGAAAATAGCAATCAAAAGTCTTTAAAAACGACGTTTAGAAAACCGGTGCATTAGAAATTAATATGAAATTAACAACATTAAATAGTAAGAAACTCGTGCTATCATACGGTTACCGTCTGAATTCACATTATACGTCTCTCACTCTCATTTATTAAATTTGTATATATTTATTCAATTAATTAACATTTATATAGTTACAAACATAGAAAGCGCATTGAACTCGTGTGTCTATTTATAAAAAAATATTTCTAATTTATTCCGATTTATAATAATAATTGAATAATAAATTGAATTTTTTTCGTTTATAAAAATATTTATAACTTATTCTAGTTTAAAAAAATTATTGTAACTTATTTCCGTATATAAAAATATTTATATCAACATATAGACTTTTTCCCGTTTATAAGGCACTTGAACCCGTGTGATAATTTATAAAGTAAAATTTAATTTATTCATGTTAAAAATAATTGTTTTAATTTATAAAAATATTTGTAACTTATTCGCGTTTATAAAGTTATTCTAACTTTCTTTGCGTTTATAAACACATTGAACTCGTGTGTCCATTTATAAAAATATTTGTAAGTTATTCTCTTGTATAAAAATAATTGTAACTTATTCCGTTTATAGAAATAATTGTATCATTAAATTTTTACTTTTTATCATTAATTTTTTATGATTACCATTTATCATTAAATTTTCATGACTACCATTTAATATTTTTTATCATGATTACCATTGAAAAGATTCTCATAAATTTTAGTTATTTAATAAGTTTTAAAAAATTATAGAATTTCAATTGATTTTATTTTGTTTTATTAAACTTTTTTATAAAAATATAAATTATTTTAAAATATATCAATAGCATTCAAAATTATATAGTTTTTTCTTAAAATACTTTTTGAATGCTATTTAAAATTATATCAATATTATATATTTTATTTTCATTAATTCAATTTAATTGAATTTCAATGAATCGATTAATCTTTTGAAAATGATCTAATTGAATTAATTGATCAATTAACTCTTTGTAAAGTTATCATACGTATAATAGTTTCTTTCAAAAGTATTTTCTTAAGAAATATTCAAAATAAAGTATTTTAAGAAATATTAATAAAAATGAGACGATTTTTATTAACATTTCTTAAAAATACATGCTTTTTAATAATATTTCATAAAAATACATGATTTTTAATATATTTTAGTAACAAATATTATTTAAACTATAATAATACTTACTTAAAATTTTAAACAAATCACAATTTTGCTAATATTTTTTAATAAATTTGTTTTAAAATGATAGAAAATTTTATCGATTTTAATGATTCACTTTATATATTTAATTTCAAGTTAATCATTACTCATTTTAGAATATTTATTTTTTTGAAAATTATTTTATCATTTTGCAATAAATCATTAATCATAATTTATATGATTTTAAGATACTTATAATCATAAATTATAATTATTTTATCAATTAATCATAATACATAATTTATAATTGCAATAATTCAAATTTTAAACTCAAATGTACTTTTCCATATTCTCAGGGACAGACCTTTTGAACCTTCATCATATATACATTCTCTTTAATTTGTATTTACAACACACTTTGTACAACTGATTCATTGTATTCTAAATTTACAAAAAAATAGATAGTGCATCTAAAAAAACATAAACAACAAATGAGAGGAATAGATATAAATAAATAAACCGTGAATGAAACATTGGAATTGGAATTCAAATATAAATAAATTAACCGTGAATGAAACATTGGAATTGGAATTCAAATATAAATAAAATTCAAATATAAATAAAATAAATTAATAAATCAAATAAATAAAAAATAGTGTAAAATTATGATAGATTGACATGTCAGCAAAATTAAATGTTTGAGTCGTTGATGTCTTTCACAACTTCAATCGGTCGCGCCATTGATGTTACTATTTAGACCTGTTACAAAATCTGTATTAAAATGGACACAGAGAATCAAAATATGGGAATTAAGAAGAATTGGAAAATAATACGCAACCTTTTGAAAATAATGGAGAACCTTTAATGACTATATATAGGGTTTAGAATGCATGGGAAGTTGTGATATCTTGGAATATCAAAATAATCCATTCTAATTCCAATAATATACATTTAATCTTGTAGTGTAATGATAAATAGTGGGTATTTTTAAATCATGCAATGAATAATATTCAATTTAATTATAATAGATCTAATTTGGCCATTCCAATTCCTTCCTCATTAACCGTGAGTCAAACATTAAAATTCAAATTCTGTCAAAAAAAACATTGGAATTCAAATATAAATAAATTAACCGTGAATGAAACATTGGAATTGGAATTCAAATATAAATAAAATAAATTAATAAATCAAATAAATAAAAAATAGTGTAAAATTATGATAGATTGACATGTCAGCAAAATTAAATGCCAAATGAATATGGTAACAGCATAGTGTTGATTAGTCTATTATACCATTGGAATAAGAAAAGTTATAACATCTAATCAAAAGGTTAGACTTGGAATTTCCAGGTTGATTAGTCTATTATACCCTTGGAATAAGAAAAATTATAACATCTAATCAAAAGGTTAGACTTGGAATTTCCAGGTACTTTACTTTTAATAGATTGATAATAGAAATAATTGTATCATTAAATTTTTACTTTTTATCATTAATTTTTTATGATTACCATTTATCATTAAATTTTCATGACTACCATTTAATATTTTTTATCATGATTACCATTGAAAAGATTCTCATAAATTTTAGTTATTTAATAAGTTTTAAAAAATTATAGAATTTCAATTGATTTTATTTTGTTTTATTAAACTTTTTATAAAAATCTAAATTATTTTAAAATATATCAATAGCATTCAAAATTATATAGTTTTTTCTTAAAATACTTTTTGAATGCTATTTAAAATTATATCAATATTATATATTTTATTTTCATTAATTCAATTTAATTGAATTTCAATGAATCGATTAATCTTTTGAAAATGATCTAATTGAATTAATTGATCAATTAACTCTTTGTAAAGTTATCATACGTATAATAGTTTCTTTCAAAAGTATTTTCTTAAGAAATATTCAAAATAAAGTATTTTAAGAAATATTAATAAAAATGAGACGATTTTTATTAACATTTCTTAAAAATACATGCTTTTTAATAATATTTCATAAAAATACATGATTTTTAATATATTTTAGTAACAAATATTATTTAAAATATAATAATACTTACTTAAAATTTTAAACAAATCACAATTTTGCTAATATTTTTTAATAAATTTGTTTTAAAATGATAGAAAATTTTATCGATTTTAATGATTCACTTTATATATTTAATTTCAAGTTAATCATTACTCATTTTAGAATATTTATTTTTTTGAAAATTATTTTATCATTTTGCAATAAATCATTAATCATAATTTATATGATTTTAAGATACTTATAATCATAAATCATAATTATTTTATCAATTAATCATAATACATAATTTATAATTGCAATAATTCAAATTTTAAACTCAAATGTACTTTTCCATATTCCCAGTGACAGACCTTTTGAACCTTCATCATATATACATTCTCTTTAATTTGTATTTACAACACACTTTGTACAACTGATTCATTGTATTCTAAATTTACAAAAAAATAGATAGTGCATCTAAAAAAACATAAACAACAAATGAGAGGAATAGATATAAATAAATAAACCATGAATGAAACATTGGAATTGGAATTCAAATATAAATAAATTAACCGTGAATGAAACATTGGAATTGGAATTCAAATATAAATAAAGTTCAAATATAAATAAAATAAATTAATAAATCAAATAAATAAAAAATAGTGTAAAATTATGATAGATTGACATGTCAGCAAAATTAAATGTTTGAGTCGTTGATGTCTTTCACAGCTTCAATCGGTCGCGCCATTGATGTTACTATTTAGACATGTTACAAAATCTGTATTAAAATGGACACAGAAAATCAAAATATGGGAATGAAGAAGAATTAGAAAATAATACGTAACCTTTTGAAAATAATGGAGAATGAAGAAGATTGAGGAGTGAATAATCCATTCTAATTCCAATAATATACATTTAATCTTGTAGTGTAATGATAAATAGTGGGTATTTTTAAATCATGCAATGAATAATATTCCATTTAATTATAATAGATCTAATTTGGCCATTCCAATTCCTTCCTCATTAACCGTGAGTCAAACATTAGAATTCAAATTCTGTCAAAAAAAATATTGGAATTCAAATATAAATAAATTAACCGTGAATGAAACATTGGAATTGGAATTCAAATATAAATAAAATGCAAATATAAATAAAATAAATTAATAAATCAAATAAATAAAAAATAGTGTAAAATTATGATAGATTGACATGTGAGCAAAATTAAATGCCAAATGAATATGGTAACAGCATAGTGTTGATTAGTCTATTATACCGTTGGAATAAGAAAAGTTATAACATCTAATCAAAAGGTTAGACTTGGAATTTCCAGGTACTTTACTTTTAATAGATTGATAATAGATAATAGATATGACAACTTTATAATTTCTGCTTACACATATGCATTTTCTCCTATTTTTACTCTATAAAAGATATTTAAGTAATATTTGTCATATTTTTATTGGAGAAAAGTATAAACCATATCTAAGTATTCTCTTATTTTTTTATTTATTTAATTGCATGTAGGAGGATCTTTTTAATGTAATTAATCATCAAGAAAATTAAAAAAACTTACTCTTTTTAGTTCTTCTATATAGTTAACAGATTTCTTTTTTGAAGCACTGGCAAATAGGAAGCAAAGTAAAAACATGGTTCAGATTTAAGCAGTAAACTGTAAATTGTGTAACTTCACCCAATTTACTAGAATAAGATGCCATAAGTTCAGGAAAAAAATATAGTAAAGCAGAACCAACCTCAATTCTTGAAAATGCAATGAGTTCAGAAAGCATAAACTTTGGCTGAATTTGATTCAAAATGGCCTCAGATTTGCTCAAACTAACCATAAATTTGGTAACGATTTGATGGGTGAAGAGGATATTAATAATAGTGGAGACACGTTTTCCTGTAAGGAAAGACAATATTATTCAAAAATGTTAGCATCTTGTAAAGCTTTTCATCAAACATCATATGTGCATTCTTACTCCAACGTTTTGTTTGCAAAGATAACTTATCAGTTGTTGCTTGAATATATTTGTATTAAGATCATGAGTCATATTTACCCACTTAATTTTACCTAAGATAGTTAATCTGCCACAACATCCTTAACGGGTTACATTTACGGATTCTGCTGATGATAATCATCAAAACAGTTTGATTAAACATGAAGAACTTGTGGAATATCCAAAAAAATGGATAAACTTAACAAATTGACAATTCCATCAGTATCTTCGAACCAAATTTATAAATTTGGCAAAATAGATATATTATCTCGTTTTGCTGTTAAAAGCTTAGAACAAACTTTTCAAATTTCTGAAAGTACTCAGACGATCAAACTTTTAACAAAAAAATATTTAATTCATTTTAAAAATTATAAGTATATCCATGTTGGTTTAATACAAGTTGTTGTTAAACCTTTAACTTTGTTAGGATTAAATACTAGCATTTTGGGATATATTAGAGATGGTAGATGTAAAGATTTTAAACAATCTTTAGCTGCTTTAATTGAGACAAGCTTATGTCATGGGCCAGTTTATTTTGATGTCTCTTCCAATATAAGCTTATCTATGTCTGATAAAAATTTATTAGATGCTCTTCAATTAACTATTCATACCAATGGTTACAACTTTAAACCTGGTAGTGAAATTATGGCTATATGTTACAGGATTTATTACAAAGTTCTTACCACTTTAAACCCTAAAGCTAAACAAATATCGTTTCATGGAACTACTACTTTAGTTCAAACCAATTTATTAACATCTAATGTTGCAACTAATAGGTTGCTAAAATAGGATGAAATTAATTTTTCAGAAACCTGGAATCTTCCTCGGGCCATAGAACCTGAACCCATCCTTAATAAGGATGTTGGTCAAATAATCCAGACTAATGAAGGAGATTTGGAGATAAACTTTAACTCTAAAAGAATAATTAGAATACCTAGATCTATGTCTGGAAGACATTCTGTGAATTCTATACATGAGTTTTACACTACTCCTAGTCAATTAGCTAGACCTTCAACTTCTTAATTAAGAGAGGAAATAAAAGTAGTTGAGAATATAAGACTTAGCGAAAACAAAATTCCCAATGAGATATATCAAAAACCAAATCCTTCTAGAGTAGAATCACCTACTCCCTCAGATATGGACTTCCCATTATAATGTTAGATTATTCTCCAAGTAGTAATCTAAGAAACCTTGTCAATAACGAGTTTCAGCATGAAAGATACACTCAATTTAGAAAATGGTTTTTTAAAACTTTTTCTGCTCTAGTGTTAGCAAGCTTTAAAGATGAGTACTATACTCAGATGTCTATGAACCAAGATTTCATTCCGTTTGTCAAATGGTTCATTAATTACTTTATAGGTAAACAAAAAGAAGAGTTAGTTTTTATGAAACAAGATGAACTTTTAGTCCTTCAAAAACCTTGGGAGAATATCAAAAGAGAAAAAGTGGAATCTCCTTTTCCCCCCAGAGAAAACCATAAGTTTGGGTCCTCATACTGAAACTACACCTTATCTTACTATTCAATTACAAAGAGTTGAACAAAATCAAGTTACGCTTAAGGAGTTAAATTCCATAATTAAATCCAATAATTATACTAATGCCTACCTTGTTTATCTAGGAGAACAATTTATTTCTCTAGAAAAAGAACTGTTTTCCGTAAAAGACCTTTTAGACAAACAAATAGCTCATCAAAAGATTATTATTGACCTTATTAATAACCCTAAATTTCAGGAACAAGCCTCTACCTCTAATATTTCAGATGTTCCTATAATTCAACCTTATATTCCTATAGAAGGATTTAAAATGGAAACCAACAGAGATGAGTTTTTCCGTATTCTTGAGAAAAAGCTTAAAGATTTACATTTAACGGTTATGTCTAATCAAGAATCTTCTAATGAAGAAGACATTAATGAATTAGCAAATATGTTTGCTGAATTAGACATTAGTAATCAAAATACTAATGAGATAAATCCTATTTATAACTTTAAACCTTTGGAGAAATACTATTATAAGCACCCCTCTCCTCAAGATTTACTTTTTTAGGAACTTGAACCCTTCCAAAATTCGTATTCTCGAAAATCCATTTATGAATGGAACATTGATGGATTAAATGACAAACAAATTCTTGATGCCATACATAGAATGATTATGCATTCTACTGTTTGTAAACAACACAGAAATTCCGACAAAGATGTTTCCTCTTTTATATCAACTGGATTTATTGGTCAATTAAGAGGATGGTGGGATCATTATCTCACTGATAGTCAGAAAAAAAAATATTCGTAACCATATGAAAATAGTTAAGTCCAAAGCTCCTGGAATCAGAATAAGTGGTATTGCCACCACAGGTGAAGAAGATGCAATTTATACACCATGTCTCTTTATCCTTCAACATTTTGTTGGAACCAATATCCCTATTGGAGAAAAAATTCAAACTCTACTTCAGAACCTAAGATGTCCCTCCCTCACACATTTTAGATGGTACAAAGATACATTTTATCTAGAGTTTATCAATTAAAAAACCCAAACTCTATCCACTGGAAAGCCAAATTTATTGATGGATTGCCCCATTTCTTTTTTGAAAAAGTTAGACATTCTTTAAGAAGTAAAAATGATGGGATAAATATTAATTATCCTGATCTTACTTATGACCAAATGATTAGCACTTGTGTTAATGAAGGATTAACCTTGTGTAATGATATTAAGCTTTGAAATCAACTTAAAAAACAAAAACTTTCTGAAAAACACCAAATGGGTGAATTATGCGACCAATTTGCCTTTGATCTTGGAAGATCTCCTGAGAATAAAAAGAAAAAATGAAAAATTTCAGGAATAAACCTCATAAAAATAAGGATAATTATAAAAACTCTTATAAGAAGAATAAGAAAAAGGATCACTTTAGTAAAAGTAGACCAAAAGAAAATACTTTTAATCATAAAGGCAAAAGAAAAGCTAAAATATTTGATGTATCTTGCCACAAGTATGGTAAAGCTGGTCACTATGCAAACCAATGTTGGACCAAAAAAGCTCTCAACGAAATCGAGGATGAGCAATTACGCTCTCAACTTGAGAAAGTTTGTTTACTTAAATCTGACTCAGAAACCAATTTTACTAATGAAGATATCGACATGATCTATGAATCATCATCAGATTATTCCTCTGATAGTTCTGACAATAATAATTGTCAATGTAATCAAATAGATTATTAGAAGTCTATTGTTGACATGAACGGTCTTAATGTTCTTACTACAGAACAAGATGAAGTTATAAAAGCTATTGAGTCTATTTCTGATGATAATCTTAAAAGAAAAATGCTTGAAGTTTTAATTCAAGAAAACTCTAAAAAAGAATCTCCTATTATTATTGAATCCCCTTACCAAGTGAGGTTTTATCCAGATTTCAACAGTCCCATATCTGTGAAATTCTTGTTTCCTTTACGAATTTAAATAGAGAAATTAATCTTTTGAAATTTGAAATTACTCAGATAAAGAAGGATAATAAAAAATTATATCAAAGGGTTTCCTTTCTTGAAACATGTACCCCTAAAGTTGAAGAAATATCATCTACTAGCAGTCTTTCCACTAATAATAGATTTCTCACTCTTATTGACAGAGTAATTTCTCAAAAATGGTTTGTTAGAATAACTTTAGTTATTAACAGAATGTTTATATTACAGAATGAAGTCAGCCTTATTGATAGTGGCGTTGATCTTAATTGTCTTCAGGAAGGAATTGTTCCTACCAAATATTATACCAAAACCACTCAATCCCTTGCTCAGGCTAGTGGTGACAAATTAATGGTTAATTATAAATTACCTAATAACTACGTTTGCAATAAAGATATTTGTTTACCTACCCATTTCATATTAGTTAAAAACATGACTCACAAAGTTATTCTTGGACAAACCCTTTTTGTAACAAAAGAATAAAAACATTTGTTGGTGCTAGAATTCGAAGCATGTAACGTTTCATCTATCACCACAGTTGTTATTATGAACTGTGATAAAATGTATTTTAATAAAATAAAAATAAATCCATGTACGTTAAGATGATTTATTACTTATATTGTACCCCAAAATTTGCCCTCTCATATTTCTCAAAACATTGCAAGAAAAATCTCCAAGTTGCTCAAGTTTGCTTAAGAGTGGGTCAGACAAATCATCTCCTAAGGCAGTCAACCCCAAATTAGGGTTTTGTATTGCATCAAGATCCTTGAGTCCAAATGACCTCAAATTCTCTCTAATGTCCTAATATGTTCTCAAGGTCATCCATGTCAAATTTCAAGCCTTGCAGAGGAAGTTTGCTCAGTCAATTGCTCAAAGGGTCCAAAAATCGACTGTGATAGGGCAAAAGTCAATTGTGACCAAAATACAGTCAAACCTCAAGATTTTTTTGGCAACATTCTCATTTTTAAGGATATTTCATCATTTTATCAAGGGTTGATCATGATTCATCAAGGATTTCTCAAAATTCATCAAGACTCAAAAGTTGCTAAATTAGGGTTTTGTAGGAAAAGTTAACTCAACTTTGACCAAGCATAACTTTCTCATACTTTATGATAAATGACCAATCCAAAGATAATTTTGAATAGGATTCAATTTCCTACAATCCATCTTCATACCCCAAGATCAGAAAATGCACTCACAAGAAGTTATAAATTTGGACATTATAGGTCATTTTTGAAAGTCAACAAAAACACATTTTTTGCCAAAGCTTATAACTTTAGAATGGAATATCAAAATGATATTATACCAAACGGGTTGGTTAGAGTACATCCCAAGCTTTCTAAAAAATCCAAGAACACTTCCAAAAGTGCAAAATTGAAGAAGTTATGCATTGTTGAAGTTGGGCATTTTTGCAAAATTACCAAAAGTCAACTATCCTCAAAACTTCAAATTTTGTCAAATTGGCTCATTCTTTTCCACTTGATTTGAACTTCCCACATTTCACACGTGTCCTATCTTCAGCCTTGTGTCCATTTATCAATTTTATTATTTTTATTCGATTTTTTATTGAATTATTTCATTTTTAATCAAATTAAATCAAATTAAATCCAAATATTGATTGCTTGATATCTTTTTGGCTATTTCAGGACTGAATCATCATCATCAAGGGTATCAAACTCGTATCAAGCATTCCATGTTCAAAAAGATTGAGTTTTGACAATTTTGGAAGGTTTAGTAATGGTGAATCAAATCAAATCCCATGGCATTGATGTGCAAAGATTCAAGGCATATTTGTTAACCTAATACATTCTATCATACATAAGGAAGCTTAAGGCACGATTACAAGAGTTAGAGGCTGTAAGAATCAACCAAACAAAACTTGGAAAAAGTGACAAAAAGTTGGAGATCGAAATCAAGCTTGGAGGCATTTTCAGAAGCAAAACTCAATACCAATCGATTGCTGGAGGTTCACAGAGTCAGAACCAATCCCTAGCAAGCCTCCATACACGCTTAAACACATTGTAAGTGACACACGGTCCCCCTCTGAATTTGATTTCGTATTTCAAAATCCATGCATCATTACAAGAAATCAATGGTATATTTGTAACCACCAAATAATTTCCAAGCTTTCCATATTATTTGATTTCGTTTATCTTCTATGTGGTGCAAAACGCCATTGTTAGGGTTTTTCCTCTTGGATTAGGGTTTTTCATTACAGGTAAAATTAGCCCCATTAATGGCCATGGATGTGACCAAGAGGGGAAGACGAATGCAACCATGGTCTTGGGTGGAGTTTATATGGCCTGAGATGAGTTTTTGGAACGACCTAGGCATTTAGTTGCAGATTCAAATCTGCAGGTAATTTCTTTGCAGGCCTGAGGACAGGGACGACAACGTGTCTCCCTCTGATTGGACCTTTCAAATTTTCGCGCACTTTTTTTATTTTCTGGCATATTAGCGCATTATCTCTTATTATTATTGCTTAATGTATTAATAACTAAAGCACATTGGCCTAGTGGAAGCAAGCGTTGGCAGTCATGTACAAGACCTGGGTTTCAATCCCAGGTCCCCCATATGCTTTGTTATATTTTTTCTTCAGGTAATCATGTGCTGATCCAAGCGTGAGGTCTATCATGCACTCTCAAACATTCAATGGACAGATGGCCATAGGCCAGATCTGATGGCCAAGAGATGATGGTCCATCGTGGACCAAGTCAACCAGCGCGCATGGAATCCAGGAAAGTCAATGCAGGGCCAGCTCATTTGGGCCACAGAATTGCTAAGCAAACCTCCAAATCAGGCCCAAACCTCCTATCTCTTTCTATTTCTTTTATTTAATTTTATTTGTTTTATTATTTTTATTTAATCAATTAACCAATCAAAATTTTTCTTTATAAAAATAAAACCAAAAAATATTTTTCTTCATTAAAACCAAATTTTAATTTTTATTAATAAATACTAATTATATTAATTTAGTTTTAATTAGGATAACTTTAATATATTTTGTAAATAATCAAATTAACTTAGACATAACTAGGTTTTTATTAACATTGATCAATTTTATTTTCTTTCTTTAAATAACACAAAAATCCAAAAAAAAATATTTTTATTAATTAGTTTAATTAATTTAATTTAATAATTAATTTAGGATAGTTTATTTCTTAATTCAAAAATAACCAAAAAAAATCTTTTTTTAATAACAAAAGGGTCAAAACCCTAGAACTCGCATTCGATTTAATTTCCCGCACGGGATCCATTTATTTCAATATTGTATTTGTTCCCGGAATGTAATAGATAATTAGGACTATTTTTATCGCTTTATTTATTTTTTCGCATTTAAATTTCAAAGGGTTGCTTTTGGCGATGTAAATACCCGATGCCTTGTGTGATACGGTGGGAGAACTGACTTGAGGTTTTGCGTTTCGTTCGCACTTGTGCAGTTTAGCAAGAGTCGCCACCGACTTTTTATTTTATCCTAAGGAAAGGTCAAAAAGCACAAGAAAGACCTTTGAGATGGTTCTTGGGTTCGCGGGGTAGATTATGAAAAGGGAAGGTGCTAGCACCCTTTTCATCCATGGTTTTTCATGGGCTCTTAGTTACTTGTTTAGATCAGTTGCCTTTGCTTTTCAATTGTTTGAAATGGTGCTTTGTGTGTGGTTTTGAAAATGCTTTGAAAAAAGAGGCCTTGTCTAGGCAACCTTTGTAATGATTCTTGTTCGAATATATACAAAGGTGTGTGTCTTTTTGAAAATATATTTCAATGTTTTGAAAGTTGTTTTAAAATTGTGTTGTGAGGTGTGTTTGAAAATGGCAAGGATGTTTTGCAAGCTTTTGATCAAGTAACTAAGAGTTGTCTACCCTATTTTACTCAAAGATCTTTCTTATGTTTTCAACCCTTATGACAGTGTTATATCACCATTGTGTTTGGTGAACAACCTTGTGTTAGGATGTTAAACGGGATAGGCGCGGGTCATCGCATACAATCATTGAAAGAAACTTGTGAGATGCTCTAGCAATTTTGTAAGGGACAAGATCATTTTATCGAAGGCAACATCGAGGGTCATCGAGGGACTACGATCTTTGTTTATCGAAGGGGAATTTTCTAGAGTGTCTCATATTCGAGGGACATGATTGCATTTTCCGAGGCAACAAGCGAGGTTACCCTAGAGGTGCAAGTGTGAATTGTGTATTGATTTTCATGCATTTATTCTTGTATTAGGTCATCTAGCGATTGATTTTAGATCTTCACATACAAACCCTAATTACTATACAGTATATTGAAAGCAATAAATTGCGGGAATTTAAAGTCTAAGTTATTACAAAAGAGTATCCGGGGATGGGGATACAATTATTTACAAATGGGGAGGAGTCTCATAATAATGTCCAAATGTGTGCTACAACCAAATCGAATTATCGCGATTCAAATAACAATAAGAAAAATCAATATTATGAGATGAATGTATAAATAAATAAAAATATATTCTAAAAAAGATTAAGTATTATTTTTATTTTTGTGTTTTTTATGAATTATGTAAATAAAAAGTTTAAAAAGAAAAAATTACTTAAACAAAGGTTCTAGTATTTTTTGTATTCTATTGTGTAACAAAAATCAATTAGTAAAAGAATGACAATAAAAATTAATTTTTAATAAGTCTTACTAATATTATTATTAACAAAATAAACTAAACTAAAGAAATAAAACAAATTAATTAAAATGATTAAAAAGAGTATAAAATAAAAATGAATTAAAATGTGGGCTTAAGGTTTAGTTGGGGGTTAGGCCCAAATGGAAGAAGAATCAAAAAGCCAAAGTGGATGAAATGGGGGGGGGGGGGTATGCGCAGAAACACTTGGGCCTAAGGGTATTTGTTGGAGCGGGTCAGGCCCAGAGTGTTGTTGTACAACATTTTTTTGTTTTGGGGTTCACTCATTAGGGTTTGCAAGTTTGGGTTACAGCGGCGCCGCTCTTGCTCTTCTTCTTCGTTTCTCTCATTTTTCTCCGGCCATGACGCTGATCCTTCCTTAAACCTCCAGGTTGCCGGAGTGCCACCCTAGCCCTCTCACCTCTTCACGATAATCCAAGGCCTTTGCTTCGAACGGTATGGTTTCGTTTCATTCGCGTTTTAGGGTTTTTTACAATTTCAATGTTTGATTGTTTGATTCTCTTGATTTTGTTCAGATTCATTCTTTAACCCATGGTTGTTATGAATATGATGCAGTAAAGGGGGTGAGAAAACTTACCTTGAGCGTTTGTTTCTGAAGAAGAGAGAGGGAAGGTGAGCCGGTGGCGCTCCTTGGTGGCCAGGCGGAGGAAGAGAAATGATGAACTCTTCTTTTCTGGTACCTCTTTTTTGTTGATTTGTTGGTTGATGATGAACTTGCTTCTGAAACTATTATTGTTGATGCTCTTCGTTGATGATGAATTTGATTCTGAAACCCTATTTTCTTTGCTTCTAAATCTCTTCCTCTTCTCTTTGTTGATGATGATATACCTCTGAAACTTGTTTTATCTGTCACTTCTTAACCTCTCTTCTTCCTTGTTAATGATGAGCTTGATTTCTGAAACTTGTTTTTTTCTGAACCTCTCTTCTTGACTTATTAATGATGAGCTTGATTTCTGAAACTTGTTTCGATGTTGATAGTTTGACAGAAGTTCTGAATACTTTGTTGAAGTTTCTGAAAACCTGTTGTTTTTTGAATATGATGTTAATGATGACAATAGCTTCTGAAACTTTGTGGTTTGTTTGGAAAACTAGTTTGACTGTTAACATGTTTGTTTTTTTTGTTAGTGGTATCAGTTTGGTTGTTGTTTAGCTTGGAAAGCTTGGCCTGTCACAATTTGTGTGACTTGCTGTGGGCTTGGTTTAGCAGTTTTTTAGTTGTTGCTAACTTGGCTTGGAGAGTTTTTTTTGGTGCTATGCAGGTCTGTTGTTGTTTGATACAGGTTTTGGCTTTGCAGGCTTGCAGGTTTTGGCAAGCAGGCTTGCAGGTTTTGGCAAGCAGGTTTGGAGGCTGTAGCTTTGTTATAGTTATGCAGGGTTTTTGAGCTTTGGTTGTGGTTTCACAGTTTTGTTACAGGCTGTGTGTTTTTTGTGGCTTCACAGTTTGACTACAGGCTGTGTGTTTTGTTGATTTGAGCAAACAGGTTTGGCCAGTTGCAGTAGTTTGGCTTGTTGAGTTTATGCTTAGGCTTATGCAGGTTCTCCCCCTGGACTGTTATGCAGTCTCCTCTATTTATATCTTTTTTTTGTTTTTTTTTTGTCTTTGATAACTTGAAAACAACCTGCTTTTGCCAAAACTGCAAACTCTTTTCACTAAAGGTCCTCTCTTTTCCTCTCTCTCTCTCTCTCTCTCATAAGAATTTTTTGCTTATTATATTGTAATTTCTGAAAAATTTGCTGGCTAGAAAGTGATGATGGCTAGGACAAGCTCTTGGCTTGTCAATTGGATTTACCTGCTGCATTGTATTACTTGCTGCATTGTTATACTTTATGCATTGTGTACCTTCTGTACTTGTATGCTTTTGCTAGTTGGCTTACTTGAAAATTTTGCATTCAGTTTGGCATGCTTAGTTTACTTTGCTGACTTGGTTTGATTACTGCAGTTTGGTTTAGTTTGCAGTACAGTTTGCTTTGTAATGCAGCCTTGTATATCATGGCCCATGTTTTTGCATTTGAACCAAGTGTATGCTTGCATTTTATTTTTTACTTTTCTCTTTGTGAACCAAGAAGAGAAATCTTCTTGTGATTTGCAAAGAGAAAAAATAAAAACATGATGAATCAAATAGCATTATGATTCCGGCCGGCAAACTTTAGTGATGATTTTCTTTCTTCTTCTATTCATTTGAAAATTCTTGTACTAATTTCTTTTCTTTCTTCTTTTGCAGGTTCGTACCCATTGGACGATAGAGGAAGTAGTAGAAACCAAAGATCTTGAGCATGGGAGCACTTGAAGCTTAGGAGATTTAGGCTTAGGAATAGATAGATTTTTCATTTGTTGTAAACAATTAATATTGTAAATACTATAAGTTGTAATCTTACAATATTCAAATAAAATTTGTAACAACATTTGAAGTAAATAAAAGTCTTTATCCAAAATAAAATTTCTACTGTCAAATATCTTCCAATCTTTCCCTTTTCCTCTTCACTCTTTATTTAAGATTCCTGATTAAACAATGACTGAAATTGCATTCCACCATTTCCAATACAGATGACTTAAAATCCAAGTAATCCATAAAAACTCCGCAATCTCTTTGCATCAGTATTCCAATCAACATACGCGTTGTGCATTCTAAACAAACAAGAATTTCCATTAACTGGAAAACATTTCACTCCACTAACAAGCAGATGCCTTAATGTTCCAAACAAAAGTCTCAGCTCTTATCCCAGATGATTAGGTTTTGAGAAACAACCAATAAACTTGAACAAGTGTGAAAACAATGTAACAGTTAACTGAATTTCTGAGGATTCAATTTCTTCTGAGAAATGCGAGAGAAAACCCTAATTCTGGATTGTCTGCTAAAGAAAAGTCTGTTTGATCGATTCTTGAGCTAATCTTAAAAATCAGAGAAAACCCTGGGATTGTAATGTTCTTGTGAAAAAGGGAGGGCAAATTTTGGGGGACAACAGTTGCCCCTGTTCAATCTTCTTGAACCTGAAGAGTTAGATTGGCAATTTTTCCGTTCGCGACTCGAAGGTAAAAGATGATTGGACACTAGAGTGCCCAAAAATTTGCACTCGTCAAAGTATAGTTGAGGGAATGGGCTTAAAGATTCCATCTGGATATGTGACAGAATCTTGTCAGAGATGGGCTTAAAGATGCCATCCAAGAATGTTTGTTGAACTGTATGTTATAGGTGAAAGGGTGAGTATCAGAAAGGTATCCATGTTTGGAACGTCTCTGAGCTGGGGGTCTAAATAAGCAATAGATTAGCCTCCGTGTTTGGAGGATCCGTAAACTGTTTTCACGAACTGAATCTGAAGCTTGCTAATCTTATCCTGAAAAGGGTAGAATATTAGCTGAAACACACAGTCATGTTGCATGAAATGTATGATGCAATATATGTGTTATGTCAATGCTTATGATATATGTATGCAACGAATGCTCATGTAAGCTGGTTAGTCGTCTTGCTGAGGAAGATAAATCCTGGATAGCCGGAGATAATAAAATCTTTGACCTCTGTCGGGGAAAATAAATCCTTGACTGCTGCTGGGGATTGAAAATCCTTTGATCGTTTGAGAATGAGAAGTCCTGGGACCACTGTTGAAGAGTATTTGTGTCTTCAAGCTTTTTGACAGCCTCTGTGGGGAGAAGTTATACTGCTGGGGAAAGTCAGGAGTTTGGGTTGTATACCAATCTACTGGGGATTCCTGTTTTGAGGGGAACTTCGCTGGTGAATATCTGGAAATTCTGTGAGGAATTGAGAATGAGAATATTCATTCTGCTAGGGGAATTTGTGTTGAGGAGACAAGAACGAGAATCTTCGATCTGTAGGGGATTAAAAACTCGGACAAATTCAATGCTGAGAGTAAAGAAAGCTCTGGAGAATCAAGGATGAGAATCTTGATTTTGTTGGGGAGTAAGAACTCTGGGGAATAGCCATACTGTTGCAGAGTGGCTATCCTGCTGGAGAAGCTTATTCCTATTTGGAAGAAGTTCAGAAGTCAAGTTGTATGCCACTTTGAGAACGAGAATCTTCATTCTGTCGGGAATATCAGAAACTCGGGTTATGTACCACTTTGAGAATGAGAATCTTCAATCTGTCGGGAATATCAGAAACTTAGGTTATATGCCACTTTGAGAATGAGAATCTTCATTCTATCAGGAATATTAGTAATTCAGGTAATATACCACTTTGAGAATGATAATCTTCATTCTGTCGGGAATATCAGGTTATATGCCACTTTGAGAATGAGAATCTTCATTCTGTCGGGAATATCAGGAGGTTGGGTGTATGCCAATCTACTGGGGAAGCAAAAATGAGAATCTTCATTCAGGCGTTTGGGTCAGAAGGTTGGGTGTATGCCAATCCACTGGGGAAGCAAAAATGAGAATCTTCATTCAGGCATTTAGGTCAGAAGGTTGGGTGTATGCCAATCTACTGGGGAAGCAAAAATGAGAATCTTCATTCAGGCGTTTGGGTCAGGAGGTTAGGAGTATGCCAATCTACTGGGGTTTTAAGGATGAGAATCTTCATTCTGTTAACGGTATCAGGAGCTTGGGAGTATACCAAATCTTCTGAGGTTTCGAGGACGAGAGTCTTCATTCTGTTAATGGTATCAGGAGCTTGGGAGTATACCAATCTTCTGAGATTTCAAGGATGAGAATCTTCATTCTTGAGAGAAACAGAGTTTTACGAGCTTCATTTGTCCATTATTCTGCTGGCGGGTTGTTTCTGCTGAGATTTAGGAACTCGTCCGTAATTCAACTGAAGTAAAAGCTTTTGTCGAGACTTAGGAACTTATCCGTAATTCGACTGAAGAAAAGTTTTGTCGCTTGAATTTGATTGTACCTTTCCTGAAAGGTAACGGTTAGTGGCATATATCAAACAATGATGTTCTCAAAACAAATGAGATTGCGTTGCATAATGTCCTGACGCACGGAGGTGTAATTTTTTTAAAGACGACCTTTCGCTGGGGAAAATAAATCCCAAACTGGTGAAGGAGAAAAGTGTTAGATTCTTCATCTCTGAAAAGATCAGAATAAATCGCTGAGAGATTTATCTGAAACAGCAAAAACCCGGAATATTTTCTATTGTAATAAGAATCAGGGAGATCTTAGTGTCGATCTGGCCAAAACAGAGAGGGTCTTGGATTAACTTTGACTCAACCGGATGATGGTGGAATCTTTGACGACCGTGACTCCAATAGGTGATGAAGGAATCTTCGATGACCGTAACTTCCAACAGGTGATGAAGGAATCTTCGACGACCGTTACTTCCAACAGGTGATGAAGGAATCTTCGACGACCGTTACTTCCAACAGGTGATGAAGGAATCTTCGACGACCGTTACTTCCAACAGGTGATGAAGGAATCTTTATCTGTCAATCAAATTGCGTATGTTATGAATGTTGTTGAAATGTAATTTCGTTTTGGAGAATAAATCCTTGACAAGTGTTAGGGAAATAAACCCATGACTGCGGGTCTGCTAGAGAGGTGATGAACTTCTCGAGGATGCTTGAATTCCTTTTCAGAAGGACTTTGGAGAGATTCGTCATTGCCCCTAGTATCATATGTTTGTGACACCGCCAGGAAATTTGGACTGTATGTAACCCCTTGATGAGATTTACGTTTAATGCCCCAAGTGATGGTGAGGGAGACTTGCCCCAGGTTAATCTGCAATTGAAAGATTTCTTGAAATCTTGACTGGACTTCCCCAGTTTTACTGGATCTCGAGTGATTTGTTGAAATCTTGACTGGACTGCCCCATGTTTACTGGACAATATCATATCAAGTCCCCTTTTGTTGATGGGAGATTTTTGCAACGGGAGTGTCATCCCACTTGAAGTGATTTTATTCACTCAGAGAGCGTTCGTTCATCCGAACATTCACTGTGTGAATTTCTTCGCTGTCAAACAAATAAATATGTGTAAACAACGATATTCAAATAATGCAAAGTTCATGCTTGTCTCGAAGTTTTGAAAAATGCGTTTTTTTTAGCAGAAAACTTTTTATAAGACAAATTCAACACAAGATTTAGAGCAAAGCCTTACAGGAGTCAGGATACCTTTTGAAACAGTATTCTTTCGAACTAACCCATGCTTCAATTAGGGCTTTTGAAGGGTTGTAACTTGGCTTGGTTCACGGTTTAAGAAACAAAGGATAAAGGCTCAAAGTATATTTGTACCCACCCTCTCTTCGTGATGTTCTTCAATCCTAAACTCAGTTAATTGTGCATTTGAACTCCAAATGAGTTTGGAACGACGTTTTGGTGATGGTTCACACAAGTTGAATTTGTTGGAAGGCAGTCATTTTTTGCAACATTTGTTGAGGATTTGTAATGACCTCGTTCTTTTGATTCATTATCCCTAATTTTTGTCTGACTGTTCCTGTTTTCGAGATTACAGTCAGCGGGATGCCCCAGCTTTCTTGAGCCTCCTTTGTAGGTTTTGGTTCGGTGGGCTTTTCTTTTCTCTTTTTTTTTCCTGAGAGATAATGACTGCCTATGAGATAAGGAACCATCACTGCCTTTTGGTTCCCAAGGAATGTTTTTGATGTCATTCGTTGTATTACGAACTGAGGGTTTGCAACTTCAATGCGCATTTTGAATTAACTGAGACTACCCTGCCCCAGGTTTTGATTAAAGGTTTCAATCTTGTGTTTAAAACAAAAAACTTCTACTTCTTTGGCTCGAAAGGGTTGACTAGGTATTATCTTCCTTATAACTCCAGTGTTTAGGATTTGAAAGAAACGCCTGTACATCGCCAGCAAGGTCTATCCAAAAGCATACTGTATGAGATTATGGCATTGTTTCGCCATCCTCCCTCTAAAGGCTTGTAGCTTTTTGCAAGAGTTAAATGTCATAAAGAAAGTAGAAAGCATAATTCAAGAACAGTGAAAACGAATGGATGAATTCAAGACAAACATATGCAATGCATTAATGAAATAGAGTTTGACATCAACAGATAATTGTTTGAATAACAAAAGAAATTACAACTTGAAAATTCAAATGAAACAAAAGTCTCTTAGTTCGAACTTTGTCATTTCAGGTGGAGAACCCTCAGCGGAAGATTTTCATCTCGCCATCCGGTATGAATTTCAGCACTCCTCTGTCAATTAAATCTTGGATCTTGTTTTTCAAAGCCCAACAGTCGTCGGTGTCATGTCCAGGACTATAGGAGTGGTATACACAAAATGCATCAGGGTGATAGCTAGGAGAAGAGGTATTGGGATTCCAAAGAGGATCCTTTAAAGCAGTCAGATTGACCTCCAACAAGCATTCCAGTATTAGAGATAATGGTATGTCAGTCTCAGTGAAATGTCTTCCAGATGTATTTTGCTTACACCGATTACCTCGTTGACGCTGGCGAGGTTGTTGTTGGGCTTGTGACCCTGAAGCAAGCTAGGGAGCCTTTCCCTTGTCTTCTTGTCTCAAAGGAGGTTGAATGATGACTTGATCTTCAACCCTAGTTGTTTTCCCCACTTGGTTATCTTGAAGCAGTTTGTTGATGAGGACCCTGAGCTCCTCTTGTCTTTGAGCCAGGTCTTGAATGAGAGCCATCTGGCCCACCAGTTATCCCATCATCTGGATCTTCATTATTGCCAACTCAATCTGTAGCCCTTCCAATTGATCATTCATGATGCCGCCTGGATTCCCTAGGACCATGCCCCTTGTGAGGAGAGCTTTCACTTCTTCTTGCCCCTGGGACATGTTCAAGAACATTTCTTAAAGTTGAGCGTTTTGAGCCTGGATATCTTCGACGGTCCTCTCTAGAGCCATCTCTACTTGAAATAAACAGTAGGAGAATAAGGAAACCTGAAAGGGAAAACCTGTCATGATACAATGCATGATATGTGGATGCATGTTTTCAAGAATCTCGCGGGGTAAACACAAGAAAATGTTAGAGATTGAACTTCGATCAACATCTTTGATTGGAGAACTTTGTATTGGTGGATTTCTTTCCACGAGAATCAAGCTCACCATGTCAAGTGGGTCATAGCCCTCGATTCAAGTTGTTGTACTTGATCTTTGACGGCATTTTTTAGAGGAAAATGAATCCTTTTGCCCTTTGGTAGACGACTGGTTCAACGTGACCCTGCATCAAAGACCCTTGAGATCCTTGAAATGGTTATTGAAAATGCTATGGTATGATGTTATGATGTTATGTACATGTATGCAAAAGTAAGCAAGTGTATATACAAATAATCACATTCACACAAAGTAGACAAGTCCTTAGGTTTAGGCTTGTAAGGGGTCCGTAGGTAAGTACCCTCTTGAAGTTAGTTGGCTCAACCTGTCCTATAAATAGTAACCGAGTTCTAAGGAGCTCAATATCACTGGATTATTTTCTGTGTTCATTGTTTCAGTTTAGTGGCGACCGAAATATTCCAAGAAAACAACCCTCAATGAGTGTAGTATCGAGTATCTACCAACTTCGGACTGCACCAAAGTCGGTCATCTCACTACCCCTAAAAAGGCCAGGATGGTCAAGTAAGGTTCTAAGAGTTCGTTAGTGCTTTATGACATCACTCAGCAGCCCCGTATTCTCTTTGATTGACTCAGGCTACCGGTACCCATAAATATGTCGTACTAATGTAGCCACTGCTTCAACCATGTCGGTATACCCTGCATAGTTCCCTCGCAGTTTATTGCTACTTACCTAAAAGGTGCCCCCAAATCCGGGTTTAGGATTTAAAACAAGCCCAAACAAGGAACCCAACATGTAAAGCAATCAAGGCAAACAAGATAAGTATGCAAAGGTGATCTAAAACCCTAAGGTAACCCCACTTTTAGAATTATTCCCCAACAGAGTCGCCAGTTCTGTGATACGGTTGGAGAACTAACTTGAGGTTTTGCGTTTGTGTTCGCAAATGTTTCGGTTTAGCAAGAGTCACCACCGACTTTTTATTTTATCCTAAGGAAAGGTCAAAAAGCACAGGAAAGACCTTTGATATGTTTTCTTGGGTTCGGGGAGTAGATTATAAAAAGGGAAGGTATTAGCACCCTTTATATCCATGGTTATCGATGGGCTCTTAGTTACTTGTTTAGATCACTTGCTTTGCTTTTTAATTGTTTGAAATGGTGCTCTTCAATTGTTTGAAATGGTGTTTTGTGTGTGATTTTGAAAGATGTTTTGAAAAGAGGCCATCGTTGTGGTAACCTTTGTAATGATTCTTGTTTGAATGTATACAAACGTGTTTTTGTCTTTTGAAAAGTTTTTAATGTTTGAAAGTTAGATTTTGAAATTGTGTTGTGAAGTGTGTTTTGAAAATAGCAAGGATGTTTTTGCAAGCTTTTGATCAAGTAACTACGAGTTGTCTACCCTATTTTACTCAAAGATCATTCTTATGTTTTTAACCCTTTTAACAGTGTTGTTTCACCATTGTATTTGGTGAACAACCTCGTGTTAGGATGTTAAACGGGACAGGCGCGGGTCATCGTATAGACCATGATAACAATTGTGTCAAGTATTTTTGGCAATTTTCTTAAGGGACTTGATCATTTTTGTTTAGGAAACTCAGATTGCGTCATCGAGGGACTATGATCTTTTGTTTTGTTTTTGTTTTGCCAAAGTACTTAACATGCATACCATGGCCCATTTTTGAAGGCAACAAGTGGATTGTAACCCTAGGGGTGTAAGTGTGCATTGTGTTTGTTTTTCATGCATTTTTGTCTTTGATTAGGTCAAACTATTTGTTGGTTTTGATTTTGCATACAAACCCTAATTCTCTAATCATGGCATAATTGAAAGCGTTAAGTGCGAGAATTTAAATTCTAAGCTATTACTACATGATTATGGGGATGGGGGTACAATTTTGAAATAGGGGGTATTTGACAAGAAATATAAACCCTAGTTACTATTACACCCAAATTGAATCTCAAATGCAATCAATATTTAAATGTACAATATTTAAATAAACAAAATAAATAAATATTAAGTAAAATGTATTATGCAAAAAAAAGAAGTTTTTATGTATGTAAAGTATTTTTAATGTAAAGAAATATAAAGAAATAAATAAATAAAAAGGGATTAATTTTATTTATTAAAGGGGTAAACCCTAATTCTTTTAAGAAAATAATATATTATATTATTTATATACAAAAAATATATTAATATGTACAAAATAAAATATATTTGAAAAAAAAAGGTGTTTTTTAGTATAAATAATAATAAAAAAAAAGTAATATTTTTGTATTTTTATTCTATGTTTTTAATAAAATATATATATATATATATATATATATATATATATATATATATATATATATATATATATATATATATATATATATATATATATATATATATATATATATATATATATATATATATATATATATATATATATATATATATATATATATATATATATATATATATATATATATATATATATATATATATATATATATATATATATATATATATATATATATATATATATATATATATATATATATATATATATATATATATATATATTAAATATGTATAAAATAAAATAAAATATTTACAAAAAAAATATATTCAAGAAAATATTTTCAGTGTGAATAAAAATAAAAAATAAAAATAAAAGTATTATTTACATTATTTTTTAAATTTAAACAAATAATATAAAAGTATATAAAATGTTTTAATGTTAGAAATAATATAATAAAATGCCAAATAAATGTAAAAAAAATGTGAAAATATTTTTAAGCATTTTTTATATTTGAAAATAAATAAACAAAGTCAGAAATGAAATAAAAATGCAAAAATACAAGAAATTGGGCCAGGGGGTGTGAAACTTAAAATGGGGGGTGTTAGAAGTAGAAACAAGCCAGCCCAACCCATTTCCACTTTATCTTCTTCCTTGTTCAAACAGAAAAAAACGCGTGCCATGTACAAACTGCTAACTCATGTATTTGTGATCTTTTGCCAAAACTAAAAACATGAAACTTGTAGAGCATTAAACCACGATTCTAACCATATAAAAAACTTGATCTAACTCTCAAAGACCAGAGAGAATTTCTCTGGCCCTAAAATCTGACCTAGTTTTTTTAGCATGCTCATGGATGAAATTCTCTTAGCACGTTTAATATAAATGAAAACTGAGCATATGTATGGTTTCATGGCAATGAGTACTACATCTTTCATTCACAAACCTAAGGCTAAATGTTCCTAAATAGAGAGATAGAAGTTTGATAAATACCTGTTTCAGTCAAGCTCGAGTATGGCAATGCAACAACTTTCAATGAGGACTGAGGTTCTTTTGAGCTTGCTTGATGTTCCCTGGACCTTTCCCAATGCTTAGTTTGTTTTGAAACGGTCTGAATCTCTCTATAGAACTCAACCTGTAAAGCTTCAAAACAGAAATGGTGAACATTGTAAATGGAGTTACATTTGGCAATGGAGGTTTGGGATAGTTTGAGTGAGTTGAATGGAAGATATTGGAACTGGTTTGGGGCAAAACGCGCGAGGGATTTGTGTGATGGATGTGAATCTGCGGGGAATGCCCTGTTTTGCAAGAAGAATGTGATTTGGTGTTTTGGAAGGCTTGAGGGTTCAAAAATTCGTGTTTCTGACTCAAGGAAATGCAAAAAACTTGTTCGAAATGTTGGCAAGAGTTTAATATATCAGATGTGCAAGTTGTTGACCTTTTGCACAATTACTTTGTTTTGAAGTAAAAAGTGAGAGTTGACAATGCTATGGTTGTACTGGCTTGTAACCTAGCTGCACAAAGTTGTTGAACTTTGCCTGACATTAGGGAGCCTTTTTTGCAGCAAAGGGCTTGGTGTATGGCTCAAGAAATGAAATTTGACATAAAGCATGCTTTATGTAAATGGAAGTGCTACCTTTATGCCCAAATGGATTTATTCATTGTGCCAAGCTTTGTTGATCAGAATAAGACCAATGTCTAATGTATTTGCATATAATTAAGGAGTGTGAATTGGTTTAGAGGCCTGTAAACAAGTACAAAGCTAGTTTGGACAGATTTTGCAACTTGTATGAACATGTATTGGCCATGGATACAAAGTGAGTTTTTGCCAACTTCAAGCATTCGATTCTCCCTAACCATAAATGTGTTTGAGGAGTTCTTGGACAATTTGGAAAGCTTGCAACAAGTACTATAATCCATATTTGAAATGAAACTTTAGACTCCAAGTGTAACTATGTGAAAAATGGCCAAGAAGATGGGTCAAAATCCTGCCAAAACTAGGGCAAAATTTCTCTAAGTTAAAAGTTTTAGGGACCCTTGTTCCAAAAACCATAACTTGAGATCCAAACTTCTTTTGAGAAAACTTTGTGAATCAAAGTTGCAGACTTTATGGATGACTACAACTTTCATGTTGTAAGTTTTGTGTTAATCCATTTTCATCATGGTGAAAATGTGGGGCAAAGTTAGGAAAAATAAAGAAAATTTCATAACTTAGAAAAATTCTAAGTTATGAAAATTTTCAATTTCAAACCCTAATTTGCAATTTTAGGTTTCTTGATGAACAAGTTTCATAATTTGACACATCTTGATGAAAAATGACCCTTGGCACTTGATTTTGACCAAAAAGTCAAAGTTTGACTTTTCAGTGTACAGTCAAATTTTGATCAATTGACTGAAAAATTCATCTGTCAATCCTATGCATTTGAGATCTTTTGAACTTATTGAATAGGTCAAGTTAATTTAATTGAGTCCTTGAGCCCATGGTTTAACTTTATTTTCCATTGGCTAGGTCAAACAGTCAAAAATTGCCTTTGCACAGTCAAAACCCTAAAAGTGACCATTTTGCCCTTTTGGTGATCTGATCAAATTTCTTGTGGAATTGTGGTCCAAACTTGATCAAATGGTTCATATGAGTTCATAATGTTGATGCGGGTCAAAATTCATGAGGTTTGACTGTAAATTGGCCACAATTGACTTTTTCCCCAATACAGCTGATTTCTAGGTCAATTGTCCAATTGATTGGGCAAAAATTTGATTCAAGGCTTGAAACTTGGTATGGGAAAACTTATGAGTCCAAAATGAAGTATGAAAGTCACTTTGGGCATTGTAGGTCAAAACATCCCTGTGCAAACTCAAATCCTAGTTTAGGTCAACAGTGCAAGGAGGTGTCTTGGGCAGAGCAAACCCTAGCTTGATCTTGAGCTCCAAGAGCCTTGTGATGAGAAATGTTGATAAAAATGAGAGGGAAAATTTTGGGGTACAACACCTTGTAATTTAATTTCCGCAATTTATTTTCCGCAAAATATAACTGTTAGATGTTTGATAATAGGAATGCATGACAAGAATGAATGTTTAACCTAAAATCAATCTAGATAACCATTAACATGTACAAAGACAAAATAACTGAAAACAACATACTCGCACATGCGAACTCTTAGGGTACACCCCACTTGGTTGCCTTCGTACGCGGTCATTGAGCATAGGTTGTTTTAGAGGTCGCCCTCTTGTCCAAAGATCATAGTCGCCTCGAAACGGTTGCCTCAGATATTGTTGCCTCAAAACAAGTGATCTAAGACATTAGGGTTACCGCTAAGGTGTCCTAACATTGCTTTAGTGACCGTAAGTCCCTAAAGTCGAATTGACCCTAAAACTCCAACGACGGTGCTACCTACTCATCAATAGTAGGATATAATTGTCTAAAGGAAAATTGCATAGAACGATTCATTTTTCGAGTAGGTAGATGGTTCTTAAGTACTTGCTCTTTCAAAACAAAACAAATTTTCACACTTACACTCCTTGTCAAACAAAAACTTCTTCAAACCCACAAACACAAAGAAAGCAATTTTTGAAAACAATATGAGCAAGTACCTAAGAGCCCATGGATAGAAAGGGTGCTAACACCTTTCCTTTCTATAATCTACCCCCCGAACCCGAGAAATATCTCGAAAAAGGAATTTTTCTGTGCTTTTTTCCTTTCCTTGTTGGATAAAATAAAAGTCGGTGGCGACTCTTGCTTACCGCGATATTTTGGGAAAACAAACGCAAAACACAAACCAGCATTCCAAAAAATAGTCAGTTCTTTCCCATCGTATCACACAACTGGCGACTATGCTGGGGACGCTTAATAAGTGGGGTGTACCTTAGGAATAGTTCATATTGTTTTCAATTGCTTGACTTGTATGATTTATATTTGTGGGCTTGAATCGGAGATACTATAGATCCTAACCCGGATCTGGGGGATACCCTTTAGGTAAGTAGCAATAAACTGTGAGGGAACTGTACAGTGTAGACCGATACGGTTGAAGCAGTAGCTACGTTGGTGTGGCACTTTAGTATGTACCGATATCCCTTGTGTTGGAACGAGGAGAATATGGGTCTGCTAAGGGTTCATTAAGCACCAACTGACCTTAGAACCTTTAAATTGACCAACTTGGCCATAAAACATTAGAAGTATGCTACACTCATTGAGACTAAACTCTCACGATGATTCCGGCCGCAAGAAAAGGTTGCTAAACTGGAATTATGACCGATTGAGGGTAGTCAATGATATTGAGATCCTCTAGAACCCGGTTACTATTTTTAGGACAGGTTCAAACCAACTGAACTGAAAGAGGGTAGTACCTAGACTCCTTGCCAGCCTGAAATCTAAGGGCTCTGTGTGTGACTAGTGTTCCTTTACCATGTTTTCTATTTGTGGATACTTGTGGTGTGCTTTCTATGATGACATCATGACATCATAACATTGCATACATCTTGCATTGGACTAACCTATTTCAAAGACAAGAGGGATTCATCTTTGTTCTGTTTTATAGGTCATGGCACCTATGCGTAAGAACACCATCCGGATCAACTTTGTCCAGGTTCCCACTATGCTTAAAGAATTGGTTACAAAGATGTCTGATACTACCTCCTTCATCAGAAGACATGGGCATCTTCTTAGTTTGGTCACCTCCAAATTGGACGAGCAGATGATGAGTGTCTTAGTCCAGTTCTATGATCCACTGTACAATTGCTTTACTTTTCAGGACTACCAGTTGGTCCCCACCTTAGAAGAGTTCTCTGAGCTGCTTGGTATCTCTATTCTGGAGCAGACCCCGTTCACAGGTTGGGAGAAGATCCTTAGGCCAGAAGAGATTTCTTCAGCCCTTCATATGACAAAGGATGAGGTAATGGCTAATTGGGAGACTAGAAGTGGAGCAAAGGGCTTTCTCACTAAGTTCTTGGTTGGTAAGGCTAATCATTTCTGGGATAGTCTAAACTTCAAGGCATTCGAAGATATTCTGGCTCTTCTAATATATGGCTTGGTATTGTTTCCTAACTCTGAATCCTTTGTTGATGTGAATGCCGTAAAGATCTTCATCTCTGGTAATCATGTACCCACTCTCTTGGGTGACATTCTTCATCAGCTCTATGCCCGTACTTCTCGGAAGCGGGGAACCTTGATGTGTTGTGCTCCATTATTGGCAAGGTGGTTTATTTCTCACCTTCCCAAATCAGTTATGAAGAACAAAGAAGGCATGGGTTGGGCTTATAGATTTATGTCTCTCTCTCACAATGACATCATTTGAACTATTAAGGGTATGGACGAGGTGGCTATTATTAATCGCTGTGGGGAATACCCTAATGTTCCACTGATAGGAACCCATGGAGGAATTACTTATAATCCGTGCTTGGCCCTACGTCAGTTTGGGCGAGCCAGAAGGGAAGGACCTCACGAGCTGCTAATGCCTAGTATCATCTTTGATTTTCAAGGGGATAGTGACGAGCAACGCCGTAGATTCATAAGGGCTTGGGATAGAGTTCACATATCTGATCCACACGAGCTGGGCCTAAAGACTTCTCTTCCGATGGAGCCATATCTCAGATGGGTTCACATTCGTGCCCAAAAGCTGGGAATGCCGTATGAAGCCGTCTTGCCTATCATTTTTTAAGTTTCTAATGAAGAGGGAGTTCTTCCTACCATCCTCCACCCTTACATGCCTACTGATATTGGGGCATTGAAGAGGTCCTGGATGCAGCTAAGAGAAGAGCGGGATACTTACCGAGAAAAGTATCACGAACAAGAGCGAAAGATTCAGAAGTTGACTAGGCAGCTGGAGAGGGAGAAGATCATCAATGACTATGTCAGCACTAAAGGAAAACGACCATGGGAGCGTTGACGTCCTTTGATTATTTCCAGTTTTTATTTACTTTTCAGTATTTCCTTTCTTGTAACGCCTTAAGGGCAATTTGTTGAACAATTAATTTCAAAGTTTATCTAATAAAAGTGTGTTTCATTTCTTGTTTACGAATTTGAATCTCTCGATGTCTTTGAAATCATATCATATGCATTTCATTCCATGCGCCTCATAACAGGTACCCTTACAAGTTTTCTCATCTTCTTTGCTATTTATTTCAGCATCATGTCTTCTGAACCACCGACTGAACAAGCAATCAAGGCTCTGCAGGCTCAAAATGCCCAATTCCAAGAGCTGTTCATGAATCTAGCTAAGGGTCAGCAGGAACTGAAGACCCTTATTCTGAAAGAGAAGAAGAAGAAGAAGAGGACAATCATGTTTAACACAGGTCACAGGTTTGGAAACAGGCTACGAGATGAAGTTGATTTGACCACCTCATCTGGAGGGAAAGATAGTCAGGAAGAAAGGAGGGCTCCTAGCCCTGTGGTTTCAGACAATGAGACGGACTTTGACGAAGACCAGTATCCTCCAACCGAGGATAGATACAAGCAACTGGAAGACCGTTTGAATGCAATGGAAGTTCAGAAAGTACCTGGTCTGGACTTTGGTGATTTGGGTCTGTCATCTAGGGTGGTGATTCCCCACAAGTTCAAAGCACCAGCCTTTGCTAAGTACGATGGAGTTTCTTGCCCGAAACTGCACCTCCGGTCGTATGTAAGGAAGATTCAGCCGTACACCGCTGATTAAAAACCTATGGATCCACTTCTTTCAAGACAGTCTCTCAGGGACTCAGCTTGAATGGTTTTACCAGTTAGAAGGAGCCAGTATCCGCAGTTGGGAAGATTTGGCTACTTCTTTCTACAGGAAGTACCAATACAATTCCGACCTCGCTCCCACGCGTACCCAACTCCAGGGTATGTCTATGGGAACAGGTGAAGGTTTCAAAGATTATGCTCAGAAGTGGAGGGACCTCGCCGGAAGATTGCAACCACCCTTGGCTGATCGGGAGCTCGTGGATATGTTTCTGGGGACCTTGTCTGGTCCATTTTTCAACCATCTGATTGGAAGCTCTTCGTCTGGGTTTACAAAGCTAATTATGACCGGTGAAAGGATTGAGGATGGTATTAAGGTTGGTAAGATACAAAAGGGTGCTTCATCAAGCACCGAGAAAAAGCCTTTTAAGAAAGAGTCTAGTGATGTCTACAGTTCGAAAAGCCAGAATAGACCTGAACACCGCCAAGCTGTTAATGCGGTTGTTATTTCAAGACCTGCTGGTGCTACTCAGCGCAACAATCAACAAAAGGCCGAGAGACCTCAAAGGCAATTCACCCATCTCAACATGACTTTGTCTCAGATTCTGCCGCAGTTATTAAAGACCAATCTAGTAACTCCAAGGGAGGCTCCGCAGAATCCCAACATTGCATCACCTAAGTACATCCCTAATGCCCGCTGTGCCTTTCACTCTGATAGCCCAGGGTGTGATACAGATGATTGTTGGGATTTGAAGAACAAAATACAGGACTTAATTGATCCTAAGGAGATTGAGTTCGAGGCGCCCGAAAGACATAATGTTGTGACTGCTCCTATGCCCAAGCATGGAGTGAATGCTATAGAAGAAGACTCGTTTGTGGTTTCTGTGAACGACATTGTTACCCCTTTGATGACTGTGAAGAAGAACTTTTTGCTAGCCGGTTTATTTCTGGGCTGTGACGAAGGTTGCCGTATGTGTTCCGCTCTACCAACTGGTTTCCATCTTTTGAAATCAGGTGTCCAACGCCTGATGGATAGTAAAGAAATTCTGTTTGAGAAGACTGTTGTTCCTTTAGTTCATACTGAATAAGTTGCTTTAATTACCATTTTCGACAAATCTTCCAAGGCTTCCTCGAGAAAGCCTGTTAGAATTACATCTGTTCCAAGAATCGCACCATTGATCATCACTGTTCCTGGGCCTATCCCCTATACATATGATAAATCTGTCCCTTGGCACTACGAGGCTGATGTTTATTTTCATGGAGTTAAACAAGAGTTGGATGCTGGTATTGACGTCAACAATATTGTTGGACCTGCTAAAGTCACCCGCATCAGAAGACTTTTCTCCCCTGATATCTCTCTACCAACTGCCCGAAAACCTATTAATATTACACCTACCAGTGTACCTACTACTATTCCTGTTCAAGTTCCAATTCTTACCCCTGTTTTCGAGTCGTCTGACACTCGGGGCAAAGGGACCACTGATGAGCCTGCCCAAACGGAGGCACCAAAGACGATTATTGTTGAAGCTTCTAGACAAGAGATGGAAGAGATTTTAAAGATCATCAAAAAGAGTGACTACAATGTAGTTGAACAGCTGGGGCAAACCCCGTCCAAGATTTCTATGTTATCTCTATTGCTATGCTCAGAAGCCCATGCTAAGGCTCTGATTGCCTTCCTGAAGATTGCGCACGTACCGCAAGAAACATCAGCTGATCAGTTTAAAGATTGCGTGGCTAGTCTGACTGCTGATAATTGGTTGGGTTTCTCTGACACCGACTTGACTGCTAAAGGGAAGAATCACAATGATGCCCTGCATGTCTCCATTGAATGCAGGGGCACTACTCTTGCTCATGTATTAGGGATAATGATTCCTCATTGAACGTCTTGCCTAAGAAAGCTCTAAACCGGTTAGACTGTGAAGGGTTGGAGTTGAAACCAAGCAACATTGTCGTCAGGGCCTTTGATGGGTCTAAGAGGATGGTGCATGGAGAAGTGGATATTCCGATTAAGGTTGGTTCTCAGGTTTTCACCTCTACATTCTATGTGATGGACATTCGACCATCTTATTCTTGTTTGTTGGGTCGTTCGTGGATCCACAAGGATGGGGCGGTGACGTCTATGCTCCACCAGAAGCTAAAGTACCCAGTGAAAGGGAAAATTGTGACAGTAAAAGGAGAAGAGGAGTACATGGTCAGCCACCTCAACTCTTTCCGATATATAGAAATGGATGGGGAGTTCATTGAGACCCCGTTTCAGCATTTTGAAGAGGTTTCCCATACACTGGCGTCAACTGAGACTGTTGTTGAAGATCCTTCTATGAAGATGGCTTCCCTCAAGGATGCCCGGGCTGTTGTTGAGAAAGGTGGGTGTACGAATTGGGGCCAACTCCCTGATTTTGCACAGAAGACTAACAAGTTTGGCTTGGGTTTCACTGCAGAAGCTCAAAAGGTTTTTCTGAATGCACGGATTGGAAGACCTCCCATGTTCATCAGCAATTCGGGAGTGAATGCCATTGAAGACGATGTGGAAGAGTCTGAGTTTGACAGCTGGATCTATCCTTCTATTGATGGTGGACTAGGCAACTGGATATCAAAGGACTTCATCCCAATTTCTTTTGTTACCCAGTAATGAGACTTTTTGTTTTGAATTTCCAACAGACAATGTTTTAAACTTTACGGCCCGGTGTCTTACCCGAGGCACCGTGGCTTCATTTGTGAGGGCCTTATGTGTGTCATCTACATATATCATTAATAAAAGCATTGGACGTTTCTTGCATTTCAAATCTTGCGCTCCTTGTTTTTCTTTTATTATATATTGCAAAACAGCTATTTTACACACACTCACATATACAGGTCTACATCCACTCTGGATCTCACTGGTAACGACGCTGCTACTGCCAGTTATGACTTCGAAAGTCCGATCAACTTAACCGAAGAAGAAGGTGAAGACGATTGCGAAGTGCCTGGTGAACTTGCTAGACTACTACTCCAGGAAGAGAAGGCTATTCAGCCACACGAAGAGCCCGTGGAGTCAGTAAATCTAGGTACAGAGGTAGACAAGAAAGAAGTTAAGATCGGTGCAAATCTGGAAGCTAGTGTGAAGCAACGGTTGATTCAGATGCTGCGTGACTATGTTGAGATCTTTGCCTGGTCTTATAAAGATATGCCTGGGTTGGATACCGATATTGTGGTTCACCACCTGCCTACCAAGGAAGACTGTCCTCCAGTGAAACAGAAGGTCCGCCGAATGCGCCCAGAGATGTCTGAGAAAATCAAGGCCGACGTTATGAAACAGTTTGACACCGGTTTTCTAGAAGTTACTTCTTACCCACAGTGGGTGGCCAACGTGGTTCCTGTACCGAAGAAGGATGGTGAGGTTCGAATGTGTGTCGACTATAGGGATCTGAACAGGGCAAGTCCTAAGGATGACTTCCCTCTACCTCATATCGACGTTCTGGTTGACAACACCGCTCAGCACAAGGTATTCTCCTTTATGGATGGTTTCTCCGGTTATAATCAGATTAAGATGGCTCACAAAGACATGGAGAAGACAACCTTTGTTACTCAATGGGGTACCTTTTGCTACAAGGTCATGCCTTTTGGACTGAAGAACGCTGAGGCAACGTATCAGCGTGCCATGGTTGCTTTGTTTCATGACATGATCCATCATGAGATTGAGGTATACGTCAACGACATGATTTCAAGATCCCAGACCGAGGAAGAACATCTGGACCATCTTCAGAAGTTGTTTGACAGGTTGAAGCTGTACAAGTTGAGGTTAAACCCGAACAAGTGCACCTTCGGGGTAAGATCTGGTAAGCTGCTGGGTTTCGTCGTAAGCGATAAAGGTATTCAAGTGGATCCTGCCAAGGTGAAGGCTATACAGGAAATTCCAGCCCCCAGAACAGAGAAAGAAGTCAGAGGCTTTCTGGGACGTATGAACTACATTGCCCGATTCATCTCGCACAATCTTCAAGTTACTGAAGAAAGATCAAGTGGTACGATGGAACGATGAATGCCAGGCCGCTTTTGAAAGGATCAAAGAGTATCTCCAAGAGCCACCCATTCTGATGCCTCCAGTTGAAGGGAGACCTTTGATCTTATACTTGACAGTAATCGACAACTCAATGGGGTGTGTGCTGGGTCAGCATGACGAGTCTGGCCGAAAAGAGCATGCTATTTATTACCTTAGCAAAATTTACCGACTGCGACACCCGATACTTGTTGCTTGAGAAAACTTGCTGCGCTTTGGTATGGGCTGCTCGCTGGCTGAGACAATATATGCTGACTCACACTACTCTATTGATATCAAAGATGGATCCAATCAAGTATATCTTCGAGAAGCCTGCCTTGTCCGGAAGAATAGCAAGGTGGAAGATGATCTTGACTGAGTATGACATCCAATATACGACCCAAAAGGCAATCAAGGGAAGTGTGTTGGTGTTTCCAGTGATTTCTGGTAAACAACCGCTAGTCTTCCAAACTATCGAATAATCTTTCTGACTGTTATTCAATTCCTCTGGTAACTCACAGGATCGACTAGATTGATCCTAGGACTCCTTGGACATTAAGGTTACTCTCACGATCGAACAGATATTCATGGTTGATATTTGAGTGTTGTATATGCGTTTGGCTTATTTCGATTTCTCTCTCGAAAAGTCTAAAGATGTAATCAAAATATGCGTGTACGAAACTAAGTTGCATGAATAAATGTTAATTGTAAAGACATGTAAAATTATAAAAGTCAAGTAAATGGTTTCGAATTATAAAACAGTTAATGTAAAAGATTTCTGGAACGTAAAAGGTTTGAAATATGAAGAAAGCGTTTAATGCAAGAAATCTGTAAATGACTTTAAGTAAAAATATGCGTTCGAAGGATAAGATTTGAAGGTAAAGGTATGGAAAATATGACAGTTTTCTGAGATGTAAAGTGCTTGAAATGTGAAGAAAGCATTAAAATGTAAAACTTTGAAGAAGAGATTTCGAAGTGAAAAGACTGTAAATGAGAAAACTTGTAAATGTTATTTGAAAAAAAGATAAAGGAAAGTGCTGGAAATGGTAAAAGGTTTTCATTAAATCAGAAATACATGGTGCTATCATACGTACATTTCTCTTGCATTCGTTTCCCTTGCCATGTGGTAGTTTGAATGTTACTGAGTATTTAGTACAATAGATATGACACACGAAATCCTAATACTAAGACTTCTATTTATACTAATTCGACCATAACGGTCTTGCTATAGGATTATGCCACGTTCAGAACATGCAGAACAATGCCTCTTTCTTCTTTCCACGTGTCCCCAAATGCTCCAGCACATAACTTTCAAACTTCGAATGTCCCGCTTCCATTTGAATTTCAAATGCTTTGGTACTTTCTCCGTTTCGAACGCACTTCCCAGACACAGCCTTGTTGTTATTTCGAGACTTCTTTAGATATGTTCCCATAATTGCCACTCGAAGCTCCAAGCTTTGACATGCTTATTCGAAACACTGCTTCTGTTACTTCGAAACATGACGCTTTACCTCATTTCGATCGAAACGTTTAATTCATTTGGCTTCTAATAACATTATCAAAATCTTCAGCCAACAAATTGCCCCTTTAAAATATGTATTTCGATTCCTCTGAGAAATACCTATTTTAAACATCTACACAAGATTTTGATGTGACTTTCGAATCATCGTAACATTTAATGCATTTGACTCCAGTCACGTCAATCATAACACCTTTTGGATTCCTTAACCGCCTGGAGCCACTTTACAACATGGTGCAGTTACAAATAATGATTATCTTTAAATCACGCCTATTACCCATGTTAACTTTACGCCACCTCTTCATCACACCAACCCATGATTTCCACGTATTACACCCTTATTCAGTGGATGCTTACACTTCCCCATTATAAAACATCACCAACTTAATCTTTTTCTTTTCTTTTCACACTCTAACTCTTTTACCCTCCTTCTCTCATCAAAAAACCCAAGCTTTCAACATCTTTCAAAAAAATGTCTTCTTCTACTTCATCCCAACTCAAGAAAGTCTCCAAGAAGAAAGGAAAAACTGCAGGAACTACCATGGAAAGTAAAATCATCACTCACCAAGGTCAATCCGTTCTTGCCCCTCAGATGATTTCAAAGGAAAAAGAAATGATGTATGCGTCACAGGTACTCATTCCTACCAACGTTGTTGGTAAGAGGTTAGCTTTAAATGGCCCTCTTACGGTTTTTGAAATATTAAAAGACACCAGGACGATTTTCCCAGTTTGTTATAGTTTTAAACCCTTGTTTAACAAAATGGACGCCCCTAAGGCAGTAGAATCTTCTAGTTCAAATACCATAGAAAACCCAACTGTTCCTCCTAAGGACCCCTTTGTATTGGATTATGTAAAAAGTAATTTTAAGCCATTTCGATCTTGCCCCACCTCTGATATTGCTTATCAAAATTGGTTCAAGAAAGTAGAAGCTAAGAAATCCCAGCAATGGGAAGAATTAGGTATCTATAACCTGATTAAGCTATCGAAGCCTGGTTTCACCTACAGCCACCCTCTGCTATTCGCGTCCCTCTATTTCTGGGACAATACCTATAAAACTTTCCATCTCCCAGGTGGAATGATCACCCCAACCTTCTTCGACATAGCGGCCATCACTGGGCTATCGCCAGTGGGAGAAACTTATATACCCGACAACGAAGAACATTCAAGCATAATTGACTTCGAAGTCAAGCTAGCCAGTTTTTCCAAGTTTATCAGTCATTACCGTGCTGAGGGGGACAATGTGTATGACGTAGAGCACATTGCTTTCTTAACCCTGTGGCTGTCAAGATACGTTTTCTGCAGTAGATCCCTACAGGTAGCTAGTAGGTTCATTCCTCTAGCTAGGGACTTGCATGAAAATCGAAAAGTGTGCCTAAGTGAACTGCTCTTAGTTGACCTTTATGAAAGCCTGAGGTCAGCTGTTTCGAGCCTCAAATCCCACACCTCCAAAAATATTCTGTTGGCTGGCCCTTTTTGGTTACTTCAACTATGGCTAAATGCCATGTTCGAACCCTCCTTATCAACCGCCAACACCATTGATGAGCAAGATTCTGAGATAAATGATAGGATAGTCGAAGGCACTAGGCTTCGAAGATTAACTCCCAATGACGACAAAGATGACTTCAAAGTCCAATTCTCGAAGTACATCATGATATTCTCCAAAAGGCACAAGTTCGAAGAGAGCATGGCGCCTTTTGCTTCGAGGGCTCATGGACCTTCTTGGTTCACCATGGCTCTCTCAGAAGCTATCAAGAGCAAGGAGATTCAGGATGTATGGAGAGCTTTTTTGCTACCTAGACTCATTTCTTCAAGAATAACTCCAGCCAAGAACCAGATTCTTCTCTTTGCCTACCAACCAAACTTTGTTTCGAGGAAGTTTGGCTTATGCCAACTGATTCCTGAACCTTTATTTCAAACTGAGAGTGCCATCACTTTTGGACGAACTTTCAAGGCACGGGAAGCCAAAATACAGCAAGAACAATATCAAGGCTTTGCCCAATTTGAGCTGATAACCTTCGAACCTACCCATCTCACAACTAAAGGATTTCTAGAATGGTGGACCAAGTTTTATCAAACTTATATGTTCGATACACTTACAATTCAACAGAAACTAATTGATGCCTTCAATGTGCAGGTACCAACAAAGAAAGGTATGTTTACTCATGCCAAAGAGATTAAAGCTTTCCAAAATTATTTTGAAACTACTTATGACCCCACGCGCTTGGACTCCACTGTGCATCAAGCGGCTGAGACCTTGAAGGAAAAATTTAAACACAAAGTTTCTAAGTTAAAACTTCCTTCAGGGCTGTCACCTGAGGATAGGTATAGGTTGGCATTCGAAATGCATACACCTAAATTTCCCAGATTACCTACCTCAGAACTGGCTCTGGCTTGGTTTCCCCCATATCCTTGGTGGTTTACTTGCAAAGAGATGTTCAAATATCTTCAAAGGAAACCAAAGCCATCTGAGACTGTGACATGGGCTCGATACTGGCTTCATGATTTCCCAGGACACCTTCGATACGACCTTTCTGCCATGTCAATTAAATCTGATCAAGGCACAGGTGCGAATGCTTGGGAAAATCCCAAACGTCTTTTATTTTCCATATCTTTAACCTTTGCTTTAATTGTTTCGATTTTCAGCCATCAGGATAAAGACAGCTGCCTCGAAGTCGAAAGAAGGGAGTGCCTCTCAAGCCTCCATCGAAACTACTGACAAAGTGACTCCACCCGAAACAACCACTATTGCTGCAACCACAACAACAATAATACCAACAACAACCAGTGTTCCAATTCCAACGGTAATCACTTAGCCTTGATGCTTCGAATTCACTCATGTTTTATGGTTTGCATCTAACTCTTCGTTTAAAATCCTTTCAGACCAACAAACTTCCTCCTACTACTCCCAAGAAGCGGAAATCAAGCACCACTGGGGAAGATCCCAAGGCTGGAGGAAACTTAAACACTGCTTCAAAGAAGAATCCAAAGAAAGATATTTCGAAAAGTACCGTTCCAACTAGTGTCTCTGGACTTGATTCCAGGGATGCTGCTCCCTCACCCAAATCCAAAAATCCACCTTCGACCTCCAACACAACGTTGGAACGTATAGCTAGTAACCTCTCCTCCGAGAGTCCACAGGTAAATTGAACCTTTAAATTTTTGACAATAATAACTTCTTATTACCTTGGTGAATGTTTTCTTAACATTCTGTTGTTCCTTGCAGAACATCTTGAATCCAGCTTCCACTACTTCGAACTCACCATCCAGAGCTGCTGCTTCGCTCAATTCCTCTCCTCAAGGAGATTCCAGCAACCTGGTTCAAAATAAAGGTTCCTCCAATATGGCGGTTCTGGCTGGAACTTCTGAACAGCATGATGATCAAGGTACCTCCATTCCTCTGAAAGAGATAAACGAAACACCACTTCAAACATCTGCAGAGGATTTGCAAAGGGCTTCTCTTTAAAAGTCCCCTCTTGAAACTCTTCAAGAGGACCCAAAGGACACTCAAACTGAAGAAGAGAAAGCTGATTCTGGGCAAAGAGCCGAAGAATCTGCAGACGAAGAATCTGAGGAGGAGAATGCCAATGACGGTTCGACTGCTGGGACGGAGTCCAACGCAAATAGCAGTGAAAGGGATGGTATCGAAGTGGTGGACTTGGATGAGGATGAAGAAGACCAAGAGCATGAAACGAATGAAGGGGATGGTAATGCAACCAATGAACCCATAGAGGTTGAAATGGACATGGCTCCCCTACGTGTGGAACTCCCTCAATCCTCTTTGTCTCGAATGACTGACGAGGAACTGGCACTTCTGAGACGAAATGACCCTATTGGGTACATGAAGGCAAAGTTGGCTCAGAGGGACGTCCCACTTGCTAGGGCTGGCACAAGTTCGACCAGCTATCCTCTTCCCACAGATGAAAGAATTGTTCTTCTTAATAAAATTAGGAAAACCATTCTCAATGTGGATATATTCGAAGTGCTTAAGCAAGATAGTACTGCTTGCTATACTATGAAGGAGCTGCTCACAAAGGTCAATCTTTCTACCTGCTCCTTGCCAGTTAGTACTCTCTTGTTCGATCTTCAGGCTTTGCTGGACAACGTAACTGGTTACCTTCTCCAAGACGAATCTGCTGCCAAGAAGGTTCAAGAGAAACGCATTGCCATGGATGCTGCTTATGAACAAGCTTCGAAACTCTCTCAAGAAGCTGAGGATCAAGCTATGCATCTGAAGCAGGCGAAAACTGATTACGAGGCTCGAGCTGAGTCCATACTTCTTTGGGAAAGGCAGATTCTGGAACTTCAACAGAAGGTTAAAGAGGCTAAAGAACAACAAATAGCCTTCGAAACCAATACTGCTGGTAACCAATTCGAAGAGCTTGTCAACCAAGGGCTTGCGGAAATGGAGACTGCAGAACAACTTAAAGGAGAAGTGGCAACCTTGGAAGGAGCCAGGCGGTTCGCTCAGCAGAAACTTGAATCATTTCGAAGCACTTTTAATCGATTGAAAAATAACTCTTATTTCTAGATTTTAATGTTTATTTGACTACAATTTTGGTTTCTTATATGTAATATTCAAACAACGCCATTTTGGCATTTTATCTTGCCATCTTGGCCTTTTATAACATCTTGGTTACGTTGTTACTATTCGAATCTCCTGCAGGCGTGGCTTATATTTCTTTAAATATTTCCCATTTACCTTTAGGATACGTTTATCATCTACGAGTTCTTCTATTTCGTATGCATTGTTTGAGAATACTTTTAATATTCGAAAAGGTCCTTCCCAATGAGGTGACCATTTACCTAACGCTTTATTCTTCTTATCCATAGGCAATATGACTCTCCAAACCAAGTCATTAATAATGAATACTTTTTTCTTCACCCTTTTATTGTATGTTCTGGCCACTCTTTCTTTTTGTCTCATCAAAATTTCCAATGCATGTAATCTAATTTCGTCCAACTCAACTAATTCATTCATCATCATTTCCCAATATAATGCAGCTGGGATTTCGTTTTGTCTCTGAATTCGAACTGATTGTAGATGAATTTCTACTGGCAACACTGCATCATGACCAAATGTGAGTTGGAAAGGCGTAGTGTTAGTAGCTTCCTTAGGAGATGTTCTACAAGCCCATAATATTTGGTCCAGAGTTTTGTGCCAGTTTCTTGGCTTTTTGCCAATATGCTTCTTGATTAATCCTATTATTACTTTATTTGCTGCTTCGACTTGACCGTTTGCTTGAGCATAATATGGCGTTGATGTTAGCAATCTAAACCCCATTTCTTGGGAAAATCCTTGCATCTTTCTACCAGTAAACACAGAGCCTTGGTCTGTGGTTATGCTCTCTGGAAATCCGAACCTATAGATAATGTGCTTTTGTATAAATTCAATAATAGCCTCTTGATCAACAACTATCAGTGGTATAGCTTCGATCCATTTGGTAAAATAATCTATTCCCACCAAGATGTATTTCTGTCCTTTGGAGGAAGCGGGATTTATTTCTCCTATCAAATCCAATGCCCATCCTCTAAATGGCCATGGTTTGATGATCGAATTCAACTCACTTGCAGGGGCATGTTGAATTCCTGCATGTTTCTGACATTCCTCACATCCTTTAGCAAAGTCTATGCAATCTTTGAGCATGCTAGGCCAATACAAGCCGTATCGAAATAACAGCCATTTCATTTTATGGCCTGCTTGATGTGCCCCACATGCCCCATTATGGACTTCAGACAATGCTAAATATGCCTCACTTTCTCCTAGGCATTTCAATAATACACCCTCTTGGGTCTTTTTAAACAATTCGTTCCCCATGAGGAGATATGACAATGCTCTATATTTTGTCTTTCTATCCACATTTAGAGTTGGGTCTGCTAAATAACTCTTCAGTGGACTTCGCCAATCTGCATCTGACAAAGTATTTATGGCTAATATTTCGAATCCCTGTTTCTCAGCATATCCCAGTTTCATACTTTCCAGATCCGATGGTGTGAATCTAGTAGCCATAACTCTTCCCCTTACTTCAACCAAATCCTTGAAGTTCTTGGTAGACACTTTATAACCCGAAGCCAACTGCGCTAAGTCATTTTTGGTTCTCTATTCTTGGTATGTGTTGAATATCCATGTATTCAAATTTCCTCAATAGCCTATTGAATATGAAGAAGTATACCATTAAATTTTCCTTTATGCACTTGTATTCCTTTGTGATTTGTTTGACCACTAATTCAGAGTCTCCTTTAATTTCGACTCTGGTTGCCCCCAATTCCAACAAAGCTTCAAGTCCAACAATGAGCGCTTCATACTCAGCTTCGTTATTCGAACAACGAGGACCATCTAATTTATACTTGAATTTTGTTGGAATTCCTTCAGGAGAAATCAGAAGGACTCCAACACCACTTCCATTCCTGTGGGTTGAACCATCAAAGTACAATTTCCATGGTTGCATTTCGACGTAACTCATGACAGTCTGCTCAACCAAAGAATGGTCCACAATGAAGTCAGGAATCACTTGACCTTTCATAGCTTTTAAAGGCATGAAAGTCAAAGAATATTCTGTTAAGGCTAACGCCCACTTGCCAACTCTGCTATGCATTATTGGTTTTGAAAGCATATGTTTAATTACATCGAAATGAGATGAAACATAAACATCAACAGGTTTTATATAATACTTGAGTTTCATACAAGAGAAATACAAGCAGAGACATAGCTTTTCTAAATTGCTATATCTGGTCTCTGCATCATTTAGCACTCTACTTAAATAGTATATGGCTCTTTCGATGCCATTGCTATCTTCTTGTGCTAGCATACTACCTATACTAACTTCAGAGGCAGATATGTACAATCTCATGGGCTTCCCCCATGAAGGTGGAGACAAAATAGGAGGCTGAGAAAGGTATTCTTTTATCCTGTCAAATGCCTCCTGGTGAGCTTCGTTCCATTCGAAGGCTTAGCCTTGCTTTAGACGAAGTAACGGAGAGAAAGCTTGGGTTCTTCCACTTAGGTTCGAAATGAATCTTCTGAGGAAGTTAATTTTCCCTAGCAGAGATTGCAACTCCCTTTTTGACGTAGGTGCTTTCGTCTCCATTATGGCTTTGGTTTTGTTCTGGTTGATTTCAATTCCTTTCTTGTGAACCACAAAACCAAGAAAATCTCCAGCCTGCACAAAAAATGCACATTTAAGGGGATTCATCTTTAAGCCATGTTTTCTCATTCGCTTGAATGATTGGCTTAAATGATGCAAATATGTTTCTGCAGATATAGATTTGATGACTATATCATCAATATACACCTGCATGAAGGTTTCAATGAAATCATGAAAAATTGAATTCATTGCCCTTTGATAAGTTGCCCCAGCGTTCTTTAAACCAAAAGGCATCACCACCCATTCGTAGGTGCCTAAGGCTCCTGGGCAACGAAATGTTGTCTTTGCAACATCTTCTTCAGCAATGAAAATCTGGTTATACCCAGAATATCCATCTAACATACTCAAGTATTCGAACCCTGCAGCAGAATCTACTAGCATTTCTGCCACAGGCATGGAATATTCATCTTTAGGGGTTGCAGTGTTTAAATCCCTAAAATCTATGCAAATTCTTAAAGAACCATTTTTCTTAATAACAGGTACTATGTTTGCTAACCATTCGACGTACCTTGTTGTTCTGATGAATTTGCAACGCAGCAACCTTTCAATCTCAGCTTTAATTTTTGTGAGAACCGCTGGTGCGAATCTTCTGGGAGTTTGTTTGATGGGCTTCTTGCCATCTTTGATTGGCAGTCTGTGTTCGACCAACTCCCTCTTTAAACCAGGCATCTCGTCATAATCCCATGCGAAGCAATCTTTGTTTTCCTTGAGGACTTCGATCACTTCCTTCTTGAGGCCTGGGCTAAGTTTAGCACTTATGTAGGTTACTCTTTTCGTTTTTTCATCCCCTAAGTTGACTTCTTCGAGTGGATCTTGTGCCAACATTTTGGCATCTGAGTTTATGGGGTCCCTTTCGAAGCCTAAGGGTTCTTTATCATAGATGGCATCCAACCTTTGATCCATCTCAAACTCTTCGAAGGGTGAGCATTTCGAGCCATCCCCACTTACTTCGTTCATCTTTATAGTTGATTTATTTATTTCATCCTCTAAGGCCGCTTTTGATTCGTTCTAAGCCATATAGGCCGAAATCCTTTCGAAAAAGGTAGACTCAGTCATGGATAAGGTTGTCGAAGTCCCGGCCTGCTGGCCGTTTTTGTATAGTGCTTTCGACTCCCTCCTCTTCACTGATTATTGTTCTATCCCAGTAAAGGCCATCATGGCGAAGGGTCATGTAGTAGTGGGCGTTTCTAGTTTCATTAATCTCATTATTTGGAACACACGGAGCAATCTTTGCCAGATTTTTATCATAATCCCTCTTGTCAACTAAATTGACAGTTGACATAAAGTAACTCTGGTCTGCTTCGATGTTTTCCACGATTCCATCGTCTCTCCACAGAACTAGTCGCTGATGCATTGACGAAGGAACTGCCCCCACGCCATGGATCCACTCCCTTCCCAGCAGTAAGTTATAGTTGGCCTTGGCTTCGATCACCATAAACATGGTGGGCCTACAGCTTGAGCCTATTGTCAATTCCAACTGGACCACTCCCAGTGTTTTGCCCACTTTTCCCTCATAATTGGACAGAACCATATTATGGGGCTTGATGTCTCCTTCGCAGATCTCTAATCTTTTTAGCATGAAATGGGGTATCAAATTGACTACAGCACCCCCATCCACTAGAACTTTGTTCACACCATGGACACCAACTTTCGCCCGAATAAAAAGTGGCTTGAGATGGTTCTTCATTGCAGGTTCTGGACGTTCGAAGAACACATTTTGTTCCTCAACAGCCCCATTGTCCATCACATAGTAGCGCACAGGCCTATGTTTCATCAAATCTGTGGTGTCTTCCTCCTCATATTCATTGATTTCGGTTTCCTGCCCAAATTCACAGGGAAGCACAGACACCACGTTACAGTTCAGGTTAAATGAAGACTCCCCCTCCGATTCGAAGTTATCTGTTATCATATCTTCGTCCTCTTCCGGACCTGGAGTGTATTCCTTTGGTTCATCGCGTTGTACTTCAGAGAAGAGCCTCCCATTGACTGGAGGTTTGTCTTCAGTTTGATTTTTTGGTTTGTTGGTGCTAGATTCACCTTGGTTTTTTGTTGAAGTAACCCCTTTGTTTGCCACAGCTTCTCTCTCAGCCTTTCGAATCCTTTGCTGTCTGCGCCACTGGGATCTTGACATGGGGTTCCTTCCTTTGTAATTTTCTAATCTCACCTCCTCCCTTTTTGCTGTGTTGAATTGCCTCCTGTATGTCACAGCATGGCGTGCATTTCGTTCAGCGTTTCTCCATCTATCTTTGCCTTTGTCATTTCTGACCTGTAACCATCTATCGGTTGGCACTTCAGCAAGGAGTTTGAAAGTCACTCTTCGAGCAGCCTTGGGGTGAGGGCTATCAGGCCTTCGCTGTTTGTGTCTGCTGTCGAAACGTGGGCCCATCTGGACAGTTTCTTGATGGTTCCAGCAAGGGGAAAAGGGAATCGTTTCGAAGGCCCTGGCCATGCTTTGGTCATACACAACATAACACCTTGGGCAAATCAAGCACTTGGTTGCCCCTTTGTAACAGCGAAACACAAATTCCAGCAAACTTTCTCCAGCCTTGGGATAACACCTAAAAAGCTGGTTATCCTTGCGCCAATTGTTGCCAGTTCGAGTCCTCTGTACCCTTTCGAAATTCGCAGCGATTCTTTGATTGCAGAGGATGCTGCTCCTAGGGCACAATATCATGCCTGAATCTCCTTTGTGGCATGTCATGAGATAATCCTTGAGACTAGAATCTCCAGTGTGATTATCCCCCATTCTATACTTTTCTTTTTTTAAGTATTTTTCTACTTCCTCCATCTCAGAGCGAGGTCTTTCCATATCCACCATATTTATTTCAACATCTTCCCCCTTAGCTTCATCATCGCCCCATCCTGTGGGCTTTATATCCTTAATCTGAACCTTCGAACTCTCTGGGGCAGAATATTTGACCAAATAGTCAAATTTTCCACTGGGTTCCCCTAGAGTGTCCCATATTTCCTTCTGAGGGGAAATTGGCTGCGTGATTTGGACTTTCTCCAATTCCAGCCTCAAGCCTTCAGTGACTTGTGTTAGTTCTTGGTTTTGATTTCCCTGGCCTTCAGTAGCCTGGGTTTCTCTTGCAACAGCTATAGGTGCGGTAATCGAAGTCTCTGGCGTATTCTGGATGTCTTCAGTGACCTCCTTATTGACTTCGACCATCACCCAGTTTTCAACTTCAGTACCCTTCTCTCCTGTTAGGGCGTCGCATTGATCAGTTTCCACCATGTTGACCTCTCCAATGCATGCAGGCTCGGAGTAGTTGGTGTCTGCGACGTCCAAGGGATCTTCGTCCACTTTCATCTTCACCTTATCAGCAAACTTTAGTCTGCCATTTTTGATCGCGTTTTGAATTAGGTCCCTGAAAAGAAAACATTGTGAGGTTTTGTGGCCTAGGAAACTATGATATTTGCAAAATCCTCTCTTCTTTCTCTGATCCAAAGGAGGTATTTTGACATTTGATGGCACAATTAGTTGGCCATCTTTGACAAGTAAGTCAAAAATCTCGTCACATTTAGTGACATCGAAGGTATAAACCTTCTTTGGAAATTTGTCACTTTTCTCATTTTCAACAATGTCTTTCCCTTTTGTGGGTACTAACAATTTGCAGGAATAAGGCGGGGCCTGTTTTAATTCAGCGAGGTCGATTTCGACCTCTTCGAATTCGAATTCAGGATATTCTTCTGCTTCCTCAGTCCCAACATAGGAAATCCTTTCTTTCTTGCTATTCTTAAAGACTCTGGCTTTTTCGGCCTTTAGTCTTTCGACTTGTCGAACCCTATCGGCTAACTGAGCCATATCCCTCAAATATTGAGTGTCTAGTTTCTTTCGAATAGAATAATCCAAGCCACCAGCGGCCATTTCGACTAACTCATGTTCAGGCACTACTGTGTAACATCTGGATTTCAAAAGCCTAAATCTATTCAGATAATCATCTATGGGTTCAGTGAACTTTCTCTTGACACTGGCCAATTCCTTCAAACTTATTTTCGACTGTCCCATGTAAAATTGTTCATGGAATAATCTCTCTAAGAGAGCCCAAGTGTCAATGGACCCAGGAGGCAAAGTGGTAAACCATGTGAAGGCGTTTTTAGTCAAGGAACTTGGGAAGTATTTGATCCTGAGATCTTCATTATTGGCTATATCTCCCGCTTCGGTTAGATATCTCGCTATGTGTTCGACTGTTAACTCATTGGTATCCCCAGCGAACTTTGTAAATTTAGGGACTTTATATCCCCTTGGTAAATCAGTATGCATTATGCAATCCAATATAGGATAAGCATAATTTGGCCTTCTCATTCCTGTGTTGAGGCCATTCTGGGCCATGACTCTCTCTATCATGGTGGTTAGGTTGTTTTCTGCCAAGATGTCATTGTTTCGAATTCTATGAACGACGGCATCGGCATCTTGATTTCGACCAACCAAGACAACTCCCCTAGGTTGTTCTTCTCGAAACTCTGGGGCTTCTAGCCTTTCGACCCTTGCCACTGGTTCCATAATTTCTCTTTGTGGGCCCGGGATTATTGGGGCTTCTAACCTTGGTGCCCTGGCCCCTAAGTTAACTTCTTCTCTGGGTGGTCTATAAATTGGGTCGTTAGCAATTTGTTCTATAACAGGCATGGTTGCTCGAAATCCCGCCTGATTCTGCCTACGCCTTTCTGGGGGAGCAAAGAAATCTGCTATTCGACTCATATTGTCAGCATTTTCTCTGTTTGTCACAGTCACATTTTGCACTATTGGGGCAAATATCTCCTGCATGGTTTGTGCTAACACCCCTATCATATTATGGTTACTGTCATCCATCAATTGCCTAAAAGCCAACTGGTTGTCTGTGGTTAAGATATGCATTATGCTATAACCCACTGACCCTTGGTTATTTGTCATAAACTGATTCGCCCCAGACCCGGACCCTAGTTGCGGGGATGAATTCGATGTGGAATTGTGTAAACCTGCCATAAAAGATGTTGGCATTCCATAAGAGGAATTTATGGTTCTATTCCCATCGAAACCGGGTGGTCTAGTTAATGGAGTGGCGAAATGGGATTGTGTCCCTGATGGTGGAACGAATCCCCCAGGGTAACCAATGGTTCCAGTATTTCCTAAGATCGAACTATTAGTTGATATGCCACTTACTCCATTGGTGGCTATGTTACTGGTTGAAGATGCAACAGACTGTGCATTCGAAGGGATTACATTAGATGTTCCGATCGAAGTGGACGCATTAGTGCCTGTTGTATGTGGGTCATTTTGTTCCCCTGGTTGATTGTCAGAATTAGACATTTTGTCCAAACGTTTTCTTCTGGATGAAGGTTGGTTGCTGTTGGTTATTTTACCACTTCTCAGGTTCATAAAACAGCAAACTTCTTAGGTTCCAACGTTTTTATAATGGTTATGTCTCAACAATCTTTATTTCTAATATCCAATTATTGGTCCCACCGGGTGTGCCAATTTGTTTCCAGTGATTTCTGGTAAACAACCGCTAGTCTTCCAAACTATCGAATAATCTTTCTGACTGTTATTCAATTCCTCTGGTAACTCACAGGATCGACTAGATTGATCCTAGGACTCCTTGGACATTAAGGTTACTCTCACGATCGAACAGATATTCATGGTTGATATTTGAGTGTTGTATATGCGTTTGGCTTATTTCGATTTCTCTCTCGAAAAGTCTAAAGATGTAATCAAAATATGCGTGTACGAAACTAAGTTGCATGAATAAATGTTAATTGTAAAGACATGTAAAATTATAAAAGTCAAGTAAATGGTTTCGAATTATAAAACAGTTAATGTAAAAGATTTCTGGAACGTAAAAGGTTTGAAATATGAAGAAAGCGTTTAATGCAAGAAATCTGTAAATGACTTTAAGTAAAAATATGCGTTCGAAGGATAAGATTTGAAGGTAAAGGTATGGAAAATATGACAGTTTTCTGAGATGTAAAGTGCTTGAAATGTGAAGAAAGCATTAAAATGTAAAACTTTGAAGAAGAGATTTCGAAGTGAAAAGACTGTAAATGAGAAAACTTGTAAATGTTATTTGACAAAAAGATAAAGGAAAGTGCTGGAAATGGTAAAAGGTTTTCATTAAATCAGAAATACATGGTGCTATCATACGTACATTTCTCTTGCATTCGTTTCCCTTGCCATGTGGTAGTTTGAATGTTACTGAGTATTTAGTACAATAGATATGACACACGAAATCCTAATACTAAGACTTCTATTTATACTAATTCGACCATAACGGTCTTGCTATAGGATTATGCCACGTTCAGAACATGCAGAACAATGCCTCTTTCTTCTTTCCACGTGTCCCCAAATGCTCCAGCACATAACTTTCAAACTTCGAATGTCCCGCTTCCATTTGAATTTCAAATGCTTTGGTACTTTCTCCGTTTCGAACGCACTTCCCAGACACAGCCTTGTTGTTATTTCGAGACTTCTTTAGATATGTTCCCATAATTGCCACTCGAAGCTCCAAGCTTTGACATGCTTATTCGAAACACTGCTTCTGTTACTTCGAAACATGACGCTTTACCTCATTTCGATCGAAAAGTTTAATTCATTTGGCTTCTAATAACATTATCAAAATCTTCAGCCAACAGTTGGCAGACCATTTAGCACATCAGGCAGTGGATGATTACCAGTCTATGAACTTTGAATTTCCGGACGAGAATATCATGATAGTAACTGACTGTGAGGAACCTGGACCGGATGAAGGACCTGAGGATGGATCCCGATGGTCTATGCATTTTGATGGAGCTTCGAACGCTTTGGGTAATGGCATTGGCGCCGTGATCATATCTCCTAAAGGCTCTCATACTCCGTTCACCGCCCGACTATGTTTCAACTGCACCAACAACATGGCGGAGTATAAGGCGTGCATTATGGGCCTTCGAGCATCAATTGACCTAAGGATTAAGTTCTTGAGTGTTTTCCGAGATTCCGCTCTCGTGATCAGTCAGATCAAAGGCGAGTGGGATACGATACACCCTAATCTTATTCCTTACAAGGAGTATGTATTGACGTTGCTCCCACATTTTGAGGAAATAACCTTTGAACACTTCCCTAGAGAGGAGAATCAGTTGGCGGACGCGCTAGCTACGATGTCTTCTATGTTCAAAGTCAATTGGGACAACGAAGCTCCCTGGATTATCATTGAAAGATTAGACGAACCTGCACATTGCTGTGACATTGAGACTGAAGAGGTAGCAGATAAACCCTGGTTTCATGAGGTGAAGAGATACCTTGAGGCTCAGGAATACCCCGAGGGTGCATCTGTTAATGATAAGAAGTTTCTAAGGAGGTTCGCGGCGAAGTTCTTCATCAGTAATGTCATCCTTTACAAGCGTAACTATGATTCAACCTTACTGCGATGTGTGGATAAGAACGAGGCAGAAAGGATCATGGCAGACTTACATGAAGGGACTTTCAGAACTCATTCCAGTGGACATACCATGGCAAAGAAAATCCTTCGGGCAGGATATTATTGGTCCACTATGGAAGCCGACTGTTATCAACATTCTCGGACATGTCACAAGTTCCAGGTCTATGCTGATAAGGTGCACATACCTCCAGTTCCTCTGAACGTCTTGACGGCAACTTGGCCTTTTGCAATGTGGGGCATTGATATGATCGGCGAGATCAGACCTATAGCATCCAACGAGCATCGTTTCATCCTGGTAGCTATTGATTATTTTACAAAGTGGGTTGAAGCAGCTTCCTTTGCTACTGTAACCAAGAACGTCGTGGCACGGTTCATTTGGCACAATCTGATATGTCGATACGGTGTACCAGAGAGGATCATTACGGATAATGGTACCAATCTCAACAACAAGGTGATCACTGAGCTCTACAAGCAATTCAAGATACATCATCACAACTCTTCTCCCTACCGGTCGAAGATGAATGGGGTTGTTGAAGCGGCTAATAAGAACATTAAGAAGATTGTGCAGAAGATGACAATGACATACAAAGACTGGCACGAGATGTTACCATTTGCTCTTCATGGATACCGTACCTCAGCACGGACGTCAACAGGGGAAACCCCCTATTCCTTGGTATATGGTATGGAGGCAGTCTTCCCATTGAAGTTTAGATACCCTATCTTCAGATCATGAAGGATGCAGGTTTGAATGAAGATGACTGGATCCAGACCCGGCTTGATCAGTTGAATTTAATTGACGAAAAGAGACTTACTGCTATTTGTCATGGTCAGACGTATCAAAAGCGAATGATCAAGGAATTTAACAAGAAAGTCAGACGACAAGAGTATCAAGTTGGGGACCTGGTTATCAAGCGCATCATACTACCTCAAGGTGATCCCTAGGGAAAATGGACCCCTACTTACGAAGGGCCATTTGTGGTTAAGAATATTTTCTCAAGAGGAGCTATGATTCTAACCACCATGGATGGTGACGACCTTCCTCACCCCGCCAATGCAGACATAATGAAAAGATACTACACATAATCAAAGACCCTCTAGGTTGACTGGCCTAGGCAAAAATAAGGGCTTCCCGGCGAACCAAAAGGGTTCGGGCAAAAATAAGGGATGAAAATGAAAAAAAACTGTACACCTGGCAAGTCGAAAACCTGAAAGGGCGGCTGTTTTACCCCAAAATTTTCCCTCTCATATTTCTCAAAACATTGCAAGAAAAATCTCCAAGTGGCTCAAGATTGCTCAAGAGTTGGTCAGTCAAACTATCTCCTAAGGCAGTCAACCTCAAATTAGGGTTTTGTGTTGCATCAAGGTCCTTGCATCCAAATGACCTCAAGTGCTCCCAAATGTCCTAATATTCTCTCAAGATCATCCATGCCAAATTTCAAGCCTTGCAGAGGAAGTTTGCTCAGTCAATTGCTCAAGGGGTCCAAAAATTGAGTATGCTAGGGCAAAAGTCAACTGCGACCTATAAACAGTCAAACTTCAAGATTTTTTTGTAAACATTCTAATTTTGAAGTATATTTCATCATTTGATCAAGGGTTGATCATGATTCATCAAGGATTGCTCAAAATTCATCAAGACACAAAAGTTGCTAAATTAGGGTTTTGTAGGAAAAGTCAACTCAACTTTGACCAAGCATAACTTTCTCATACTTTATGATAAATGACCCATCAAAAGCTCATTTTTAAGAGGATGAAATTTCCTACAATCCATATTCATACCCCAAGATCAGAAAATGCACTCACAAGAAGTTACAAATTTGGACATTATAGGTCATTTTTGAAAGTCAACAAAAACACCTTTTTTTGCCAAAGCTTATAACTTGAGAATGGAATATAAAAATGAGATGAGACCAAATGGGTTGGTTAGGGGACATCTCAAGCTTTCTAAAAAGTCCAAGAACACTTCCAAAAGTTCAAAATTGAAGGAGTTATGCATTGTTGAAGTTGGGCATTTTTTTAAAATTGCCAAAAGTCAACTATCCCCAAAACATCAAATTTTGTCAAATGGGCCCATTCCTTTCCACTTGATTTGGACTTTCCACATTACACACGTGTCCTAGATTCAGCCTTGTGTCCATTTATCAAATTTTCTATTTTATTTGATTTTTTATTTAATTATTTCATTTTAAATCAATTTAAATCAAATAAAATCCCAAAACTTGATTACATGAGATCTTTTTCTATTTTTAGGACCTAATCATCATCAATGTCATGATAAAACTCGTATCAAGCATTCCATGTGCAAAAAGATTGGATTTTTGGCAAATTAGGCAAGTTATCAATGGTGGATCAAATCCAATCTCAAGGAATTGATGTGGAAAGATTCAAGACCAATTTGTTGACCTAATACATTGCAGCATACATATACAATCCAAGGCACACAAATTTGAGGATGGAGGTTGCAAGAATATCAAGAACCAAACTTAAAAAAAGGTGAAAAAAGTGCAAAACTGAAATCGTTCTTGGAGGAAAATTCAGAAGCAAAACTCAACGCTAATCAATTGTTGGACAATCCCTGAAGCAGAACCAACCCAAAACCAGTCTCCATACACGTTCAAAAGATTTGTAAGTGTCTCGAAAAATTGCTTTTCGTTTGAATTCGTGGATCCTTATTCTTGCACTTTTCTTACAAACTCTTTGCATATTCATAATTATCATCGAATTTATAAGCGTTATGCATCAGTCAATTGTATTTTTCTGGCCTAGATGAAGAAACCCCATAGCTAGGGTTCTTCGTTTGTGTTTTGGGGCTTTGTTTTTCAGGGGAAATCAAGACTCAAGAAGGGTATAGGTTTACTCAGGATGCCCAGACGAACTCAACCATGTGCTTGGAATCAATTTTCATGGACTGAAATGGATTTTAGGATGCATCTACGCATTTAGCTGCGGATCTAAATCCGCAGGTAAACTTGCATGGTTTGAAGGTCAGGGACGACAAACATGTCTCCCTCTGATTGGACTATTCAAACAATTCGCGCACTTTTTTTATATTTTCTTGGCATAATGACGTGTTTTGATATATTATGTTTTGTTTGCGTTTAATTAACAATTGAGAAGCAGTGTGCAGTGGTAGTGGCGTGTGTTCAAAATCCAACATGACCTGGGTTCGAATCCCAGGTCCCCATATGCTTTGTATTTTTTCTCTTCAGGTAATCCAGTTCTGATCCAAGCATGTGATGCATCATACTCCCTCATTCAATCAATGGACAGATGGCCCCAGGCCAAATCTGATGGCCCGGATGGAACATCCACCATACTCCTTAGTCAAATGCACACGCTGGATTTCAAAAAGTCAGCCAGGCCTGCACAATTGGGCCATGGAATTTTCTATTCAGACTCCCTAAGCAGGCCCAAACCTCCTAACCCTAACTCTTTCTATTTTCTTTTTATTTTGCTTAATTATTTATTGTTATTATTTTTAACTATTAACCAACCAATCAAATCTTTTTTCTTCATAAAATTAAAAACAACAAAAATGTTTTCTTATTTAAATTAAATTTTAGTATTTTCTTTTTATTAACAAATCAATTAATTAATTTAGTTTTAATTAGGAATAACTTTAATATCTTTTTGCAATAATTAAAATTAACTTAGACGATTAGGTTTTTATTAACATTGAATAATTTTATCTTTATTTCTTTAAATAGCACAAAAAATCCAAAAATATTATTTTCATTAATTAATTAATTAGCTTATCAATTTAATAATTAATTTACTTTGATTTCTTTCTTAATTCAAAAACAAACAAAAAAATCTTTTCATGAATAACAAAGGGTCAAAACCCTAAAATTTACGCCCGATTTAATTTCCCGCACGCGATCCATTTTATTTCAATATTGTATTTGTTTCCAGAATGTAATAGATAATTAGGACTATTTTTATCGCTTTGTTTATTTTCCGCATTTTAATTTCAAGGGTTACTTTTGGCGATGTAAATACCCGAAGCCTTGTAATAGTTAGTTTAATTTCTGCAATTTAATTTCCGCAACTTATAAACTGTTAGATGTTTGACAATAGGGAATGCATGACAAGATTGAACGTTTAAACCTAAAATCAACATAGATAACCACTAACATGTACAAAGATAAAATAAACTGAAAACAACACACTCGCACATGCGCACTCTTAGGGTACACCTCACTTGGTTGCCTTCGTTCGCGTTCATTGAGTATAAGAAGTTTTAGAGGTCGCCATCTTGTCCAAAGATCATAGTTTCCTCGAAACGGTTGCCTCGGAAAAATGATCTAAGACATTAGGGTTACCGCTAAGGCATCCTAACATTGCTTTAGTGACCGCACGTCCCTTAATCGAATTGACCCTTAAACTCCAATGATGGTGCTACCTACTCATCAATAGTGGGATAGCATTATCTAAAGGACATTAGCACAAATTGATTCCTTTTTCGATTAGGTAGATGGTTCTTAGATACTTGCTCTTTCAAAAACAAAAACTTTTCACACTTACACCTTTCAAACAAAAACTTCTTCAAACCCACAAACACAAAGAAAAGCAATTTTGAAAACATTTTGAGCAAGTACCTAAGAGCCCGTGGATAACCACGGATAGAAAGGGTGCTAACACCTTCCCTTTCTATAATCTACCCCCCGAACCCGAGAAATATCTCAAAAAAGGAATTTTTCTGTGCTTTTTTTCCTTTCCTTGTTGGATAAAATAAAAGTCGGTGGCGACTCTTGCTTACCGCGACATTTTGCGAAAATATACGCAAAACGCAAACCAGTATTCCAAAAACCAGTCAGTTCTTTCCCACTGTATCACAGAACTGGCGACTCTGCTGGGGACGCTTAATAAGTGGGGTGTACCTTAGGATTAGATCATTGTGTTTTCAATTGTTTTCTTTGTATGATTTATATTTGTGGGCTTGAATTAGAGTTACTATAGATCCTAACCCGGATCTGGGGGATACTCTTTAGGTAAGTAGCAATAAACTGTGAGGGAACTGTACGGCGTAGACCGATACGGTTGAAGCAGTAGCTACGTTGGTGTGGCACTTTAGATTGCACCGATATCCCTTGTGTTGGAACAAGGAGAATATGGGTCATCTAAGGGGTCATTAAGCACCAACTGACCTTAGAACCTTTAAATTGACCAACTTGGCCATAGAACAGTAGCAGTATGCTACACTCATTGAGACTAAACTCTCGCGATGATTTTGGCCGCAAGAAAAGGTTGCTAAACTGGAACTATGACTGATTGAGGGTAGTCAGTGATATTGAGATCCTCTAGAACCCGATTACTATTTTTAGGACAGGTTTAAACCAACTGAACTGAAAGAGGGTAGTACCTAAGCTCCTTGCCAGCCTGAAATCTAAGGGCTCTCTGTGTGACTTGTGTGCCTTTACCATGTTTGCTATTTGTGGATACTTGTGATGTGCTTTCTATCATGACATCATGAAATCATAACATTGCATGCATCTTGCATTGGACTAACCTATTTCAAAGACAGGAGGGATTCATCTTTATTCTGTTTTGTAGGTTATGATATCCATGCGTAGGAATACCATCCGGATCAACTTTGTCCAGGTTCCCACCATGCTTAAAGAATTGATTGCAAAGATGCCTAATACTACCTCCTTCACCAGAAGACATGGGTATCTTCTCAGTTTGGTTACCTCCAAATTGGACGAGCAGATGATGAGTGTCCTAGTCCAGTTCTATGATCCACTGTACCATTGCTTTACTTTTCAGGACTATCAGTTGGTTCCCACCTTAGAAGAGTTCTCTAATCTGCTCGGTATCTCTATTCTGGAGCAGACCCCGTTTACTGGTTGGGAGAAGATCCTTAGGCCAGAAGAGATTGCTTCAGCCCTTCATATGACAAAGGATGAGGTAATGGCTAATTGGGAGACTAGAAGTGGAGCAAAGGGCTTTCTGACTAAGTTCTTGGTTGGTAAGGCTAATTATTTCTGGGGTAGTCTAGACTTCAAGGCATTCGAAGATATTCTGGCTTTTCTGATATATGGCTTGGTATTGTTTCCGAACCCTGACTCCTTTGTTGATGTGAATGCGGTGAAAATATTCATCTCTGGTAATCCTGTACCCACTCTCTTGGGTGACATTCTTCATCAGCTTTATGCCCGTACTGCTCGAAAGCGGGGAACCTTGATGTGCTGTGCTCCATTATTGGCGAGGTGGTTTATTTTGCACCTCCCCAAATCAGTGCTGAAGAACAAAGAAGGTATGAGCTGGGCCTATAGGGTTATGTCTCTCTCTCATAATGACATCTTCTGGACTATCAAGGGTATGGACGAGGTGGCTATCATTGATCGATGTGGGGAATACCCCAATGTTCCACTGATAGGAACCCATGGAGGAATTTCTTATAATCCATTCTTGGAATTACGTTAGTTTGGGCGAGCCAGAAGAGAAGGACCTCATGAGCTGCTAATGCCTAGTATCATCTTTGATTTTCAAGGGGACATCGACGAGCAACGTCGCAGATTCATAAGAGCTTGGGATAGAGTTCACAGATCTGATCCACATGAGCTGAGTCCAAAGACTTCTCTTCCAATGGAGCCTTATCTCAGATGGGTTTGTATCCGTGCCTAAAAGCTGGGTATGCCGTATGAAGCCGTCCTGCCTATCATTGTTGAAGTTGCTAATGAAGAAGGGGTCCTTCCGACCATCCTCCATCCTCATATGCCCACTGACATTGGGACACTGAAAAGGTCTTGGATGCAGGTGAGAGAAGAGCGGGATGCTTACCGGGAAAAGTTTAACGAGCAAGAGCAGAAGATTCAGAAGTTGACTAGGCAGGTGGAGAACGAGAAGATTCTCAATGACTATGTCCGCACCGACAAGAAGCGACCATGGGAGCACTGATTGTCCTTTGATGATTTCCTTTCCAGTTTTTATTTACTTTTCAGTATTTCCTTTCTTGTAACGCCTTAAGGGCATATGTCGAACAATTTGAATTTCAAAGTTTATCTAATAAAAGTGTGTTTCATTTCTTGTTTACGAATTTGAATCTCTCGATTGTCTTTGGAATCATATCATACACATTTCATCCCATGCACTTCATAACAAGTACCCATTACAGGTCTCTTATCTTCTTCGCTGTTTATTTCAGCACTCATCATGTCTGCTGAACCATCAACTGAGCAAGCAATCAAGGCCCTACAGGCGCAGAATGCCCAATTCCAAGAGTTGTTCACGAATCTAGCTAAGGGTCAGCAAGATCTGAAGACCCTGATTCTGAAAGAGAAGAAGAAGAAGAAGAAGAAGAAGAGGACGGTCCTGTTTAACACAGGTCAGAGGTTTGGAAACAGGCTACGGGATGAAGTTGATTTGACCACCTCATCTGGAGGGAAAGATAGTCAGGAAGAGAGGAGGGCTCCTAGCCCTGTGGTCTCAGACAATGAGACAAACTTCGACGAAGACCAGTATCCTCCTGCTGAGGATAGATACAAGCAACTGGAAGACCGGTTGAGTGCGATGGAAGTTCAGAAAGTTCCTGGTCTGGACTTTGGTGATCTGGGTCTATCATCTGGGGTGGTGATTCCCCACAAATTCAAAGCACCAGCCTTTTCTAAGTATGACGAAGTTTCTTGTCCGAAGCTGCACCTCCGGTCATATGTAAGGAAGATTCATCCGTACACCACTGATAAGAACCTATGGATCCACTTCTTTTAAGACATTCTCTCAGGGACTCATCTTGAATGGTTCTACCAGTTGGACGGAGCCAGTATCCGCAGTTGGGAAGATTTGGCTACTTCTTTCTACAGGAAGTACCAATACAATTCCGACCTCGCTCCCACGCGTACCCACCTCCAGGGTATGTCTATGGGAATGGGTGAAGGTTTCAAAGATTATGCTCAGAAGTGGAGGGACCTCACCGGAAGAGTGCAACCACCCTTGGCTGATCGGGAGCTCGTGGATATGTTTCTGGGGACCTTGTCTGGTCCATTTTTCAACCATCTGATTGGAAGCTCTTCGTCTGGGTTTACAGAGCTAATTATGACCGGTGAAAGGATTGAGGTTGGTATTAAGGCTGGTAAGATACAAAAGGGTGCTTCATCAAGCACCGAGAAAAAGCCTTTTAAGAAAGAGTCCAGTGATGTCTACAGTTCGAAAATCCAGAATAGACCTGAACACCGCCAAGCTGTTAATGTGGTTGTTATTTCATGACCTGCTGGTGCTACTCAGTGCAACAATCAACAAAAGGCCGAGAGACCTCAAAGGCAATTCACCCATCTCAACATGACTTTGTCTCAGATTCTGCCGCAGTTATTAAAGACCAATCTAGTAACTCCAAGGGAGGCTCCCCAGAATCCCAACATTGCATCACCTAAGTACATCCTTAATGCCCGATGTGCCTTTCACTCTGATAGCCCACGGCGTGATACAGATGATTGTTGGGCTTTGAAGAACAAAATACAGGACTTAATTGATCCTAAGGAGATTGAGTTCGAGGCGCCCGAAAGACATAATGTTGTGACTGCTCCTATGCCCAAGCATGGAGTGAATGCTATAGAATAAGACTCGTTTGTGGTTTCTGTGAACGACATTGTTACCCCTTTGATGATTGTGAAGAAGAACCTTTTGCTAGCCGGTTTATTTCTGGGCTGTGACGAAGGTTTCCGTATGTGTTCCGCCCTACCAACCGGTTGCCATCTTTTGAAATCAGGTGTCCAACGCCTAATGGATAGTAAAGAAATTCTGTTTGAGAAGGCTGTTGTTCCTTTAGTTCGTACTGAAGAAGTTGCTATAATCACCATTTTCGACAATTCTTCCAAGGCTTCCTCGAGAAAGCCTGTTAGAATTACATCTGTTCCAAGAATCGCACCATTGATCATCACTGTTCCTGGGCCTATCCCCTACACCTCTGATAAAGCTGTCCCTTGGAACTATGGGGCTGATGTTTATTTTCATGGAGTTAAACAAGATTTGGATGCTGATACGGACGTCAGCAATATTGTTGGACCTGCTAAAGTCACCCGCAGCGGAAGACTTTTCTCACCTGATATCTCTCCACCAACTTCTCGGAAACCTGTTGTTATTACACCTGTCAGTGTACCTGCTGCTATTCCTGTTCAAATTACTATTCTTACCCCTGTCGCCGAGTCATCTGACACTCGGGGCAAAGGGATCACCAGTGAGCCTGCCCAGACGGAGGCACCGAAGACGATTACTGTTGAAGCTTCTAGACAAGAGATGGAAGAGATTCTGAAAATCATCAAAAAGAGCGACTACAATATAGTCGAGCAGTTGGGGCAAACCCCGTCCAAAATCTCTATGTTATCACTGTTGCTATGCTCAGAGGCCCATGCCAAGGCTCTGATTGCATTCCTGAAGACTGCACACGTACCGCAAGAGACATCAGTTGATCAGTTTAAAGATTGTGTGGCTAGTCTGACTGTTGATAATGGGTTGGGTTTCTCTGACGCCGACTTGACTGTTAAAGGGAAGAATCACAACGATGCCCTGCATTTCTCCATTGAATGCAGGGGCACCACTCTTGCTCATGTATTGGTGGATACTGGTTCCTCGTTGAACGTTTTGCCTAAAAAAGCTCTGGACCGGTTAGACTATGAAGGGTTGGAGTTGAAACCAAGCAACATTGTCGTCAGGGCCTTTGATGGGTCTAAGAGGATGGTGCACAGAGAAGTTGATATCCCGATTAAGGTTAGTTCTCAGGTTTTTGCATCTACATTCCATGTGATGGACATTCGGCCATCTTATTCTTGTTTGTTGGGTCGCCCATGGATCCACAAAGCTGGGGCAGTGACCTCCACGCTCCACCAGAAGCTGAAGTACCCGATCAAAGGGAAGATTGTGACAGTGCAAGGGGAAAAGGAGTACATGGTGAGCCACCTCAACTCTTTCCGATATGTAGAGATGGATGGAGAGTTCATTGAGACCCCATTCCAACATTTTGAAGAGGTTCCCCAGACACTGGCGTCAACAAAGACTGTTGTTGAAGATCCTCCTATGAAGATGGCTTCCTTCAAGGATGCCCGGGATGTTGTTGAGAAAGGTGGGTGTGCAAAGTGGGGCCGACTCCCTGATTTACACAGAAGACTAACAAGTTTGGTTTGGGTTTCACTGCAGAAGCTCAAAGGGCTGTTCGGAATGCACAAATCGGAAGACCTCCCTTGTTCATCAGCAATTCAGGAGTAAATTCCATTGAAGCCGATGTTGAAGAGTCTGAGTTCGACAGTTGGATCTATCCTACGATCGACGGTGGACCAAGCAACTGGACAGCAAAGAACTTCATCCCTATTTCTTTTGTTACCCAGTAATGAGACTTTTTGTTTTGTGTTTGTAACAGACAATGTTTTAAACTTTACGGCCCGGTGTCTTACCCGGGGCACCGTGGCTTCATTTGTGAGGGCTTTATGTGTGTCATCTACATATATCATTAATAAAAGCATTGGACATTTCTTGCATTTCAAATTTTGCGCTCCTTGTTTTTCTTTTATAATATATTGCAAAACAGCTATTTTACACACTGTTGTACCCCAAAATTTTCCCTCCCATATTTCTCAAGACATTGCAAGAATAGTCTCCAAGTGGCTCAAGTTTGCTCAAGAGTTGAACAATCAAGTCATCTCCTAAGGCAACCAATCTCAGAATTAGGGTTTTGTGTTGCATCAAGGTCCTTGCATCCAAATGACCTAAAGTGCTCCCCAATGTCCTAATATGTTCTCAAGTTCATCCATGTCAAATTTCAAGCCTTGCAGAGGAAGTTTGGTCAGTCAATTGCTCAAGAGGTCTAAAAATTGATTGTGCTAGGGCAAAATTCAACTGTGACCTACAAATAGTCAAACCTCAAGATGTTTTGTCAAAATTCTCATTTTGAAGGATAATTCATCATTTGATCCAGGGTTGATCATAATTCATCAAGGATTGCTCAAGATTCATCAAGATTCAAAAGTTGCTAAATTAGGGTTTTGGAGGAAAAGTCAACTCAACTTTGACCAAGCATAACTTTCTAATACTGTATTAGAAATGACCCATCCAAAGCTAATTTTGAAGAGGATGCAATTTCCTACAATCCATCTTCAAACCCCAAGATCAAGAAATGCACTCACAAAAAGTTACAAATTTGGACATTATAGGTCATTTTTGAAAGTCAACAAAAACACCTTTTTTTCCAAAGCTTATAACTTGAGCATGGAATATAAAAATGAGATGATACCAAAAGGGTTAGTTAGAGGACATCTCAAGGTTTCTAAAAAGTCAAAGAACACCTCCAAAAGTTCAAAATTGAAGAAGTTATGCATTGTTGAAGTTGGGCATTTTTCTAAATTTGCCAAAAGTCAACTATCCCCAAAACTTCAAATTTTGTCAAATGGGCCCACTTTTTTCCACTTGATTTGATCTTGTCACACTACACACGTGTCCTATCTTCAGTCTTGTGTCCATTTATTAATTTTTCTATTTTATTTGATTTTATTTGATTTTTATTGAATTAATTCATTTTTAATCAATTTAAATCCAAATAAAATCTAAATATTGATAACTTGGTATCTTTTTGATTGATTTAGATCTTAAATATCATCATGGACACAATCAAATCCGAATCAAGCCATACCATTAACAAAAACATGGAATTTGAACAAATTTGGAAGCTTTTTCATGGAAGATCAAATCACATCTTCAATCATCAATGCATAAGGATTCAAAGCCCAAAACTTGATCTAATTCATTCCATTATACTTATACAATGCAAAGGCACGAATCAGAACGAAGAGGCTGCATAAACACCAAAGCAAAACTTGGAAAAAACTTGAAAAAGCTTGAATCTGAAAATGTGCTTAGAGGCAGTTTCAACACAAAATCTCCATGCTATTCAATTGCTTGACATCCACTGAGTGAGAAGGAATCAAAAGCAAGCTCTCTCCCTCCCTGAATCGCACTGTAAGTCTCCCAGAAAACCGACCTGCACTTGAAATCGTACTCTCATATTCATGCATTTTTTTGGCAAAATCTTTATACAATCATGTTTATCGTTCCACTTAGAACCTTTCTGCATCATTTGATTGTGTTTATATGACCTATAGCACCATACCCGAACCTAGGGTTTTGGAGGTTTGTTTTTGGGCATTTTCTTTGCAGGAAAAATTGGAACCAATAATGGACATAGGCTTGCTCGGGATGTCCAGACGAACATGTCCATGGTTTTGGTTTTTATTTTTATAGCCTGGAATTAATTTTATGAAGCAGCTATGCACTTAGCTGCGGATGTAAATCCGCAGGTAAAAAAACCAGGTTTCGTTGGAGAAGATGAAGACGTGCCTCTTCCTTATTGGATGATTTTGAATCTTGGCGCGTGTTTTTATAATTCAGGCATATTTATTTATTTTCTAATATAATAATTGTTATCCATTCCATTGACAATTAAAGTGCAGTGGTTGAGTGGTAGTGGCAAGCGTGCAAAATCCAATGGGACCTGGGTTCGAATCCCAGGTCCCCCAATGCATTTGTAATATTTTTCTTCAGGTCATCCTATGCAACATTCAAGGCGCAGTCCATCATACTCCTTCAAATATCATCTGCCAGATGGCCTCCAGGCCAAATCTGATGGTCCAAAGGAGATGCTCACCATACTCCCAAGTCAACAGGCACAAGTGGAATTGCCAAAGTCAGCCAGGCTTGAACACGTTTGGGCCTCAAAAATGCTATTTCACCCCCTGATTTGGGCCCAAACCCCTTTTTGGTTATTTCTTTTTCTTTTTTATTTCATTTATTTATATTGTTTTAATTAATTATTTTTATTATCACTAACCAATTAGAATTTTTCCTCATAAAATCAAAAATCAAAAAATATATTTTATTTATTAAAAATTAAACTCATCATTTTATTTTTGTAAATAAATTAATTTAATTAATTTAGTTTTAATTAGGTATAATTTTTAATATCTTTTGCAAATAATTAAAATTTGAAATTCTGGTGTATGCCAGTCTTCAGATGTTATACTCAATGTCTAGACATCTGATATGACATAATAAATACACTGCAAGGTAGATACCCAATTCTTCGTGATTCAGTACTAAAGAATAACAGAAGCACAGTTTTATCCAAGCTGCGCCAGATATACTTTGAAGATGCAGAGGATAGAACACACGATGTACCTAGTTCTGTTCATCTGTTGCACATGATCAGCAGAGAGCAAACAACCTTCACAGTTCTGTTTCTCCTGCACAGATATCAGCATGATGTCTTAACATGTTCTGAGACATCATCTGTTACAACATTGCAGTTTTACCTTGATATATAACAGACAGAATTATAAAGTGTTGAAGGTAAAAACACAATCGGTTGTTAACCCAGTTCGGTGAAACACACCTACTCTGGGGGCATACCAAGCCAGGAAGAAGATCCACTATCAGCAATATTAATTCAGGACTAAACTTCACAAGTTCTCATCCCTCACTTAATCATTTAACCAGTGCAACCTATACCTAGGAACTCCTAGATAGAAACCTACCAGTTTCCATTCCTATTGCCGCAACAACAGAAGTCTTACTCCTACTCAAGAAGTAGTGCCCTCCCACTTGGTTTCCTACATTACAATGAATATGAAGTAATGCAGAAATACTTAGACTTGCTTCACAGCTTCGTCCAAGAACACTCAAACTCTTACCTACAGGTTTCGAGTTACACACATGGTAACCTTGCCACAGACCGACAGGTTTACCTAACAGAACACCCCCAATATTACATTATGTGAGGCTTACAAATGATCTTCTAATCAATAAATTCCATGCTTGAAAAACAGCAGCTCTGTTGAATATATAGCAGCTGCAACTTCAGTTAGGGTTTCCAAAAACCTAGGGTTAATTCCGTTTGACCTAAAGACCAGGTCACAGGACTTTATTAACCAGGTTAGGGTTGAGCTAGGTTGCCCCTCAGAAAACGCAGGATTCTGTTCAGGAAGGACTGAGTTATTTCCTGAAAAAACTCAGACTTATCCAATCCTGCAATCCTGTTAGTTCAGAACAGGATGTCATAACATCTGTTATGACATCTGAGAAACCTGTCAACTGATTTATGAAAATGTGATCATTTTGCAAAATGCTCAGATACACACTTATAAACATCAGTACCTGAATGACAATATTTTTCTGCAAAGGTACCTAATGAATCAGTACAAACTAAACTAGAATGTTATGACATCAGTCATGACATTCACACATACACTTGGGTTTTACCAAAAATGCAAGCCAATAACTAAACACCTACAAACTCCCCCTTTGGCAGATTTTTGGCTAAAGACCCTAAGCAATCAGAGATAGATAGCAGCAGAAAGAATTGACTGCAGAAAAATAGAATGTCTAATTGAGCAAGTACATATTAAGTACCAAAATATTCTCCCCCTCTTTAGCCACAAATGGGCCAAATATACATGTTCATAAAGATTATACACTTCCAACCACCAGATATCAGCACCAACCACCAACACTACCAAATAGCAACCAACCTTTAAGCACTGTCATCAGACTCAGAGGATTTTGGCTTCTTCCTTTTCAAGAAACATCGTTGGCATATTACACTCTGCCTCAGTTATATAATACCTTTATTAGATGACAAGTTATCACCTAAACATTCCAGCTCACTAAAATGCTTCATAATGAGACACAAACGCCCTGTTTTCTTAGCAGATGAAAACATGCTCAAATCCTATGTCGTCATACATTCTGCTATTTTCATATTAGCAGCTTGAACCATTCCATTTACACAAAGAGGATGGTTACTCCCTCTGAGTCATACAACTGTACACACATGGGTTTATTAATAATAATCCACACTTCATCCAATTTTCCTCCTGTCTGTAGTTTTAGAGGAAATTAGGAACAATGTCATTAGGCAATGTGATGACATTCGGTCAGACATAGTCCTCTTCAGTCTTGAACACATCATCCCAATAGTTAATAAAGTGCCACACTTTATATCCTACGAGTTTGATGAAGACTTTCCGTACAAACCAATACTCCCCCTGTTAGGGACAATCACTTCTCCTCATGGAAACAAGTAGGTCACATTCAATACTCAGTTGGACCTTCAGGACAACTTCTGATTCAAAGTAAATAAGACCCCTTGATGAATGGAAAAAACATAAGACGCATCTTCATGTCTTCAAGAGCGCACCCTCTGTTCAACAATATTGGTTGAACGCATTCATACTCTGAATCAAACTTTCTTCAGACCAGAACAAGTTAGGACATCCTTGGTCTAAGTCAACCTTCCTCTGACCATAACATCACAACAAGTCAGAACATCCATATTCTGAGTCAAGCTCTCTCGATAATAATCAGCTGCCACATGTTGATTATCTTGATTCTCTGAATCCACTGCTGAGATAGACCAAATGTCACTGTTTGATTATCTCCTTCATGAATCCTCATATGAAAAAAATCAAATGCCACCTTTTGACTTCTCCATGTTTATCAGACTTCTCCCAAAGATATTCTGATCTTCCAATTGAAATCTGAACTTCAAGCTACAAGTTATCACAAAAGGCTTAGATACACTAAGACAGGAACATGTAACATCTTCTCCACCCAACAACTCCAAAGAGCTGCAAAGAGACGATCTTTTTGAAGTATCCAATCTTCAACTTCGTAGATCATCCTATCTTAAGTTGATGTGCCACTTCACCAACCAAGAATCTGATGTTGAACCAAATGTCACAACATTATGTTATAACATCTAGTTGTTGAATTCAACTCCTTCTTATGCCACTTCTTCTTGACTTCACCATTAGCTAATTCACTTCCTTACCTAGATCAGAACCAGACTGATCCAAGTAACCATCATCAAGATTATGGTGTCTTCTTCTTTTTGTAGCTTCAAGTCTGAACACGTTTCCAGGAAACCTTTTCAAAGATCAAATGATTTTGCTGTCACCAAAGAGATAGCTCTAAAGCATCACTCTTCATGTGATTCTTCACAGGGTCTAGAAGAAGGAATGTTCCCACATCTTTAAGAACATCAGTTATCTTGAACTCCAAGGATAATCAATTAAATACTTGTACTTGTCACAAATAGCAATTGATCTTAAATCCTTCCCATTATCCTGTAAGATACTTTCACCATTTGAATACTTTGACATACTCTTCGTGTGTTAATATCTTATTCTTGCAAGCACTTTCTTTGAGAGACCAAAGAGTTGAGATATCTAGGTTGCCATCCTTGACTCAAGTAAATAGAATTTTCTCTGAACAAACTCTACTCACTTCAACAGATTTGAAACTCCTTCCAGATCAGATTCATCCTTAGGAATGAGAGAGATGAATCCTTCCTTGCAAATATGTCACACAACACCCAGAACCCATGTGACATAGGTCAACAGCCAGCTAAACACCAGGCTGAACTAATGTGAGGAGGTTAACCAAATCTCCCCCTCAAACTACCAATCATGGAAGCTCCACACAAAATATCCATGCATTGTACACAAATGTCTCGACATGACATATGACATCCCTCCCAGATTCAAGTAACTCCAAGAGTTATACCTGTTCATACTCCAATCACACCAATCAGACTTCAGCTGACCTTAAGTACTTCAGAGAAGACAACAACACCAATCATCAGCAGATATGTATTGCCAGAACATACTACCTTAACCAAACTCCGAGTCTTCATATTCTCACATCTTGAAAGATCTTCCACTTCTAATCATGATGTTTAAATGACAAGATTCATGATCCCAATCTACTTCTATGAAGGAGCAATAATGCTGCACCATCATTGACTTTTATTAACCAATGAGCTTGTCTTTCTTCACACCATAGTACTCCAGGGAACAACTGCTCAGCCCTGATCAATCTTCAGGAAAAAGCCCATCAATAAGGATTTCACAATGTCACATCTCAGTCAGCTTCACTTCTAGAGTTCTGACTCCTAAAAGTAACCTTCGGGAGCACACAGACATAGTTGACTCTACCATTGTTAACTTTGCACACACAGATGTCTCCTCTTCCAGGTCAGGAGTAGGTTCCAAACAAAAATATCCCTTTGTTTGACACCCAAAACATATGCTCTTCAACTAGTAGCTGCATACTTGTTGAACACATGTTCCACCATCACATAGAACATCAGTTCCATCACCTTGGAACAAAGCTCTCCTTGAAATTTTTCAAGGTCTTCGTAAAACACTAATCCGTGATTATGTGATTCTTACCATCCTGAACGAAGAACGTCTTCATGAGTGGACTTGAGAGGACTCAAGTATCTGTGACATCTTCAATAGCTTATGTTGAAATCTTGAATACAGTAGCCTTCAATCCACAAGAGGGGAAACATATCAGAGCTTGAGTTTTGCCAAGTATTATGCAGCGGAAGAACATAATACAACTCAATCTTTGCACACACACTTTAGGCGTACACAAATCCTAGGTTTGAAAATAAATCAAATCTAGAGCAGCTACCACACAACCAGGCCACACAATTCCTGTCATGAATAGTCCATCCTCCCACTTTAAGGGACCATTCAGGGAAATAACAAACCTTTCCAGGTTACAAACTTCAGTACTAAAATTGACCTTGCAGATACCAGAAAGTATCACCCATGGATCTCATCCAGAAACAGAACAGGATGCCTGCTCTGATACCAATTGAAATTCTGGTGTATGCCAGTCTTCAGATGTTATACTCAATGTCTAGACATCTGATATGACATAATAAATACACTGCAAGGTAGATACCCAATTCTTCGTGATTCAGTACTAAAGAATAACAGAAGCACAGTTTTATCCAAGCTGCGCCAGATATACTTTGAAGATGCAGAGGATAGAACACACGATGTACCTAGTTCTGTTCATCTGTTGCACATGATCAGCAGAGAGCAAACAACCTTCACAGTTCTGTTTCTCCTGCACAGATATCAGCATGATGTCTTAACATGTTCTGAGACATCATCTGTTACAACATTGCAGTTTTACCTTGATATATAACAGACAGAATTATAAAGTGTTGAAGGTAAAAACACAATCGGTTGTTAACCCAGTTCGGTGAAACACACCTACTCTGGGGGCATACCAAGCCAGGAAGAAGATCCACTATCAGCAATATTAATTCAGGACTAAACTTCACAAGTTCCCATCCCTCACTTAATCATTTACCCAGTGCAACCTATACCTAGGAACTCCTAGATAGAAACCTACCAGTTTCCATTCCTATTGCCGCAACAACAGAAGTCTTACTCCTACTCAAGAAGTAGTGCCCTCCCACTTGGTTTCCTACATTACAATGAATATGAAGTAATGCAGAAATACTTAGACTTGCTTCACAGCTTCGTCCAAGAACACTCAAACTCTTACCTACAGGTTTCGAGTTACACACATGGTAACCTTGCCACAGACCGACAGGTTTACCTAACAGAACACCCCCAATATTACATTATGTGAGGCTTACAAATGATCTTCTAATCAATAAATTCCATGCTTGAAAAACAGCAGCTCTGTTGAATATATAGCAGCTGCAACTTCAGTTAGGGTTTCCAAAAACCTAGGGTTAATTCCGTTTGACCTAAAGACCAGGTCACAGGACTTTATTAACCAGGTTAGGGTTGAGCTAGGTTGCCCCTCAGAAAACGCAGGATTCTGTTCAGGAAGGACTGAGTTATTTCCTGAAAAAACTCAGACTTATCCAATCCTGCAATCCTGTTAGTTCAGAACAGGATGTCATAACATCTGTTATGACATCTGAGAAACCTGTCAACTGATTTATGAAAATGTGATCATTTTGCAAAATGCTCAGATACACACTTATAAACATCAGTACCTGAATGACAATATTTTTCTGCAAAGGTACCTAATGAATCAGTACAAACTAAACTAGAATGTTATGACATCAGTCATGACATTCACACATACACTTGGGTTTTACCAAAAATGCAAGCCAATAACTAAACACCTACAAAATTAATGTAGAAAATTAGGTTTTTACTAACTTTAAATCAAATTTACTTTATTTCATTAAATATCCAAAAATCCAAAAAATATATTTTTAATTAAATAATTAATTTATTTATTTAAATAACTTAGTTTAATTCCATTTAATTCAAAAATAAACAAAAAAATGCTTTCTTTCAAAAAAGGGGTCAAAACCCTAAAAAATGCATTCGATTTAATTTCTCGCACGCGATCCATATTTTCATATTATTGTACTTGTTTCCCGAAATGTAATAGCTTTAATTAGGACATTTTTACCGCTTTATTTTACTTTCCGCATTTTAATTTCAAGGGTTTGTTTTTGGCAATGTAAATACTCGACGCCTTGTAATAGTTTAGATTTAATTTCCGCAATTTAAATTCCGCAACTATAAACTGTTAGATGTTTGGTAATAGGGAATGCATGACAAGATCGAATGTATGAACTTAAAATCAACATAGCTCACCCATGACATGTACAAAGATAATATAACCGAACTAACACACTCGCACATGCGCACTCTTAGGGTATACCTCACTTGGTTGCCTTCGAACGTGGTCATTGAGTATAGGAAGTTTTAGAGGTCGTCCTCTTGTCCCAAGATCATAGTTGCCTCGAAACGGTTGCCTCGGAAAAATGATCTAAGACATTAGGGTTACCGCTAAGGCATCCTAACATTGCTTTAGTGACCACACGTCCCTTAATCGAATTGACCCTTAAAACTCCAACGACGGTGCTACCTACTCATCAATAGTGGGATATCATTGTCTAGAGGACATTAGCACAGATTGATTCCTTTTTCGAGTAGGTAGATGGTTCTTAAGTACTTGCTCCTTTTAAAACAAAACAAAACTTTTCGCACTTACACTCCTTTTAAACAAAAACTTCTTTCAAACCCACAAACACAAAGAAAAGCAATTTTTGAAAACACTTTGAGCAAGTACCTAAGAGCCCATGGATAACCACAGATAGAAAGGGTGCTAACACCTTCCCTTTCTATAATCTACCCCCCCCCCCCCCCCCCCCCCCGAACCCGAGAAACATCTCAAAAAAGGAATTTTTCTGTGCTTTTTTCCTTTCCTTGTTGGATAAAATAAAAGTCGGTAGCGACTCTTGCTTAACGCGACATTTTGCGAAAACAAACGCAAAACACGAACCATCATTCCAAAAACAGTCAGTTCTCTTCCCACTGTATCACAGAACTGGCGACTCTGCTGGGGATGGATTATAAGTGGGGTGTACCTTAGAATTAGATCATTGTGTTTTCAATTGCTTGATTTGTATGCTTCATATTTGTGGGCTTGTATCGTAGTTACTATAGATCCTAACCCGGATCTGGGGGATACCCTTTAGGTAAGTAGCAATAAACTGTGAGGGAACTGTACGACATAGACCGATACGGTTGAAGCAGTAGCTACGTTGGTGTGGCACTTTAGTCTGTGCCGATATCCCTTGTGTTGGAACGAGGAGAATATGGTTCTTCTATGGGGTCGTTAAGCACCAAATGACCTTAGAACCTTTAAATTGACCAACTTGGCCATAGAACAGTAGCAGTATGCTACACTCATTGAGACTAAACTCTCGCGATGATTCCGGCCGCAAGAAAAGGTTGCTAAACTGGAATCATGACCGATCAAGGGTAGTTAGTGATATTGAGATCCTCTATAACCCGGTTACTATTTTTAGGATAGGTTTAAACCAACTGAACTGAAAGAGGGTAGTACCTAAGCTCCTTACCAGCCTGAAATCTAAGGGCTCTCTGTGTGACTTGTGTGCCTTTACCATGTTTGATGTTTGTGGATACTTGTGGTGTGCTTACTATCATGACATCATGACATCGTAACATTGCATACATCTTGCATAAGACTAACCTATTTCAAATACAGGAGGGATTCATCTTTGTTCTGTTTTGTAGGTCATCATGATGCCCATGCGTAGGAATACCATCCGGATTAACTTTGTCCAGGTTCCCACCTTGCTTAAAGATTTGGTTGCAAAGATTCATGATACTACTTATTTCCTCAGGAGACATGGTTATCTTCTCAGTTTGGTCACCTCTAAATTGGACGAGCAGATGATGAGTGTCCTAGTCCAATTCTATGATTCGCTGTACCATTGTTTTACTTTTCAAGACTATCAGCTGGTTCCCACCTTAGAAGAGTTCTCTGAGCTGCTCGGTATCTCTGTTCTGGAGCAGACCCCGTTTACTGGTTGGGAGAAGATTCTTAGGCCCGAAGAGATTGCTGCAGCCCTTCATATGACTAAAGAAGAGGTAATGGCTAATTGGGAGACTAGAAGTGGAGCAAAGGGCTTTCTGACTAAGTTCTTGGTTGGTAAGGCTAACTATTTCTGGGATAGTCTAGACTTCAAGGCATTCAAAGATATTCTGGCTCTTCTGATATATGGCTTGGTATTGTTTCTGAACTCTGACTCCTCTGTTGATGTGAATGCGATAAATATCTCCATCTCTCGGAATCCGGTACCCACTCTCTTGGGTGACATTCTTCATCAGCTCTATGCTCGTACTGCCCGAAAGCGGGGGACCTTAATGTGTTGTGCTCCCTTATTGGCAAGGTGGTTTATTTCGCACCTTCCCAAGTCAGTGCTGAAGAACAAAGAAGGCATGAGCTGGGCTTATAGGGTTATGTCTCTCTCGCATAATAACATCATTTGGACTCTCAAGGGTATGCATGAGGTGACTATCATTGATTGTTGTGGGGAGTACCCCAATGTTCCATTGATAGGGACCCATGGAGGAATTTCTTACAACCCGTGCTTGGCCTTACGTCAGTTTGGGCGTGCCAGAAGAGAAAGACCTCATGAGCTGTTAATGCCTACTATCATCTTTGATTTTCAAGGGGATGGCGACGAGCAACGCCGCAGATTCATAAGGGCTTGGGATAGAGTTCACCAATCTGATCCACATGAGCTGGGCCCAAAGACTTCACTTCCGATGGAGCCATATCTCAGATGGGTCCGTATCCATGCCCAAAAGCTGGGCATGCCGTATGAAGCCGTCCGGCCTGTCATTCTTGAAGTTGCTAATGAAGAAGGAGTTCTTCCAACCATCCTCCATCCTTACATGCCCACTGACATTGGGGTACTGAAAAGGTCTTGGACGCAACTGAGAGAGGAACGGGATTCCTACCGAGAGAGGTTCAACGAGCAAGAGCAGAAGATCCAGAGGTTGACTAGGCAGTTGGAGAACGAGCGGATCCTGAATGACTATGTCCGTACCAACAAGAAGAGACCATGGGAGCATTGATTGACCTTTGATGATTTCTTTTCCAGTTTTTATTTACTTTTCAGTATTTCCATTCTTGTAACGCCTTATGGGCATCAGTTGAAGAATTTGAATTTCAAAGCTTATCTAATAAAGTGTGTTTCCTTTCTGGTTTACAAGTTTGAATCTCCCGATTGTCTTTGAAATCATAATCATACGCATTTCATCCCATGCACTTCATAAACAGGTACCCATTACAGGTCTCTTATCTTCTTTGCTATTTATTTCAGCACTCATCATGTCTGCTGAACCTTCAACTGAGCAAGCCATCAAGGCCCTCAAGGCCCAGAATGCCCAATTCCAAGAGCTATTCATGAATCTAGCTAAGGGTCAGCAAGATCTGAAGACCCTGATTCTAAAGGAGAAAAAGAAGAAGAAGAAGAGGACAATCCTGTTCAACACTGGTCACAGGTTTGGAAATAGGCTTCAAAATGAAGTTGATTTGACCACCTCGTTTGGAGAGAAAGATAGTCAAGAGGAAAGGAGGGCTCCTAGCCCTGTGGTCTCCGACAATGAGACGGACTTCGACGAAGAATAGTATCCTCCTGCTGAGGATAGGTACAAACAACTGGAATACCGGTTGAGTGCTATGGAAGTTCAGAAAGTGCCTGGTCTGGACTTTGGTGATCTGGGTCTATCATCTGGGGTGGTGATTCCCCACAAATTCAAGGCACCAGCTTTTGCTAAGTATGACGGAGTTTCTTGTCTGAAGTTGCACCTCTGGTCATATGTAAGGAAGATTCAGTCGTACACCGCTGATAAGAACCTATGGATCCATTTATTTCAAGATAGTCTCTCAGGGACTCAGCTTGAGTGGTTCTACCAGTTGGATGGAGCCAGTATTCGCAATTGGGAAGATTTGGCTACTGCTTTCTACAGGCATTACCAGTACAACTCCGACCTCGCTCCCACGCGTACCCAATTACAGGGTATGTCAATGGGAACGGGTGAAGGATTCAAAGATTATGCTCAGAAGTGGAGGGACCTCGCCTGAAGAGTACAACCACCCTTGGCTGATCGGGAGCTTGTGGACATGTTTTTGGGGACCCTGTCTGGTCCATTTTTTAACCATCTGATTGGAAGCTCTTCATCTGGGTTTACATAGATAATTTTGACCGGTGAGAGGATTGAGGCTGGTATTAATGCTGGGAAGATATAGAAGGGTGCTTCATCAAGCACCAAGAAGAAGCCGTTTAAGAAAGAGTCCAGTGCTGTCTACAGTTCGAAAAGACAGAATAGACCTGAAGACCGCCAAGCTGTTAATGCATTTGTTATTTCAAAACCTGTTGGTGCTCCTCAGTACAACAATCAACAAAAGGACGAGAGACCTCGAAGGAAATTCACCCGTCTCAGCATGACTTTGTCTTAGATTCTGCCACACTTGTTGAAGACCAATCTGGTGATTCCAAAGGAAGCCCCAAAGAATCCAAATACAACGTCACCGATGTATAACCCTAATGCCCGTTGTTCTTATCACTCTGATAGCCCGGGGCATAATACAGATGATTGTTGGACTTTGAAGAATAAGATACAAGACTTAATTGATGCAAAGGATATTGAGTTCGAGGCGCCCGAAAGGCCTAATGTTGTGACTGCTCCTATGCCCAAGCATGGAGTGAATTTTATAGAAGAAGACTCATTTGTGGTTTCTGTCGATGATATTGTTACCCCTCTGATGACTGTAAAGAAGAACCTTTTACTAGCCGGTTTATTTCCGGGCTGTGACGAAGGTTGTCGTTTATGTTCTACCCTACCAACTGGTTGCCCACTTTTAAAATCAGGTGTCCAACGCCTGATGGATAGTAAAGAGATTATGTTTGAGAAGACTGTTGTTCCCTTATTTCCTTCTGAAGAAGTTGCCATCATTACCATCTTCGACAATTCTTCCAAGGCTCCCTCGAGGAAGCCTGTTAGAATTACATCTGTTCCAAGAATCGCACCTGTGAACATCACTGTTCCGGGGCCCATCCCCTACACCTCTGATAAATCCGTCCCTTGGCACTATGAGGCTGATGTTTATTTTCATGGAGTTAAGCAAGAGTTGGATGCTGATACTGACGTCAGCAATATTGTTGGACCTGCTAAAGTCACCTGCAGCAGAAGACTTTTCTCGCCTGATATTTCTCCACCAACTGTCTGAAAACCTGTTGTTATTACACCTGCCAGTGTACCTGCTACTATTCCTGTTCAAGTTCCTATTCTTACCCCTGTCGCCGAGTCATCTGACACTCGGGGAAAGGGGACCACCAGTGAGTCTGCCCAGACGGAGGCACCGAAAACGATTACTGTTGAAGCTTCTAAACAAGAGATGGAAGAGATTCTAAAGATCATCAAAAAGAGTGACTACAATGTAGTTGAACAGCTGGGGCAAACCCCGTCCAAGATCTCTATGTTGTCACTGTTGCTGTGCTCAGAGGCCCATGCCAAGGCTCTGATTACCTTCTTGAAGACTGCCCACGTACCACAAGAGACATCAGCTGATCAGTTTACAGATTGTGTGGCCAATTTGACTGCTGATAATAGGTTGGGTTTCTCGGATGCCGACTTGACTGCTAAAGGGAAGAATCACAATGATGCCCTGCATGTCTCCATTGAATGCATGGGAACTACTCTTGTACATGTATTGGTGGATACTGGTTCCTCATTGAACATTTTGCTGAAGAAAGCTCTAGACCGGTTAGATTGTGAAGGGTTGGAGCTGAAACCAAGCAACATTGTTGTTAGGGCCTTTGATGGGTCCAAGAGAATGGTGCACGGAAAAGTTGACATCCCGATCAAGGTTGGCTCTCAGGTTTTCAATTCTACATTCTATGTGATGGATATTCGGCCATCTTATTCTTGTTTGCTGGGTTGTCCATGGATCCACAAAGCTGGGTCGTAACCTCAACGCTCCACCAGAAGCTGAAGTACCCGGTCAAAGGGAAGATTGTGACAGTGCAAGGAGAGGAAGAGTACATGGTTAGCCACCTCAACTCTTTCTGATATGTAGAGATGGATGGGGAGTTCATTGAGACCCCATTTCAGCACTTTGAAGAGGTTCCCCAGACACTGGCGTCAGATGAGACTGTTGTTGAAGGTTCCCCTATGAAGATGGCTTCCCTCAAGGATGCCCGGGCTGTTGTTGAGAAAGTTGGGTGTGCAAATTGGGGACGACTCCATGATTTTACACAGAAGACTAACAAGTTTGGTTTGGGTTTCACTGTAGAAGCTCAAAGGGCTGTTCGGAATGCAAGGATCGGAAGACCTCCCGTGTTCATCAGCAACTCGAGAGTGAATGCCATTGAAGATGATGTGGAAGAGTCTGGGTTCGACAGTTGGATCTATCCTATGACCGACGGTGGACCAAGAAACTGGACGACAAAGGACTTGATCCCTATAACTTTTGTTACCGAGTAATGAAACTTTTGTTTTGAATATGTAACAGACAATGTTTTAAACCTTATGGCCCGATATCTTACCCGGGGCACTGTGGCTTCATTTGTGAGGGCTTTATGTGTGTCATTTTCATATATCATTAATAAAAGCATTTGACGTTCTTGCATTTCAAAATTTTGCGCTCCTTGTTTTTTTCTTTATTATATATTGCAAAACAGCTATTTTACACACACTCACGTATACAGGTCCACACCCACTATGGATCTCACTGGTAACGACTCTGCTACTGCCATTTATGACTTCGAAAATCCGATCAACTTAGCCGAAGACGAAGGTGAAGATGATTGCGAAGTGCCTGGTGAACTTGCAAGACTGTTACTTCAAGAAGAGAGGGTTATTCAGCTACATGAAGAGCCAGTGGAAATAGTGAATCTGGGTACTGAGACAGATAAGAAGGAAGTCAAGATCGGCGCAAATCTGGAAGCTAGTGTGAAAAAACGGTTGATTCAGATGTTGTATGACTATGTTGAGATCTTTGCCTGGTCTCATGAAGATATGCCCGATTTGGATACTGATATTGTGGTTCACCGCCTGCCTACCAAGGAAGACTGTCCCCCAGTTAAATAGAAAGTCCGCCGAATGCGCCCAGAGATGTCTGAGAAGATCAAGGCCGAAGTTATGAAATAGTTTGACGCCGGTTTTCTAGCAGTTACTTCTTACCCTCAGTGGGTCGCCAATGTGGTTCCGGTGCCGAAGAAGGATGGTAAGGTTCGAATGTGTGTTGACTATAGGGACCTGAACAGGGCAAGCCCCAAGGATGATTTCCCTCTACCACATATCGACGTTCTGGTTGACAACACCTCTCAGCATAAGGTATTCTCCTTTATGGATGGCTTCTTCTGTTATAATCAGATTAAGATGGCTCCCGAGGATATGGAGAAGACAACCTTTGTTACTCAATGGGGTACCTTTTGCTACAAGGTTGTAATACGGTGGGAAGAGAACTGACTATTTTTGGAATGCTGGTTCGTATTTTGCATTTGTTTTCGCAAAATGTCGCGGTAAGCAAGAGTCGCCATCGACTTTTATTTTATCCAACAAGGAAAGGAAAAAAGCACAGAAAAATTCCTTTTCGAGATGTTTCTCGGGTCCGGGGGGTAGATTACAGAAAGGGAAGGTGTTAGCACCCTTTCTATCCGTGGTTATCCACGGGCTCTTAGGTACTTGCTCAATGTGTTTTCAAAATTTGCTTTTCTTTGTGTTTGTGGGTTTGAAAGATGTTTTTGTTTGAAAGAAGTGTGAGTGCGAAAAGTTTTGTTTTGTTTTAGAATGAGCAAGTACTTAAGAACCATCTACCTACTCGAAAAAGGAATTAGTCTGTACAAATGTCCTTTAGACAGTGCTATCCCAATATTGAGGAGTAGGTATAACCGTCGTTGGAGTTTAAGGGTCAATTCGATTAAGGAACGTGTGGTCACTAAAGCAATGTTAGAACGCCTTAGCGGTAACCCTAATGTCTTAGATCATTTTATCCGAGGCAACCGTTTCGAGGCAACTTATGATCTTTGGACAAGAGGGCGACCTCTAAAATTTCCTATAGTCAATGACCACTGTGATACGGTGGGAGAACTGACTTGGGATTTTGAGTTTTTATGTTCGCAAATGTTTCGGTTTAGCAAGAGTCTCCACCGACTTTTTATTTTATCCTAAGGAAAGGTCAAAAAGCACAGGAAAAAACCTTTGAGATGTTTTCTTGGGTTCGGGGAGTAGATTATAGAAAGGGAAGGTGTTAGCACCCTTTCTATCCATGGTTATCCATGGGCTCTTAGTTACTTGCTTAGATCACTTGCTTTGCATTTCAATTGTTTGAAAAGGTGCTTTTCAATTGTTTGAAATGGTGCTTTGTGTGTGATTTTGAAAGATGTTTTGGAAAGAGGCCATCGTAGTGGCAACCTTTGTAATGATTCTTGTTTGAATGTATACAAAGGTGTTTTTGTCTTTTGAAAAGTTTTCAATGTTTGAAAGTGGGGTTTTGAAATTGTGTTGTGAAGTGTGTTTTGAAAAAAAATAGCAAAGATGTTTTTACAAGCTTGATCAAGTAATTAAGAGTTGGTCTACCCTATTTTTCTCAAAGATCTTTCTTATGTTTTAACCCTTTTAACAGTGTTGCTTCACCATTGTATTTGGTGAACAACCTTGTGTTAGGATGTTTACGGGACAGGCGTGGGTCATCGTATATACCATGATAGCAATGGTGTCAAGTATCTTTGGCAATTTTCTTGAGGGACTTGATCATTTTGTTTAGGCAACTCACATAGCGTCATCGAGGGACTATGATCTTTTGTTTTATTTTTGTTTTGCCAAAGTACTTGACATGCAACCATGACTCATTTTTGAAGGCAACAAGTGGATGAAACCCTAGGGGTGTAAGTGTGCATTGTGTTTGTTTTTCATGCATGTTTATCTTGGATTAGGTCAAGCTAGTTGTTGATTTTATTTCGCATACAAACCCTAAGTCTAAGCATGGCATAATTTGGAAGCTTTTAAATATGCGAGAATTTAAATGCTACACTATTACAACATGATACAGGGAGGGGGGTACAAATTTGAATTGGGAGTATTTGACAAAAAATAAGTTCTAAGTTATTACAACCATATTGAATGTATAGGCACTATTTAATATTTAAATAAATACAATTAAACAAATATCAAATAAAATGTATTATGCAAAAAAAAGATCTTTATGTATGTGAAAAGTATATTTTCAATGCGAAATGTAAATAAATAAAAAAAGGGTCAATTTTAATTATTTTCCTATTTAGGGCAAAAACTCTAATTCTTAATAAATAATATTATATACAACAATATACTAATTTATACAAAAAAAATAAAAGTATATTATGAAAATGATATTTTTAGTACAAAATTTTAATAAAATGAAAATGTAGTATTTTTGTATTTCTTGACCTAATTTATTTAATAAAACAAGTATATATATATATATATATATATATATATATATATATATATATATATATATATATATATATATATATATATATATATATATATATATATATATATATATATATATATATATATATATTAATCATATTAAATATACAAAGATAAAAATTAATTATTTACAAAAATGGGTATTTTCAAGGAAATATTCTCAAATATAAATAGAAATGATAAATGAAAATAAGTATATTTTTTGTATTATTATTGAGTTTTATTAAAAAGAAAATAGTTTATTTATATATTTATACTTAGTAAAATAAAAATAAATATCAAATAAACATGAAAAATATAGAAAATAATTTTTTTGGCATTTTTTATATTTAGACAAAAAATAATAAAGTCAGAATAAAAAATAAAAATGTCAAAATGATAAATATTCAAATAAATGGGCCAGGGGGGTGTAAACTGAAAAGTGGGGTGTTAGAAGTGAAAACAATCAGGCCCAGCCCAGTCAGACTTCTTCTTCTTCCTCTTGTTCACAAAAACACGCGCCTCTGTACATTAATGGCTATCTCCTGATTCTTTGATTTTTTGACAAAACTCATAACATGAACATTGTAGAGAATTAAACAACGAATCCAACCATATAAAAAACTTGGATTAACTCTCAAAGACCAGAGAGAATTTCTCTGGCCCTAATTTCTAACCTAGTTTTTTCAGAAAGTTCATGAGTGAAATTCTCCTAGCACGATTAATGTAAATGAAAACTAAGCATGTGTATGGCTTCAGGGCTATGAGTACAACATATTTCATTCACAAACCTAAGCCTAACCATTCCTAGATAGAGAGATAGAAGTCCATGAAATACCTGTTTCAGTTGACTTCGAGCTGGACAATGTAGCAACCTTCAATGGTGTTTGAGCTTCTTTTGAGCTTGCCTGAGGTCCAAGGAAGCTTTTCTAATGCTTGGCTTGTTTTGAAACAACTTGAATCGTGCTGTAGAACTCAACCTGCAGAGCTTTGAAACAAAAATGGCAAAGTGTGTTAGAGGTGTTACAGCTTGCAATGGGGGCCTGGGATAGTTCAGGTGAGTTGATTGGAAGGTGTTTGAACTATCTTTGGACAAAACACACGATGGAATTTGGTTATGGCTTGCAAAATGCAGAACTGACTCTGTTTTGCAGAAAAATGGAGGTTTTGAGTATGAGGAGGTTTGAGTGATGAAGGGGTCGTGTTTCTGGCTTGCTGGGAAGTATGAAACTTGTCTACAATGTTTGTGTAAGCTTGTCTTAACAGATATGAGAGATGGTATATGTTTTGCAACTTTTCTGTTTTTTCAAGCAAGAGTGTGGAAATGATGTTATAGCCTTGTACAAACCCTCCTATCACCCTGCATACAACACTATTGGCCCCTCCAATTCATGGATATTGTTTGCAGTCTCAGATTTTGTTCAAGGCTCAATGCTTAGTGTTTTGACATAAAGTAACCTTTTGCAAAAATGACAATATACCTTTTACCATTTAGGGCTTAATCTTGTGTACAATGCCCTAATGACCAAAATAAAACCTTAACTCAATGGATATGCATTAAATTATGGAGTACAAGTTGGTTTTGAGGCCTGCAAGCTAGCACCAAACATGCTGATTTGAAAATGCAAGTTTGTATGAACATGCATTGGCCATGGACAAAAGTGAGTTTTTGCCAACTTCAAGCATTCGATTCTCTCTAACCACAAGGGTGTTTGAGGAGTTCTTGGACAATTTGGAAAGCTTGGAACATGTAATATAATCCATCTTTGAATTGAAACTTGAAACTCCAAGTGGAACTATGTGAAAAGTGGCCAAGAAGATGGGTCAAAATCCTGCCTAGATTAGGGCAAATTTTCTCTAAGTTAAAACTTTTAGGTACCCTTGTTCCAAAAATCATAACTTGAGATACAAGCTTCTTTTGAGAAAACTTTGTGAATCAAAGTTGTATACTTTGTGATGTACTACAACTTTCGTGGTGTAAGTTTTCTTTGAGTCCATTTTCATCTTGGTGAAAAAAAGGGACAAAGTTAGGAAAAAATAAGAAAATTTCATAACTTAGAAAATTTCTAAGTTATGAAAATTTTCCATTTTAAACCCTAATTTGCATTTTTGGGTTTCTTGATGAACAAGTTTCATAATTTGACATGTCTTGATGAAAAATAACTCTTGGCACTTGATTTTGACCAAAAAGTCAAAGTTTGACTTTTCAGTGTATAGTCAAATTTTGATCAGTTGACTGCAAAATTCATCTATCAATCCTATGCATTTGAGATCTTTTGGACTTGTTGAATGGGTCAAGACAATGTAATTGAGACCTTGAGTCCATGTGTGAGCTTGATTTGCCATTGGCCAGGTCAAACAGTCAAAAATTGCCTTTGTGCAGTCAAAACCCTAAAAATGACCATTTTGCCCTTTTGGTGATCTGATCAAATTTCTTGTGGAATTATGATCCAAACTTGATCAAATCGTTCATATGAGTTTATAATGTTGATGAAATGAGAGGGCAAATTTTGGGGTACAACAGTTTCCCCTGTTCAATCTTCTTGAACCTGAAGAGTTAGATTGGCAAGTTTGCCTTTCACGACTCGAAGGTAAAAGAGGATTGGACACTAGAGTGCCCGTAAATTTGCACTTCTCAAAATAATGTTGAGGTAATGGGCTTAAAGATGCCATTTGGTGTTGGTAGAATCTTGCTGGAGATGGGCTTAAAGATGCCATCCAAGAATGTTTGTTGAAATGCAATGTTGTAAGTCAGAAGAATGAGTATCAAAGTGGTATCCGTGTCTGGAATGAACTTGAACTGTATCTGGAGACTGAGTCTGTATGAGCAAAGGAATGGCGTCCATGCTTGGAGCGTATCTGAGCTGTAACTGTATTTGAGACTTTGAATGAATATCAGAATGACTGTCGTGTCTGGAGTGTATCTGTATTCTGAATGGGTAACAGAGAAACATCTGTATGCAGAGCAACTGTGTGCTGGGGATAAATTCTGAATGAGTGACAGAATGGCAACCGTGTCTGGTGCATATCTGGACTGTATCTAAAGTTGAGATCTGTATGAGTAGCAGAATGACTTCCGTGTCTGGAGTGTATCTGAGACGGTAATTGGGATCTGAATAAGTGGCAGAATGACTTCCGTGGCGACTGCACTGGAGAGAATCAAACTGCTGGTGTAAGGGCCATAATGGCATCCGTGTTTGGAGCATATCTGAACTTTGAGTTAAGAATCTGACCGAGAGATAGAATGGCTGCCGTGTCTGGAGCGTATCTAGTCTGTATCTGATTGCTGAAGTCTAAATGAGTAGTAGAATGACCGCCGTGTCTGGGGTGTATATGTACTGTATCTGAATAATTGTTAACAATAGCCTTTTAATCTTATCCTGAAAAGGGTAAAATGTTAGCTAAAAACATAAAGTTATGTTGCATGATATGTATGATGCAATGAACTGTATTCCATCGATGTTTATGATATATGAATGTAATGGTTATGCGTGCAAGCTGAGTAGCTGTCTTGCTGAGGAAAATAAATCCTTGGTAACTGGAGGTAATGAAATCTTTGATTGCCATCGGGAGAAGTAAATCCTTGACCGATGCTGGGGATTAACAAGGCCTCTGACAACTTCTGTGGGGAATGAGAACCCTTCATGACTTTCCTGGGATATAGGGGAAACTCTGAAAATCTCTTCTAGGGAATTGAAGCCTTGGAGAAATGGGACCGAGAGTCTTCGATCTTGCTGGGAGATAAATATGTGGGGGAAATACTCACCATTCTGGCTCCACTGGGGAACAAGGTTTAGACTAATCTGGCTCAACTGGGGATCTTGAAGTTTAACTCTGATGGGGAAATATACTCTGAATTTTAGCTTTATTAAGGATCTGAATGATGTATCATATGGGGATTTCCTCTGACATAGCGCCAAAATATCTTCCTACACTTTCGACCTATCAGTAATTATCCTTTTTCAATTTCGTTTCATTTGTAAGTAGTGATTATATTCAAATGCGTATGCCTATTTGTTGTACCCCAAAATTTGCCCTCCCATATTCTTCAAGAAATTGCAAAGTCAAGCTTCAAAATCTCCCCAAGGGTTGCACAGTGCAAGGGTCTCCTAAACACTCAAGATTAGGGTATTGGGTCTGATCAAGAAAATGAAGTTTCCAAGAGTCCAATCAAGTCCCACATGCCTACAAATATGGTCAAGCATCCTCATATCAAGTTTCAAGACTTTCAGCACAAAATTGCATAGTCAAAAACCCTAATTGCACTACAGTCAACTGCAGGGGCAAAATGGTCATTTGACAGTCAAAAGTTCAAATTTTTGGTCAACATCTAATTTTGAGGCCACAAACATCATTTGATCAAAGCTTGATCATGATTCTCAAAGCTTGGCTCAAAAATCATCAAGATGCAAAAGTTTCCTTATTTGGACAGTAGAAAAAGTCAACTGTAAATTGACCAGGGCATAACTTTCACATGGATTATCAGAAAAATTCCATCCAAAGCTCATTTTGAAGAGAAAGACATTTCCTACAACTCCTCTTCATACTTCAAGTCCAATAAATGCACTCACAAAAAGTTATCAATTTCAACATTATAGGTCATTTTCAAAAGTCAACAAAAAGGGACTTTAAGTAAAAGGCCATAACTTGAGATTGGTAAATCAAAATGACATGGGACCAAAGGCATTGGTTAGAGGACTCAAAGACCTTTCCAAAATGTCCAAGAACATGAGTAAAGCTTAAAAATTGAGCAAGTTATGCCTTGTGGAAGTTGGGAAATTTTTGGATATTTTGAAAAGTCAACTTTGATTCAAATGACCTAAAATTGCTAATGGGCCCATTTTTCTTCCACAATTCATCATCCAAGGCATGTGCACGACTACTAGGCCCAAAGGGAAGTTTTTCTCTATTTTTATTTATTTATTTGGATTTTTTATTATTAATAATTCATTTAATTAAATAAAATACATGAAAAATACAAAACTAATGAAATAAAATCTTTTTGTGCAGAAAATACTCTCATTGGACACTCAAGATTCGTGCATAATCATTTGTGGAAAGTTTTGGCATGATTTGGTATCAAATTGCATGAAAAATATTGGAAAAACTAATGCTTGAAAATCAAATATTGAACAATCAAATCTTGGATTCTTTTGATCAGATTTTTGACCTAAATCATTACTACATATACAAGGAACACAACCCTAATGCCATTGACCACTCATCTGCGCAGAAAAGCATACATTAAACTTGAAAATTTTTGCCAAAAAACTCAATTCTGAAAACCTAGTTCTAGGGCGATTCAAGGCACGATTTTGATTTCATTAGCTTGCTAAGGCTTCATAGAAGGGAGTTGCATCAAAAACCACAAGCTTTCGTGCCCAGAAACGTGAGAACCATCTCATCTGTACAAAAAAATTCCATAGTCGTGCATCTCAATTCATGCATTTTTTTATGAATTTTAACGCTTGATTCATGTTTATCGTTTGATTCTAATGCTAACCCAATGATTCAATTTTGTTTTCGTGCCCTATATGAAGATCTGCCATTGATAATATTTAGGGTTCTTCAGCCTTCAAATTAGGGGTTTTGAAATAAGGAAAAATTGGAGTCTGAGACCAAAGTCATTCAATTCAATGCGTTTAGAAGAAGGCGAGGTGGCTGTCCATGAGTGGAGCGTTTAAATCTCGCGCGCAAAAAAGCAGCACTAACGCATTTTGTTTTATTATATTTATTTGCTATATTACTTACAGATATGCAAGACAGCAGGGTTGGCAAGCGCGTTGGCTGGTAATCTCTAGGACCTGGGTTCGAGCCCCAGGTCCACACTCCTTTCCTTATATTTTTCCATTAAACGTGTTCTTGTGCAATGTCAATACAGGAAGTCCATCATGTGACCCACCTTCCAGTTTGCCACGCGTGTGCCTAGATCACTCCAAGGGATCAGATTCAAAGAACATGGTGGACCTGGGTCAACACCCCATACGCTGGCCAAGGAAAGTCAGTCAGGCTTGAAGGTTGATGGGCTCAAATTGCTGGGCTATACCTCCTATTTGGGGTCTGAACCCCCTAGGTTTGCAAATTTTCTTCACTTTCTTTATTCTTGTTTTCTTTTAATTATTGTTTGTTTAATTAATTTAATGTTTTCATAAAATATAAAAAAAACACATTAAAAAAAAATCAGAAAAGAGGAAATATAATAAATATTTTATTTTAGTATGTATATTTTGTAAATAAATTCATAAATTAATTAGTTTTAAATTAGGTTTTAATTTTAACTTTTTAAATAAAAAATCTAAAAAAATATAGAATTAGGGTTTAATTAATTTTCATCTTTTTTTCTTTTATTCCATAATAATTAAATATTAGATATTTATTTTTATAATTAAATTGTATATAAAAATTAGGGTTAATTTTAGGTTAAAAACTTCAACATTTTTCATAATAAAAAAAAAATTGTAGAATTAGGGTTGGCATTTAATTTCAATTAATTTTTTCATTAAAAACAAAAAATACCAAAAACAAATCTCTTTTTAATTAATTTAATAATCCTTTAAGTTAATTTAGTCAAAAAGGGTCCAACGCCCTCGTTTAATTCTTAATTCGCACATTTATTTTTATTCGTTATAATTTTGATGTATCTCTCCCGAGGCCTTGTAAATTAATTTCTCGCGCTTTTAATTCTTTACTTTTCTTTTACTTTCTTTATTTTCTGTCAAATCGGGTTCAAGAAATTTTGGCGATGTGGACCCGCGCCTTTTGTAATAGCTTAGAATCTTTTACTCTTTCGCAATTTTTAACTGTTAATCGAGGCATGAAAGAATGTATGGACAAAAATAAAAACCAGCGTAGAACACCAATAACATGACAAAAGACAAAAATATTCGAAAACGACATACAAATCACACACCACCCCTAGGGTACGCCTCACTGTTGCCTTGCCTCGAAAGGTGATCGTCGAGTAGAGGATGTCTTAGTAAGTCCTCATGATCCGGGAACCTGGCATGAGGGTAGCTTCTAAGGTGTCTTCCCATTGCTCTGGTGATCACCATGTCCCGAACATCGAATTGACCCGAACACCTCCAACGGTGGTGCTACCTACCTCTCAATGGTGGGATGGCACTACCTTAAAGGACATTTACACAGACGAATTCCTTAGGGTAGGTAGACGACTCGTAGATACTTGCTCTAATTTCAAAACAAATCAAAAAATACTTTTCACACCGACACCTTTTCAAAAAGCTTTCGAAAGCAATTTTTCAAACACTCTTGAGGACCGATACAAGAGTCGAACTGGAATTTTCAAAGAAACTTTTTTTAAAACCCACAGTTGAAAAGCAAACAAACCATTTTTGAAAACACAAATGAGCAAGTATCTAAGAGCCCATGGATAACCATGGATAGAAAGGGTGCTAACACCTTCCCTTTCTATAATCTACCTCCCGAACCGAGAGCAATCTCTTTAAGGAATTTTTCTGTGCTTTTGTCCTTTCCATTTGGAGAAAATAAAAGACGGTGGCGACTCTTGCTTCCGCGACATTTCGCGAACCAGCGTTAAACAGTCAGTTCCAGATCCACCGATCACAGAACTGGCGACTCTGCTGGGGACTATTATAAGTGAGGTGTACCTTAGGACTAAGATCACTTGTGTTTTCAATTGTCTGAATTGCTTGCTTTAAATTGTGGGACTGTCTTGGGAGTTCTATAGATCCTAACCCGGATCTGGGGGATACCTTCTTAGAAAGTAGCAACAAGACTGTGAGGGAACTGTGCGGGGTATACCGACATGGTTGAAACAGTCTGCTACGTTGATGCGACACTTTAGTGTGTACCGGTAACCCTTGAGTTCAGTCAAGGAGAGTACGGGGCCTCCGCGTGGTGTCATGAAGCATCAACAGACCTTAGGAACCTTAATGGAACTATCTTGGCCTCTTTAGGGTAGTGAGATAACTGACTTTGGTGCAGTCCGAGGTTGGTTGATACTCGATACTACACTCAATTGAGGGTTGCTTTCCTGGAATATTTCGGTCGCCAGTTCAGTGGCTAAATCGAAACGATGAACAATGAAAGCAATCCCGTGATATTGGGATCCTTAGAACCCGGTTACTTCTAATAGGACAGGTTGAACCCACCAACTCCAAGAGGGTACTACCCAAACCCCATGCTGGCCTTAAACCCTAAGGGCTTGTCTTGTGTGCCTTGTGTGCCTTACATGTTAGTCTTTGTAAATATCTGCGGTGTGTTTAATCATAGCATCATGGCATCATCCAGCATCATATGCATTGACTAACCATTTCAGGGGTTCGAATCTTCATCTTTGTTCTTGTTTTGTAGGACATGGAAACTGTTCGTAGAAAGAAAATTCAAATCAGTCTTGTAAGGATCCCTCCTCAGCTTAAGGAGCTTATATCTAGGATTCCCGAGAGCTCTTCATTCAGTGAAAGACATGGAAGTCTCATCAGCTTGGTCAATACCAACATTGAGGACGATATGATCAAGGTCCTGTTCCAATTCTTTGACCCTCTGCATCACTGTTTCACCTTCTTGGATTATCAGTTGGTACCTACATTGGAGGAGTTCTCCCGGCTCCTGAAGATCCCTATCCTTGATCAGCTACCCTTCAACGGTACAGAAAAGGAACCTAAGCTTGAAGAGATTGCTAAAGCCTTGCACCTACAGTCATCTGACCTCAAGGGGCATTGGGAAGTTAGAAGTGGCATCAAAGGATTCTTAGCCAGGTTTCTGTTTGAAAAGGCCCATGAATGTTGGAACTCCCTTGATTTGCAAGCTTTTGAAGAAGTGGTGGCCCTCCTTGTCTATGGTTTGGTGTTGTTCCCTAACCCAGATCAGCTTATAGATATCAGTGCTGTCCAGATCTTTATGTCCAGGAATCCTATACCTACGTTGTTGGGGGACATCCTTCACTCATGTTACACTCGAACCATGAGAAAAAGAGGTGTCCTTATGTGTTGCACTCCTCTCCTGGGAAGGTGGTTTATTTCGTACCTTCCACAATCAGTTTTGAAGAATGAGCGGGGTTTGAGGTGGTCACAACGGTTGATGACTCTCACACATGCAGATATACATTGGTGCCCTAGGTCCAGAGAAGATGTCACTATCATTGATCGTTGTGGGGAGTACCCTAATGTTCCTTTACTTGGAATCAGAGGAGGTATTACTTATAGCCCATGCCTGGCTTGGAGACAGTTTGGTTATGCTCGGAGGGATGGTCCTCATGACATGTTAATTCCTGACATAGTTTTTGACTTCGCCAGAGATTTATCAGAGCTTGGAGGATGCCCAGTAGGATAGACAGCAAGACACTGGGGCACAGGAACTCCATCCCGTTGGAACCTTATCTCAAGTGGGTACGAGCCCGCTCCCAGAAGTTAGTGATGCCTTATCCTCATATGCTCCCGGTAATCAAAGAACCAGTCTTGGAAGGGGAAGTGTCCTACACCATTCAGCACCCTGATATGCCCACATCCTGGGAAGAGATGCAGAAGAGCTGGATCCAGCTTAAAGAAGAACGGAATTCTCTTGAGACCAGTCTACATGCCAGTAAAAAGAAGGTCTTGGAGCTAACTCGCCTGTTGCATGAGGAGAGGAATCTCAACACTTATATAGATCCAAAGAGGATGCGCAGTGTATTTTGGGATTGATTTGCTTTTGTATTATTTTGCCCATGAGGCTTTGGTGTACTAAACAATTATTTCCTTAATGATAACGTGTGTTCCTTTTTGTCTACAACAAATTTGAACTTTCGAACCCTTGAATGCATTGCATAAACACATATCATTCATCATGTGCATAGCAGGTTTTCCTCTTTTCAGGTTGCTTACAGTTCTTCGCTGTTTATTTCACCATCATGAATCCTGACTCATCATCAACTGAGACGACCATCAAAGCTCTCCAGGCGCAGAATGCGCAATTTCAGGAACTAATCATGGGTTTGGCTCAAGGCCAAGAAGAGCTAAAGGCTCTGCTCCAGAAGAAGGAAAAGAAGAAGAAGAGAAGGACTGTTCTGTTCAGCTCGGGCCGAAGGTTTGGTAATACTCTGCAGAATGAAGAGGCTGGTTCTTCTATTGGCAAGAGTGCTCCTCAGGCAGAAAAAGGTCCTAGTCCGGTAGTCTCCGACAACGAGACTGATTTTGATGAAGAGCAGTATCCTCCTGCAGAAGACCGTTACAAGCAACTGGAGGATAGGTTGAATGCTATGGAGATACAACAGGTACCTGGGCTGGATTTTGGAGATCTGGGTTTGTCTACTGGTGTGATCATTCCTCGGAAGTTCAAAGCACCATCTTTCACTAAGTATGACGGGGCGTCTTGTCCCAAGCTACATCTCAGGTCCTATGTTCGGAAGATTCAACCGTACTCAGCGGATAAGAATTTGTGGATCCACTTCTTCCAGGAGAGTCTCTCAGGGACTCATCTCGAATGGTTCTATCAGCTGGATGGGACCAAGGTTCGTAACTGGGAGGAGTTGGCTACTGCTTTATATAAGCAGTATCAATATAATGCCGACCTTGCCCCTACACGTACCCAACTCTAGGGTATGTCGCTAGGTTCAAGTGAAGGTTTTAAGGAGTACGCTCAGAAGTGGAGGGATCTGGCTGGCAGGGTGCAGCCTTAGTTGACTGACCGGGAGTTGGTAGACATGTTCTTGGGGACCCTATCTGGGCCATTTTTCAACCATCTTATCGGGAATTCGTCTGCAGGGTTCACTGATCTGATTCTGACTGGAGAGAGAATTGAGGCTGGGTTGAAGTCTGGAAAGATTCTGAAGGGTGCATCGTCTGGTTCTGAGAAGAAACCCTTCAAAAAGGAGGCTAGCGCCGTATATGGTTCCAAGAGATCAGAGAAATTTGAGCGCCGCCAATCTGTCAGTGCGGTAATGATTGCTAAGCCTGCTGCCGCTCCTCGGCCAACCAATCCTCAAAGGGCTGAGAGACCCCGGAGAGAGTTTACCCGTTTGAGCATGACCTTGTCGCAGATCTTACCACAGTTGCTCTCAACCAACTTAGTAACCGTAAGAGAGCCTCCGAAGTTTCCAAATACTACATCTCCTAAGTACAACCCGAATGCCCGCTGTGCGTACCATTCTGATAGCCCGGGGCATTCTACTGATGACTGTTGGGCATTAAGGAATAAGGTGCAAGACCTTATTGACGCAAAAGAGATACAGTTTGAGGCACCTGAGAAGCCCAATGTGGTTACTGCTCCTATGCCCCAGCATGGAGTAAATGCTGTTGACGAAGATGTTTACGCTGTTTCTGTGGATGATCTAGCCACTCCTCTGAAGACTGTCAAGAAGAACCTACTGCTGGCCGGTTTATTTCCGGGTTGCAGTGAGGGTTGCCTGTTCTGTGCTGTTTCCCTATCTGGTTGTCCCCTGCTAAAGTTAGGCATCCAAAGCCTAATGGATAGCAAGGAGATTCTGTTTAAGAAGTCTGCTGTTCAATTGGTTCCGATGAAAGAAGTTTCTGTGGTCACTATCTTCAATAATTCAATCAGGGCTCTCCCGAAGAAGCCTGTTCAAATCATGACTGTCGCACCTGTTGTTATCACTATTCCGGGGCCTCTTCCCTACGTATCTGATAAGGCTGTCCCCTGGCATTACGGGGCAGACGTATATGTGAATGGGATCAAACAAGAATTCAACACTGGCGCCAGCATCTGTGATATCACTGGCCCAACCAAGGTTACCCGCAGTGGCAGGCTCTTCTCGCCTGACATTGCACCGCCTGCTGCTCGAAGACCACTCCTTATAACTCCTACAAGTGTACCTGTTCCTGTTACTGATCAAGCTGTTTCTCCTTCTGCCGAGTCATCCAATGCTTGGGGCAAAGGAATTGAAGTTGAGCCTGCCCAGATGGAGGCACCCATACCTGTAACTGCTGAGGCCTCCCAACAAGAGATGGAGGAAATCTTGAAAATTATAAAGAAGAGTGACTTCAATGTTGTGGAACAGCTGGGGCACACGCCCTCCAAAATCTCCATGCTCTCTTTATTGCTGTGCTCCGAGGCCCATACTAAGGCCTTAATCTCGTTCCTCAAGACGGCCCATGTGCCACAGGAGACATCAGCAGTCCAGTTCACTGATTGTGTATCAAATCTGACAGCGGACAATGGCTTGGGTTTCTCAGATGCTAACCTGACTGCGAAGGGAAGAGACCACAATGATGCTCTGAATGTCTCTATCGAATGCAGGGGCACTACCCTGGCACATGTATTGGTGGATACTGGATCTTCCTTAAACGTGCTACCCAAGAAGGCTTTAGACCGTTTAGATTGTGAAGGCCTGGAACTGAAACCCAGCAATATCATCGTCAGGGCCTTTGACGGTTCAAAAAGGATGGTTCATGGAGAGGTTGACATTCCTATTCGTGTGGGTTCTCAGGTGTTCGACTCTACCTTCTATGTGATGGATATCCGTCTATCGTACTCTTGTCTACTGGGTCGACCTTGGATCCATAAAGCTGGGGCAGTGACCTCTACCTTGCACCAGAAGATGAAGTACCCCGTCAGAGGGAAGATCGTCACTGTGCAGGGAGAGGAGGAGTATATGGTAAGCCACCTGAATTCCTTCAGATACATTGAGATGGACGGGGAGTTTATTGAAACCCCCTTTCAGCATTTCGAGGAGGTGCTTCCAATTTCAGCAGCAGTGGCCGAAGAGAATGTTCCTTTAAAGATGGCCTCCCTAAAGGATGCCCGGGCTGTGGTTCAAAAAGGTGAATATGCTAACTGGGGCAGGCTTCCAGACTTTACACAGAAAACTGATAAATTTGGGCTGGGTTTTACTGCAGAGGGTCAGAAAGCTATACGGAAGGAGAAGACCAGAAGACCTCCTGTGTTCATTACAAATCCAGGAGTGAATGCTGTTGGAGAAGACAGTGAAGTGGACGAAGCAGAATTCAATAGCTGGATCTACCCGACAACCGAAGGCGGATTAACCAATTGGATTGCTAAGGACCATACTCCTGTTACTTTTGTTACGCAGTAATAAACTTCCTTGTTTTGTTATTTTGTAATAAACAATAAGTTAAACTCTATGGCCCGATGTCTTACCCGAGGCACCGCGGTTTTATTTGTGAGGGCATATAAATTGTCATTTCATATATCATGAATGAAAATCTTGGACGTTTCCTCGCATTACAAATCTTGTGCTCCTTTCCTGTCTTTCTTTCCTTTACATATATTTCAAAATAGCTGTATTTACACACACACTCACTCATACAGGTTTCAATCCACTCTGGATCTCACTGGTAACGACTCTGCTACTGCCAGTTATGACTTCGAAAATCCGATCAACTTAGCCGAAGACGAAGGTGAAGATGATTGCGAAGTGCCTGGCGAGCTTGCAAGACTGTTACTTCAGGAAGAGAGGGCAATTCAACCACATGAAGAGCCAGTGGAAACAATAAACTTGGGTACTAACGAAGACAGGAAAGAGGTAAAGATTGGTGCCAACCTAGAGCTCAGCGTGAAGCAACGGTTGACTCAGATGCTGCATGATTATATGGAGATCTTTGCCTGGTCCTACGAAGACATGCCCGGGTTAGATACCAATATTGTGGTCCATCACTTGCCAACTAAGGAAGACTGTCCTCCAGTTAAGCAAAAGGTCTGCCGTATGCGTCCAGAGATGTCTGAGAAGATCAAAGCCGAGGTCATGAAACAGTTTGATGATGGGTTCCTTGCAGTGACGTCTTACCCTCAGTGGGTTGCTAATGTGGTGCCGGTACCAAAGAAAGACGGTAAGGTCAGAATGTGTGTCGACTACAGGGATCTGAACAGGGCCAGCCCCAAAGATGACTTCCCCCTACCTCACATTGATGTCCTTGTTGACAATACAGCTCAGCACAAGGTATTCTCTTTCATGGATGGCTTTTCAGGTTACAATCAGATCAAGATGGCACCTGAAGACATGGAAAAGACTACATTTGTTACTCAGTGGGGCACCTTCTGCTAATGGGTCATGCCTTTTGGACTAAAGAACGCTGGGGCAACCTACCAACGTGCCATGGTTGCTTTATTTCATGACATGATCCATCATGAGATAGAAGTGTATGTTGACGACATGATCGCAAGGTCCCAGACTGAGGAAGAGCACCTGGATCATCTGCAGAAATTATTTCACCGGTTGAAACTATATAAGCTGAGGTTGAACCCGAACAAGTGCACCTTCGGGGTAAGATCTGGGAAGTTGCTAGGCTTCGTTGTAAGTGATAAGGGTATTCAAGTGGACCCTTCTAAGGTTAAAGCTATTCAAGAGATGCCAGTTCCCAGGACAGAAAAGGAAGTCAGAGGCTTTTTAGGACGCCTGAATTATATTGCTCGGTTCATCTCACACCTGACTGCTACTTGTGAGCCAATCTTCAAGCTACTGAAGAAAGATCAGGTAGTACGTTGGAACGATGAATGTCAGGCTGCTTTCGACAGAATCAAAGAGTATCTCCAAGAACCACCCATCCTTATGCCACCGGTTGAAGGGAGACCTCTGATATTATACCTGACAGTACTTGACAACTCAATGGGGTGTGTGCTGGGGCAGCATGACGAGTCTGGCCGAAAAGAGCATGCCATTTATTACCTTAGCAAAAAGTTTACCGACTGTGAGACCCGATACTCACTGCTTGAGAAAACTTGCTGCGCTTTGGTATGGGCTGCTCGCCGGCTGAGACAGTATATGCTGACTCACACTACCTTGTTGATCTCAAAGATGGATCCTATAAAATACATATTCGAAAAGCCTGCTCTGTCTGGGAGAATCGCAAGATGGCAAATGATCTTGACGGAATACGACATTCAGTACACAACCCAGAAAGCCATCAAGGGAAGTGTATTGGCAGACCACTTGGCACATCAAGCTGTAGATGATTATCAGTCAATGAACTTCGAGTTTCCAGACGAGAGCATCATGATTGTGACTGATTGTGAAGTACCTGGACCGGATGAAGGACCTGAGGAAGGATCCCGATGGTCTATGCACTTTGACGGAGCCTCCAACGCTTTGGGTAACGGTATCGGCGCCATAATCATATCACCGCAAGGCACTCATACTCCGCTCACTGCCCGACTATGTTTCAACTGTACCAACAACATGGCGGAGTATGAGGCGTGCATCATGGGTCTTCAAGCTGCGATCGATCTAAGGATTAAGTTTCTGAGTGTCTTCGGAGATTCCGCTCTCGTGATCAATCAAATCAAAGGAGAGTGGGATACGAAACATCCGAACCTTATTCCTTACAGAGAATGTGTGTTGACCTTGATCCCCCACTTCACGAAGATAACCTTTGAACACTTTCCAAGAGAAGAGAATCAGTTGGCGGACGCGTTAGCTACAATGTCTTCTATGTTCAAAGTTAAATGGGATAATGAGGCTCCCCGGATTATCATCTGGAAACTGGACGAGCCGGAATACTGTTGTGATCTCGAGACTGAGTTGGTGACTGAGAAGCCTTGGTACCATGAGGTGAAGAGATATCTAGAAGCTCAGGAATACCCTGAAGGTGCCTCTGTCAATGATAAGAAGTTCTTGAGAAGGTTCGCGGCCATGTTCTTCCTTAGTAACGGCATCTTGTACAAGCGAAACCATGATTCAACCCTACTGCGTTGTGTGGATAAAACTGAAGCAGAAAGGATCATGGAAGAGCTACATGAAGGGACCTTTGGTACACATTCCAGTGGACATACAATGGCAAAGAAGATCCTTCGGGCAGGGTATTACTGGTCCACAATGGAAGCTGACTGCTACCAACATTCCAGGACGTGCCATAAATGCCAGATCTACGCAGACAAGGTGCATGTTCCTCCAGTTCCCCTGAATGTTCTGACTACGCCTTGGCCGTTTGCAATGTGGGGCATAGACATGATCGGCGAGATTAAACCTACGGCATCTAATGGGCATCGCTTCATCCTAGTGGCGATTGATTATTTTACGAAGTGGGTCGAAGCAGCATCCTATGCTACGGTAACCAAGACTGTTGTGGCACGGTTCATTCGGCATAATCTGATCTGTCGATACGGCGTCCCAGAGAGAATTATTACAGACAACGGTACCAATCTGAATAACAAGATGATCGCTGAGCTCTGCGAGCAGTTCAAAATACAGCACCACAATTCTTCTCCTTACAGACCGAAGATGAATGGGGCTGTAGAAGCAGCAAATAAAAATATCAAGAAAATCGTGCAGAAGATGACAGTGACCTATAAAGATTGGCACGAGATGTTACCGTTCGCTCTACATGGGTACCTTACCTCAGCTAGGACGTCAACCGGGGCAACTCCCTTCTCTCTGGTTTATGGTATGGAGGTAGTCTTACCGATCGAAGTGCAAATACCCTCTCTCCGGATAATGAAGGATGCAAATCTGAACGAAGATGATTGGATCCAGACACGACTTGATCAGCTCAACCTCATTGATGAAAAGAGACTTGCTGCTATCTGTCATGGTCAGACGTATCAGAAACGGATGATCAGGGCATTTAACAAAAAGGTCAGACCACAGGAATATCAAGTTGGGGATCTGGTAATCAAGCGAATCATCCTTCCTCAGAGTGATACAAGGGGCAAATGGACCCCTACATACGAAGGGCCATTTGTGGTTAAGAATGTGTTCTCAGGAGGAGCCATGATTCTAACCAACATGGATGGTGACGACCTTCCTCACCCCGCCAATGCAGACATAGTAAAAAGATACTACGCATGAACAAAGACCCGCTAGGCTGACATGCCTAGGCAAAAATTAGGGCTTCCCGTCGAACCAAAAGGGTTCGGGCAAAATGAAGGGATGAAATGAAAAAAATCTGTACACCCGGCAAGTCGAAAACCTGAAAAGGCGGCTTGGGCAAAAATGGGTATCCCGGTGGACTGAAAACCCGAGAGGGCAGTCCAGGCAAAAATTAGGGATAAAAGCGTAATGCTATGTCTCATTGGATCACTTTGCATCCAGAATCCGGTATCTACATCAAGCTCAGACGGTATCGATCAGTCAGCTTCACCTTCAACCAAGGTCATCAAGTGATGAGACGCTCGGAGATATAATGGCAATAGCAGAGTTGAAACCCAGTGGGATCATTCATTTCACACATCTGTTTTATTTTCTGTTGTACAAAACTTGTATAAACTCTTTTGTTCGGCGGCGTTCTCTTACTAGGACGTCAGCCTCTTGTACACAAAACGCCTATTTACAGGCCATTCAAAAATCAATACAAATATACTTTTCAGTTAAAAGTGCCAATTGTTTTTCTTTTTCTGTTTTGTTTTGCGAAGAACTTCCAAGGTTCAATTTGTGATATATGCATTGACAATAATTTGCTAACTCATGAATATTTGCATACGAAACAAAGGATTAATTACAGGTAACATTAAAAAACAGGGGCAATAAAGAGTTGTCTGAGCAATCTAATTGTTCTGTCCTCCAAGGTACCAAGGTAGGTTCAGCTAAAGAACATAACCAGCACATCTTAATTCCCCAGAGAGTGAGTCAGCAAGTCAGTACACTCTCTCCAAGCTATATTATCAAATCTTAAGGAAGTTGAGTATCCTCCAGCAGATATCAACATTCCCCTGCAGCATATATTCTTAACAAGCATCCCCGGCAGTCTTGGTCTAAAGATTGTTCCCCGACGGTATATCAAATTTTCAAAGGAATTACTTCCCCCGCAGTTCAAAACCTCCCCAGGAGAGTCCAATCTAGTTCCCCAGGAAAGTTGGAATTCATCTCCCCAAGCAGTAAGCTTATCCCCAGTAGATTCTGGAAGCTTATCCCTCGTAGAACACGAACGCGTCGTCCGGATTTATTTAAAGAGTTATTTCCTTAACAGGATATAACTGGGTTATCCTCAGCCAAAAGCCACGGAAAGATCGTCCTCGACGAAGTCTTCTTATCCCCAGCGAAGTCTATCAACACTTCCAACACAACAAAGATATCCCCAGCAAGTTATTATCAACATTCCAGCAAAGCATCTCTCTCCCCACAGAGTATTGCTTCCCAGCAAGATCGTTAGAGTAATTTTCTCCCCGCAGAGTAATCCATTCGCCAAGTTTATTCCCCAACGGAGTCATCTTCTCCTACTGGTATCATTGCAACTACCATCCCTAGCAGAAGCAAAGACCTATTCTCCAACATCAGCCCAGGATATGACTTCCCGGCACCCGTCAAGGATTTACTTTCCTAGACGAAAAAACACATTCCTAAACATCGCATACATCATTATAGCATGCATAAACGCATCATATCTTACAAATCTCATTTATGTTGAGAACATCATCGCTTGATCCATATCGCGCATTGCATATGACTGACCTTTATCTTTCAGGAAAGATTCAGTTAAATTCTCAATCCTATTTCAAGACCTTATCTGGTTCAGTTAATCGACTCCAAAGATTTCTTATCCAGTCCAAGGCCTTCTCTGGTCCAGTTAAATCAACCCCAAACAAATTTTTCTGATGAAGACTCAGTAGAAGTTATCAAGGTTTTTCTCAAACGTCCGCTTTTGAGATTATAATTTCCTATGGTTCTCTCCCGACGTTGCGGAGACGATAATTCCATTCCAGGTTTTTCTCAAACGTCCGCTTTTGAGATTATAATTTCCTATGGTTCTCTCCCGACGTTGCGGAGACGATAATTCCATTCCAGGTTTTTCTCAAACGTCCGCTTTTGAGATTATAATTTCCTATAGTTCTCTCCCGACGTTGCGGAGATGATAATTCCAACCCAGGTTTTTCTCAAACGTCCGCTTTTGAGATTATAATTTCCTATGGTTCTCTCCCCAATGTTGCGGAGACGATAATTCCATTCCAGGTTTTTCTCAAACGTCCGCTTTTGAGATTATAATTTCCTATGGTTCTCTCCCGACGTTGCGGAGACGATAATTCCATTCTAGGTTTTTCTCAAACGTCCGCTTTTGAGATTATAATTTCCTATGGTTCTCTCCCGACGTTGCGGAGACGATAATTCCATTCCAGGTTTCTCTCAAACGTCCGCTTTTGAGATTATAATTGCCTATGGTTCTCTCCCCGATCCTGCGGAGATGGTAATTCCCACCAAGATTTTCTCAACGTTTGCTGTTGAAGTTAAGGTCACCCAAGGTCCTCTCACCATTCATGCTGAGGTAGTAACCATCCCTGGTTCATTCATCGCCGTTTGAAGATCCAGATCCAGCACCTGTAACCAGTCAAGACATATCTATACAAAGCATCTGAAGACCAGTTCCTGCAACATGTCAGGTAATCATCTTTCTTTTGTAGGTACACAGGTTCTCGCTATGGAATCTCTTACGCGATCAACATCCAGATGGCATCTATAAGCCCATCATCCTATCCATCAATCTCAAAATGGCATCTATAAGCCCATTCCCATCATCACACTGCTACTATGTGAGCGCAAATTTCTGGGCACTCTAGTGTTCAATCATCTTCTACCCTCGGATTACGAAAGGCATGTCAGCCAATCTGCATCCTCAGGTCTAAGAAGATTGAACAGGGGCAACTGTTGTACCCCAAAATTTTCCCTCCCATATTCTTCAAGAAATTGCAAAGTCAAGCTTCAAAATCTCCCCAAGGGTTGCACAGTGCAAGGGTCTCCTAAACAATCAAGATTAGGGTATTGGGTCTGATCAAGAAAATGAAGTTTCCAAGAGTCCAATCAAGTCCCACATGCCTACAAATATGGTCAAGCATCCTCATATCAAGTTTCAAGACTTTCAGCACAAAATTGCACAGTCAAAAACCCTAATTGCACTACAGTCAACTGCAGGGGCAAAATGGTCATTTGACAGTCAAAAGTTCAAATTTTTGGTCAACATCTCATTTTGAGGCCACAAACATCATTTGATCAAAGCTTGATCATGATTCTCAAAGCTTGGCTCAAAAATCATCAAGATGCAAAAGTTTCCTTATTTGGACAGCAGAAAAAGTCAACTGTAAATTGACCAGGGCATAACTTTCACATGGATTATCAGAAAAATTCCATCCAAAGCTCATTTTGAATAGAAAGACATTTCCTACAACTCCTATTCATACTTCAAGTCCAAGAAATGCACTCACAAAAAGTTATCAATTTCAACATTATAGGTCATTTTCAAAAGTCAACAAAAAGGGACTTTAAGTAAAAGGCCATAACTTGAGATTGGTAAATCAAAATTACATGGGACCAAAGGCATTGGTTAGAGGACTCAAAGACCTTTCCAAAATGTCCAAGAACATGAGCAAAGCTAAAAAATTGAGCAAGTTATTCCTTGTGGAAGTTGGGAAATTTTTGGATATTTTGAAAAGTCAACTTTGATTGAAATGACCTAAAATTGCTAATGGGCCCATTTTTCTTCCACAATTCATCATCCAAGGCATGTGCACGACTACTAGGCCCAAAGGGAAGTTTTTCTCTATTTTTATTTATTTATTTGGATTTTTTATTATTAATAATTCATTTAATTAAATAAAATACATGAAAAATACAAAACTAATGAAATAAAATCTTTTTGTGCAGAAAATACTCTCATTGGACACTCAAGATTCGTGCATAATCATTTGTGGAAAGTTTTGGCATGATTTGGTATCAAATTGCATGAAAAAGATTGGAAAAACTAATGCTTGAAAATCAAATATTGAACAATCAAATCTTGGATTCTTTTGATCAGATTTTTGACCTAAATCATTACTACATATACAAGGAACACAACCCTAATGCCATTGACCACTCATCTGCGCAGAAAAGCATACATTAAACTTGAAAATTTTTGCCAAAAAACTCAATTCTGAAAACCTAGTTCTAGGGCGATTCAAGGCACGATTTTGATTTCATTAGCTTGCTAAGGCTTCATAGAAGGGAGTTGCATCAAAAACCACAAGCTTTCGTGCCCAGAAACGTGAGAACCATCTCATCTGTACAAAAAAAATTCCATAGTCGTGCATCTCAATTCATGCATTTTTTTATGAATTTTAACGCTTGATTCATGTTTATCGTTTGATTCTAATGCTAACCCAATGATTCAATTTTGTTTTCGTGCCCTATATGAAGATCTGCCATTGATAATATTTAGGGTTCTTCAGCCTTCAAATTAGGGGTTTTGAAATAAGGAAAAATTGGAGTCTGAGACCAAAGCCATTCAATTCAATGCGTTTAGACGAAGAGAAACCATATGTCGCGCCTAATTTATGAGGCCTTATGGCCTATTCGCTATTTTCTAATATAGCGTCTAAGGCAACGTTTGAAAACCGTTGCTAAACTGTTCTTGTTTCAGAAAAGAAATAAGCCAAGGAAGAAGAAGGCGAGGTGGCTGTCCATGAGTGGAGCGTTTAAATCTCGCGCGCAAAAAAGCAGCACTAACGCATTTTGTTTTATTATATTTATTTGCTATATTACTTACAGATATGCAAGACAGCAGGGTTGGCAAGCGCGTTGGCTGGTAATCTCTAGGACCTGGGTTCGAGCCCCAGGTCCACACTCCTTTCCTTATATTTTTCCATTAAACGTGTTCTTGTGCAATGTCAATACAGGAAGTCCATCATGTGACCCACCTTCCAGTTTGCCACGCGTGTGCCTAGATCACTCCAAGGGATCAGATTCAAAGAACATGGTGGACCTGGGTCAACACCCCATACGCTGGCCAAGGAAAGTCAGTCAGGCTTGAAGGTTGATGGGCTCAAATTGCTGGGCTATACCGCCTATTTGGGGTCTGAACCCCCTAGGTTTGCAAATTTTCTTCACTTTCTTTATTCTTGTTTTCTTTTAATTATTGTTTGTTTAATTAATTTAATGTTTTCATAAAATATAAAAAAAACACATTAAAAAAAATCAGAAAAGAGGAAATATAATAAATATTTTATTTTAGTATGTATATTTTGTAAATAAATTCATAAATTAATTAGTTTTAAATTAGGTTTTAATTTTAACTTTTTAAATAAAAAATCTAAAAAAATATAGAATTAGGGTTTAATTAATTTTCATCTTTTTTTCTTTTATTCCATAATAATTAAATATTAGATATTTATTTTTATAATTAAATTGTATATAAAAATTAGGGTTAATTTTAGGTTAAAAACTTCAACATTTTTCATAATAAAACAAAAATTGTAGAATTAGGGTTGGCATTTAATTTCAATTAATTTTTTCATTAAAAACAAAAAATACCAAAAACAAATCTCTTTTTAATTAATTTAATAATCCTTTAAGTTAATTTAGTCAAAAAGGGTCCAACGCCCTCGTTTAATTCTTAATTCGCACATTTATTTTTATTCGTTATAATTTTGATGTATCTCTCCCGAGGCCTTGTAAATTAATTTCTCGCGCTTTTAATTCTTTACTTTTCTTTTACTTTCTTTATTTTCTGTCAAATCGGGTTCAAGAAATTTTGGCGATGTGGACCCGCGCCTTTTGTAATAGCTTAGAATCTTTTACTCTTTCGCAATTTTTAACTGTTAATCGAGGCATGAAAGAATGTATGGACAAAAATAAAAACCAGCGTAGAACACCAATAACATGACAAAAGACAAAAATATTCGAAAACGACATACAAATCACACACCACCCCTAGGGTACGCCTCACTGTTGCCTTGCCTCGAAAGGTGATCGTCGAGTAGAGGATGTCTTAGTAAGTCCTCATGATCCGGGAACCTGGCATGAGGGTAGCTTCTAAGGTGTCTTCCCATTGCTCTGGTGATCACCATGTCCCGAACATCGAATTGACCCGAACACCTCCAACGGTGGTGCTACCTACCTCTCAATGGTGGGATGGCACTACCTTAAAGGACATTTACACAGACGAATTCCTTAGGGTAGGTAGACGACTCGTAGATACTTGCTCTAATTTCAAAACAAATCAAAAAATACTTTTCACACCGACACCTTTTCAAAAAGCTTTCGAAAGCAATTTTTCAAACACTCTTGAGGACCGATACAAGAGTCGAACTGGAATTTTCAAAGAAACTTTTTTTAAAACCCACAGTTGAAAAGAAAACAAACCATTTTTGAAAACACAAATGAGCAAGTATCTAAGAGCCCATGGATAACCATGGATAGAAAGGGTGCTAACACCTTCCCTTTCTATAATCTACCTCCCGAACCGAGAGCAATCTCTTTAAGGAATTTTTCTGTGCTTTTGTCCTTTCCATTTGGAGAAAATAAAAGACGGTGGCGACTCTTGCTTCCGTGACATTTCGCGAACCAGCGTTAAACAGTCAGTTCCAGATCCACCGATCACACTATTTAACAAAACATTGGACGTTTTCAAATAAAACATAAGTGTAAAAAGAAAATAAAGGCAAACGAATTTCTGCGCTTTGAAGTATATTTGTATTAATTTTTGCGAGTATCTTTGTACAAAGGAGACAGACATCCTATATGAGAATGTTGTCGAAAAAATTGAAAATTTTTATACAAAAGAAAGATGGCTATGTGTAATAATTCCATGGGATTCAGATTCTGCTATAGCCTTCACAACTCTGAATATCTTGTCCATTCGCTGCTTCGTCCGCCGATGGCTAGATTGATCAGAAGCTTGGAGCTTGTTGGTGAAGAGATTGTTCTTAAAGTGATCTGACGAGACATAGTCGTACGCTTTAATTCCCTAACTTCTGCTTGGACCGCCCTTTCGGGTTTTCGATCCACCGGGAAACCCTTTTTTGCCCAAGTCTCCCCTTCGGGTTTTCAACTTGCCGGGTGTACAGATTTTTTTGTTTTATCCCTAATTTTTTCCTGAACCGCCCTTTCGGGTTTTCGATTCACCGGGATGCCCATTTTTGCCCAAGTCGCCCTTTCGGGTTTTCAACTTGTCGGGTTGTCTTATGTGTAGTATCTTTTGACTATGTCTGCATTCGCAGGGTATGGCAAATCGTCGTCGTCCATGGTGGTCAAAATCATTGCCCCACCAGAAAAGATGCTCTTGATCACAAATGGTCCTTCGTAAGTAGGAGTCCACTTTCCCCTAGGATCACTTTACGGTAAGATGATCCGCTTGATTACAAGATCTCCAACTTGATATACTTGACGCCTGACTTTCTTGTTGAAATCCTTGATCATGCGTTTTTGATACGCCTGACCATGACAAACAGCCGTAAGCCGCTTCTCGTCGATTAAATTGAGTTGATCAAGTCGGGTCTTAATCCAATCGTCTTCACTCAAACCAGTGTCATTCATAATCCTTAAGGAAGGAATCTGAACTTCCATGGGCAGAACAGCTTCCATGCCATATACCAAAGAAAATGGGGTTGCCCCTGTTGAAGTACGTGTCATGGTACGATATCCATGCAGAGCAAACGGTAACATCTCATGCCAGTCTTTGTAGGTGACTGTCATCTTTTGAATGATCTTCTTGATATTTTTGTTCGCGGCTTCAACAACACCGTTCATCTTCGGCCGATAGGGAGATGAATTGTGATGATAAATCTTGAACTGTTCGCATAGAGCGGTGATCATAGTGTTGTTCAAATTTGTACAGTTGTCCGTGATAATCCTGTCGGGGACACCATACCGGAATATGAGGTTCTGCTTGATGAAGCAGGCAAACACATTCTTTGTAACAGAGGCAAAGGAAGCTGCTTCAACCCACTTGGTAAAATAATCAATAGCGACTAAGATGAAGCGATGTCCATTGGACGCCGTGGGCTTGATCTCTCCAATCATGTTAATGCCCCACATTGTGAATGGCCAAGGAGCTGTCAGAACGTTGAGTGGAACAGGAGGAATATGTACCTTGTCGGCATAGACTTGGCATTTGTGGCACGTACGGGAATGTTGATGACAATCAGCTTCCATGGTAGACCAGTAGTAGCCTGCCCTTAGAATCTTCTTAGCCATCGTATGTCCGCTCAAGTGGGTGCCAAATGTTCCACTGTGTATCTCAGTCATGATCAATTCTGCTTCAGCTTTGTCCACACAACGAAGTAAAACACAATCATGGTTGCTTTTATAAAGGATGCCATTGCTTAGGAAGAACTTGGCAGCAAATCTCCTTAAGAACTTTTTGTCATTGACGGAAGCTCCTTCGGGGTATTCTATAGTCTGGAGATACCTTTTGATTTCATGAAACCAGGGTTGTTCCACTACTTCTTCGGTATTAATCTCATGACAGTGCGCAGGTTCGTCCATTCGCTTGATGGTGATTTGGGGAGCCTCGTTATCCCAGTTGAGTTTAAACATGGAAGACATTGTAGCCAGAGCATCTGCTAGCTGATTCTCTTCTCGCGGGAAATGCTCGAAAGTAATCTGCTCGAAATGAGGCAACAACGTCAGGACATGTTCTTTGTATGGGATAAGATTAGGATGTTTGGTGTCCCACTCTCCTTTGACTTGACTGATAACCAAAGCCGAGTCCCCAAATACGACCAAAGATTTGATCCCCAAGTCTATATCAGCCTTGAGACCAAAGATGCAAGCTTCATATTCGGCCATGTTGTTGGTACCGTTGAAACAAAGTCTGGAAGTGAAGGGTGTATGGAAACCTTCCGGAGAAATGAGTACCGCACCGATACCGTTGCCAAGTGCATTTGAAGCACCATCAAAGTACACGGTCCATCAGGATCCTTGTTCAGGTCCGTCATACGGTCCATTACCTTCAATGTTGTCCAATGTCATGATGTCCTCGTCAGGGAAGTCGAATCTCATAGACTGGTAATCTTCGACGGCTTGATGAGCTAGATGGTCAGCTAGTATACTCCCTTTTATAGCTTTTTGGGTAGTATACTAGATATCATACTCAATCAGGATCATTTTCCATCTAGTGATTCTTCCAGATAAAGCAGGCTTCTCGAAGATATACTTGATCGGGTCCATTTTGGAAATCAGAAAAGTGGTATGAGTCAACATATACTGCCTTAGCCGGCGAGCAGCCCATACCAAAGCGCAACAAGTTTTCTCGAGCAGTGAGTAGCGAGTCTCACAGTCGGTAAACTTTTTGCTAAGGTAATAAATGGCATGCTCTTTTCGGCCAGACTCGTCATGTTAGCCCATCACACACCCCATTGAGTTATCCAATACAGTCAGATACGTGATTAATGGCCTTCCTTCGACGGGTGGCATCAGAATAGGAGGTTCCAGCAAATACTCCTTGATTTTATCAAAAGAAACTTGACAATCATTGTTCCATTCAACTACCTGATCCTTCTTCAATAGTTTGAAAATTGGCTCACAGGTAGACGTCAGGTGAGAGATGAACTTGGTGATATAGTTTAAGCGTCCCAAGAATCCTCTAACCTCCTTTTCAGTACGGGGGGCAGGCATTTCTTGTATAGCCTTTACTTTTGCTGGATCAACCTCAATGCCCTTGTTACTGATAATAAATCCCAAAAGTTTACCAGACCTGACTCCAAAAGTGCACTTGCTTAGGTTCAGTCTGAGCTTATACTCCTTCAACCTGGCAAACAGCTTTTGCAAATGTTCAAGGTGTTCTTCTTATGTCTGTGATCGAGCTATCATGTCGTCTACGTAAACTTCGATCTCATGATGTATCATATCATGAAACAAAGCTACCATGGTGCGTTGATAGGTTGCCCTTGCGTTCTTCAGTCCGAACGGCATCACCTAGTAGCAGAAAGTACCCCATTGTGTGACAAAGGTAGTTTTCTCCATGTCCTCGGGGGCCATTTTGATCTGGTTATATCCCGAGAATCCATCCATGAAGGAAAATACCTTGTGCTGAGCTGTGTTGTCAACCAAGATGTCGATATGTGGCAACAGAAAAGCGTCTTTTGGGCTAGCCTTGTTCAAATTCTGATAGTCCACACACATTCTGACTTTGCCGTCCTTCTTAGGTACGGGCACGATGTTAGCAACCTATTGTGGATAGGAGGTAACAGTCAGAAAGCCAGCGTCGAATTGCTTCATTACTTCAGCCTTAATCTTTTCAGACGTGTCAGGCCTCATTCGTCGGACCTTTTGCTTGATCGGTAGACAGTCTTCTCTTGTAGGGAGACGGTGAACCACGATATTTGTGTCTAACCCTGGCATGTCTTCATAAGACCAAGCGAAGATTTCAACATATTCGTTCAACAACTGCACTAAGCGCTCCTTGACACTCGGTTCCAGGTTGGCGCCCACTTTTACTTCTTTCCTGTCTTCCTCTATCCCCAACTTGATGGTTTCTAACAACTCTTCATGAGGCAGAATAGCCCTCTCTTCTCGTTGCAAAAGTCTGGCTAACTCTCTCGGCACTTCACAATCTTCGTCAACTTCGTACTCGGCCTGATTGACCAAATCTTCAGAGTTATCGAAGGCTAAAGCAGAATAGTCACCCATGGAATCCGGAGTGGATGGGTACCTACATTTGTGAGTGTGGGTGTGTGTAAGGGATATCCATCCTTAAACAAACAAAAATGCAAAAGGAAAGAAAAGGAACACAACTGTTTATAGATGAAAAACGTCCAATGATTCATTAAAACATGGCATATGATTATGAATAAAATCAAGCCCTTACAAATGGACCTACATGCCCCGGGCAAGGCATGAGGTGAAAATAGTGTGCAAATTGTTTAGTTATTACAGACCATAAAAATGGGAAATTGTTCAAAGATAAAATTACTGGTTGATAAAGGTGATAGGAACAAAATCCTTTGCTTCCCAATTGCTCAAACCCCCTTCGACGGTCGAGAAGATCCAATCTTCAAAGTGGCTCTCTTCATCTTCATCTTCTACAACATTAATTTCGTGATGAGTGATCCTTACGGGTGGCCCTCCAGTCTTGGAACGACGCATAGCCTTTTGTCCAGCAGCTGTAAACCTTAGTCCAAATTTGTCCGCCTTATGGGGAAAATTAGGCAATTACCCCCATGCTGTACTCTTCCCTTCTTTGATCACCGCCTCTGCGTCCTTGAGAGATGCCATCCTAGATACGTGCTTGGGAGCAATAGGCACCCCAACCATTGTCTTCGCAACTGCTACCTCGGGAGAAACTTCCTCAAAATACTGGAAAGGCGTTTCGATGAACTCGCCATCCAGCTCCACATAACGGAAGGAGTTGAGGTGGCTTATCCTGTACTCTTCCTCGCCCTGCACCGTTATAATCTTACCCTTAACAGGATATTTCAGCATCTGATGCAAAGAGGAGGTAACTGCCCCAACATATTGGATCCACGGTCTTCCTATCAAACATGAATATGACGGTTGGATATCCATCACGTAAATGGTTGAGTTGAAGACCTCTGTGCCTACTTTGATAGGAATATCAACCTCTCCATGAACCATTCTCTTGGAACCATCAAAAGCCCTAACAATGATGTTACTAGGCTTGAGAGTCAGTCCTTCGCAGTCCAAGCGGTCTAAGGCTTTCTTTGGCAGCACATTCAAGGAAGAACCAGTATCAACTAAGACATGGGCGAGAGTGGTTCCCCGGAATTCGACTGAAACATGTAACGCATCGTTGTGTTTCCTTCCTTTGGGAGTTAAGTCAGCATCAGAAAAGCCAAGGCCATTATCAGCAGTAAGACTGGCCACACATTCCTGAAACTGGTCAGCTGAAGTCTCTTGGGGAACATGTGCCGCCTTCAAGAATTTGATCAGGGCCTTAGCGTGGGCCTCAGAACAGAGCAGAAGAGCCAACATTGAAATTTTAGAAGGGGTCTGCCCTAACTGCTCCACAATGTCGTAGTCACTTTTTCTGATTATTTTCAAGATTTCATCCATTTCTTTCTGAGTGGTTTCGGGGATAACCACAACATGGGCCTTCGTCCTGACAGGCACTTCCAGTATCCCCTTACCCTTGTCGGTAGTTTCAACAGATGGTCTTACTTAAGGAGTATCCAAATCTTTAATCACTGGGCCATGCACAGAGGGTCCAACAGGTGCAGAAGCTTTTAAGGGTCCGAAAACTGCCCGAGGGGGAGAAATCTCCGGAGAAAAGATTCGGCCACTGCGGGTTATCTTGCTTGTACCCGTTATGTTCCCTATATCAGGGTCTTCTTCAGAAATCTCTTGGACTTTTTCGATTTGTTTGATGCCGTGGTAGAAGATTTCTCCCCCATAGTTCCACGGTATCGTTTTGCTGGATTTGTACGGGACATGTCCCGGCATGGTGATCTTTAAAGGTACACATTCAGAGTTGGGTGTAATCCTGACAGGCCTTTTGCAAGCCTTGGGAGGATTGTCGGAAATGGTTATGATAGCAATATCGTAGGTTGAAGTATCATAAGTATCAGGAGTAATAGGATTGAAAGTGTCAACAGGGGTTTTCTGGAAAAGTATCTCTTGAGTATCCATCAGGCGTTGGACACCTGACTTCAACATTGGACAATCACCTCGTATATTCAAACAAAAATAACAGTCTTTAACACAACCAGGAAAGATCCCGGCTCTCAACAAATTTTCCTTAATCACAAGTAAAGGCGTCAACAGGTCAACAACATCAGTAACATGAGTGTCCTCCATAATAGCATGAATATTGTGGCCGTGCTTGGGCATCGGAGCAGATATAACATTGGGCTTCTCAGGAGCATCAAATTCTACTTCCTTAGCATCGATCAGATCCTGGATTTTGTTCTTAAGTGCCCAGCAATTATTGGTATCGTGCCCAGCACTGTCGGAATGGTAGACACACTTGGCATTAGAGTGATAGTATGGAGAGGAGGTGTTAGGGTTCTTTGGAGCTTCCTTCAAACTGGTCAGATTCAGCTTCAACAAATGGGGAAGTACCTGAGCGGGCATCATGTTGTTGCGGGTGAACTGCTGTTGTGGCCTTTCCACCCGTTGTTGATTAGGTCTCGACTGATTGTTACGAGGTTGATCATCTGACGAGTTTTGAATCATCACGGCCTATACAGTCGGCTGGCGCTCAGTTCTTCCCAATCCCTTCTGAGAATACACAGCAGATGCTTCCTTCTTGGCTGGGAAAGGTTTCTTAACAGCTGTGGATGCAAAAGCATCCTTTTGAATCTTTCCACTTTTAATACCGGCCTCAACCCTTTCGCCGGTCAAAATCAGTTCAGTAAATCCCGCAGAAGAGCTCCCGATTAGATGGTTGAAGAAGGGGCCAGACAGGGTCCCCAGAAACATATCAACTAACTCCCTATCTGATAACGGCGGCTGCACCCTTCCAGCCAGATCACGCCACTTTTGAGCGTACTCTTTAAACCCTTCATTGGAAGCCATCCCCATACTTTGTAACTGAGTACGAGTGGGCGCCAAATCAGCATTGTATTGATACTGACGGTAAAAAGAAGCTGCCAAGTCTTCCCAATTGTGAACCTCTGATCTCTCGAGCTGATAAAACCAGTCTAGTTGCGTGCCAGACAAACTGTCTTGGAAAAAGTGTACCCAAAGGTCTTTATCGGATGAGTGGGGTTGGATTTTTCTGACATACGACCTCAGGTGCATCTTAGGGCAAGACAGACCGTCGTGCTTGGCAAATGTTGGCACTTTGAACTTGGGAGGGATAACAATCCCAGCTACCAGCCCTAGTTCCTCAAAATATAATCTGGGCACCCTCTACAACTCCATAGCTGCCAATCTATCTTCAAGGTTCTTATATTTGTCGTTCGCTGGTGGATACTGTTGCTCGGAGTAGTCTTCGTCTTCTTCCTCCTATTCCTCTTCAACCTCAGATTCAGAAGGTACAACAACACCTTTCCCTTTACCGGCCCCTTCGTCAGACGTTGAGGGGAACTCAAGAACCTTCCTAGCATTGCTCTCAAACCTTCTTCCAAAAGTGGCTACCCCAGGTCTCTTTTTCTTTTTCTCTTTATTCTTCTCCAACAACACTTTGAGGTCCTCTTGACCCTTTGCCAAGGTCACGAGGAGTTGCTGGAACTGTGAATTTTATGCTTGTAGATCCTTTACCGTTTGCTCCAAATCCATCTTGCTGAAATAAATAGCAGAAAGATAAGGAAACCTGGCGTGAAGACTTATTTATGCATATGATGAATGGTATGCTATTCATGTAATTCATTCAAGGGTTCAAAATTTCAAATTTGTTGCAAACAAAAAGAACGCACATCATATTAAGAAGAAATTTGTTAGTACATAAGTGCCCCATGGGCGAAATATTACAAAATTCTTAATGTAAAAAGACATTGTGCATCCTCTTTGGTGCGATGTAAGTGTTGAGAGTTTCCTCCTCGTGAAGTCGGCGGGTGAGCTCCAAAACCTTCTTCTCACTGGCATAGAAGTTGGCTTCAAAAGTATCCCGTTCTTTCTTGAGTTGGATCCAACTCTTTTGCATTTCTTCCCATGATGTTGGCATGTCAGGATGTAGGATGGTGTATGGAACCTCTCCTTCCATAACAAGCTCTTTGATCAAAGGGAGAATGTGAGGATATGGCATCATAAGATTCTGGGAGCGGGTTCGTACCCACTTGAGGTAAGGCTCAAGGGGGATGGAATTCTTGTGGCCCAGTGTCTTACTATCCACCTTGTTAGGCATCCTCCAAGCTCTGATGAATCTTTGTCGAAGTCCTTGCACATCGTTGTCGAAGTCAAAAACTAGGTCAGGAATCAGCATGTCATGAGGACCATCCCTCCGAGCATATCCGAATTGTCTCAAAGCTAGACAGGGTTGTAGGTGATGCCTCCCCTAATGCCAAGTAATGGGACATTAGGAAATTCCCCACAACGATCAATGATGATGACATTTTCTCTGGACCGAGAACACCAATGTACATCAGAATGTGTGAGGGTCATCAATCGTTGTGACCATCTTAAACCCTGCTCATTCTTCAAAACTGATTGTGGAAGATGAGAAATAAACCACCTTGCTAGGAGAGGAGTACAGCACATGAGAACACCTCTTTTCCTCATTGTTCGTGTGTAAAATGAGTGTAGGATTTCCCCAAGCAATGTAGATATAGGATTCCTGGACATGAAAATCTTGATAGCATTCACATCTATAAGCTGATCAAGGTTTGGGAACAAGACTAAACCATAGATGAGGAGTGCCACAATCTCTTTAAATGCTTGTAGATCAAGAGAATTCCAGCATTCTTGTGCCTTCTCAAACAAGAACTTTGCCAAGAATCCCTTGACACCACTTCTGGTTTCCCAATGCCTCTTGATGTCAGATGGTTGCAAGTGTAATGCTTGAGCAACATCTTCGGGCTTTGGTTCTTTTTACGTACCATTGTAGGGTAGTTGATGAAGAATGGGAATTCTCAGGAGTTGAGAATCCAAAGTAGGCACCAACTGATAATCAGGGAATGTGAAACAGTGGTGTAGGGGGTCAAAGAACTGGAAAAGTACTTTCACCATGTCTTCTTCAATACTGGTGTTGACTAAGTTGAGGAGTCTACCATGTCTTTCACTGAAGAGAGAATTCTCTGGAATCCTGGAAGTAAGCTCCTTGATTGAGGAGGGATCCTCACAAGGTTAACTTGAATTGTTTTCCTGCGAAGAGATTCCATGACCTACAAAACAAGAACAAAGATGAAGATCCAAACCCTTGAAATGGTTAGTGGATGCATATGATGTTCATGATGTTCATGATGTGTGCAAATTGGGGACGACTCCCTGATTTTACACAGAAGACTAACAAGTTTGGTTTGGGTTTCACTGCAGAAGCTCAAAGGATTGTTCGGAATGCAAGGATCGGAAGACCTCCCGTGTTCATCAGCAACTCGAGAGTGAATGCCATTGAAGATGATGTGGAAGAGTCTGAGTTCGACAGCTGGATCTATCCTATGACCGACGGTGGACCAAGAAACTGGACGACAAAGGACTTGATCCCTATTACTTTTGTTACCCAGTAATGAAACTTTTGTTTTGAATATGTAACAGACAATGTTTTAAACTTTATGGCTCGATATCTTACCCGGGGCACTGTGGCTTCATTTGTGAGGGCTTTATGTGTGTCATTTTCATATATCATTAATAAAAGCATTGGACGTTCTTGCATTTCAAAATTTTGCGCTCCTTGTTTTTTTCTTTATTATATATTGCAAAACAGCTATTTTACACACACTCACATATACAGGTCCACACCCACTCTGGATCTCACTGGTAACGACTCTGCTACTGCTAGTTATGACTTCGAAAATCCGATCAACTTAGCCGAAGACGAAGGTGAAGATGATTGCGAAGTGCCTGGTGAACTTGCAAGACTGTTACTTCAAGAAGAGAGGGTTATTCAGCCACATGAAGAGCCAGTGGAAATAGTGAATCTCGGTACTGAGACAGATAAGAAGGAAGTCAAGATCGGCGCAAATCTGGAAGCTAGTGTGAAACAACGGTTGATTCAGATATTGTATGACTATGTTGAGATCTTTTCCTGGTCTCATGAAGATATGCCCGGTTTGGATACTGATATTGTGGTTCACCGCCTGCCTACCAAGGAAGACTGTCCTCCAGTTAAATAGAAAGTCCGCCGAATGCGCCCAGAGATGTCTGAGAAGATCAAGGCCGAAGTTATGAAATAGTTTGACGCCGGTTTTCTAGCAGTTACTTCTTACCCTCAGTGGGTCGCCAATGTGGTTCCGGTGCCGAAGAAGGATGGTAAGGTTCGAATGTGTGTTGACTATAGGGACCTAAACAGGGCAAGCCCCAAGGATGATTTCCCTCTACCACATATTGATGTTCTGGTTGACAACACCGCTCAGCATAAGGTATTCTCCTTTATGGATGGCTTCTCCGGTTATAATCAGATTAAGATGGCTCCCGAAGACATGTAGAAGACAACCTTTGTTACTCAATGGGGTACCTTTTGCTACAAGGTTGTAATACGGTGGGAAGAGAACTGACTGTTTTTGGAATGCTGGTTCGCGTTTTGCGTTTGTTTTTGCAAAATGTCGCGGTAAGCAAGAGTCGCCACCGACTTTTATTTTATCCAACAAGGAAAGGAAAAAAGCACAGAAAAATTCCTTTTTCGAGATATTTCTCGGGTCCGGGGGGTAGATTATAAAAAGGGAAGGTGTTAGCACCCTTTCTATCTGTGGTTATCCACGGGCTCTTAGGTACTTGCTCAATGTGTTTTCAAAATTTTCTTTTCTTTGTGTTTGTAGGTTTGAAAGAAGTTTTTGTTTGAAAGAAGTGTGAGTGCGAAAAGTTTTGTTTTGTTTTAGAATGAGCAAGTACTTAAGAACCATCTACCTACTCAAAAAAGGAATTAGTCTGTACAAATGTCCTTTAGACAATGCTATCCCAATATTGAGGAGTAGGTAGAACCGTCGTTAGAGTTTAAGGGTCAATTCGATTAAGGGACGTGTGGTCACTAAAGCAATGTTAGGACGCCTTAGCGGTAACCCTAATGTCTTAGATCATTTTATCCGAGGCAACCGTTTCGAGGCAACTTATGATCTTTGGACAAGAGGGCGACCTCTAAAATTTACTATACTCAATGACCACTTTGATACGGTGGGAGAACTGACTTGGGATTTTGCGTTTTTATGTTCGCAAATGTTTCAGTTTAGCAAGAGTCTCCACCGACTTTTTATTTTATCCTAAGGAAAGGTCAAAAAGCACAGGAAAAAACCTTTGAGATGTTTTCTTGGGTTCGGGGAGTAGATTATAGGAAGGGAAGGTGTTAGCACCCTTTCTATCCATGATTATCCATGGGCTCTTAGTTACTTGCTTAGATCACTTGCTTTGTATTTCAATTGTTTGAAAAGGTGTTTTTCAATTGTTTGAAATGGTGCTTTTCAATTGTTTGAAATGGTGCTTTGTGTGTGATTTTGAAAGATGTTTTAGAAAGAGGCCATCGTAGTGGCAACCTTTGTATTAATTCTTGTTTGAATGTATACAAAGGTGTTTTTGTCTTTTGAAAAGTTTTCAATGTTTGAAAGTGGGGTTTTGAAATTGTGTTGTGAAGTGTGTTTTGAAAAAAAATAGCAAGGATGTTTTTGCAAGCTTGATCAAGTAATTAAGAGTTGGTCTACCCTATTTTTCTCAAAGATCTTTCTTATGTTTTTAACCCTTTTAACAGTGTTGCTTCACCATTGTATTTGGTGAACAACCTTGTGTTAGGATGTTTACGGGACAGGCGCGAGTTATCGTATAGACCATGATAGCAATGGTGTCAAGTATCTTTGGCAATTTTCTTGAGGGACTTGATCATTTTGTTTAGGCAACTCAGATAGCGTCATCGAGGGACTATGATCTTTTGTTTTGTTTTTGTTTTGCCAAAGTACTTGACATGCAACCATGGCCCATTTTTGAAGGCAACAAGTGGATGAAACCCTAGGGGTGTAAGTGTGCATTGTGTTTGTTTTTCATGCATGTTTATCTTAGATTAGGTCAAGCTAGTTGTTGATTTTATTTCGCATACAAACCCTAAGTCTAAGCATGGCATAATTTGGAAGCTTTTAAATGTGCGAAAATTTAAATGCTACACTATTACAACATGATACAGGGAGGGGGGTACAAATTTGAATTGAGAGTATTTGACAAAAAATAAGTTCTAAGTTATTACAACCATATTGAATGTATAGGCACTATTTAATATTTAAATAAATACAATTAAACAAATATCAAATAAAATGTATTATGCAAAAAAAAAAGATCTTTATGTATGTGAAAAGTATTTTTTTCAATGTGAAATGTAAATAAATAAAAAAAGGGTCAATTTTAATTATTTTCCTATTTAGGGCAAAACCCCTAATTCTTAATAAATAATATTATATACAATAATATACTAATTTATACAAAAAAAAAAAAAAGTATATTATGAAAATGATATTTTTAGTACAAAATTTTAATAAAATGAAAATGTAGTATTTTTGTATTTCTTGACCTAATTTATTTAATAAAACAAGTATATATATATATATATATATATATATATATATATATATATATATATATATATATATATATATATATATATATATATATATATATATATATATATATATATATATATATATATATATATATATTAATCATATTAAATATACAAAGATAAAAATTAATTATTTACAAAAATGGGTATTTTCAAGGAAATATTCTCAAATATAAATAGAAATGATAAATGAAAATAAGTATATTTTTTTTATTTTTTTTGATTTTTATTAAAAAGAAAATAGTTTATTTACATATTTATACTTAGTAAAATAAAAATAAATATCAAATAAACATGAAAAATATAGAAAATAATTTTTTGGCATTTTTTATATTTAGACAAAAAATAATAAAGTCAGAATAAAAAATAAATATGTCAAAATGATGAATATTCAAATAAATGGGCCAGGGGGATGTAAACTGAAAAGTGGGGTGTTAGAAGTGAAAACAATCAGGCCCAGCCCAGTCAGACTTCTTCTTCTTCCTCTGGTTCACAAAAACACGCGCCTCTGTACATCAATGGCTATCTCCTGATTCTTTGATTTTTTGACAAAACTCATAACATGAACATTGTAGAAAATTAAACAACGAATCCAACCATATAAAAAATTTGGATTAACTCTCAAAGACCAGAGAGAATTTCTCTGGCCCTAATTTCTAACCTAGTTTTTTCAGAAAGTTCATGAGTGAAATTCTCCTCGCACGATTAATGTAAATGAAAACTAAGCATATGTATGGCTTCAGGGCTATGAGTACAACATATTTCATTCACAAACCTAAGCCTAACCATTCCTAGATAGAGAGATAGAAGTCCATGAAATACTTGTTTCAGTTGACTTCGAGCTGGACAATGTAGCAACCTTCAATGGTGTTTGAGCTTCTTTTGAGCTTGCCTGAGGTCCAAGGAAGCTTTTCCAATGCTTGGCTTGTTTTATAACATCTTGAATCATGCTGTAGAACTCAACCTGCAGAGCTTTGAAACAAAAATGGCAAAGTGTGTTAGAGGTGTTACAGCTTGCAATGGGGGCCTGGGATAGTTCAGGTGAGTTAATTGGAAGGTGTTTGAACTATCTTTGGACAAAATGCACGATGGAATTTGGTTATGGCTTACAAAATGCAGAACTGACTCTGTTTTGCAGAAAAATGGAGGTTTTGAGTATGAGGATGTTTGAGTGATGAAGGGGTCGTGTTTCTGGCTTGTTGGGAAGTATGAAACTTGTCTACAATGTTTGTGTAAGCTTGTCTTAACAGATATGAGAGATGGTATATGTTTTGCAACATTTCTTTTTTTTCAAGCAAGAGTGTGGAAATGATGTTATAGCCTTGTACAAACCCTCTTATCACCCTGCACACAACACTCTTGGCCCCTCCAATTCATGGATTTGGTTTGCAATCTCAGATTTTGTTCAAGGCTCAATGCTTAGTGTTTTGACATAAAGTAATCTTTTGCAAAAATGGCAATATACCTTTTACCATTTAGGGCTTAATCTTGTGTACAATGCCCTAATAACCAAAACAAAACCTTAACTCAATGGATATACATTAAATTATGAAGTACAAGTTGATTTTGAGGCCTGCAAGCTAGCACCAAACATGCTGATTTGAAAATGCAAGTTTGTATGAACTTGCATTGGCCATGGACAAAAGTGAGTTTTTTCCAACTTCAAGCATTCGATTCTCTCTAACCACAAGGGTGTTTAAGGAGTTCTTGGACAATTTGGAAAGCTTGGAACATGTACTATAATCCATCTTTGAAATCCAACTTGAAACTCCAAGTGGAACTATGTGAAAAGTGGCCAAGAAGATGGGTCAAAATCCTGCCTAGATTAGGGCAAATTTTCTCTAAGTTAAAAGTTTTAGGTATCCTTGTTCCAAAAATCATAAGTTGAGATACAAGCTTCTTTTGAGAAAACTTTGTGAATCAAATTTGTATAATTTGTGATGGAATACAACTTTCATGTTGTAAGTTTTCTTTGAATCCATTTGCATCTTGGTGAAAAAAAGGGACAAAGTTAGGAAAAAATAATAAAATTTCATAACTTAGAAAATTTCTAAGTTATGAAATTTTTCCATTTTAAACCCTAATTTGCATTTTTGGGTTTCTTGATGAACAAGTTTCATAATTTGACATGTCTTGATGAAAAATAACTCTTGGCAGCTGATTTTGACCAAAAAGTCAAAGTTTGACTTTTCAGTGTACAGTCAAATTTTGATCAGTTGACTGAAAAATTCATCTGTCAATCCTATGCATTTGAGATCTTTTGAACTTGTTGAATGGGTCAAGACAATGTCATTGAGTCCTTGAGTCCATGTGTGACCTTGATTTTCCATTGGCCAGGTCAAACAGTCAAAAATTGCCTTTGTGCAGTCAAAACCCTTAAAATGACCATTTTGCCCTTTTGGTGATCTGATCAAATTTCTTGTGGAATTATGATCCAAAATTGATCAAATGGTTCATATGAGTTTATAATGTTGATGAAATGAGAGGGCAAATTTTGGGGTACAACAACCACGTTCGAAGGCAACCAAGTGAGGTGTACTCTAAGAGTGCGCATGTGCGAGTGTATTGTTTTTCAGTTATTTATCTTTGTACATGTCATGGGTGAGCTATGTTGATTTTAAGTTCATACATTTGATCTTGTCATTCATTCCCTATTTATCAAACATATAACAGTTTATAGTTGCGGAAATTAAATTGCGGAAATTAAATCTAAACTATTACAAGGCGTCGGGTATTTACATCGCCAAAAAACAAACCCTTTAAATTTAAATTGCGGAAAATAAAATAAAGCGATAAACAATTAAAGTCCTAATTAAAAGTTATTACATACCGGAAGCAATTACAATATTGGAAATATGGATCGAGTGCAAAAAATTGAGACGACGCATTTTTTAGGGTTTTGACCCTTTTTTTGAAAGAAAGAGATTTTTTTTTTTTGAATTTATGGAAATAAACTAAATTAATAATTTAATTAAATTAAATAATGAAAATATTTTTGGGTTTTTGAATATTTAAGGAAATAAAAATAAAATGGTTGAAATTGTTAAAACCTAATATTCTAAATTAATTTTAATTTATTGCAAAAATGTTAAAATTATACCTAATTAAAACTAAGTCAATTAAATTATTATTTATTTACAAAAAATAAAAAGTGATGAATTTAATAAAAATAATATTTTTTGTTTTCTGATTTTATGAGGGAAATTAATTATTTGGTTAATAAAAATAAATAATAAAACAAACAAATAAATATAAAAGAAAGAAAAGGAAAATAATATTCAAGGGGGTTTTGTCCTAGAGAGGGAGTGACAATCAGCAATCCAGAGGCCCACTTATGCCAACCTTGTTTGACTTTTAGAATCCCACGCGCGCCTGTTGACTTGAGTGTATGGTGTACCTCCAATCTGGGCCTTTAGATTTGGCCTGGGGGCCATCTAGCGTTTGGATCTTTGAGGAGCATGATAGTCCATGTGCTTGAAGTTGTACTGGAACAGTTGTGGAAAAATATTACAAAGCAAATTGGTGGACCTGGGATTCGAACCCAGGTCCCATTGGATCATGCATTAACGCCTCTACCAGCTGAGTTATTTGTTCTTTTTGTTAATGAAATAAACAATGAATATTATATGTAAAACAAACCATTATGCCTGAATTAAAAAAATAAAAAGCGCGTAATTTTGAATTGGCCAATGAAGACGAGCCACGTCTTCGTCTTTTTCAACAAAACCTGTACTTTTTCCTACGGATTTGGATCCGCAGCAAAATCCATGGATCGATCCTAAAACAATCTTTAGCGAATGGAAACGAATTTTGGGATCACCATCTTACTCGTCTCTTCCCCCTGAGTTCATTTATACATATGGTTGGTCTTGATTTTTCCTGTAAAACGAATGCCCAAATACAGGTCTCCAAAACCCTAGGTTCGGGTATGGCGATATAGCTCATGAAAACAAAATTAAATGATACAGAAAGTTCAGAAATTGAATGGCAAGCATGATTATACAAAAAAATTGGCAAAAAGATGCAAGAACATGGATTCACGATTTCATGTTCAGAGCTATGTTCAGGATGACTTACAGGGCGTTTTAGGCGATGAGAGGGCTTGGTTCTGATTGCTATAGCTTCAGTGGATTGCAAACAAGAACACCATGTTGAGATTTTGGATTGAATTGACCTCTAAGTATGATTTCAGTTTCAAGATTTTCAAGCTTTTTTCCAAGTTTTGTTTGGCCATTTTTGCACCTTTTTGGTCGTGTATTGTATGTCTTTTGCTTGTACATGTATAATGGAATCAATTAGGTTAAACTTTGGGCCTCCAATCCTTGTGTATTGATGATTCAAGATATGATTTGATCACCATTAACAAAGCTTCCATATTTGTCTCAAATCAAATATTTTGTACATAACATGGCATGATTCGGATTTGATTTGGTCCATGTTGATAATTGAAGCCTATATCAATCAAAAAGATTCTATTCCATCAATTTTTCGATTTTATTTGAATTAATATTGATTTAAAATGAATTAATTCAATAAAAATCAAATAAAATAGAAAAATTAATGAATGGACATGAAACTGAAGATAGGACACGTGTGTGGTGTGACAAGATCAAATCAAGTGGAAAATAGTGGGCCCATTTGTCAAAAATTGGAGTTTTGAGGATAGTTGACTTTTGGCACTTTTGGAAAAATGCCCAACTTCAACAATGCATAACTTATTCAATTTTGAACTTTTGGAGGTGTTCTTGGACTTTTTAGAAACCTTGAGATGTCCTCTAACCAACCCTTTTGGTCTCATCTCATTTTGATACTCCATGCTCAAGTTATAAGCTTTAGAAAAAAAGGTGTTTTTGTTGACTTTCAAAAATGACCTATAATGTCCAAATTTGTAACTTTTTGTGAGTGCATTTATTGATCTTGGGGTGTGAAGATGTATTGTAGGAAATTGCATTATCTTCAAAATGAGCTTTTGATGGGTCATTTCTCATAAAGTATGAGAAAGTTATGCTTGGTCAAAGTTGAGTTGACTTTTCCTACAAAACCCTAATTTAGCAACTTTTGAATCTTGATGAATCTTGAGCAATCCTTGATGAATCATGATCAACCCTTGATCCAATGATGAATTATCCTTCAAAATGAGAATGTTGACAAAAAATCTTGAAGTTTGACTATATTTGGGACACAGTTGACTTTTCCCTAGCATAGTCGACTTTTGGACCTTTTGAGCAATTGACAGACCAAACTTCCTCTGCAAGGCTTCAAATTTGTCATGGATGAACTTGAGAACATATTAGGACATTGGGGAGAAATTGAAGTCATTTGGATGTAAGAACCTTGATGCAACACAAAACCCTAATTTGAGATTGACTGCCTTAGGAGATGATTTGACTGTCCAATTCTTGAGCCATCTTAAGCAACTTGGGAATTATTCTTGGAATGTCTTGGGAAATATGGGAGGGCAAATTTTGGGGTACAACAAAGGTCATGCCTTTTAGACTGAAGAATGTTGGGGCAACGTATCAGCGTTCCATGGTTGCTTTGTTTCATGACATGATCCATCATGAGATCAAAGTATATGTCGACGATATGATTGTAAGGTCCCAGACTGAGGAAGAACACCTTTACCATCTCCAGAAGCTATTTGACAGGTTGAAGTTGTACAAGCTGAGGTTAAACCCGAATAAGTGCACCTTCGGGGTGAGGTCTGGTAAACTGCTGGGCTTCGTCGTAAGCGACAAAGGTATTCAAGTGGATCCCGCAAAGGTGAAGGCTATACAAGAGATGCCAGCTCCCAGAACAGAGAAAGAAGTCAGAGGCTTTCTGGGACGTCTGAACTACATTGCCCGATTCATCTCGCACTTGACCGCTACTTGTGAGCCAATCTTCAAGTTACTGAAGAAAGATCAAGTAGTACGTTGGAACGATGAATACCAGGCCGCTTTCGAAAGGATCAAAGAGTATCTCCAAGAGCCACCTATTATAATGCCACCAGTTGAAGGGAGACCTCTGATCTTATACTTGACAGTACTCGACAACTCAATGGGGTGTGTGTTGGGTCAGCATGACGAGTCTGGCCGAAAAGAGCATCCTATTTATTACCTTAGCAAAAAGTTTACCGACTGTGAGACCCGATACTCACTGCTCGAGAAAACTTGTTGCGCTTTGGCATGGGTTGCTCGCTGGCTGAGACAGTATATGTTGACTCACACTACCCTATTGATATCAAAGATGGACCCAATCAAGTATATCTTCGAAAAGCCTGCCTTGTCCGGAAGAATAGCAAGATGGCAGATGATCTTGACTGAGTATAACATCCAATATACGACCCAAAAAGCAATTAAGGGAAGTGTGTTGGCAGACCATTTGGCACATCAGGCAGTGTATGATTACCAGTCTATGAACTTTGAATTCCCGGACGAGAATATCATGATAGTGACTGATTGTGAGACACCTGGACCGGATGAAGGACCTGAGGAAGGATCCCGATGGTCTATGTACTTTGATGGAGCTTCGAACGCTTTGGGTAATGGCATTGGCGCTATGATCATATCTCCTAAAGGCTCTCATACTCCATTCACTTCCCGACTATGTTTCAACTGCACCAACAATATGGCGGAGTATGAAGCGTGCATCATGGGTCTTCGAGCAGCAATGAACCTAAGGATTAAGTTTCTAAGTGTCTTCAGATATTCCGCTCTTGTGATCAGTCAGATCAAAGGCGAGTGGGATACGAAACACCCAAATCTTATCCCTTACAAGGAATATGTGTTGATATTGCTTCCCCATTTTGAGGAGATAACCTTTGAACACTTCCCTAGAGAGGAGAATCAGTTGGCGGACGCGCTGGCTACGATGTCTTTTATGTTCAATGTCAATTAGGACAACGAGGCTCCCCGGATTATTATTGAAAGATTGGATGAACCTGCACATTGCTGTGACATTGAGACTGAAGAGGTAATAGAAAATCCCTGGTATCATGAGGTGAAGAGGTATCTTGAGGCTCAGGAGTACCCCGAGGGTGCATCTGTTAATGACAAGAAGTTTCTGAGGAGGTTCACGGAGAAGTTCTTCATCAGCAATGAAATCCTTTACAAGCATAACCATGATTCAACCTTACTGCGTTGTATGGATAAGAATGAAGCAGAAAGAATCATGGCAGAGCTACATGAAGGTACTTTCGGAACTCATTCCAGCGGACATACCATGGCAATGAAAATCCTTCGGGCAGGATATTATTGGTCCACCATGGAAGGCGACTGTTATCAGCATTCTTGGACATGTCACAAGTGCCAAGTCTATGCTGATAAGGTGCACATACCTCCAGTACCTCTGAACATCTTGACAGCACCTTGGCCTTTTGCAATGTGGGGCATTGATATGATCGGCGAGATCAGACCTACAGCATTCAACGGGCATCGTTTCATCCTGGTAGCTATTGATTACTTTAAAAAATGGGTTGAAGCAACTTCCTTTTCTACCGTAACCAAGAACGTCGTGCCACGGTTCATTCGGCACAATCTGATATGTCGATACGGTGTACCAGAGAGGATCATAACAGATAATGGTACCAATCTCAACAACAAGATGATCACTGAGCTCTGCGAGCAATTCAAGATACAGCATCATAACTCTTCTCCCTACCGGCCGAAGATGAATGGGGCTGTCGAAGCGGCTAATAAAAACATTAAGAAGATTGTGCAGAAGATTACTGTGACATACAAAGACTGGCACGAGATGTTACCATTTTCTCTTCATGGGTATCGTACCTCAGCACGGACGTCAACAGGGGAAACACCCTATTCCTTGGTATATGGCATGGAGGAAGTCTTGCCCATTGAAGTTCAGATACCTTCTCTTCGGATCATGAAGGATGCAGGTTTGAGCGAAGATGACTGGATTCAGACCTGGCTTGATCAATTAAACTTAATCGATGAAAAGAGACTTACTGCTATATGTCATGGTCAGACGTACCAAAAACGGATGATCAAGGCATTTAATAAGAAAGTTAGACGACAAGGGTATCAAGTTGGGGACCTGGTAATCAAGCGCATTATTCTACCTCAAGGTGATCCCAGGGGCAAATGGACCCCTACTTACGAAGGGCCATTTGTGGTTAAGAACATTTTCTCAGGAGGAGCTATGATTCTAACCACCATAGATGGTGACTACCTTCCTCACCCTGTCAATGCAGACATAGTGAAAAGATACTACGCATAATCAAAGACCCGCTAGGTTGACTGGCCTAGGCAAAAATAAGGGCTTCCCGGCTAACCAAAAGGGTTCGGGAAAAAATAAGGGATGAAAATAAAAAAAAATCTGTACACCCGGCAAGTCGAAGACCTGAAAGGGAGGCTTGGGCAAGAAAGGGTATCCCGGTGGACTGAAAACCCGAAAGGGCGGTCCAGGCAAAAATTAGGGATAAGCGTAATACTATGTCTCATTGGATCACCTTGCATCCAGACTTCGGTATCAATTGTCAAGCTCGGACGACACTAATCAATCTGACTCATCTTCAACCAGTAGCGAAGTGATGAGATGCTCGAGGACATAAAGGCAATAGCAGAGTTGGAACCCAGTGGGATTATTCACATAGCTGTTTTGTTTAGTTTTTCACAAATTGTGTAAAATCTATTATCCGGCGGCGTTCTCTTACTAGGACGTCAGCCTCTTGTACAAAAGCGCCTATTTACACGCCAAACTTCAAAATCAATACAAATTCATTTTCAAAGAAATTTCAAACTATTTTTCCTTTATCTGTTTTGTTTTGCAAAGAACGTCCAATGTTCATTTTTGATATATGCATTTGACATTAATTGCTGATCATAAATATTTACATGCGAAACAAAAGACAAATTACGGGTAACATCAGAAACAGGGGCAATAAGAATTGTCTGAGCTGTATGGTTGCTCTGTTCACCAGGTACAAAGGTAGATTCAGCTGAAGAATATGGCTAAGATACTTTCACCCCCCGCAGAATAAGGCAGTAATGGTAGCTCTCCCCCAGCTGAGACTTGCAACTATAAACGAATCAGCAATACTCTCCCCAAGCAGAGTTGGTCTACCATCAGCACTAAAAGGGTCTTAATATTCCCCAGCGGAGTATAAGAATATTCCCCGGCAAGTATAAGAGTATACCCGACAGTCTTAATATTCCTCAACGGAGTATAAGAATGTTCCCCGGCCGAATACAAGATACCCCCAGTGGAGTTAAAATTTCCCCAGCACGGTCTGAAAAAGCTTCCCCAACAGAGATGAAGCATCATCCCCAGTAGACTCTGGAAGTTTATCCCCGGCAGAGTACGAAAATAAATCTCCCCAGCAAAGTTCAAAGGATCATTCCCAGCAGAACTCAGAGGTTTATCCCTACAAAAGTCTAACAGGGTTATCCCTGGCAAGTCGCAACTGAAGATCATCCCCAGCGGAGTTCTTTCTTTCCACAAGCAGGAATTTAATCCTCAACGGACTCAGTATCACCAGCAACGATAATCCATCCCCAGCGGAGTTTATCAGTGGAATCTTCAGCAGAACATCTCTTCCCCACAGAGTAATTCCCCTCGGAGTAATCTCCTCATCAGTTTATTCCCCAACGGAGTTATCCTCTCCTGCGAGTTTATCACCTTCGTTCATCATCCCCAGCGGAAACGAAGAATCCAACTCTATTCTCCAGCAGCTATCTAGGATTTATTTTCCCCAGCTAAAACATCACATTTCCATACATCATGATACATGCATATACGCATCATACCATACAATCTCATTTATGTTGAGAACATCATTGCTTGATTCATATCATGCATTGCATATGACTGACCTTTACCTTTCAATAAAGATGCAGTTAAATTCTCAACTATGTGGAAAACCCCATCTGGCCCAGTTAAATCGATTCCTAAATATTTTTCTGATGCCAACCCAGTCAAAGGAGACAAGACCAGATAAATCAATTCCTAAAGATTTTTCTGATGCCAACCCAGCCAAAGGAGACAAAACCAGTTAAATCGATTCCTAAAGATTTTTCTGAGGCTAACCCAGTCAAAGGAGACAAGACCAGTTAAATCTATTCCTAAAGATTTTTCTGAGGCCAACCCAGTCAAAGGAGACAAGACCAGTTAAATCGATTCCTAAAGATTTTTCTGAGGCCAATCCAGTCAAAGGAGACAAGACCAGTTAAATCGATTCCTAAAGATTTTTCTGAGGCCAACCCAGTCAAAGGAGACAAGACCAGTTAAATCGATTCCTAAAGATTTTTCTAAGGCCAACCCAGTCAAAGGAGACAAAACCAATTAAATCGATTCCTAAAGATTTTTCTGAGGCCAATCCAGTCAAAGGAGACAAGACCAGTTAAATCGATTCCTAAAGATTTGTCTGAGGCCAATCCAGTCAAAGAAGAAAAAACCAGTTAAATCGATTCCTAAAGATTTTTCTGAGGCCAACTCAGTCAAAGAAGACAAGACCAGTTAAATTGATTCCTAAAGATTTTTCTGATGCTAATCCAGTCAAAGAAGACAAGACCAATTAAATCAATTCCTAAATATTTTTCTGATGCCAATCCAGTCAAAAGAGACAAGACCTCCTCTGGTCCAGTCAGATCGCCGATAAGATCTCCCTGAGTCGTATTCCAGTTGAAGTTCAGACCACCTACCAACAGTCACCAAATGGCATCTGTAAGCCCATTCCCGACATCACAAGGCTGATACCACTTCATGCGAGTGCAAATTTCTGGGCACTCTAGTGTTCAATCATCTTCCACCTTCGGATCACGAAAGGCCCGAAAGCCAATCTATATCCTCAGGTTTAAGAAAATTGAACAGGGGCAGATGTTGTACCCCAAAATTTTCCCTCCCATATTTCTCAAGACATTGCAAGAATAGTCTCCAAGTGGCTCAAGTTTGCTCAAGAGTTGAACAGTCAAGTCATCTCCTAAGGCAGCCAATCTCAAAATTAGGGTTTTGTGTTGCATCAAGGTCCTTGCATCCAAATGAAATCAAGTGCTCCCCAATGTCCTAATATGTTCTCAAGTTCATCCATGTCAAATTTCAAGCCTTGCAGAGGAAGTTTGGTCAGTCAATTACTCAAGAGGTCCAAAAATCGACTGTGCTAGGGCAAAAGTCAACTGTGACCTACAAATAGTCAAACCTCAAGATTTTTTGTCAACATTCTCATTTTGAAGGATAATTCATCATTTTATCAAGGGTTGATCATAATTCATCAAGGATTGCTCAAGATTCATCAAGATTCAAAAGTTGCTAAATTAGGGTTTTGTAGGAAAAGTCAACTCAACTTTGACCAAGCATAACTTTCTCATACTGTATGAGAAATGACCAATCCAAAGCTAATTTTGAAGAGGATTCAATTTCCTACAATCCATATTCACACCCCAATATCAAGAAATGCACTCACAAAACGTTACAAATTTGGACATTATAGGTCATTTTTGAAAGTCAACAAAAACACCTTTTATTCCAAAGCTTATAACTTGAGCATGGAATATCAAAATGAGATGATACCAAAAGTATTGGTTAGAGGACATCTCAAGTTTTCTAAAAAGTCCAAGAACACCTCCAAAAGTTCAAAATTGAAGAAGTTATGCATTGTTGAAGTTGGGCATTTTTCCAAAATTGCCAAAAGTCAACTATCCCCAAAACTTCAAATTTTGTCAAATGGCCCCACTTTTTTCCACTTGATTTGATCTTGTCACACTACACACGTGTCCTATCTTCAGTCTTGTATCCATTTATTAATTTTTCTATTTTATTTGATTTTTATTGAATTAATTCATTTTTAATCAATTTAAATCCAAATAAAATCTAAATATTGATAACTTGGTATCTTTTGTATTGATTTAGGTCTTAAATATCATCATGGACACAATCAAATCCGAATTAAGCCATACCATGAACAAAAAGATGGAATTTGGACAAATTTTGAAGCTTTTTCATGGAAGATCAAATCACATCTTCAATCATCAATGCATAAGGATTCAAAGCCCAAAACTTAACCTAATTTATTCCATTATACTTATACAATGCAAAGGCACGAATCAGAATGAAGAGGCTGCATAAACACCAAAGAAAAACTTGGAAAAAACTTGAAAAAGCTTGAATCTGAAAACGTGCTTAGAGGCAGTTTCAGCACAAAATCTCCATGCTATTCAATTGCTTGCATCCACTGAGTGAGAAGGAATCAAAAGCATGCTCTCTCCCTCCCTGAATCGCACTGTAAGTCTCCCAGAAAACCGACCTGCACTTGAAATCGTACTCTCATATTCATGCGTTTTTTTGGCAAAATCTTTATACAATCATGTTTATCGTTCCATTTAGAACCTTTCTGTATCATTTGATTGTGTTTATATGACCTATAGCGCCATACCCGAACCTAGGGTTTTGGAGGTTTGTTTTTGGGCGTTTTCTTTGCAGGAAAAATTGGAACCAATAATGGACATAGGCTTGCTCGGGATGCCCAGATAAACATGTCCATGGTTTTGGTTTTTATTTTTATAGCCTGGAATTAATTTTATGATGCAGCTACGCATTTAGCTGCGGATGTAAATCTGCAGGTAAAAAAACCAGGTTTCGTTAGAGAAGATGAAGACGTGCCTCTTCCTTATTGGATGATTTTGAATCTTGGCGCATGTTTTTATAATTCTGGCATATTTTTTTGTTTTCTAATATAATAATTGTTATTCATTCCATTGACAATTAAAGTGTAGTGGTTGAGTGGTAGTGGCAAGCGTGCAAAATCCAATGGGACTTGGGTTTGAATCCCAGGTCCCCCAATGCATTTGTAATATTTTTCTTCAGGTCATCCTATGCAGCATCCAAGGCGCAGTCCATCATACTCCTTCAAATATCATCTGCCAGATGGCCTCCAGGCCAAATCTGATGGTCCAAAGGAGATGCTCACCATACTCCCAAGTCAACAGGCACACGTGGAATTGCCAAAGTCAGACAGGCTTGAACACGTTTGGGCCTCAAAAATTCTATTTCACCCCCTGATCTGGGCCCAAACCCCTTTTTGGTTATTTCTTTTTCTTTTTTATTTCATTTATTTATATTGTTTTAATTAATTATTTTTATTATCACTAACCAATTAGAACTTTTCCTCATAAAATCAAAAATAAAAAAATATATTTTATTTATTAAAAATTAAACTCATCATTTTATTTTTGTTAATAAATTAATTTAATTAATTTAGTTTTAATTAGGTATAATTTTTAATATCTTTTGCAAATAATTAAAATTAATGTAGAAAATTAGGTTTTTACTAACTTTAAATCAAATTTACTTTATTTCATTAAATATCCAAAAATCCAAAAAAATATCTTTTTAATTAATTAATTTATTTATTTATTTAAATAACTTAGTTTAATTCCATTTAATTCAAAAATAAACAAAAAAATGCTTTCTTTCAAAAAAGGGGTAAAAACCCTAAAAAATGCATTCGATTTAATTTCTCGCACGCGATCCATATTTTCATATTATTGTACTTGTTTCCCGAAATGTAATAGCTTTAATTAGGACATTTTTACCGCTTTATTTTACTTTCCGCATTTTAATTTCAAGGGTTTGTTTTTGGCGATGTAAATACCCGACACCTTGTAATAGTTTAGATTTAATTTCTGCAATTTAAATTCCGCAACTATAAACTGTTAGATGTTTGGTAATAGGGAATACATGACAAGATCAAATGTATGAACTTAAAATCAACATAGCTCACCCATGACATGTACAAAGATAATATAACCGAACTAACACACTCGCACATGCGCACTCTTAGGGTACACCTCACTTAGTTGCCTTCGAACGTGGTCATTGAGTATAGGAAGTTTTAGAGGTCGTCCTCTTGTCCCAAGATCATAGTTGCCTCGAAACGGTTGCCTTAGAAAAATGATCTAAGACATTAGGGTTACCGCTAAGGCATCCTAACATTGCTTTAGTGACCACACGTCCCTTAATCGAATTGACCCTTAAAACTCCAACGACGGTGCTACCTACTCATCAATAGTGGGATAGCATTGTCTAGAGGACATTAGCACATATTGATTCCTTTTTCGAGTAGGTAGATGGTTCTTAAGTACTTGCTCCTTTTAAAACAAAAGAAAACTTTTCGCACTTACACTCCTTTCAAACAAAAACTTCTTTCAAACCCACAAACACAAAGAAAAGCAATTTTTGAAAACACATTGAGCAAGTACCTAAGAGCCCGTGGATAACCACAGATAGAAAGGGTGCGAACACCTTTCCTTTCTATAATCTACCCCCCGGACCCGAGAAACATCTCGAAAAAGGAATTTTTCTGTGCTTTTTTCCTTTCCTTGTTGGATAAAATAAAAGTCGGTGGCGACTCTTGCTTACCGCGACATTTTGTGAAAACAAATGCAAAACGCGAACCAGCATTCCAAAAACAGTCAGTTCTCTTCCCACCGTATCACACATACACTCACATATACAGGTCTACATCCACTCTGGATCTCACTTGTAACGACTCTGCTACTGCCAGTTATGACTTTGAAAGTCCGATCAACTTAGCTGAAGACGAAGGTGAAGATGGTTGCGAAGTTCCCGGTGAGCTTTCTAGACTGCTACTTCAAGAAGAGAGGGCTATACAACCACATGAAGAGCCAGTAGAAACAGTGAATCTGGGTACAGAGACATACAAGAAGGAAGTTAAGATCGGCGCAAACCTGGAGCTTAGTGTGAAGCAACGGTTGATTCAGATGCTGCGTGACTACGTTGAGATCTTTGCCTGGTCTTATGAATATATGCCTGGGTTGGATACCGATATTGTGGTTCACCGATTGCCTACCAAGGAAGACTGTCCTCCAGTGAAACAGAAAGTCCGTCGAATGCGCCCAGAGATGTCTCAGAAAATCAAGGCTGAAGTTATGAAACAGTTTGACGCCGGTTTTCTAGCAGTTACTTCTTACCCTCAGTGGGTGGCTTATGTGGTTCCTGTACCGAAGAAGGATGGTAAGGTTCGAATGTGTGTTGACTACAGGGATTTGAACAGGGCGAGCCCCAAAGATGATTTCCCTCTGCCTCATATCAATGTTCTGGTTGACAACACCGCACAGCATAAAGTCTTCTCCTTTATGGATAGTTGCTCCGGTTATAATCAGATTAAAATGGCTCCCGAAGACATGGAGAAGACAACTTTTGTTACTCAGTGGGGTACTTTTTGCTACAAGTTCATGCCCTTTGGATTAAAGAATGCTGGGGCAACGTATCAGCGTGCCATGGTTGCTTTGTTTCATGACATGATCCATCATGAGATTGAGGTATACGTCGATGACATGATTGCAAGATCTCAAACTGAGGAAGAACACCTTGACCACCTTCAGAAGCTGTTTGACAGGTTGAAGTTGTACAAGCTGAGGTTAAACCCGAACAAGTGCACCTTCGGGGTGAGATCTGGTAAGCTGCTGGGTTTCATCGTAAGCGATAAAGGTATTCAAGTGGATCCTACAAAGGTGAAAGCTATACAGGAAATGCCAACTCCTAGAACAGAGAAAGAAGTCAGAGGTTTTCTGGGACGTCTGAACTACATTGTCGGATTCATCTCACACCTGACCGCTACTTGTGAACCAATCTTCAAGCTACTGAAGAAAGATCAAGTAGTACGTTGGAACGATGAATGTCAGGCCACTTTCGAAAGGATCAAAGAGTATCTCCAAGAGCCACCTATTCTGATGCCACCAGTTGAGGGGAGACCTTTGATCTTATACTTGACAGTACTCGATAACTCAATGGGGTGTGTTCTGGGTCAGCATGACGAGTCTGGCCGAAAAGAGCATGTTGTTTATTACCTTAGCAAAAAGTTTACCGACTGTGAGACCCGATACTCACTGCTCGAGAAAACTTGCTGCGCTTTGGCATGGGCTGCTCGCCGGCTGAGACAGCATATGTTGACTCACACTACTCTGTTGATATCAAAGATGGATCCAATCAAGTATATCTTCGAAAAGCCTGCCTTGTCCGGAAGAATAGCGAGATGGCAGATGATCTTGACTGAGTATGACATCCAGTACACGACCCAAAAGGCAATCAAGGCAAGTGTGTTGGCAGACCATTTGGCACATCAGGCAGTGGATGATTACCAATCTATGAACTTTGAATTCCCGGACGAGAATATTATGATAGTGACTGATTTTGAGACACCTGGACCGGATGCAGGACCTGAAGAAGGATCCCGATGGTCTATGTACTTTGATGGAGCTTTAAATGCTTTGGGTAATGGCATTGGCGCCGTGATCATATCTCCTAAAGGCTCTCATACTCTGTTCACCGCCCAACTATATTTCAACTGTACCAACAACATGGCGGAGTATGAAGCGTGCATCATGGGTCTTCGAGCAACAATTGACCTAAGGATTAAGTTTATGAGTGTCTTCGGAGATTCCGTTCTCGTGATCAGTCAGATCAAAGGCGAGTGGGATACGAAACACCCAAATCTTATCCCTTACAAGGAGTACGTGTTGACATTGCTTCCCCACTTCGAAGAGATAACCTTTGAACACTTCCCAAGAGAGGAGAATCAGTTGGCGGACGCGTTGGCTACGATGTCTTCTATGTACAAAGTCAATTGGGACAACGAGGCTCCCCGGATTATCATTGAAAGATTGGACGAACCTGCACATTGCTGTGACATTGAGACTGAAGAGGTAATAGAAAAGCCATGGTTTCACGAAGTAAAAAGGTATCTTGAGGCTCAGGAATACCCCGAAGGTGCATCTGTTAATGACAAGAAGTTTCTGAGGAGGTTCGCGGGGAAATTCTTCATCAGCAATGGTGTTTTTTACAAGCGTAACCATGATTCGACCTTACTGTGATGTGTGGATAAGAACGAGGCAGAAAGGATCATGGAAGATTTACATGAAGGTACTTTCAGAACTCATTCCAGTGGACACACCATGGCAAAGAAAATCCTTCGGGCAGTATATTATTGGTCCACAATGGAAGCTGACTGTTATCAGAATTCTCGGACATGTCACAAGTGCCAAGTCTATGCTGATAAGGTGCACATACCTCCACTACCTCTAAACGTCTTAACGGCACCTTGGCCTTTTGCAATGTGGGGCATTGGTATGATCGGCGAGATCAGGCCTACGACATCCAACGAGCATCGTTTCATCCTGGTAGCTATTGATTACTTTACGAAATAGGTTGAGGCAGCTTCCTTTGCTACTGTAACCAAGAACGTCGTGGCACAGTTCATTCAGCACAATCTAATCTGTCGATATGGTGTACCAGAGAGGATCATTACGGACAATGGTACCAACCTCAACAACAAGATGATCACTGAGCTCTACGAGCAATTCAAGATACAACATCATAACTCTTCTCCCTACCGGCCAAAGATGAATGGGGCTGTCGAAGCGGCTAATAATAATATTAAGAAGATTGTGCAGAAGATTACAGTGACATACAAAGACTAGCACGAGATGTTACCATATGCCCTTCATGGGTACCGTACCTCAGCTCTAACGTCAACAGGGGCAACACCCTATTCCTTGGTATATTGTATGGAGGCTGTCTTGCCCATTGAAGTTCAAATACCCTCTCTCCGAATCATGAAGGATGCAGGTTTGAGTGAAGATGACTGGATTCAGACCCGGCGTGATCAACTGAATTTAATCGACGAAAAGAGACTTACTGCCATTTTTCATGGTCAGACGTATCAAAAATAGATGATCAAGGCATTTAACAAAAAAGTTAGACGACAAGAGTATCAAGTGGGGGATCTGGTAATCAAGCGTATTATCCTACCTCAAGGTGATCCCAGGGGCAAATGGACCCCTACTTATGAAGGGCCATTTGTGGTTAAGAACATTTTCTCAGGAGGAGCTATGATTCTAACCACCATGGATGGTGACGACCTTCCTCACCCCGTCAATGCAGACATAGTGAAAAAATACTACGCATAATCAAAGACCCGCTAGGTCGACTGGCCTAGGCAAAAATAAGGGCTTCCTGATGAACCAAAAGGGTTCGGGCAAAAATAAGGGATGAAAATGAAAAATCTGTACACCCGGCAAGTCGAAAACCTGAAAAGGAGGCTTGGGCAAAAAAGGGTATCCCGGTAGACTGAAAACCCGAAAGGGCGGTCCAGGAAAAAATTAGGGATCAAAGCGTAACACTATGTCTCAATGGATCACCTTGCATCCAGACTTCGGTATCAACTATTAAGCTCGGACGACACTAATCAATCTGATCTACCTTCGACCAAGTAGCAAAGCAATGAGATGCTCGAGGACATAAGGGCAATAGCAGAGTTGGAACCCAGTGGGATTATTCACATAGCTGTTTTGTTTTCTTTTCACAAATTGTGTAAATTCTATCTGCTCGGAGGTGTTCTCTTACTAGGACGCCAACCTCTTGTACAAAAACACCTATTCACGGGCCAAACTTCAAAATCAATACAATTCATTTTCAAATAAATTTCAAACTGTTTTTCCTTTATCTGTTTTGTTTTGCAAAGAACGTCCAATGTTCATTTTTGATATATGCATTTGACATTAATTGTTGCTCATAAATATTTACATGCGGAAAAAAAATGATTACTGGTGATATGAGAAACAGGGGCAAATAAGAATTGTCCGAACTGTACAGTTGCTCTGTCCACCAGGTACAAAGGTAGATCCAGCTGAAGAATATGGCTAAGATACCTTCACTCCCCGCAGAGTAAGGCAGTAATGGTAGCTCTCCCCAAGCTGAGACTTGCAACTATGAACGAATCAGCAATGCTCTCCCCAAGCAGAGTTAATCTATCATCAGCACCGAAGAGGCTTGATATCCCCGGCAGTCTTAATATTCCCTAGCGGAGTATAAGAATATTCCCCAGCAGAATACAAGATACCCCCAGTGGAGTTAAAATTTTCCCAACGCAGTCTGGAAAAGCTTCCCCAACGGAGTTGAAGCATCATCCCCAGTAGACTCTGGAAGTTTATCCCCAGCGGAGTACAAAAATAAATCTCCTCAGCCGAGTTTAAAGGATCATTCCCAGCAGAACTCAAAGGATTATCCCCACAAAAGTCTAATAGGTTACCCCCGGTAAGGTCCCCACTGAAGGATCATCCCCAACGAAGTTCTTTCCTTTCATAAACAAGAATTCAATCCCCCAACAGATTCAATATCACCAGCAACGATAATTCATCCCGACGGAATTTATCAGTGGAATCCTCAGCAGAGCATCTCTTCCCCATAGAGTAATCTCCTCATCAGTTTATTCCCCAACGGAGTTATCTTCTCCTGCAGGTTTATTCTTGCAATCACCTTCGTTCACCATCCCCAGCGGAAGCGAAGAATTCAACTTACGTCTCCAGCAGCTATCCGAGATTTATTTTCCCCAGCTAAAACATTACATTTCCATACATCATGATACATGCATATACGCATCATACCATACAATCTCATTTATGTTAAGAGCACCATTGCTTGATATACATCATGCATTTCATACATCATGACATTGCATATGACTGACCCCTTTACCTTTTCAGGGAAAGACGAATCAGTAAACACCGTTGACTACTCATATGACCTGGTAGTCCCCTCAAAAGAAAAACTACATCTATGGAAGACTTTCGTCTGGTTCAGTTAAATCGATCCTAAGATTTTTCTGATTCTTATCCAGTCAAAGTTAATCCAAGACCTTCTCTGGTTCAGTCAGATGGACGCTAAGATCTCCCTGACTCGTATTCCAGTTGAAGATATTCCAAGACTTTTGTCCGGTTCAGTTAAATCGATCCAAAGATTTTTCTGATTCTTATCCAGCCAAAGTTAATCCAAGACCTTCTCTGGTTCAGTTAGATCGACGATAAGATTTCTTTGATTCCTATTCCAGTCTAAGTTTAGACCTCCTATCAACAGTCTCCAAATAACATCCGTAAGCCCATTCCCGACATCACAAGGTTGATACCACTTCATGCGAGTGCAAATTTCTAGGCACTCTAGTGTTCAATCATCTTCCACCTTCGGATCACGAAAGGCCCGAAAGCCAATCTATATCCTCAGGTTTAAGAAGATTGAACAGGAGCAGATGTTGTACCCCAAAATTTTCCCTCTCATATTTCTCAAAACATTGCAAGAAAAATCTCCAAGTGGCTCAAGATTGCTCAAGAGTTGGACAGTCAAACTATCTCCGAAGGCAATCAACCGCAAATTAGGGTTTTGTGTTGCATCAAGGTCCTTGCATCCAAATGACCTCAAGTGCTCCCCAATATCCTAATATTCTCTCAAGATCATCCATGCCAAATTTCAAGCCTTGCAGAGGAAGTTTGCTCAGTCAATTGCTCAAGGGGTCCAAAAATCGACTGTGCTAGGGCAAAAGTCAACTGTGACCTATAAACAGTCTAACTTCAAGATTTTTTGTCAAAATTCTCATTTTGAAGGATATTTCATCATTTGATCAAGGGTTGATCATGATTCATCAAGGATTGCTCAAAATTCATCAAGACACAAAAGTTGCTAAATTAGGGTTTTGTAGGAAAAGTCAACTAAACTTTGACCAAGCATAACTTTCTCATACTTTATGAGAAATGACCCATACAAAGCTCATTTTGAAGAGGATGAAATTTACTACAATCCATATTAATACCCCAAGATCAGAAAATGCACTCACAAGAAGTTACAAATTTGGACATTATAGGTCATTTTTGAAAGTCAACAAAAACACCTTTTTTTTGCCAAAGCTTATAACTTGAGAATGGAATATAAAAATGAGATGAGACCAAAATGGTTGGTTAGAGGACATGTCAATATTTCTAAAAAGTTAAAGAACACTTCCAAAAGTTCAAAATTGAAGGAGTTATGCATTGTTGAAGTTGAGCATTTTTGCAAAATTGTCAAAAGTCAACTATCCCTAAAACTTAAAATTTTGTCAAATGGGGCTATTCCTTTCCACTTGATTTGGACTTTCCACATTACACACGTGTCCTAGCTTCATCCTTGTGTCCATTTATCAAATTTTCTATTTTATTTGATTTTTTATTGAATTATTTCATTTTAAATCAATTTAAATCAAATAAAATCCCAAAACTTGATTACATGAGATATTTTTCTATTTTTAGGACCTAATCATCATCAATGTCATGATCAAACTCGTATCAAGCATTCCATGTGCAAAAATATTGGATTTTTGGCAAATTAGGCAAGTTATCAATGGTGGATCAAATCCAATCTCAAGGCATTGATGTGGAAAGATTCAAGACCAATTTGTTGACCTAATACATTGCAGCATACATATACAATCCAAGGCACACGAATTTAAGGCTGGAGGCTGCAAGAATATCAAGAACCAAACTTAAAAAAAGGTGAAAAAAGTGCAAAACTGAAATCGTCCTTGGAGGCAAATTCAGAAGCAAAACTCAACGCTAATCAATTGTTGGACAATCCCTGAAGCAGAACCAACCCAAAACCAGTCTCCATACAAGTTCAAAAGCTTTGTAAGTGTCTCGAAAAATCGCTTTTCGTTTGAATTCGTGGATCCTTATTCTTGCACTTTTCTTACAAACTCTTTGCATATTCATAATTATCATCGAATTTATAAGCGTTCTGCATCAGTCAATTGTATTTTTCTGGCCTAGATGAAGAAACCCCATAGCTAGGGTTCTTCGTTTGTGTTTTGGGGCTTTCTTTTTCAGGGGAAATCAAGACTCAAGAAGGGTATAGGTTTACTCAGGATGCCCAGACGAACTCAACCATGTGCTTCGAATCAATTTTCATGGACTGGAATGGATTTTAGGATGCATCTACGCATTTAGCTGCGGATCTAAATCCGCAGGTAAACTTGCAGGGTTTGAAGGTCAGGGACGACAAATGTGTCTCCCTCTGATTGGACTATTCAAACAATTCGTGCACTTTTTTTATTTTCTGGCATAATGACGTGTTTTGATATATTATGTTTTGTTTGCGTTTAATTAACAATTGAGAAGCAGTGGTGAAGTGGTAGTGGCGTGTGTTCAAAATCCAACAGGACCTGGGTTCGAATCCCAGGTCCCCATATGCTTTGTATTTTTTCTCTTCAGGTGATCCAATGCTGATCCAAGCGTGTGATGCATCATACTCCCTCATTCAATCAATGGAAAGATGGCCCCAGGCCAAATCTGATGGCCCAGATGGAACGTCCACCATACTCCCTAGTCAAATGCACATGCTGGATTTCAAAAAGTCATCCAGGCCTGCACAATTGGGCCATGGAATTTGCTATTCAGACTCCCTAAGCAGGCCCAAACCTCCTAACCCTAACTCTTTCTATTTTCTTTTTATTTTGCTTAATTATTTATTGTTATTATTTTTAATTATTAACCAACCAATCAAATCTTTTTTCTTCATAAAATTAAAAACAAAAAAAAATGTTTTCTTATTTAAATTAAATTTTAGTATTTTCTTTTTATTAACAAATCAATTAATTAATTTAGTTTTAATTAGGAATAACTTTAATATCTTTTTGCAATAATTAAAATTAACTTAGACGATTAGGTTTTTATTAACATTGAATAATTTTATCTTTATTTCTTTAAATAACACAAAAAATCCAAAAATATTATTTTCATTAATTAATTAATTAGCTTATTAATTTAATAATTAATTTAGTTTGATTTCTTTCTTAATTCAAAAACAAACAAAAAAATCTTTTCATGAATAACAAAGGGTCAAAACCCTAAAACTTACGCCCGATTTAATTTCCCCACGCGATCCATTTTATTTCAATATTGTATTTGTTTCCAGAATGTAATAGATAATTAGGACTAGTTTTATCGCTTTATTTATTTTCCACATTTTAATTTCAAGGGTTGCTTTTGGCAGTGTAAATACCCAACGCCTTGTAATAGTTAGTTTAATTTCTGCAACTTATAAACTGATAGACGTTTGATAATAGGGAATGCATGACAAGATTGAACGTTTAACCACTAACATGTACAAAGATAAAATAAACTGAAAATAACACACTCGCACATGCACACTCTTAGGGTACACCTCACTTGGTTGCCTTCGTACGCGGTCATTGAGTATAGGAAGTTTTAGAGGTCGCCCTCTTGTCCAAAGATCATAGTTGCCTCGAAACGTTTGCCTCGGAAAAATGATCTAATACATTAGGGTTACCGCTAAGGCATCCTAACATTGCTTTAGTGACCACACGTCCCTTAATCGAATTGACCCTTAAACTCCAGCGATGGTGCTACCTACTCATCAATAGTGGGATAGCATTATCTAAAGGACATTAGCACAAATTGATTCCTTTTTCGAGTAGGTAGATGGTTCTTAGATACTTGCTCTTTCAAAAACAAAAACTTTTCACACTTACACCTTTCAAACAAAAACTTCTTCAAACCCACAAACACAAAGAAAAGAAATTTTTAAAACATTTTGAGCAAGTACCTAAGAGCCCGTGGATAACCACAGATAGAAAGGGTGCTAACACCTTCCCTTTCTATAATCTACCCCCCGAACCCGAGAAATATCTCAAAAAAGGAATTTTTCTGTGCTTTTTTTCCTTTTCTTGTTGGATAAAATAAATGTCGATGGCGACTCTTGCTTACCGCGACATTTTGCAAAAAAAAATGCAAAACACAAACCAGCATTCCAAAAAACAGTCAGTTCTTTCCCACCGTATCACAGCGGCTTGGGCAAAAAAGGGTATCCCGATGGACTGAAAACCAGAAAGGGCAGTCCAGGCAAAAATTAGGGATTAAAGCGTAACACTATGTCTAATTGGATCACCTTGCATCTAGACTTCGGTATCAACTATCAAGCTCAGACGGCACTAATCAATCTGATCTACCTGTAACCAAGTAGCAAAGTGATGAGATGCTCGAGGACATAAAGGCAATAGCAGAATTGGAACCCAGTGGGGTTGTTCACATAGCTGTTTTGTTTTTCACAATTTGTGTAAATTCTATCCACTCAGCGGCGTTCTCTTACTAGGACGTCAACCTCTTGTACAAAAACGCCTATTTACAGGCCAAACTTCAAAGCCAATACAATTCATTTTCAAAGAAATTTCAAACTGTTTTTTCTTTATCTATTTTGATTTGCAAAGAACGTCCAATTTTTATTTTTGATATATGCATTTGACATTAATTGGTGCTCATGAATATTTACATGCGAAACAAAAGACGATTACTAGTAATATCAGAGACAGGGGCAATAAGATTTGTCCAAGCTTTACAGTTGCTCTATCCGCCAAGGTACAATGGTAAATTCAGCTGAAGAATATGGCTAAGATACTTTCACTCCCCGCAGAGTAAGACAGTAATGATAGCTCTCTCCAGCTGAGACTTGCAACTATGAATGAATCGGTAATATTCTCCCTAAGCAGAGTTTATCTACCATCAGCACTAAAATAGCTTGATATCCCCGGCAGTCTTAATATTCCCCAACAGAATATAAGAATGCTCCCCGGCAGAGTACGAGATATCTCCAGCGGAGTTAAAATTTTCCAGCGCAGTCTGAAAAAGCTTCCCCAATGGAGTTGGGAGAATCATCCCCAGTAGACTCTGGAAGTTTATCCCCAGCGGAGTACAAAAATAAATCTCCCCAGCCAAGTTCAAAGGATCATTCCCAACATAACTCAAAGGATTATCCCCATAAGAGTCTAAAAGGATATTCCTAGAGAAGTCGCAACCAAAGATCATCCCCAACGGATTTCTTTCCTTTCACAAACAGGAATTCAATCCCCAATAGGATTCAATATCACCAGCAACGATAATTCATCCCGACGGAATTTATCAGTGGAATCTTCAACAGAACATCTCTTCCTCACAGAGTAATCTCCTCATCAGTTTATTCCCTCAACGGAGTCATCCTCTCCCGCAGGTTTATTCTCTTCGCTCGCCATTCCCAGGGGAAATGAAGAATCTAGCTCTATTCTTCAGCAGCTATCCGGGAGTTATTTTCCCCTGCTAGAAACATTACATTTCCATACATCATGATACAGGCATATACGCATCATACCACACAATCTCATTTATTTTGAGAGCATCATTGCTTGATATATATCACGCATTTCATACATCATGACATTGCATATGACTAACTTTTGACCATTTCAGGAAAAGAAGAATCAATAAACACTGTTTACTACTTATATGACCTGGTAGTCCCCTCAAAAACTACATCTATTGAGGGCTATTTTAGTGGATTCCTCAGAAAGACGCTCTCGCAAGACTTTCGTCTGGTTCAGTTAAATCGATTCTAAGATTTTTCTGATTCTTATTCCAGTCAAAGTTAATCCAAGACCTTCTCTGGTTCAGTCAGATCGACGCTAAGATCTCCCTGATTCTTATTCCAGTTGAAGATATTCCAAGACTTTCGTCTAGTTTAGTTAAATCGATTCTAATATTTTTCTGATTCTTACCCAATCAAAGTTAATACAAGACCTTCTCTGGTTCAGTCAGATCAACGCTAAGATCTACCTGATTCTTATTCCAGTTGAAGATATTCCAAGACTTTCGTCTGGTTTAGTTAAATCGATTCTAAGATTTTTTTGATTCTTACCCAGTCAAAGTTAATCCAAGACCTTCTCTGGTTTAGTCAGATTGACGCTAAGATCTCCCTGATTCTTATTCCAGTTGAAGATATTCCAAGACTTTTGTCTGGTTCAGTTAAATCGATTCTAAGATTCTTCTGATTCTTATACAGTCAAAGTTAATCCAAGACCTTCTCTGGTTCAGTCAGATCTACGCTAAGATCTCCCTGATTCTTATTCCAGTTGGAGATATTCCAAGACTTTCGTCTGGTTCAGTTAAATCAATTCTAAGATTTTTCTGGTTCTTATTCACTCAAAGTTAATCCAAGACCTTCTCTGGTTCAGTCAGATCGACGCTAAGATCTCCCTGATTCTTATTCCAGTCGAAGGTACTCCAAGACTTTCTCACTGGTTCAGATAAATCTCTCAACGGTTTATTCTGATTCGTTTTCTGTTAAAATCAAGTTCAGACCTCCTATCAACAATCTCTAAATGGCATCTCTAAGCCCATTCCCGACATCACGATGCATATACCACTTCATGCGAGTGCAAATTTCTGGGCACTCTAGTGTTCAATCATCTTCCACCTTCGGATCACGAAAGGCACGAAAGCCAATCTATATCCTCAGGTTTAAGAAGATTGAACAGGGGCAGCTGTTGTACCCCAAAATTTTCCCTCTCATATTTCTCAAAACATTGCAAGAAAAATCTCCAAGTTGCTCAAGTTTGCTCAAGAGTGGGTCAAACAAATCATCTCCTAAGGCAGTCAACCCCAAATTAGGGTTTTGTATTGCATCAAGATCCTTGAGTCCAAATGACCTCAAATGATCCCTAATGTCCTAATATGTTCTCAAGGTCATCCATGTCAAATTTCAAGCCTTGTAGAGGAAGTTTGCTCAGTCAATTGCTCAAAGGGTCCAAAAATCGACTATGCTAGGGAAAAAGTCAACTGTGGCCCAAATACAGTCAAACCTCAAGAGTTTTTGGCAACATTATCATTTTGAAGGATATATCATCATTTGATCAAGGGTTGATCATGATTTATCAAGGATTTTTCAAAATTCATCAAGACTCAAAAGTTGCTAAATTAGGGGTTTGTAGGAAAAGTCAACTCAAATTTGACCAAGCATAACTTTCTCATACTTTATGATAAATGACCCATCCAAAGCTCATTTTGAAGAGGATGCAATTTCCTACAATCCATATTCATACCCCAAGATCATAAAATGCACTCACAAGAAGTTATAAATTTAGACATTATAGGTCATTTTGGAAAGTCAACAAAACCACATTTTTTGCCAAAGCTTATAATTTGATCATGGAATATCAAAATGAGATGATACCAAAAGGGTTGGTTATAGGACATCCCAAGCTTTCTAAAAAATCCAAGAAAACTTCCAAAAGTGCAAAATTGAAGAAGTTATGCATTGTTGAAGTTGGGCATTTTTGCAAAATTGCCAAAAGTCAATTATCCCCAAAACTTCAAATTTTGTCAAATAGGCCCATTCTTTTCCACTTTATTTGAACTTGCCACATTGCACACGTGTCCTAGCTTCAGCCTTGTGTCCATTTATTATTTTTATTATTTTTATTTGATTTTTTATTGAATTATTTCATTTTTAATCAAATTAAATCAAATTAAATCCAAATATTGATTGCTTGATATCTTTTTGGCTATTTCAGGACTGAATCATCATCATCAAGGGTATCAAACTCGTATCAAGCATTCCATGTGCAAAAAGATTGAGTTTTGACAATTTTGGAAGGTTTAGTAATGGTGAATCAAATCAAATCCCATGGCATTGATGTGCAAAGATTCAAGGCATATTTGTTAACCTAATACATTCTATCATACATAATTAAGGCACGGTTACAAGAGTTAGAGGCTGCAAGAACCAACCAAACAAAACTTGGAAAAAGAGACAAAAATTTGGAGATCAAAATCAAGCTTGGAGGCATTTTCAGAAGCAAAACTCAATACCAATCGATTGCTGGAGGTTCACAGAGTCAGAACCAATCCCTAGCAAGCCTCCATACATGCTCAAACGCATTGTAAGTGACACACGGTCCCCCTCTGAATTTGATTTCGTATTTCAAAATCCATGCATCATTACAAGAAATCAATGGTATATTTGTAACCACCAGATTATTTCCAAGCTTTCCATATTATATGATTTCGTTTATCTGCTTTGTGGTGCAAAACGCCATTGTTAGGGTTTTTCCTCTTTGATTAGGGTTTTTCATTACAGGTAAAATTAGCCCCATTAATGGCCATGGACGTGACCGGGAGGGGAAGACGAATGCAACCATGGTCTTGGGTGGAGTTTATATGGCCTGAGATGAGTTTTTGGAACGACCTAGGCATTTAGCTACGGATTCAAATCCACATGTAATTTCTTTGCAGGCCTGAGGACAGGGACGACAACGTGTCTCCCTCTGATTGGACCTTTCAAATTTTCGCGCACTTTTTTTATTTTCTGGCATATTAGCGCATTATCTCAACATTCCCCAGCAGTACATGTATTCTTAAACAAGTATCCCCGGCAATCTTGGTCTAAAGATTGTTCCCCGGCGGTATATTAAACATTCAGTGGAGTCACTTCCCCTATACAATTCAAAACTTCCCCAAGAGAGTCCAATCCAGTTTCCCCAGGGAAGTTGGAATTCACCTCCCCAGGCAATAAGCTTATCCCCAGTAGATTCTGGAAGCTCATCCTCGCAGAGCACGAACGCGTCTCCCGGCTTTATTCAAAGAGTTATTTCCTTACCAGGATATAACTGGGTTATCCTCAGCCAAAAGCCACGGAAAGATCGTCCCAGACGAAGTCTTCTTATCCCCAGAGAAGTCTACTAACACTTCCAACACAACCAGGGTACCCCCAACAAGTTATTATCAACAGCTCAACAAAGTACCTCTCCCCCCACAGAGTATTGCTTCCCAGCAAGATCGTCAGAGTACTTTTCTCCCCGCAGAATATTCCATTCGCCAAGTTTATCCCCCAACGGAGTCATCTTCTCCTACCGGTATGCTTGCAATTATCATCCCCAACGGAAGCAAAATCTATTCACCAACATCAGCCCAGGAGGGACTTCCCGGCACCCGTCAAGGATTTACTTTCCTAGACGAAACATACGTTCATAAACATCACATACGTCATTATAGCATGCATAGACGCATCATATCTTACAAATCTCATTTATGTTGAGAACATCATTGCTTGATCCATATCATGCATTGCATATGACTGACCTCTACCTTTCAGGAAAGATTCAGTTAAATTCTCAATCATATTTCAAGACCTAGACCGGTTCAGTTAATCGACTCCAAATATTTCTTATCCAGTCCAAGGCCTTCTCTAGTCCAGTTAAATCGACCCCAAACAGATTTTTCTGATGAAGACTCAGCAGAAGTTATCCAAGGTTTTCTCAATGATTGCTATTGAGATTGTAATCGCCTATGGTTCTCTCCCCGATCCTGCGGAGATGATAATTCCATCCAAGGTTTTCTCAATGATTGCTATTGAGATTGTAATCGCCTATGGTTCTCTCCCCGATCCTGCGGAGATGATAATTCCATTCAAGGTTTTCTCAATGATTGCTATTGAGATTGTAATCGCCTATGGTTCTCTCCCCGACACTGCGAAGACGATAATTCCACCCAAGGTTTTCTCAATGATTGATATTGAGATTGTAATCGCCTATGGTTCTCTCCCCGATACTGCGGAGATGGTAATTCCCACCAAGATTCACTCAACGATTGCTGTTGAAGTTGAAGTTATCCAAGATTCTCTCAATGTTTGCTGTTGAGGTTGTAGTCGCCTATAGTTCTCTCCCCGATCCGGCGGAGGTGATAATCACAAGATTTTCTCAACAATTGCTGTTGAAGTTAAAGTCACCCAAGGTTCTCTCACCGTTCCTGTTGAGGTAGTAACCAGCCCTGGTTCATTCATCAATGTTTGAAGCTCCAGACCCAGCTCCTGTAACCAGTCAGGACACCTCTATACAAAGAGTTTGAAGACCACTCCTGTAACAGGTCAGGTAATCATGTTTCTTTTGCAGGTACGCAGGCTCTCGCTAAGAAATCTCTTATGCGATCAACATCCAGATGGCATCTATAAGCCCATCCACCCTCCATCATCTCTTAGCATGGCATCTATAAGCCCATCATCCTATCCATCAATTTCCAAATGGCATCTATAAGCCCATTCCACCATCACACTGCTACTATGTGAGCGCAAATTTCTGGGCACTCTAGTGTTCAATCATCTTCCACCCTCGGATTACGAAAGGCACGTCAGCCAATCTGCATCCTCAGGTCTAAGAAGATTGAACAGGGGCAACTGTTGTACCCCAAAATTTGCCCTCCCATATTCTTCAAGAAAATTGCCAAGTCAAAGCTTCAAAATCTCCCCAAGGGTTGCACAGTTCAAGGGCCTCCTAACAGTCAAAATTAGGGTTTTGGTTATGACAAAGAAAATGAAGGTTCCAAGGGTCCAATCAAGTCCCACATGCCTATAAACATGGTCAAGCATCCTCATACCAAGTTTCAAGACTTACAGCTCAAAATTGCACAGTCAAAAACCCTAATTGCACTACAGTCAACTGTAGGGGCAAAATGGTCATTTGACAGTCAAAAGTCCAAATTTTTGGTCAACATCTCATTTTGAAGCCACAAACATCATTTGATAAATGCTTTATCATGATTCTCAAAGCTTGGCTCAAAAATCATCAAGATGCAAAAGTTTCCTTATTTGGACAGTTGAAAAAGTCAACTGTAAATTGACCAGGGCATAACTTTCACATGGATTATCAGAAAAATTCCATCCAAAGCTCATTTTGAAGAGAATGACATTTCCTACAACTCCCCTTCATACTTCAAGTCCAATAAATGCTCTCACAAAAAGTTATCAATTTCAACATTATAGGTCATTTTCAAAAGTCAACAAAAAGGGACTTTAAGTCAAAGGCCATAACTTGAGATTGGTAAATCAAAATGACATGGGACCAAAGGCATTAGTTATAGGACTCAAATACCTTTCCAAAATGTCCAAGAACATGAGAAAAGCTTAAAAATTGAGCAAGTTATGTCTTGTGGAAGTTGGGAAATTTTTGGATATTTTGAAAAGTCAACATTGATTCAAATGACCTAAAATTGCTAATGGGCCTCTTTTTCTTCCACAAGTCATTATCCAAGACATGTGCACGACCATTTGGCCCAAAGGGAAGTTTTTTATCATTTTTATTTATTTATTTGGATTAATAATTCATTTAATTAAATAAAATATATAAAAAATACTAAACCTAGGTTTTTCAATCTTTTTGTGCACATAATATCTCCAAGATTTTGTGCAAATCAGATTAGGAAAGAATTGAAGATAATTGAACATGATTTGGACTAAGTTTGCATGAAAAGATTAGAAAATATTTTGCCTTGAAAATCAAATATTATTCAATCAATGCAAAGGTTTTTTTTGGATCAAATTTTAACCCTAATTGGTTCCATACATAAGCTTGATCAAGACCTAATGCCTGCTAACCAAAAGACTGCGCAAAACAACCAGAGTCAAACTCACATTTTTGCCTAAAAAACTCAAAACTGAAAACCAAGTTCTAGGTCGATTCAAGCAAGGAGAATTATTCCATCACCTTCCTGAGGCTTCAAGGAAGGAATTAGAATCAAAATCATAAGCTTCCACCCCCAGAAACGTGAGAACGGTCTCACCCTGTACAGAAAATATTTGACCTTCTTGCATCTCGACTCATGCATTTTTCATAATTTTTTATGCTTGATTTGTATTCATTATATGATTCTGATGCTAACTATATAGTTTAATTGTGTTTTTGTGCACCACATGCGATTTCACCATGAAAGGGACCTAGGGTTCTTCAATATTCAAATTAGGGGTTTCTTGATACTGTAAAATTAGAGGACCTCAATGCCATGACCATGTTCAGCACGCTTGGACGAAAAAGATAGAACCCTCGCGCCTAATTTATGAGGCCACATGGCCTATTCGCTATTTTCAGATATGGCATATTTTGGGGGGGTTTAAAACCCCCGCTAACCACTTTCTATTTTCAGGAAATAAACAAGCCAAGGAAGAAGAAGGGTGCGTGGCCATCAGCAATTGGTTGATTCAAATTTTTCGCGCGAAAGGAGCACTAACTCGTGTTTTCTTTTATATTAATTGATTGTTATTCAATATACAGCGTGTGTAGAGTGGCTCAGTGGCAAGCAGGCTTGGTGGTAACCCCTGGGACCTGGGTTCGAATCCCAGGTCCCCCATCCCTTTCACATTATTTTTCTACTAACGCTTGTGTGCAGTTCCAGCATTAAGGCGTATCATACATCCCCCTTATCAAGCCTTCCACGTGCATCTTGAGATCAATCCAAGGGACCAGATCTGATGGACACCATAGGCACTAGTCAACGGAGCTACATGCTAGCCACGAAAGTCAATCAGGCCATGAATTTAAATGGGCCAGAAATGCTAATGAACCCTCCTACTGGGGACAGAACCCCCTAGGTTTGCAATGTCTTTCTCACTATTTTTTTTTTATTTTGATTCAATTTGTTTTCTTTTATTTATTTGTTCCCTTAATTTAATTACTTTTTTCATAAAAACACAAAAACAATAAAAAATCAGAAAAGAGACAAAAACTAATATTTTTATTTAATGTTATATTTTTTTGTAAATAAATAAAATTCATTAATTAACTTAGTTTTTAATTTAGGGTTTAATTCTAATATTTTCAATAAAAACCTAAAATTGGTAGAATTAGGGTTTGTAATAATTTTTATCCTTTTTTCTTTTCTCTCATAATAATTAAATATTTCCTATTATTTATTTTTGTAATTAAACTGCATGTAAATAATTAGATTAAGTTTAGGTTTAAATTTAATTCTTCCTTAATAAACTAAAAAACAATTAGAATTAGGGTTAATCTTTTAATTTCATTTAATTCTTTTTTTCATAAAAATCTAAAAATACAAAAATACCAAAAACAATTTCTTTTCTTTAATTTAATTAATTTAACATTAATTTAATTTAATCAAAAAGGGTCCAACGCCCTCGTTTCAATTTAAATTTCAATTCACATATTTATTTCTTTTTCTTTTAATATTTATGTATCTCTCCCAAAGCCTTGTAACTCAGACATTTTATATTCCTCGTACTATACTTTTCATTATTTCTTTATTTTTCTGTCAAATCGGGTCCTGGAAATTTTGGCGATGTGGACCCGCGCCTTTTGTAATAGCTTAGAACTTTACCTTCCTCGCACTTTTTAATTGCTAATCAAATGCATGCAAGAATGAATGGCCTTAAATAAAAACAAACGTATAGATCACCAATAATGTGACAAGAAAAAATATCTGAATCTGACACACAAATCACACACCACCCCTAGGGTACGCCTCACTGTTGCCTTGCCTCGAAAGGTGATCGTCGAGTAGAGGATGCTTTAGTAAGTCCTCATGACCCGGGAACCTGGCATGAGGGTAGCTTCTAAGGTATCTTCCTATTGCTCCGGTGATCACCACGTCCCGACCCTCGAATTGACCCGAACACCTCCAACGGTGCTGCTACCTACCTCTCAATGGTGGGATGGCACTACTTTAAAGGACATTTACCCAAGCGAATTTCTTAGGGTAGGTAGACGACTCATGGATACTTGCTCAAATTTCAAAACAAAATTCAAAAATACTTTTCACACCAACACATTTTCAAAAGCTTTCGAAAGCGACTTTTCAAACACTCTTGAGGACCGATACAAGAGTCGAACTGGAATTTTCAAAGAAACTTTTTTAAAACCCACATTGAAAAGCAAACAAAACATTTTTGAAAACACAAGTGAGCAAGTATCTAAGAGCCCATGGATAACCATGGATAGAAAGGGTGCTAACACCTTCCCTTTCTATAAATCTACCTCCCGAACCGAGAGCAATCTCTTTAAGGAATTTTTCTGTGCTTTTGTCCTTTCCATTTGGAGAAAATAAAAGACGGTGGCGACTCTTGCTTCCGCGACATTTCGCGAACCAGCATTAAACAGTCAGTTCCAGATCCACCGATCACAGAACTGGCGACTCTGCTGGGGAATAAAACTTAAAGTGAGGTGTACCTTAGGGATAGTTCATAACTGTGTTTTCAATTGTATTGCTTTGCTTGCTTTAAATTGTGGGACTGTCTTGGGAGTTCTATAGATCCTAACCCGGATCTATAGAAAGTAGCAACAAGGCTGTGAGGGAACTGTGCGGGGTATACCGACATGGTTGAAACAGTCTGCTACGTTGATGTGGCACTTTGGTGTGTACCAGTAACCCTTGAGTTCAGTCAAGGAGAGTACGGGGCCTCCGCGTGGTGTCGTGAAACATCAACAGACCTTAGGAACCTTAATTGAACTATCTTGGCCTCTTTAGGGTAGTGAGATAACTGACTTTGGTGCAGTCCGAGGTTGGTTGATACTCGATACTACACTCAATTGAGGGTTGCTTTCCTGGAATATTTCGGTCGCCAGTTCAGTGGCTAAATCGAAACGATGAACAATGAAAGCAATTCAATGATATTGGGACCCTTAGAACCCGGTTACTTCTAATAAGACAGGTTGAGCCCACCAACTTCAAGAGGGTACTACCCAGACCCCATGCTGGCCTTAAACCCTAAGGGCTTGTCTTGCGTGCCTTGTGTGACTTACATGTTTGTCTTTGTAAATATCTGTGGTGTGTTTAATCATAGCATCATGACATCATCCAGCATCATATGCATTGACTAACCATTTCAGGGGTTCGAATCTTCATCTTTGTTCTTGTTTTGTAGGACATGGAAACTGTTCGTAGGAAGACAATTCAAATCAGTCTTGTAAGGATCCCTCCTCAGCTTAAGGAACTTATATCCAGGATTCCCGAGAGCTCTTCATTCAGTGAAAGACATGGAAGACTCATCAGTTTGGTCAACACCAACATTGAGGAAGACATGATAAAGGTCCTGTTCCAGTTCTTTGACCCTCTGCATCACTGTTTCACCTTCTTGGATTATCAGCTGGTACCTACATTGGAGGAGTTCTCCCGGCTCCTGAAGATCCCTATCCTTGATCAACTACCCTACAACGGTACGGAAAAGGAACCCAAGCTTGAAGAGATTGCTAAAGCCTTGCACCTACAGTCATCTGACCTCAAGGGACATTGGGAAGTTAGAAGTGGTATCAAAGGGTTCTTAGCTAGGTTTCTGTTTGAAAAGGCCCATGAATGTTGGAACTCCCTTGACTTACAAGCTTTTGAAGAAGTTGTGGCCCTCCTTGTCTATGGTTTGGTGCTATTCCCTAACCCAGATCAGCTTATTGATATCAGTGCTGTCCAGATCTTTATGTCCAGGAACCCTATACTTACCTTGCTGAGGGACATCCTTCACTCATGTTACACTCGAACCATGAGAAAAAGAGGTGTCCTTATGTGTTGCACTCCTCTCCTGGGAAGGTGGTTTATTTCGCACCTTCCACAATCAGTGCTGAAGAACGAGCGGGGTTTGAGATGGTCACAACGGTTGATGACTCTTACACATGCAGATATACATTGGTGCCCTAGATCCAGAGAAGATGTCACTATCATTGATCGTTGCGGGGAGTACCCTAATGTTCCTTTACTTGGAATCAGAGGAGGTATTACTTACAGCCCATGCCTGGCTTGGAGACAGTTTGGTTATGCTCGAAGGGACGGCCCTCATGACATGTTAATTCCTGACATAGTGTTTGACTTCGACAACGATGCACAAGGACTTCGCCAGAGATTTATCAGAGCTTGGAGGATGCCAAGTAGGATAGACAGCAAGACACTGGGGCACAGGAACTCCATCCCGTTGGAACCTTATCTCAAGTGGGTACGCGCCCGCTCCCAGAAGTTAGTGATGCCTTATCCTCATATGCTCCCGGTAATCAAAGAACCAGTCTTGGAAGGAGAAATGTCCTACACTATTCAGCACCCTGATATGCCCACATCCTGGGAAGAGATGCAGAAGAGCTGGATCCAGCTTAAGGAAGAACGGAATTCTCTTGAGACCAGTCTACATGCTAGTGAAAATAAGGTCTTGGAGCTCACCCGCCTGTTGCATGAGGAGAGGAATCTCAACACTTACATAGCTCCAAAGAGGATGCGTAGTGTATTTTGGGATTGATTTGCTTTTGTATTATTTTGCCCTTGAGGCTTTGATGTACTGAACAATTATTTCCTTAATGATAACGTGTGTTCTTTTTTGTCTACAACAAATTTGAACTTTCGAACCTTTGGATGCATTGCATAAACACATATCATTCATCATGTGCATAGCAGGTTTTCCTCTTTTCAGGTTGCTTACAGTTCTTCGCTGTTTATTTCAGCATCATGAATCCTGACTCATCATCAACTGAGATGTCCATCAAGGCTCTTCAGGCGCAGAATGCGCAATTTCAGGAATTAATCATGGGTTTGGCTCAGGGCCAAGAAGAGCTGAAGGCTCTGCTCCTGAAGAAGGAAAAGAAGAAGAAGAGAAGAACTGTTCTTTTCAACACGGGCCGAAGGTTTGGAAATACTCTGCAGAATGAAGAGGCTGGTTCTTCCATTGGCAAGAGTACTCCTCAAGCGGAGAAAGGTCCTAGTCCGGTAGTCTCCGACAACGAGACTGATTTTGATGAAGAGCAATATCCTCCTGCAGAAGACAGATACAAGCAGCTGGAGGACAGATTGAATGCTATGGAGATACAACAGGTACCTGGGCTGGATTTTGGAGATCTGGGTTTGTCTACTGGTGTGATCATTCCTCGTAAGTTCAAAGCACCATCTTTCACTAAGTACGACGGGGCGTCTTGTCCCAAGCTACATCTCAGGTCCTATGTTCGGAAAATTCAACTGTACTCAGTGGATAAGAATTTGTGGATCCACTTCTTCCAGGAGAGTCTTTCAGGGACTCATCTCGAATGGTTCTATCAGCTGGATGGGACCAAGGTTCGTAACTGGGAGGAGTTGGCTACTGCTTTCTATAAGCAGTATCAATATAATGCCGACCTTGCCCCTACACGTACCCAACTCCAGGGTATGTCGTTAGGTTCAAGTGAAGGTTTTAAAGAGTACGCTCAGAAGTGGAGGGATCTGGCTGGCAGGGTGCAGCCTCTGTTGACTGATCGGGAGTTGGTAGACATGTTCTTGGGGACCCTATCCGGGCCATTTTTCAACCATCTTATTGGGAATTCGTCTGCAGGGTTCACTGATCTGATTCTGACTGGAGAGAGAATTGAGGCTGGGTTGAAGTCTGGAAAGATTCTGAAGGGTGCATCGTCTAGTTCAGAGAAGAAACCCTTCAAGAAGGAGGCTAGTGCTGTATACGGCTCTAGAATACAGGAGAAATCTGAGCGCCGCCAAGCTGTCAGTGCGGTAATGATTGCTAAGCCTGCTGCCGCTCCTCGGCAAACCAAACCTCAGAGAGCTGAAAGACCTAGAAGAGAATTCACCCGCTTGAGTATGACTTTGTCGCAGATCTTGCCACAGTTACTATCTACCAATCTAGTGACTGTCAGAGAGGCCCCAAAAGTTGTGAACACTACCTCTCCAAAGTACAATCCAAATGCTCGTTGTGCTTATCATTCTGATAGCCCGGGGCATTCCACTAATGACTGTTGGGCATTAAGGAACAAGCTGCAGGACCTTATTGACGCCAAGGAGGTAAAATTTGAGGCATATGAGAAGCCTAATGTAGTGACAGCTCCCCTGCCTGCTCCAGGAGTGAATGCTGTTGGGGAGGATAATGAAGTGGATGAAGCTGAATTCAATAGTTGGATTTACCCGATGACTGAAGGCGGATTGACCAATTGGATTGCCAAAGACCATACTCCTGTTACTTTTGTTACGCAGTAATAAACTTCTTTGTTTTGTTATTTGTAATAAACAATAAATTAAACTCTATGGCTCGGTGTCTTACCCGAGGCACCGTGGTTTTATTTGTGAGGGCATATAAATTGTCATTTCATATATCATAAATGAAAATCTTGGACGTTTTCTCGCATTTCAAATCTTATGCTCCTTTTCTGTCTTTTCTTCCTTTACATATATTTCAAAACAGCTGTATTTACACACACTCACTCATACAGGTTCCAATCCACTCTGGATCTCACTGGTAACGACTCTGCTACTGCCGATTATGACTTCGAAAATCCGATCAACTTAGCCGAAGACGAAGGTGAAGATGATTGCGAAGTGCCTGGCGAGCTTGCAAGACTGTTACTTCAGGAAGAGAGGGCAATTCAACCCCATGAAGAGCCAGTGGAGATAATAAACTTGGGTACTGAAGCAGACAGGAAAGAGGTAAAGATTGGTGCCAACCTAGAGCTCAGCGTGAAGCAACGGTTGACTCAGATGCTACATGATTATATGGAAATCTTTGCCTGGTCCTACGAAGATATGCCCGGGTTGGATACCGATATTGTGGTCCATCACTTGCCTACTAAGGAAGACTGTCCTCTGGTTAAGCAGAAGGTTCGCCGTATGCATCCAGAGATGTCTGAGAAGATCAAAGCCGAGGTTATGAAACAGTTTGATGCTGGGTTCCTTGCAGTGACCTCTTACCCTCAGTGGGTTGCTAATGTGGTGACAGTACCAAAGAAAGACGGTAAGGTCAGAATGTGTGTCGATTACAGGGATTTGAACAGGGCCAGCCCCAAGGATGACTTCCCCCTACCTCACATTGATGTCCTTGTTGACAATACAGCCCAGCATAAGGTGTTCTCTTTCATGGATGGCTTTTCAGGTTACAATCAGATCAAGATGGCACCTGAAGACATGGAAAAGACTACATTTGTTACTCAGTGGGGCACCTTCTGTTACAAGGTCATGCCTTTTGGACTAAAGAACGCTGGGGCAACCTACCAACGTGCCATGGTTGCTTTATTTCATGATATGATCCATCATGAGATAGAAATGTATGTTGATGACATGATCGCAAGGTCCCAGACTGAGGAAGAGCACTTAGATCATCTGCAGAAGTTGTTTGACCGTCTGAAACTATACAAGCTAAGGTTGAACCCGAACAAGTGCACCTTCGGGGTAAGATTTGGAAAGTTGCTAGGCTTCGTCGTAAGTGATAAGGGTATTCAAGTGGACCCTGCCAAAGTTAAAGCTATTCAAGAGATGCCAGTTCCCAAAACAGAGAAAGAGGTCAGAGGCTTTTTAGGACGCCTGAACTACATTGCCCGATTCATCTCACACCTGACTGCTACCTGTGAGCCAATCTTCAAGCTGCTGAAGAAAGATCAGGTAGTACGTTGGAATGATGAATGTCAGGCCGCTTTTGACAGAATCAAGGAGTATCTCCAAGAGCCACCCATTCTTATGCCACCGGTTGAAGGGAGACCTCTAATACTATACCTGACAGTACTTGACAGCTCAATGGGGTGTGTGCTGGGGCAGCATGACGAGTCTGGCCGAAAAGAGCATGCCATTTATTACCTTAGCAAAAAGTTTACCGACTGTGAGACCCGATACTCACTGCTTGAGAAAACTTGTTGCGCTTTGGTATGGGCTGCTCGCCGGCTGAGACAGTATATGCTGACTCATACCACCTTGTTGATCTCAAAGATGGATCCTATAAAGTACATCTTCGAAAAGCCTGCTCTGTTTGGGAGAATTGCAAGATGGCAAATGATCTTGACGGAATACGACATTCAATACACAACTCAGAAAGCCATCAAGGGAAGTGTATTGGCAGACCACTTGGCACATCAGGCAGTAGACGACTATCAGTCAATGAACTTCGAGTTTCCGGACGAGAGCATCATGATAGTAACTGATTGTGAAGTACCTGGACCGGATGAAGGACCTGAGGAAGGATCCCGATGGTCTATGCACTTTGACGGAGCCTCCAATGCTTTGGGTAACGGTATCGGCGCTGTGATAATATCTCCTCAAGGCACTCATACTCCACTTACTGCCCGGCTATGTTTCAACTGTACCAACAACATGGCGGAGTATGAGGCGTGCATCATGGGTCTTCAAGCTGCGATCGACCTAAGGATCAAGTTTCTGAGTGTCTTCGGAGATTCCGCTCTCGTGATCAATCAGATCAAAGGCGAGTGGGATACGAAACATCCGAATCTTATTCCTTACAGAGAATGTGTGTTGACATTGATCCCTCACTTCACGAAGATAACCTTTGAACACTTTCCGAGAGAAGAGAATCAGTTGGCGGACGCGTTAGCTACAATGTCTTCTATGTTCAAGGTCAAATGGGACAATGAGGCTCCCCGGATCATCATCTGGAAACTGGACGAACCGGCATACTGTTGCGATCTCGAGACTGAATTGGTGACTGAGAAGCCTTGGTACCATGAGGTGAAGAGATATCTGGAAGCTCAGGAATACCCTGAGGGTGCCTCTGTCAATGATAAAAAGTTTCTGAGAAGGTTCGCAGCGAAGTTCTTCCTTAGCAACGGCATCTTGTACAAGCGAAACCATGATTCAACCTTACTGCGTTGTGTAGATAAGACTGAAGCAGAAAGGATCATGGAAGAGCTACATGAAGGGACCTTCGGTACACATTCCAGTGGACATACAATGTCAAAAAAGATCCTTCGGGCAGGGTATTACTGGTCCACAATGGAAGCTGACTGCTACCAACATTCCAGGACATGCCATAAATGCCAGATTTATGCAGACAAGGTGCATGTTCCTCCAGTTCCTCTGAATGTCCTGACTGCGCCTTGGCCGTTTGCAATGTGGGGCATAGACATGATCGGTGAGATTAAACCTACGGCATCTAATGGGCATCACTTCATCCTAGTGGCAATTGATTATTTTACAAAGTGGGTCGAAGCAGCATCCTATGCTACGGTAACCAAGACTGTTGTGGCACGGTTCATCCGACATAACCTGATCTGTAGGTACGACATCCCAGAGAGGATCATCACAGACAACGGTACCAATCTGAATAACAAGATAATCACTGAGCTCTGCGAGCAGTTTAAGATACAACACCATAATTCTTCTCCTTACAGACCGAAGATGAATGGGGCTGTAGAAGCAGCAAATAAGAACATCAAGAAAATCGTGCAGAAGATGACAGTGACTTATAAAGATTGGCATGAGATGTTACCGTTCGCTCTACATGGGTACCGTACCTCAGCCAGGACGTCAACCGGGGCAACTCCTTTCTCCTTGGTTTATGGTATGGAGGCAGTCTTACCGATCGAAGTACAAATACCCTCTCTCCGGATAATGAAGGATGCAAATCTGAACGAAGATGATTGGATCCAGACACGACTTGATCAGCTCAACCTTATTGATGAAAAAAGACTTGCTGCTATCTGCCATGGTCATACATACCAAAAACGGATGATCAGGGCATTTAACAAAAAGGTCAGACCACAGGAATATCAAGTTAGGGATCTGGTAATCAAGCGAATCATCCTTCCTCAGAGTGATCCAAGGGGCAAATGGACCCCTACATACGAAGGGCCGTTTGTGGTTAAACATGTGTTCTCAGGAGGAGCCATGATTCTAACCAACATGGATGGTGACGACCTTCCTCACCCCGCCAATGCAGACATAGTAAAAAGATACTACGCATAAAAAAGACCCGCTAGGCTGACATGCCTAGGCAAAAATTAGGGCTTCCCGGCGAACCAAAAGGGTTCGGGCAAAATGAAGGGATGAAATGAAAAAAAAATCTGTACACCCGGCAAGTCGAAAACCTGAAAAGGCGGCTTGGGCAAAAATGGGTATCCCGGTGGACTGAAAACCCGAAAGGGCGGTCCAGGCAAAAGTTAGGGATAAAAGCGTAATACTATGTCTCATTGGATTACTTTGCATCCAGAATCCGTTATCTACATCAAGTTCAGACGGCATCGATCAGTCAGTTTCATTCTTCATTAAGGTCATCAAGTGATGAGACGCTCGGGGATATAAAGGCGATAGCAGAGTTGAAACCCAGTGGGATCATTCATTTCACACAGCTGTTTTATTTTCTCTTGTACAAAATTTGTATAAACTCTTTTGTTCGGCGGCGTTCTCTTACTAGGACGTCAGCCTCTTGTATATAAACGCTTATTTACAGGCCATTCAAAATCAATACAAATATATCTTTCAGTTAAAATTGCCAATTGTTTTTCCTTTTCTGTTTTTCTTTGCGAAGAACGTCCAAGGTTCAATTTGTGACATATGCATCGACAATAATTTGCTAACTCATAAATATTTGCATACGAAACAAAGGATTAATTGCAGGTAACATTAGAAACAGGGGCAATAAAGAGTTGTCTAAACAATCTAATTGTTCTATCCACTAAGGTACCAAGGTAGGTTCAGCCGAAGAACATAACCAGACACCTTAATTCCCCAGAGAGTAAGTCAGCAGTCAGTACACACTCTCTCCAAGCTATATTATCAAACTTAAGGAAGTTGAGTATCCTCCAGCAGGTCTCAACATTCCCCAGCAGTACATGTATTCTTAAACAAGCATCCCCGGCAATCTTGGTCTAAAGATTGTTCCCCGGCGGTATATTAAACATTCAGTGGAGTCACTTCCCCTATACAATTCAAAACGTCCCCAAGAGAGTCCAATCCAGTTTCCCCAGGGAAGTTGGAATTCACCTCCCCAGGCAATAAGCTTATCCCCAGTAGATTCTGGAAGCTCATCCTCGCAGAGCACGAACGCGTCTCCCGGCTTTATTCAAAGAGTTATTTCCTTACCAGGATATAACTGGGTTATCCTCAACCAAAAGCCACGGAAAGATCGTCCCAGACGAAGTCTTCTTATCCCCAGCGAAGTCTACTAACACTTCCAACACAACCAGGGTACCCCCAACAAGTTATTATCAACAGCTCAACAAAGTACCTCTCCCCCCACAGAGTATTGCTTCCCAGCAAGATCGTCAGAGTACTTTTCTCCCCGCAGAATATTCCATTCGCCAAGTTTATCCCCCAACGGAGTCATCTTCTCCTACCGGTATGCTTGCAATTATCATCCCCAACGGAAGCAAAATCTATTCACCAACATCAGCCCAGGAGGGACTTCCCGGAACCCGTCAAGGATTTACTTTCCCAGACGAAACATACGTTCATAAACATCACATACGTCATTATAGCATGCATAGACGCATCATATCTTACAAATCTCATTTATGTTGAGAACATCATTGCTTGATCCATATCATGCATTGCATATGACTGACCTCTACCTTTCAGGAAAGATTCAGTTAAATTCTCAATCATATTTCAAGACCTAGACCGGTTCAGTTAATCGACTCCAAAGATTTCTTATCCAGTCCAAGGCCTTCTCTAGTCCAGTTAAATCGACCCCAAACAGATTTTTCTGATGAAGACTCAGTAGAAGTTATCCAAGGTTTTCTCAATGATTGCTATTGAGATTGTAATCGCCTATGGTTCTCTCCCCGATCCTGCGGAGATGATAAATCCATCCAAGGTTTTCTCAATGATTGCTATTGAGATTGTAATCGCCTATGGTTCTCTCCCCGATCCTGCGGAGATGATAATTCCATTCAAGGTTTTCTCAAAGATTGCTATTGAGATTGTAATCGCCTATGGTTCTCTCCCCGACACTGCGGAGACGATAATTCCACCCAAGGTTTTCTCAATGATTGCTATTGAGATTGTAATCGCCTATGGTTCTCTCCCCGATACTGCGGAGATGGTAATTCCCACCAAGATTCGCTCAACGATTGCTGTTGAAGTTGAAGTTATCCAAGATTCTCTCAATGTTTGCTGTTGAGGTTGTAGTCGCCTATAGTTCTCTCCCCGATCCGGCGGAGGTGATAATCACAAGATTTTCTCAACAATTGCTGTTGAAGTTAAAGTCACCCAAGGTTCTCTCACCGTTCCTGTTGAGGTAGTAACCAGCCCTGGTTCATTCATCACCGTTTGAAGCTCCAGACCCAGCTCCTGTAACCAGTCAGGACACCTCTATACAAAGAGTTTGAAGACCACTCCTGTAACAGGTCAGGTAATCATGTTTCTTTTGCAGGTACGCAGGCTCTCGCTAAGAAATCTCTTATGCGATCAACATCCAGGTGGCATCTATAAGCCCATCCACCCTCCATCATCTCTTAGCATGGCATCTATAAGCCCATCATCCTATCCATCAATTTCCAAATGGCATCTATAAGCCCATTCCACCATCACACTGCTACTATGTGAGCGCAAATTTCTGGGCACTCTAGTGTTCAATCATCTTCCACCCTCGGATTACGAAAGGCACGTCAGCCAATCTGCATCCTCAGGTCTAATAAGATTGAACAGGGGCAACTGTTGTACCCCAAAATTTGCCCTCCCATATTCTTCAAGAAAATTGCCAAGTCAAACCTTCAAAATCTCCCCAAGGGTTGCACAGTTCAAGGGCCTCCTAACAGTCAAAATTAGGGTTTTGGTTCTGACAAAGAAAATGAAGGTTCCAAGGGTCCAATCAAGTCCCACATGCCTATAAACATGGTCAAGCATCCTCATACCAAGTTTCAAGACTTACAGCTCAAAATTGCACAGTAAAAAACCCTAATTGCACTACAGTCAACTGTAGGGGCAAAATGGTCATTTGATAGTCAAAAGTCCAAATTTTTGGTCAACATCTCATTTTGAAGCCACAAACATCATTTGATCAATGCTTGATCATGATTCTCAAAGCTTGGCTCAAAAATCATCAAGATGCAAAAGTTTCCTTATTTGGACAGTTGAAAAAGTCAACTGTAAATTGACCAGGGCATAACTTTCACATGGATTATCAGAAAAATTCCATCCAAAGCTCATTTTGAAGAGAATGACATTTCCTACAACTCCCCTTCATACTTCAAGTCCAATAAATGCTCTCACAAAAAGTTATCAATTTCAACATTATAGGTCATTTTCAAAAGTCAACAAAAAGGGACTTTAAGTCAAAGGCCATAACTTGAGATTGGTAAATCAAAATGACATGGGACCAAAGGCATTAGTTAGAGGACTCAAATACCTTTCCAAAATGTCCAAGAACATGAGAAAAGCTTAAAAATTGAGCAAGTTATGTCTTGTGGAAGTTGGGAAATTTTTGGATATTTTGAAAAGTCAACATTGATTCAAATGACCTAAAATTGCTAATGGGCCTCTTTTTCTTCCACAAGTCATTATCCAAGACATGTGCACGACCATTTGGCCCAAAGGGAAGTTTTTTATCATTTTTATTTATTTATTTGGATTAATAATTCATTTAATTAAATAAAATATATAAAAAATACTAAACCTAGGTTTTTCAATCTTTTTGTGCACATAATATCTCCAAGATTTTGTGCAAATCAGATTAGGAAAGAATTGAAGATAATTGAACATGATTTGGACTAAGTTTGCATGAAAAGATTAGAAAATATTTTGCCTTGAAAATCAAATATTATTCAATCAATGCAAAGGTTTTTTTTGGATCAAATTTTAACCCTAATTGGTTCCATACATAAGCTTGATCAAGACCTAATGCCTGCTAACCAAAAGACTGCGCAAAACAACCAGAGTCAAACTCACATTTTTGCCTAAAAAACTCAAAACTGAAAACCAAGTTCTAGGTCGATTCAAGCAAGGAGAATTATTCCATCACCTTCCTGAGGCTTCAAGGAAGGAATTAGAATCAAAATCATAAGCTTCCACCCCCAGAAACGTGAGAACGGTCTCACCCTGTACAGAAAATATTTGACCTTCTTGCATCTCGACTCATGCATTTTTCATAATTTTTGATGCTTGATTTGTATTCATTATATGATTCTGATGCTAACTATATAGTTTAATTGTGTTTTTGTGCACCACATGCGATTTCACCATGAAAGGGACCTAGGGTTCTTCAATATTCAAATTAGGGGTTTCTTGATACTGTAAAATTAGAGGACCTCAATGCCATGACCATGTTCAGCACGCTTGGACGAAAAAGATAGAACCCTCGCGCCTAATTTATGAGGCCACATGGCCTATTCGCTATTTTCAGATATGGCATATTTTGGGGGGGGTTTAAAACCCCCGCTAACCACTTTCTATTTTCAGGAAATAAACAAGCCAAGGAAGAAGAAGGGTGCGTGGCCATCAGCAATTGGTTGATTCAAATTTTTCGCGCGAAAGGAGCACTAACTCGTGTTTTCTTTTATATTAATTGATTGTTATTCAATATACAGCGCGTGTAGAGTGGCTCAGTGGCAAGCAGGCTTGGTGGTAACCCCTGGGACCTGGGTTCGAATCCCAGGTCCCCCATCCCTTTCACATTATTTTTCTACTAACGCTTGTGTGCAGTTCCAGCATTAAGGCGTATCATACATCCCCCTTATCAAGCCTTCCACGTGCATCTTGAGATCAATCCAAGGGACCAGATCTGATGGACACCATAGGCACTAGTCAACGGAGCTACATGCTAGCCACGAAAGTCAATCAGGCCATGAATTTAAATGGGCCAGAAATGCTAATGAACCCTCCTACTGGGGACAGAACCCCCTAGGTTTGCAATGTCTTTCTCACTATTTTTTTTTATATTTTGATTCAATTTGTTTTCTTTTATTTATTTGTTCCCTTAATTTAATTACTTTTTTCATAAAAACACAAAAACAATAAAAAATCATAAAAGAGACAAAAACTAATATTTTTATTTAATGTTATATTTTTTTGTAAATAAATAAAATTCATTAATTAACTTAGTTTTTAATTTAGGGTTTAATTCTAATATTTTCAATAAAAACCTAAAATTGGTAGAATTAGGGTTTGTAATAATTTTTATCCTTTTTTCTTTTCTCTCATAATAATTAAATATTTCCTATTATTTATTTTTGTAATTAAACTGCATGTAAATAATTAGATTAAGTTTAGGTTTAAATTTAATTCTTCCTTAATAAACTAAAAAACAATTAGAATTAGGGTTAATCTTTTAATTTCATTTAATTCTTTTTTTCATAAAAATCTAAAAATACAAAAATACCAAAAACAATTTCTTTTCTTTAATTTAATTAATTTAACATTAATTTAATTTAATCAAAAAGGGTCCAACGCCCTCGTTTCAATTTAAATTTCAATTCACATATTTATTTCTTTTTCTTTTAATATTTATGTATCTCTCCCAAACCCTTGTAACTCGGACATTTTATATTCCTCGTACTATACTTTTCATTATTTCTTTATTTTTCTGTCAAATCGGGTCCTGGAAATTTTGGCGATGTGGACCCGCGCCTTTTGTAATAGCTTAGAACTTTACCTTCCTCGCACTTTTTAATTGCTAATCAAATGCATGCAAGAATGAATGGCCTTAAATAAAAACAAACGTATAGATCACCAATAATGTGACAAGAAAAAATATCTGAATCTGACACACAAATCACACACCACCCCTAGGGTACGCCTCACTGTTGCCTTGCCTCGAAAGGTGATCGTCGAGTAGAGGATGCTTTAGTAAGTCCTCATGATCCGGGAACCTGGCATGAGGGTAGCTTCTAAGGTATCTTCCTATTGCTCCGGTGATCACCACGTCCCGACCCTCGAATTGACCCGAACACCTCCAACGGTGCTGCTACCTACCTCTCAATGGTGGGATGGCACTACTTTAAAGGACATTTACCCAGGCGAATTTCTTAGGGTAGGTAGACGACTCATGGATACTTGCTCAAATTTCAAAACAAAATTCAAAAATACTTTTCACACCAACACATTTTCAAAAGCTTTCGAAAGCGACTTTTCAAACACTCTTGAGGACCGATACAAGAGTCGAACTGGAATTTTCAAAGAAACTTTTTTAAAACCCACATTGAAAAGCAAACAAACCATTTTTGAAAACACAAGTGAGCAAGTATCTAAGAGCCCATGGATAACCATGGATAGAAAGGGTGCTAACACCTTCCCTTTCTATAAATCTACCTCCCGAACCGAGAGCAATCTCTTTAAGGAATTTTTCTGTGCTTTTGTCCTTTCCATTTGGAGAAAATAAAAGACGGTGGAGACTCTTGCTTCCGCGAAATTTCGCGAACCAGCGTTAAACAGTCAGTTCCAGATCCACCGATCACAGTTATCATCAAAACTCTAACTAAGGATAGTAGAATCAAATTATGTTCTAACAGAAGGCTCTCAATAATAAAATTTTAATACATCAAATTTTATTTAAAAATTTTAAAAAAAAACTATCAAATATTTAAAGTAACAATAATAATAATTATGTAAAATAAAAAAGGAACATAACGCTTAAGTAAAATCATATCATGTTGATTTCGAGAGGGAAAAAAAGGGTCATATTTTGATATCCTGAAGTATTAAGTCCACCATGAAAGCCATGACCTTACACTCTATCCAAGTAGGTATGGCAACAGGGCGGGTCGGAGACTGTTTTTACCTCCCCCAAACCCAAACCCGAATCCCCAAACAATCCCCGTTCCCCGCCCCAAACCCAAACGGGAATGGAGAATTAAAACCCAAACCCATCCCAACGGGTTCAGGTTGGGTTCGGGTATCCTCGCCCCGCCATCATTCATTTAGTAAAATCAATTTTTTTAATAGAAATATTTATTTTTTCCAAAATCAAATTACATTATAAAGTAATAAATTAAAACAATCTCAAAAAATTTCATACATACATTTCAAATATTTCAAATGATAGATATAAATCAAATTGTCAAAACATTGGCCACATATTTAATATTCTAAATTATAAAAAACAAATATTAATGTACCTAATGAAATAAACGGGCGGGTTCGGGGACGGGTTCGGGGTGGGTACTAGTGTCCCCATTACTTGATCCGTCCCCATATTTTGTAATCGGAGAAAATCCAAACCCGAACCCAAATCCAGTCAAAATGGATTTTTCCCGTCAACTTCAGGGCATGTTCGGATGGGTACCCACGGATATGAGTTTTGTTACCCTATCTATATCCAAGTGCAAGAACTTGTTAAAAAAATTAAGAAAAAGGGACACCGTTGCTACCAAGGCTAAGAATGAGAACTATTTATAAGTTAATTATATGTTGCCCTTTCCAATAATTTAAGGAGTTTTCAACCATCGGTCTTGGTCATCGTTTTGCCTCCAGTTTTTAAGCTCCCAATCTATAATGCTACAGAGTGAAGGAATTACATGCAATCTGAAGCATCAAAGAGTTACAAAAATAAACTTACCTGGATACAAGCTGCATGGATCCTTATCTTCTCATGTGGCTAATCTCTCTTTTTTGAAGATTGTCAACCTTGCAGACAACAAGTTCTTTGGAATAATCCCACAACAGTTCGGTAACTTGTTAGAATTACGAGGACTCTATCTCACCAATAACTCGTTTGATGGAAAAATTCCTATAAACTTGACAAATTGTTACAATCTTATATACTTAAACTTGAGACGAAACAATTTGATTGGAAAAATACCAATTGGAATTGGCTTTCTTCAAAAGCTTCAAAAATTGATTGTTAGCAGGAACAATTTGATCGGAGGAGTCCCAGCAAGCATAGGGAATCTTTCATTATTAACAGGTCTTTCAGTTTCTTATAACAACTTAGAGGGAGATATTCCACAAGAAATATGCCGCCTCAAAAACTTGACAGAGATAGTGTTATCAGTCAACTATTTGTCTGGCGCATTTCCTCTTTGTCTATATAATATGTCATCTCTTACTATGATCTCAGCTACTCAAAATCAGTTTAGCGGCTCTCTTCCACCCAACATGTTTAACAACCTCCCTAATCTCCAGAAGTTTCACTTTGGTGGTAATAATTTCTCAGGTCTAGTGCCCATTTCTATTGCAAATGCTTCTACCCTGACGGTGCTTGGTGTCAGCAAAAACTATTTTGTCGGAAAAGTTCCAAGTCTTGGGAGGCTAAAATATCTTTGGTTGTTAAATTTGGAAATAAATAATTTTGGTTACAATTCACGTAATGACTTAGAATTTTTGAAATCATTGATAAACTGTAGTAAGTTGGAAGTGGTTTCTTTATCCTATAATAATTTTGGAGGTAGTTTGTCAAGTTCCATAGGCAACTTATCCACCCAACTTAGTCGACTATATCTTGGGTATAATCAAATATATGGGAAAATTCCTTTAGAATTAGGAAATCTAAATAGTTTAATTCTCTTAAACATGCAAGATAATCATTTTGAAGGGAGAATTCCTTCATCATTCAGGAAGTTTCAAAAGCTGCAAGTGTTAAATTTGGGTGGGAACAGGTTGTCAGGTGAAATACCATCCTTTATAGGAAACCTCAGTCGGCTATATCGTTTGACTTTAGGAAAAAATATGTTAGAGGGAACTATTCCTTCAAGTATAGGGAACTGCCAAAACATACAAATGTTAGACCTTTCAAAAAACAACCTTAGAGGAGTCATACCCCCAGAGGTCTTCAGCATTTCATCTTTAACAATAGGATTGTTCTTATCACAAAACTTTTTGAGTGGCAGCCTACCTGATGAACTCGGTCATCTACAAAATATTGTGACGATTGATGTCTCTAAAAATCGTTTGTCTGGTAAAATTCCTATAACCGTGGGGAAATGCATATGCTTAGAATACCTTATTTTGGCAGGGAATTCATTCAATGGAAGCATACCTTACTCTTTAGAATCTCTCAAAGTTCTTAAAGTGTTGGATCTTTCTAGAAATCAACTATCTGGATTGATTCCAAAAGCTTTGCAAAATATTTCTTTCTTTGAATATTTCATTGTATCGTTCAACATGTTGGAAGGAGAGGTACCAACTAAAGGTGTCTTTAGAAATGCAAGTGCATTTACAGTGATTGGAAACAATAAGCTTTGTGGAGGAATTTTGGAGTTAGATCTACCACCATGCCCTATTAAAGGTACAAAACACTATAATTTGAAGTTGATGGTAGGGATAGTTAGTGTAGTTTCTTTTCTTTTCATTATGCTATCTATTCTGACAATCTATTGGAGGAGGGGAACGATAAAAAAACCATCTTTTGATTCACCAATAATTGATCAGATGATTAAGGTTTCGTACCAAAACCTACACAGGGCAACCAATGGGTTCTCGAAAAGCAACTTGATAGGATCTGGAAATTTTGGTTCTGTCTACAAAGGAACACTTGAGTCGATAGAAGGATTTGTTGCCATAAAAGTCCTAAACCTTACAAAGAAGGGATCTCACAAGAGTTTCATTGCTGAATGTAACGCGCTAAAACATATTAGACACCGGAATCTAGTAAAAATTCTGACATGCTGTTCCAGCACAGATTATAAAGGAGGTGAGTTTAAAGCTCTTGCATTTGAGTACATGAGAAATGGAAACTTAGAAAGTTGGTTGCATCCCACAACAGAAATGACAGATGAGCCCAGATCATTAAATCTAGAGCAAAGGTTCAATATTATTATTGATGTTGCGTCAGCGTTTTGTTATCTTCACTACGAATGCGAGCAACCTGTCATTCATTGTGATTTAAAGCCAGCAAATGTTCTTCTTAATGACTCCCTGGTAGCACAAGTGAGTGATTTTGGCTTAGCAAGGTTGGTCTCAAGTGCCGGTATCTCTCTGAAGCAAAGTAGCACAATTGGAGTGATGGGGACAGTTGGCTATGCACCCCTAGGTAGAACCTGACACTTTTTTATTAATTTAAAATTTGTGAGTTTCTAAATATTTTTTTGTTAATATAGTGATGATAATTATAAAGACTTTATTTCTTACTTTTCAGAGTACGGAATGGGTTTGGAAGTGTCGATTGAAGGCGACACGTATAGTTTTGGAATACTGGTATTAGAAATGTTAACTGGAAGGAGACCCACAGATGAAATGTTTAAAGATGATCATAATCTCCATAATTATGTGAAGCACTCAATTCCAAATCACCTTTTCCAGATTGTGGACCGGTCTATTCTCCCCATTGAATTAGAAAACAATAGTGAGAATGGGAACTCTTGTAGTATAGATCCTAATGTAGAAAAATATCTACTTTCAATATTTAGGATTGCACTTTCTTGTTCAATGGAATCACCAAAAGAAAGAATGAACATGGTCGATGTTATAAGGGAACTCAACATCATTAAAAGTTTCTTTCCTACCAAGGTTCAACGAAGGCATGGTGCATTACAACCACAAATCACATGATGTAGAGGTATGGTCATACCATTGCTACCATCCATTGTTGTCATACCATATCATTCTATGATTTATTATCCTTAAATGTACTATTCAGTATGATTTCTAATATATACATTTTTTCTTTTTGTCTATCTTAGGTTTGAATGTGAGCAGAAGTATCCTACACCCTACAGAGAACGACAATGAAGCTTAATTCCAAAGTTCTTGGGTTAAGCTTGGGTGGGATGTTGGATGTTCAGACATTAGTTATGACTCATGTTGGTGTGATGTTTTATTGTTTTTTATGAAAAAAATCTGATTTTTAGAAGAAAAAAAACTTAACTACAATTCCTTAAGTGTAGTTTATATTTTTTCAATGAAAATATGACAACTTTATAATTTCTGCTTACACATATGCATTTTCTCCTATTTTTACTCTATAAAAGATATTTAAGTAATATTTGTCATATTTTTATTGTAGAAAAGTATAAACCACACCTATGAAATTGTATCTAAGTATTCTCTTATTTTTTTATTTATTTAATTGCATGTAGGAGGATCTTTTTAATGTAATTAATCATCAAGAAAATTAGAAAAACTTACTCTTTTTAGTTCTTCTATATCGTTAACAGATTTCTTTTTTGAAGCACTAGTATATAGGAAGCAAAGTAAAAACATGCCTCAGATTTAAGCAGTAAACTGTAAATTGTGTAACTTCACCCAATTTACTAGAATGAAATGCCATAAGTTCGGGGAAAAAATATAGTAAAGCAGAACCAACCTGAGTTTAGAAAGCATAAACTTTGACTGAATTTGATTAAAAATGGCCTCAGATTTGCTCAAACTAACCATAAATTTGGTAACAATTTGATGGGTGAAGAGGATATTAATAATAGTGGAGACACGTTTTCCTGTAAGGAAAGATAATATTATTCAAAAATGTTAGCATCTTGTGAAGCTTTTCATCAAACATCATATGTGCATTCTTACTCCAAGCTAAACTCTAAAAAAATAAATTATAAGATGAATAAGAACATTGTTAGAGCTCATACATATATCCCGTGGTTTTGGTGGAGGATGAAAATCACAACTAAACAAAAATGGTTGGAGGAAAAGAACTTAAAGAAAATGTGTTGTGAAGGAGAGGGAAAGATTTTAATGGAGGGAACGGAAGGAGAGGGAAGGGAAGAGATTTTTTTAATTATATATATATATATATATATATATATATATATATATATATATATATATATATATATATATATATATATATATATATATATATATATATATATATAATTCAACTACTGATAAATGATATTTAGTGGCTAAATTTTTTGTTGTGGAATGTTAGATAACTTGAGAAATATTAAGTATGTAGGTTCTTCTCTTGATATTCGCATAAATATATATTATGCAACAAGTAATAAGGGTTTTTCAAAACTGAAGAGGTTTTTTTAGTATTTTCTAAAATTCATCGTTTTCCTGGAGAAGGGAGGGTCATAATGAATTTGGAAAGAAAATTTTTGCAAAAGAATATTGGACATTTTTTATTTAGGAGAGATTCTTTTATCCCTTAGGATTGATAGTTAAACAACGTTTTGTTTGCAAAGATGACTTATCAGTTGTTGCCTATATATATTTGTATTAAGATCATGAGTTATATTTACCTACTTAATTTTACCTAAGATAGCTAATCTACCACAACATCCTTAGTCGGTCATATTTATGGATTCTGATGATAGATAATCATCAAAACAGTTTGATTAAACATGAAGAACTTATGGAATATCCAAAAAAATGGATAAACTTAACAAATTGACAATTCCATCATTACATTCGAATCAAATTTATAAATTTGGTAAAATAGATATATTATCTCGTTTTGCTGTTAAAAGCTTAGAACAAACTATTCAAACTTTTGAAAGTACTCCGACGATCAAACTTTTAACAAAAAAAGATTTACTTCCTTTTAAAAATTATAAGTATATCCATGTTGGTTTAATACAAGTTGTTGTTAAACCTTTAACTTTGCTAGGATTAAATACTAGCATTTTGGGATATATTAGAGATGGTAGATGTAAAGATTTTAAACAATCTTTAGCTGCTTTAATTGAGACAAGCTTGTGTCATGGACCCGTTTATTTTGATGTCTCTCCCAATATAAGCTTATCTATGTCTGATAAAAATTTATTAGATGCTCTTCAATTAACTATTCATACCAATGGTTACAATTTTAAACCTGGTAGTGAAATTATGGCTATATGTTACAGGATTTATTACAAAGTTCTTACCACTTTAAACTCTAAAGCTAAACAAATATCATTTCCTGGAACTACTACTTTAGTTCAAACCAATTTATTAACATCTAATGTTGCAACTAATAGATTTCTAAAATAGGATGAAATTAATTTTCCAGAAACCTGGAATCTTCCTCAGGCCATAGAACCTGAACCCATCCTTAATAAGGATGTTGATCAAATAATCCAGACTAATGAAGGAGATTTGGAGATAAACTTTAACTCTAAAAGAATAATTAGAATACCTAGATCTATGTCTGGAAGACATTCTGTGAATTCTATAAATGAGTTTTACACTGCTCCTAGTCAATTAGCTAGACCTTCAACTTCTTAATTAAGAGATGAAATAGAAGTAGTTGAGAATATAAGACTTAGCGAAAACAAAATTCCCAATGAGATATATCAAAAACCAAATCCTTCTATAGTAGAATCACCTACTCCCTCAGATATGGACTTCCCATTATAATGTTAGATTATTCTCCAGGTAGTAATCTAAGAAACCTTGTCAATAACGAGTTTCAGCATGAAAGATACACTCAATTTAGAAAATGGTTTTTTAAAACTTTTTCTGCTCTAGTGTTAGCAAGCTTTAAAGATGAGTACTATACTCAGATGTCTATGAACCAAGATTTCATTCCCTTTGTCAAATGGTTCATTAGTTACTTTATAGGTAAACAAAAAGAAGAGTTAGTTTTTATGAAACAAGATGAAATTTTAGTCCTTCAAAAACCTTGGGAGAATATCAAAAGAGAATAAATGGAATCTCCTTTTCCCCCCAGAGAAAACCATAAGTTTGGGTCCTCATACTGAAACTACACCTTATCTTACTATTCAATTACAAAGAGTTGAACAAAATCAGGTTACGCTTAAGGAGATAAATTCCATAATTATATCCAATAATTATACTAATGCCTACCTTGTTTATCTAGGAGAACATTTTATTTCTCTAGAAAAAGAACTGTTTTCCGTAAAAGACCTTTTAGACAAACAAATAGCTCATCAAAAGATTATTATTGACCTTATTAATAACCCTAAATTTCAGGAACAAGCCTCTACCTCTAATATTTCAGATGTTCCTATAATTCAACCTCATATTCCTATATAAGGATTTAAAATGGAAACCAACGGAGATGAGTTTGTCCGTATTCTCGAGAAAAATCTTAAAGATTTACATTTAACGGTTATGTCTAATCAAGAATCTTCTAATGAAGAAGACATTAATGACTTAGCAAATATGTTTGCTGACTTAGACATTAGTAATCAAAATACTAATGAGATAAACCATATTTATAACTTTAAACCTTTGGAGAAATACTATTATAAGCACCCCTCTCCTCAAGATTTACTTTTTTAGGAACTTGAACCCTTCCAAAATTCATATTCTGGAAAAGCCATTTATGAATGGAACATTGTTGGATTAAATGACAAACAAATTCTTGATGCCATACATAGAATGATTATGTATTCTACTGTTTGTAAACAACACAGAAATTCCGACAAAGATATTTCCTCTTTTATATCAATTGGATTTATTGGTCAATTAAGAGGCTGGTGGGATCATTATCTCACTGATAGTCAGGAAAAAAAATATTCGTAACCATAAGAAAATAGTTAAGTCCGAAGCTCCTGGAATCGGAACAAGTGGTATTGCCACCACAGGTGAAGAAGATACAGTTTATACACTGTGTCTCTTTATCCTTCAACATTTTGTTGGAACCAATATCCCTATTGGAGAAAAAAATTCAAACTCTACTTCAGAACCTAAGATGTTCCTCCCTCACACATTTTAGATGGTACAAATATACCTTTTATCTAGAGTTTATCAATTAAAAAACCCAAACTCTATCCACTGGAAAGCCAAATTTATTGATGGATTGCCCCATTTCTTTTTTGAAAAAGTTAGACATTCTTTAAGAAGTAAAAATGATGGGATAAATATTAATTATCCTGATCTTACTTATGACCAAATTATTAGCACTTGTGTTAATGAAGGATTAACCTTGTGTAATGATATTAAGCTTTGAAATCAGCTTAAAAAACAGAAACTTTCTTAAAAACACCAAATGGGTGAATTATGCGACCAATTTGCCTTTGATCTTAGAAGATCTCCTGAGAATAAAAATAAAAAACGAAAAAATTTCAGGAATAAACCTCATAAAAATAAGGATAATTATAAAAACTCTTATAAGAAGAATAAGAAAAAGGATCACTTTAATAAAAGTAGACCAAAAGAAAAGACTTTTAATCATAAAGGCAAAAGAAAAGCTAAAATATTTGATGTATCTTGCCACAAGTATGGTAAAGCTGGTCACTATGCAAACCAATGTTGGACCAAAAAAGCTCTCAACGAAATCGAGGATGAGCAATTACGCTCTCAACTTGAGAAAGTTTGTTTACTTAAATCTGACTCAGAAACCAATTTTACTAATGAAGATATCGACATGATCTATGAATCATCATCAGATTATTCCTATGATAGTTCTGACAATAATAATTGTCAATGTAATCAAATAGATTATTAGAAGTCTATTGTTGACATGAACGGTCTTAATGTTCTTACTACAGAACAAGATGAAGCTATAAAAGCTATTGAGTCTATTTCTGATGATAATCTTAAAGGAAAAATGCTTGAAGTTTTAATTCAATAAAACTCTAAAAAATAATCTCCTATTATTATTGAAGCCCCTTACCAATTAAGTGAGGTTTTATCCAGATTTCAACAGTCCCATATCTGTGAAATTCTTGTTTCCTTTACGGATTTAAATAGAGAAATTAATCTTTTGAAATTTGAAATTACTCAGATAAAGAAGGATAATAAAAAATTATATCAAAGGGTTTCCTTTCTTGAAACATGTACCCCTAAAGTTGAAGAAATATCATCTACTAGCAGTCTTTCCACTAATAATAGATTTCTCACTCTTATTGACAGAGTAATTTCTCAAAAATGGTTTTTTAGAATAACTTTAGTTATTATCAGAATGTTTATATTACAGAATGAAGTCACCCTTATTAATAGTGGCGTTGATCTTAATTGTCTTCAGGAAGGAATTGTTCCTACCAAATATTATACCAAAACCACTCAATCCCTTGCTCAGGCTAGTGGTGACAAATTAATGGTTAATTATAAATTACCTAATACCTACGTTTGCAATAAAGATATTTGTTTACCTACCCATTTCATATTAGTTAAAAACATGACTCACAAAGTTATTCTTGGACAAGCCCTTTTTGTAACAAAAGAATAAAAACATTTGTTGGTGTTGGAATTCGAAGCATGTACCGTTTCATCTATCACCACAGTTGTTATTATGAACTGTGATAAAATGTCTTTTAATAAAATTAAAATAAATCCATGTACGTTAAGATGATTTATTACTGCTGTTGTACCCCAAAATTTTCCCTCTCATATTTCTCAAAACATTTCAAGAAAAATCTCCAAGTTGCTCAAGTTTGCTCAAGAGTGGGTCAGACAAATCATCTCCTAAGGCAGTCAACCCCAAATTAGGGTTTTGTATTGCATCAAGATCCTTGAGTCCAAATGACCTCAAATTCTCATTTTAGGAAATTGCATCCTATTAAAAATGAGCTTTGGATTGGTCATTTCTCATAAAGTATGAGAAAGTTATGCTTGGTCAAAGTTGAGTTGACTTTTCCTACAAAACCCTAATTTAACAACTTTTGAGTCTTGATGAATTTTGAGCAATACTTGATGAATCATGATCAACCCTTGATAAAATGATGAAATATCCTTCAAAATGAGAATGTTGCCAAAAAATCTTGAGGTTTGACTGTATTTGGGTCACAGTTGACTTTTTCCCTACCACAGTCGATTTTTGGACCCTTTGAGCAATTGACTGAGCAAACTTCCTCTGCAAGGCTTGAAATTTGACATGGATGACCTTGAGAACATATTATGACATTATACGTTATAAATTTGGACATTATAGGTCATTTTTGAAAGTCAACAAAAACACATTTTTTCCAAAGCTTATAACTTGAGCATGGAATATCAAAATGAGATGAGACCAATCCAAGAACACTTCCAAAAGTGCAAAATTGAAGAATTTATGCATTGTTGAAGTTGGGCATTTTTGCAAAATTGCCAAAAGTCAACTATCCCCAAAACTTCAAATTTTGTCAAATGGGCCCATTCTTTTCCACTTGATTTGAACTTCCCACATTTCACACGTGTCCTAGCTTCAGCCTTGTGTCCATTTATCAATTTTATTATTTTTATTTGATTTTTTATTGAATTATTTCATTTTTAATCAAATTAAATCAAATTAAATCCAAATATTGATTGCTTGATATCTTTTTGGCTATTTCAGGACTAAATCATCATCATCAAGGGTATCAAACTCGTATCAAGCATTCCATGTGCAAAAAGATTGAGTTTTGACAATTTTGGAAGGTTTAGTAATGGTGAATCAAATCAAAACCCATGGCATTGATGTGCAAAGATTCAAGGCATATTTGTTAACCTAATACATTCTATCATACATAAGGAAGCTTAAGGCACGATTACAAGAGTTAGAGGCTGCAAGAACCAACCAAACAAAACTTGTAAAAAGTGACAAAAAGTTGGAGATCGAAATCAAGCCTGGAGGCATTTTCAGAAGCAAAACTCAATATCAATCGATTGCTGGAGGTTCACAGAGTCAGAACCAATCCCTAGCAAGCCTCCATACACGCTCAAACGCATTGTAAGTGACACATGGTCCCCCTCTGAATTTGATTTCGTATTTCAAAATCCATGCATCATTACATGAAATCAATGGTATATTTGTAACCACCAGATAATTTCCAAGCTTTCCATATTATTTGATTTCGTTTATCTACTTTGTGGTGCAAAACGCCATTGTTAGGGTTTTTCCTCTTGGATTAGGGTTTTTCATTACAGGTAAAATTAGCCCCATTAATGGCCATGGACGTGACCGGGAGGGGAAGACGAATGCAACCATGGTCTTTGGTGGAGTTTATATGGCCTGAGATGAGTTTTTGGAACGACCTAGGCATTTAGCTGCGGATTCAAATCCGCAGGTAATTTCTTTGCAGGCCTAAGGACATGGACGACAACGTGTCTCCCTCTGATTGGACCTTTCAAATTTTCACGCAGTTTTTTTATTTTCTGGCATATTAGCGCATTATCTCTTATTATTATTATTGCTTAATGTATTAACAACTAAAGCACATTGGCCTAGTGGAAGCAAGCGTTGGCAGTCATGTACAGGACCTGGGTTTGAATCCCAAGCCCCCCATATGCTTTGTTATATTTTTTCTTCAAGTAATCATGTGCTGATCAAGCGTGAGGTCTATCATGCACTCTCAAACATTCAATGGACAGATGGCCATAGGCCAGATCTGATGGCCAAGAGATGATGGTTCATCGTGGACCAAGTCAACCAGCGCGTAGGGAATCCAGGAAAGTCAATGCAGGGCCAGCTCATTTGGGCCACATAATTGCTAAGCAAACCTCCAAATCAGGCCCAAACCTCCTATCTCTTTCTATTTCTTTTATTTAATTTTATTTGTTTTATTATTTTTATTTAATCAATTAACCAATCAAATTTTTTCTTTATAAAAATAAAACCAAAAAATATTTTTCTTCATTAAAACCAAATTTTAATTTTTATTAATAACTACTAATTATATTAATTTAGTTTTAATTAGGATAACTTTAATATATTTTGTAAATAATCAAATTAACTTAGACATAACTAGGTTTTTATTAACATTGATCAATTTTATTTTCTTTCTTTAAATAACACAAAAACCCAAAAATATTTATTTTTATTAATTAGTTTAATTAATTTAATTTAATAATTAATTTAGGATAGTTTATTTCTTAATTCAAAAATAACCAAAAAAAAATCTTTTTTTAATAACAAAAGGGTCAAAACCCTAGAACTCGCATTCGATTTAATTTCCCGCATGGGATCCATTTATTTCAATATTGTATTTGTTCCCGGAATGTAATAGATAATTAGGACTATTTTTATCGCTTTATTTATTTTTTCGCATTTAAATTTCAAAGGGTTGCTTTTGGAGATGTAAATACCCGACGCCTTGTGTGATACGGTGGGAGAACTGACTTAAGGTTTTGCGTTTCGTTCGCACTTGTGCGGTTTAGCAAGAGTCGCCACCGACTTTTTATTTTATCCTAAGGAAAGGTCAAAAAGCACAGAAAAGACCTTTGAGATGGTTCTTGGGTTCGGGGGGTAGATTATGAAAAGGGAAGGTGCTAGCACCCTTTTCATCCATGGTTTTCCATGGGCTCTTAGTTACTTGTTTAGATCGCTTGCCTTTGCTTTTCAATTGTTTGAAATGGTGCTTTGTGTGTGGTTTTGAAAATGCTTTGAAAAAAGAGGCCTTGTCTAGGCAACCTTTGTAATGATTCTTGTTCGAATGTATACAAAGGTGTGTGTCTTTTTGAAAAGATATTTCAATGTTTTGAAAATTGTTTTGAAATTGTGTTGTGAGGTGTGTTTGAAAATGGCAAGGATGTTTTGCAAGCTTTTGATCAAGTAACTAAGAGTTGTCTACCCTATTTTACTCAAAGATCTTTCTTATGTTTTCAACCCTTTTGACAGTGTTATTTCACCATTGTGTTTGGTGAACAACCTTGTGTTAGGATGTTAAACGGGACAGGCGCGGGTCATCGCATACAATCATTGAAAGCAACTTGTGAGACGCTCTAGCAATTTTGTAAGGGATGAGATCATTTTATCGAAGGCAACATCGAGGGTCATCGAGGGACTATGATCTTTGTTTATCGAAGGGGCATTTGCTAGAGTGTCTCATATTCGAGGGACATGATTGCATTTTCCGAGGCAACAAGCGAGGTTACCCTAGAGGTGCAAGTGTGAATTGTGTATTGATTTTCATGCATTTATTCTTGTATTAGGTCATCTAGCGATTGATTTTAGATCTTCGCATACAAACCCTAATTACTATACAATATATTGAAAGCAATAAATTGCAGGAATTTAAAGTCTAAGTTATTACAAAAGAGTATCCGGGGATGGGGGTACAATTATTTACAAATGGGGAGGAGTCTCATAATAATGTCCAAATGTGTGTTACAACCAAATCGAATTATCGCGATTCAAATAACAATAAGAAAAATCAATAGTATGAGATGAATGTATAAATAAATAAAAATATATTCTAAAAAAGATTAAGTATTATTATTATTTTTGTGTTTTTTATGAATTATGTAAATAAAAAGTTTAAAAAGAAAAAATTACTTAAACAAAGATTCTAGTATTTTTTGTATTCTATTATGTAACAAAAATCAATTAGTAAAAGAATGACAATAAAAATTAATTTTTAATAAATCTTACTAATATTATTATTAACAAAATAAACTAAACTAAAGAAATAAAAAAATTAATTAAAATGATTAAAAAGAGTATAAAATAAAAATGAATTAAAATGTGGGCTTAAGGTTTAGTTAGGGGTTAGGCCCAAATGGAAGAAGAATCAAAAAGCCAAAATGGATGAAATGGGGGGGTATGTGCAGAAACACTTGGGCCTAAGGGCATTTGTTGGAGCGGGTCAGGCCCAGAGTGCTGTTGTACAACGTTTTTTTGTTTTGGGGTTCACTCATTAGGGTTTGCAAGTTTGGGTTACAGCGGCGCCGCTCTTGCTCTTCTTCTTCGTTTCTCTCATCTTTCTCCGGCCATGACGCTGATCCTTCCTTAAACCTCCAGGTTGCCGGAGCGCCACCATAGCCCTCTCACCTCTTCACGACAATCCAAGGCCTTTGCTTCGAACGGTATGGTTTCATTTCATTCGCGTTTTAGGGTTTTTTACAGTTTCAATGTTTGATTGTTTGATTCTCTTGATTTTATTCAGATTCATTCTTTAACCCATGGTTGTTATGAATATGATGTAGTAAAGGGGGTGAGAAAACTTACCTTGAGCATTTGTTTCTGAAGAAGAGAGAGGGAGGGTGAGCCGGTGGCGCTCCTTGGTGGCCAGGCGGAGGAAGAGAAATGATGAACTCTTCTTTTCTGGTACCTCTTTTTTGTTGATTTGTTGGTTGATGATGAACTTGCTTCTAAAACTGTTACTGTTGATGCTCTTCGTTGATGATGAATTTGATTATGAAACCCTATTTGCTTTGCTTCTGAATCTCTTCCTCTTCTCTTTGTTGATGATGATATACCTCTGAAACTTGTTTTATCTATCACTTCTGAACCTCTCTTCTTCCTTGTTAATGATAAGCTTGATTTCTGAAACTTATTTTTTTCTGAACCTCTCTTCTTGACTTATTAATGATGAGCTTGATTTCTGAAACTTGTTTCGATGTTGATAGTTTGACAGAAGTTCTGAATACTTTGTTGAAGTTTCTGAAAACCTGTTGTTTTTTGAATATGATGTTAATGATGACAATAGCTTCTGAAACTTTGTGGTTTGTTTGGCAAACTAGTTTGACTGCTAACATGTTTGTTTTTTTTGTTAGTGGTATCAGTTTGGTTGTTGTTTAGCTTGGCAAGCTTGGCCTGTCACAATTTGTGTGACTTGCTGTGGGCTTGGTTTGGCAGTTTGTTAGTTGTTGCTAACTTGGCTTGGAGAGTTTTTGTTGGTGCTATGCAGGTCTATTGTTGTTTCATACAGGTTTGTGTAAGCAGGTTTTGGCAAGCAGGCTTGCAGGTTTTGGCAAGCAGGCTTGCAGGTTTTAGCAAGCAGGTTTGGAGGCTGTAGCTTTGTTACAGCTATGCAGGGTTTTTGAGCTTTGGTTGTGGTTTCACAGTTTTGTTACAGGCTGTGTGTTTTTTGTGGCTTCACAGTTTGACTACAGGCTGTGTGTTTTATTGATTTGAGTAAACAGGTTTGGCCAGCTGCAGTAGGTTGGCTTGTTGAGTTTATGCTTAGGCTTATGCAGGTTCTCCCCCCTGGACTCTTATGCAGTCTCCTCTCTTTATATCTTTTTTTTTTTGTTTTTTTTTTGTCTTTGATAACTTGAAAACAACTTGCTTTTGCCAAAACTGCAAACTCTTTTCACTAAAGGTCCTCTCTTTTCCTCTATCTCTCATAAGCATTTTTTGCTTATTATATTGTAATTTCTGAAAAGTTTGCTGGCTAGAAAGTGATTATGGCTAGGACAAGCTCTTGGCTTGTCAATTGGATTTACCTGCTGCATTGTATTACTTGTTGCATTGTTATACTTTCTGCATTGTGTACCTTCTGTACTTGTATGCTTTTGCTAGTTGGCTTACTTGACAATTTTGCATTCAGTTTGGCATGCTTAGTTTGCTTTGCTGACTTGGTTTGATTACTGCAGTTTGGTTTAGTTTGCAGTACAGTTTGCTTTGTAATGCAGCCTTGTATATCATGGCCTGTGTTTTTGCATTTGAACCAAGTTTATGCTTGCATTTTATTTTTTACTTTTCTCTTTGTGAACCAAGAAGAGAAATATTCTTGTGATTTGCAAAGAGAAAAAATAAAAACATGATGAATCAAATAGCATTCTGATTCCGGCCGGCAAACTTTAGTGATGATTTTCTTTCTTCTTCTATTCATTTGAAAATTCTTGTACTAATTTCTTTTCTTTCTTCTTTTGCAGGTTCGTACCCATTGGACGATAGAGGAAGCAGTAGAAACCAAAGATCTTGAGCATGGGAGCACTTGAAGCTTAGGAGATTTAGGCTTAGGAATAGATAGATTTTTCATTTGTTGTAAACAATTAATATTGTAAATACTATAAGTTGTAATCTTACAATATTCAAATAAAATTTGTAACAACATTTGAAGTAAATAAAAGTCTTTATCCAAAAGAAAATTTCTACTGTCAAATATCTTCCAATCTTTCCCTTTGCCTCTTCACTCTTTATTTAAGATTCCTGATTAAACAATGACTGAAATTGCATTCCACCATTTCCAATACAGATGACTTAAAATCCAAGTAATCCATAAAAACTCTGCAATCTCTTTGCATCAGTATTCCAATCAACATACGCGTTGTGCATTCTAAACAAACAAGCATTTCCATTAACTGGAAAACATTTCACTCCACTAACAAGCATATGCCTTAATGTTCCAAAAAAAAGTCTCAGCTCTTATCCCAGATAATTAGGTTTTGAGAAACAACCAATAAATTTGAACAAGCGTGAAAACAATGTAACAGTTAACTGAATTTCTGAGGATTCAATTTCTTCTGAGAAATACGAGAGAAAACCCTAATTCTGGATTGTCTGCTAAAGAAAAGTCTGTGTGATTGATTCTTGAGCTAATCTTAAAAATCAGAGAAAACCCTGGGATTGTAATGTTCTTGTGAAAAAGGGAGGGCAAATTTTGGGGTACAACAGTTGCCCCTGTTCAATCTTCTTGAACCTGAAGAGTTAGATTGGCAATTTTGCCGTTCGCGACTCGAAGGTAAAAGATGATTGGACACTAGAGTGCCCAAAAATTTGCACTCGTCAAAGCATAGTTGAGGGAATGGGCTTAAAGATGCCATCTGGATATGTGACAGAATCTTGTCAGAGATGGGCTTAAAGATGCCATCCAAGAATGTTTGTTGAACTGTATGTTATAGGTGAAAGGGTGAGTATCAGAAAGGTATCCGTGTTTGGAACGTCTCTGAGCTGGGGGTCTGAATAAGCAATAGATTAGCCTCCTTGTTTGGAGGATCCGTAAACTGTTTTCACGAACTGAATCTGAAGCTTGCTAATCTTATCCTGAAAAGGGTAGAATATTAGCTGAAACACACAGTCATGTTGCATGAAATGTATGATGCAATATATGTGTTATGTCAATGCTTGTGATATATGTATGCAACGAATGCTCATGTAAGCTGGTTAGTCGTCTTGCTGAGGAAGATAAATCCTGGATAGCTAGAGATAATAAAATCTTTGACCGCTGTCAGGGAAAATAAATCCTTGACTGCTGCTGGGGATTGAAAATCCTTTGATCGTTTGAGAATGAGAAGTCCTGGGACCACAGTTGAAGAGTATCTGTGTCTTCAAGCTTTTTGACAACCTCTGTGGGGAGAAGTTATACTGTTGGGGAAAGTCAGGAGTTTGGGTTGTATGCCAATCCACTGGGGATTCCTGTTTTGAGGGGAACCTCGCTGGTGAATATCTGGAAACTCTGTGAGGAATTGAGAATGAGAATATTCATTCTGCTAGGGGAATTTGTGTTGAGGAGCCAAGAACGAGAATCTTCGATCTGTAGGGGATTAAAAACTCGGACAAATTCAATGCTGAGAGTAAAGAAAGCTCTGGAGAATCAAGGATGAGAATCTTGATTTTGTTGGGGAGTAAGAACTCTGTGGGGAATAGCCATACTGTTGCGGAGTGGCTATCCTGCTGGAGAAGCTTATTCTGGTTTGGAAGAAGTTCAGAAGTCAAGTCGTATGCCACTTTGAGAACGAGAATCTTCATTCTGTCGGGAATATCAGAAACTCGGGTTATGTACCACTTTGAGAATGAGAATCTTCAATCTGTCGGGAATATCAGAAACTTAGGTTATATGCCACTTTGAGAATGAGAATCTTCATTCTGTCGGGAATATTAGTAATTCAGGTAATATACCACTTTGAGAATGATAATCTTCATTCTGTCGGGAATATCAGGTTATATGCCACTTTGAGAATGAGAATCTTCATTCTGTCGGGAATATCAGGAGGTTGGGTGTATGCCAATCTACTGAGGAAGCAAAAATGAGAATCTTCATTCAGGCGTTTGGGTCAGAAGGTTGGATGTATGCCAATCCACCGGGGAAGCAAAAATGAGAATCTTCATTAAGGCGTTTGGGTCAGAAGGTTGGGTGTATGCCAATCTACTGGGGAAGCAAGAATGAGAATCTTCATTCAGGCGTTTGGGCCAGGAGGTTGGGAGTATGCCAATCTTCTAAGGTTTCAAGGATGAGAATCTTCATTCTTGAGAGAAATAGAGTTTTAGGAGCTTCATTTGTCCATTATTCTGCTGGCGGGTTGTTTCTGCTGAGATTTAGGAACTCGTCCGTAATTCAACTGAAGTAAAAGCTTTTGTCGAGACTTAGGAACTTGTCCGTAATTCGACTGAATAAAATTTTTGTCGCTTGAATTTGATTGTACCTTTCCTGAAAGGTAAAGGTTAGTGGCATATATCAAACAATGATGTTCTCAAAACAAATGAGATTGTGTTGCATAATGTCCTGACGCACGGAGGTGTAATGTTTTTCAAGATGACCTTTCGCTGAAGAAAATAAATCCCAAACTGGTGAAGGAGAAAAGAGTTAGATTCTTCATCTCTGAAAAGATCAGAATAAATCGCTGAGAGATTCATCTGAAACAGCAAAAACCCGGAATATTTTCTACTGGAATAAGAATCAGGGAGATCTTAGTGTCGATCTGGCCAAAACAGAGAGGGTCATGGATTAACTTTGACTCAACCGGATGATAGAGGAATCTTTGACGACCGTAACTCCAACAGGTGATGAAGGAATCTTCGATGACCATAACTTCCAACAGGTGTTGAAGGAATCTTCTACGACCTTTACTTCCAACAGGTGATGAAGGAATCTTCGATGACCTTTACTTCCAACAGGTGATGAAGGAATCTTCGACGACCGTTACTTCCAACAGGTGATGAAGGAATCTTCGACGATCGTTAATTCCAACAGGTGATGAAGGAATCTTTATCTGTCAATCAAACTGCGTATGTTATGAATGTTGTTGAAATGTAACTTCATTTTGGAGAATAAATCATTGACGAGTGTTGGGGAAATAAACCCATGACTGCGGGTCTGCTAGAGAGGTGATGAACTTCTCGAGGATGCTTGAATTCCTTTTCAGAAGGACTTTGGAGAGATTCGTCATTTCCCCTAGTATCATATGTTTGTGACACCAACAGGAAATTTGGTCTGTATGTAACCCCTTGATGAGATTGACGTTTAATGTCCCAAGTGATGGTGAGGGAGACTTGCCCCAGGTTAATCTGCAATTGAAAGATTTCTTGAAATCTTGACTGGACTGCCCCAGTTTTACTGGATCTCGAGTGATTTGTTGAAATCTTGACTGGACTGCCCCATGTTTACTGGACAATATCATATCAAGTCCCCTTTTGTGGATGGAAGATTTTTGCAACGGTAGTGTCATCCCACTTGAAGTGATTTTATTCACTGAGAGAGCTTTCGTTCATCCAAACATTAACTGTGTGAATTTCTTTGTTGTCAAACAAATAGCTATGTGCAAACAACGATATTCAAATAATGCAAAGTTCATGCTTGTCTCTAAGTTTTGAAAAATGCGTTTTTTTTTAGCAGAAAACTTTTTATAAGACAAATTCAACACAAGATTTAGAGCAAAGCCTTATAGGAGTCAGGATACCTTTTGAAACAATATGCTTTCGAACTAACCCATGCTTCAATTAGGGCTTTTGAAGGGTTGTAACTTGGCTTGGTTCACGGTTTAAGAAACAAAGGATAAAGGCTCAAAGTATATTTGTACCCACCCGCTCTTCATGATGTTCTTCAATCCTAAACTCAGTTAATTGTGCATCTGAACTCCAAATGAGTTTGGAATGACGTTTTGGTGATGGTTCACACAAGTTAAATTTGTTGGAAGGCAGTCATTTTTTGCAACATTTATTGAGGATTTGTAATGACCTCGTTCTTTTGTTCATTATCCCTAATTTTTGTCTGACTGTTCCTGTTTTCGAGATTACAGTCAGCGGGATGCCCCAGCTTTCTTGAGCCTCCTTTGTAGGTTTTGGCTCGGTGGGCTTTTCTTTTCTCTTTTTTTTAGAGATAATGACTGCCTATGAGATAAGGAACCATCACTGCCTTTTGGTTCCCAAGGAATGTTTTTGATGTCATTCGTTGTATTACGAACTGAGGGTTTGCGACTTCAATGCGCATTTTGAATTAACTGAGACTACCCTGCCCCAGGTTTTGATTAAAGGCTTCAATCTTGTGTTTAAAACATAAAACTTCTACTTCTTTGGCTCGAAAGGGTTGACTAGGGATTATCTTCCTTATAACTCCAGTGTTTAGGATTTGAAAGAAACGCCTGTACATCGTCAGCAAGGTCTATCCAAAAGCATACTGTATGAGATTATGGCATTGTTTCGTCATCCTCCCTCTAAAGGCTTGTAGCTTTTTGCAACAGTTAAATGTCATAAAGAAAGTAGAAAGCATAATTCAAGAACAGTGAAAACGAATGGATGAATTCAAGACAAACATATGCAATGCATTAATGAAACAGAGTTTGACATCAACAGATAATTGTTTGAATAACAAAAGAAATTACAACTTGAAAATTCAAATGAAACAAAAGTCTCTTAGTTCGAACTTTTTCATTTCAGGTGGAGAACCCTCAGCGGAAGATTTTCATCTCACCATCCGGCATGAATTTCAGCACTCCTCTGTCAATCAAATCTTGGATCTTGTTTTTCAAATCCCAACAGTCGTCGGTGTCATGTCCATGACTATAGGAGTGGTATACACAAAATGCATCGGGGTGATAGCTAGGATCAGAGGTATTGGGATTCCGAAGAGGATCCTTTAAAGCAGTCAGATTGACCTCCAACAAGCGTTCCAGTATTAGAGGTAATGGTATGTCAGTCTCAGTGAAATGTCTTCCAGATGTATTTTTCTTACGCCGATTACCCTATTGACGCTGGCGAGGTTGTTGCTGGGCTTGTGACCCTGAAGCAAGCTGGGAGCCTTTCCCTTGTCTTCTTGTCTCAAAGGAGGTTGAATGATGACTTGATCTTCAACCCTAGTTGTTTGCCCCACTTGGTTATCTTGAAGCAGTTTGTTGATGAGGACCCTGAGCTCCTCTTGTCTTTGAGCCAGGTCTTGAATGAGAGCCATCTTGCCCACCAGTTATCCCATCATCTGGATCTTCATTGTTGCCAACTCAATCTATAGCCCTTCCAATTTATCATTCCTGATGCCTCCTGGATTCCCTAGGACCATGCCCCTTGTGAGGAGAGCTTTCACTTCTTCTTGCCCCTGAGACAGGTTCAAGAACATTTCTTGAAGTTGAGCGTTTTGAGCCTGGATATCTTCGACAGTCCTCTCTAGAGCCATCTCTACTTGAAATAAACAGTAGGAGAATAAGGAAACCTGAAAGGGAAAACTTGTCATGATACAATGCATGATATGTGGATGCATGTTTTCAAGAATCTCGCGGGGTAAACACAAGAAAATGTTAGAGATTGAACTTCGATCAACATCTTTGATTGGAGAACTTTGTATTGGTGGATTTCTTTCCACGAGAATCAAGCTCACCATGTCAAGTGGGTCATAGCCCTCGATTCAAGTTGTTGTACTTGATCTTTGACGGTGTTTGTTTAGAGTAAAATGAATCCTCTTACCCTTTGGTAGACGTCTGGTTCAATGTGACCCTGCACCAAAGACCCTTGATATCCTTGAAATGGTTATTGAAAATGCTATGGTATGATGTTATGATGTTATGTACAGGTATGAAAAAGTAAGCAAGTGTATATACAAATAATCACATTCACACAAAGCAGACAAGTCCTTAGGTTTAGGCTTGTATGGGGTGTTGTACCCCAAAATGTGCCCTCCCATATTCTTCAAGATTTGCTAAGATCAAGGTTCAAAAATCTCTCAAGGGTTGCACAGCTCAATGGCCTCCTAACAGTCAAAAATTAGGGTTTTGGTTCTGGCAAAGAAATTGAAGTTTCCAAGGGTCAAGTCAAGTCCCACATGCCTACAAACATGGTCAAGCATCCATATGCTAAGTTTTAAGACTCACAGCACAAAATTGCACAGTCAAAAACCCTAATTGCTCAACAGTCCACTGTAGGGGCAAAATGGTCATTTGACAGTCAAAAGTCCAAATTTTTGGTCAACATCTTATTTTGAAGCCACAAACATCATTTGATCAATTCTTGATCATGATTCTCAAGGCATGGCTCAAAAAATCTCAAGATGCAAAAGTTTCCATATTTGGACAGTTGAAAAAGTCAACTGTAACTTGACCAAGGCATAACTTCCACATGGTTTATCAGAAAAATTCCATCCAAAGCTCATTTTGAAGAGAATGACATTTCCTACAACTCCTCTTCACACTTCAAGTCCAAGAAATGCTCTCACAAAAAGTTATCAATCTCAACATTATAGGTCATTTTCAAAAGTCAACAAAAAGGCACTTTAAGTCAAAGACCATAACTTGATATTGGTAAATCAAAACGACATGGGACCAAAGGCATTGGTTAGAAGACTTCAAGACCTTTCCAAAATGTCCAATAACATGATCAAAGCTTAAAACTTGAGCAAGATATGCCTTGTGGAAGTTGGGAAATTTTTGGGAATTTTGAAAAGTCAACTTTTCTTCAAATGCCTCAAAATTGCTAATGGACCTCAATTTTTTCCAAGAATCATCACCCAAAAGCTATGCACGACCCATTGACTTTAAAGGGAGTTATTTTATCATTTTTTATTAATTATTTGAATTATTATTATTATTAGTTCATTTAATTAAAATAAAATATGACAAAAATAGAAAATCATGTTTTCCAATCCTTTTTTGCAGCACATTCTCTCAATAAAGCCTAAATATTTCGTGCACACTCAATATGGAAAGAATTGGCAATGATTGGCATCAAAAAGACATGAAAAAGATTGAAAAAGATTACATTGAAAACCAAATATTTGATTCATGAATGCAAAGGTTTTTTGACTTGGATTTTCAACCTAATTCAGTCACACATATATACTGATGGCAAACCTAATCAAATGGACCTAGAGGCTGCGCTCAGAATCAAATACAAACTTTGCATTTTTTTTCAAAAAATAAAAAAACTGAAAACGCAGCTAGAGGGTGTTTCAAGGAAAGAGAACAATTCCATTACATTCCTGACGCATCAAGGAAGCTTTCTGAATCAAAATCACATCCCCACACGCAGAGAAACGGTAGAACGCCATAGTCCTGTTCAAGAAAACTCTCATAATCGTACTTTGATTTATATGCATATTTCATACATTTTAAATGCTGATTTGTACTAATATGGACTCACTGAAGCTTTTGGTGTATGTTAATTGAACTAATCTTGCTTGTAGCGAAATATACCATTGAAATGTTCTAGGGTTTCCGAAGCTTCCATTTGGGGCTTTGAGTATCTGGAAAAATTAAGCCATAAGACCAGGACCATTGGATTCGTGACCTTCATACGAACTAATTCCATACCTCGCGCTCAATTTATATGAGCCCAGGGCCTAATCGCTATTTTTGTGTTCTTCACTTAGTGGGGGTTTAAAACCACCGCTATCTATTCTATGTTTTCAGGCAAAAGCGATGAAGGAAGAAGAAGACGCTGGCATGTTGAATGCTGGTTGGCCAGTTTGAATAACTGGCGCCCTTTTTTATTATCCCACTAACCCTTTCTTTCTCTCTCATATTGATTATTGCCCACTAAAGGAACAAAGAAACGCGCCTGGCTGGTTGGTTGATGTGTTGTCCTTTAAACATTGGGACCTGGGTTCGATGCCCAGGTCCCTCCCTTCTCCAATATTATTTTTCTTCATGTGTTTCTATGCAGCTTTCATCCTGTGGTCCATCATACACCCCAAAGCCTTGGCACGCCACATGTCTCTAAAGGCCAATCCAAAGGTCAGAATTGGCAGATCACCATGGGCATCAGTCAACTGCTTCCCACACGCGCCAGGAAAGTCAACATGGGCCTGCATTCCATGGGCCAAAATGCTTCCTATATACCTCCATAATTGGCCAGAAAACCCCCTATGGTTTGCATTTTTCTTCTTTTTTTAATTCTCTTTTTTCTTTTGATTAATTATTTTATTTAATTCCATAAAAATAATTTTATAACACAAAATACAAAAAAATCAGAAAGTTAAAAATAAAATATATTTTTATTACTTAATCCACTAATGTTTTATTTTGTAAGTAAATTTAATAATTAACTTAGTTTTAATTTTAGGTTTAATTTTAATGCTTTTCTTAATAAACTAAAAAATGTAGAAATTAGGGTTTTGATACTTCTATTCTTTTTTCCCTTTTTTACCATTATTAATTATTAATTATTTTTGTAAATAAATATGCCATTTAATTAATTAGGGTTAAATTAGGTTACAACTTAAACATTCTTTTTTAATAATTAAAAGCCATTTAGAATTAGGTTTCTTTCAATATTAATTTTCTTTATTCGCTTTAATTTCATAAATACAAAAAAAACATAAAAAAATAAGTCCTTTCCTTCATTTAATTTAATTAATTTAATAATTTCAATTTAATTTCCTCAAAGGGTCCAACGCCCTCGCATCTTCGATTATAATTACATTTCGCGCGCTTGCTTTTTATTTCCCTTTTAAATTTCATGTAATTGCCCCAAAGCTTTGTAATAGATTAATTAGGATATTTACTTTCCGCATTTTATTTATTTCAAATTGGGTCTTGGTTCAATTTGGCGATGTAGACCCGCGCCTTTGTAATAGCGTAGGACTTTTATCTTCCCGCACCTTTTAACTGTTAATAATTTGCATGAAAGAATGAATGGCCAAAAATAAAATCAAAGCGTAGAACACCCAATGCATGATCAAGATGAAACATAACTGAAAATGACACACAATTCACACCCCACTCCTAGGGTACGCCTCACTGTTGCCTTGCCCTTCGAAAGGTGGTCGTCGAGTAAAGGACGTTTTAGTAAGTCCTTATGTCCATGAACATGGCATAAGGGTAGCTTCTAAGGTGTCCTACTATTGCTCGGTGATCACACTGTTGCCTTGCCCCTCGAAACATGGTCGTCGAGTAGAGGACGTTTTAGTAAGTCCTCATGTCCATGAACATGGCATGGGGGTAGCTTCTAAGGTATCCTACTATTGCTCTGGTGACCACAATGTCCCGAACCCTCGAATTGACCCGAACACTTCCAACGGTGGTGCTACCTACCTCTCAATGGTGGGATGGCACTACCTCAAGGACATTTACACAGACTAATTCCTTAGGGTAGGTAGATGACTCGTAGATACTTGCTCTAATTCAAAACAAATCAAAAAACTCTTTTCACACCGGCACTTTTCAAAAAGCTTTCAAAACAATTTTTCAAACACTCTTGAGGACTGATACAAGAGTCGAACTGAAATTTTAAACGAAACTTTTTTCAAACCCACCCACCTTGAAAAGCAAACAAACATTTTGAAAACACAAATGAGCAAGTATCTAAGAGCCCATGGATAACCATGGATAGAAAGGGTGCTAACACCTTCCCTTTCTATAAATCTACCTCCCGAACCGAGAACTAATCTCAATAAGGAATTTTTCTGTGCTTTTGTCCTTTCCACATTGGAGAAAATAAAAGACGGTGGCGACTTTTGCTTTCGCGACATTTCGCGAATCAGCGTTAAACAGTCAGTTCCAGATCCACCGATCACAGAACTGGCGACTCTGCTGGGGACTCTTATAAAGTGAGGCGTACCTTAGGATAGTTCATAACTGTGTTTTCAATTGTTTTGACTTGTTTGCTTTAAATTGTGGGTTTCATCGGAGTTACATAGATCCTAACCCGGATCTGGGGGTACCCTGTTTAGGTAGCATAAGCTGTGAGGGACCTGTCCGGCGTAGACCGACACGGGTGAAGCAGTGGCTACGTTGGTGTGGCACCTTGGTCTGTACTGATATCCCTTGTGTCGCAACGAGGAGAGTATGGGTCTTCTGAGGAGTCGTTAAGCACTAACAGACCTTAGAACCTTAAATGACACAACTTGGCCATTAGAACAGTAGCAGTATGCTACGCCCATTGAGGCTAAACTCTCGTGATGGTTCTGGCCGCAAGAAAAGATTGCGATGCTGGAGTTATGACCGATTGAGGGTAGTCAATGATATTGGGATCCTCTAAGAACCCGGTTACTTTTGATAGGACAGGTATGAACCAACAAACTGAAAGAGGGTAATACCTAGACCTCATGCTGGCCTAAAACTTTAAGGGCTTGTCTTGTGTGACTTGTGTGCCTTACATGTGTGCCTTTGTAAATATTTGTGGTGTGCTTTATCATAACATCATAACATCATGAGCATTGCATGCATCCTGCATAAGGACTGACCATTTCAAAGACAAGAGGGTTTCACCTTTGCTCTGTTTTGTAGGACATCATGATGCCTATGCGAAGGAATATTATCCGGTTCAACTTTGTTCACCCACCTGAGTTGCTTGAGGAGTTGGTTAGCAGAATTCCAAACACCACTTCCTTCATCCAGAGGCATGGTTCTCTTCTCAGTTTAGTCACTGCAAAGCGGGATCAACAGTTGATGAGTGTCCTGACCCAGTTCTATGACCCTCTGTACCAGTGTTTCACCTTTCAAGACTTCCAGCTGGTCCCTACCCTGGAAGAGTTCTCTGATTTGCTTGGTATCCCTATCTTGGATCAGACTCCCTTCACTGGTTGGGAAAAGACCCTCAGGCTTGAGGAGGTTGCTGCAGCTCTTCCCTTGACACATCAAGAAGTAATGGACAACTGGGTGACTAGAAGCGGAGTTAAGGGTTTCTTGGCCAAGTTTCTGATTGGTAAAGCTAACAGTTTCTGGAATGACTTGGACTTTAGGGCATATGAAGACATCTTGGCTCTCTTAATCTATGGGCTAGTCTTGTTTCCTAATCCTGACAACTTCATCAATGTCACTGCCATAAGGATCTTCATGTCTCAGAATCCTGTGCCCACTCTCTTGGGTGACATCCTGCAACAACTTTATACTCGTACTGCCCGAAGACGAGGAACTCTGTGGTGTTGTATCCCTTTGTTGGTGAGGTGGTTTATTTCGCACCTCCCTAAGTTCGTGCTGAAGAACCAAGAAGGAAGAGGTTGGGCTCATAGGTTAATGTCCCTCACTGATAAGGACATCATTTGGACTTTCAGAGGTTTGGATGAGGTAACTGTTATTGATCGTTGCGGAGAATACCCTAATGTTCCTTTGATTGGTACTCAAGGAGGAATCTCTTACAATCCATGTCTAGCGCTCCGTCAGTTTGGAAGAGCCAGAAGAGAAGGGCCTCATGAGATGTTGGTGCCTCACATCAGTTTTGAGTTTCAGGTGGATAGTGACGAGATGCGTCGTAGGTTCATCAAGGCTTGGGACAGAGTTCATAAAGCTGATCCACAAGAGTTGGGGCCAAAGACTTCTTTACCTATGGAAGCCTACTACAAATGGGTCCGCATCCGTGCTCAGAAGTTAGGTATGCCATACGAAGCCGTCAGACCCGTCATTCTTGAGTATCCTGACAAAGACGGGGCTCCTCCAACTGTCCTCCCTCCTCAGATACCTACTGATTATGAGACATTAAAGAGGTCTTGGTCGCAACTCCGAGAAGAACGGGATTCGTATCGGGAAAAGTTCAACAAGCAGGAATTGAAGATCCGGAAGCTGACAAAGCAGTTGGAAAATGAGCGAGCCCTGAATGACTACATCCGTACTGAGAAGAGGAGACCCTGGGATCAATAAGGAGCTCTGGATGTTATTTTACAGTTTTATTTCCCCTTTTCAGTATTTCCCTTTTATGTAACGCCTAAGGGCAATCTGTTGAACAATTTAAGTTTCAAAGTTGAATCTAATGAAGGGTGTTCCTTTTTTGTTTACAAAGTTGATTCCCGATTGTCTTTGAAAACATAAATCATATGCATTCCATTCATCATGTGCATAGCAGGTATTCTTCTTTTCGGGTTTCTTACTGTTCTTCGCTGTTTATTTCAGCATCATGAACCCTGACTCATCATCAACCGAGATGTCTATAAAGGCCCTTCAGGCGCAGAACGCACAATTTCAGGAGCTGATCATGGGTTTGGCTCAAGGCCAAGAAGAGCTGAAGGCTTTACTCCTGAAGAAGGAGAAGAAGAAGAAGAGAACTGTTCTTTTCAACTCGGGCTGGAGGTTTGGTAACGCTCTGCAGAATGAAGAAGTTGGTTCTTCTGTAGGCAAAGACAGTCCCCAAGGGGGAAAGGCTCCTAGTCCGGTAGTCTCTGACAACGAGACTGACTTTAATGAGGAACAGTATCCTCCTGCTGAAGATCGGTACAAGCAGTTGGAAGACAGACTGAACGCTATGGAGATCCAACAAGTGCCTGGGCTGGATTTCGGAGACTTGGGCTTATCTACTGGTGTGATCATTCCTCACAAGTTTAAGGAACCATCTTTCACCAAGTATGATGGGGCGTCTTGCCCCAAGCTACACCTCAGATCTTATGTGCGAAAAATTCAACCGTACACAGTGGACAAGAACTTGTGGATCCACTTCTTCCAGGAGAGTCTTTCAGGGACTCATCTCGAATGGTTCTATTAGCTGGATGGGACTAAAGTTCGTAACTGGGAGGAGTTGGCTACTGCTTTTTACAAGCAGTATCAATATAATGCCGACCTTGCTCCTACACGTACCCAACTCCAGGGTATGTCGCTAGGATCAAGCGAAGGTTTTAAAGAGTATGCACAGAAGTGGAGGGATCTGGCTGGCAGGGTGCAGCCTCCGTTGACTGACCGTGAGCTGGTGGATATGTTCTTGGGGACCCTCTCCGGGCCATTCTTCAATCATCTTATCGGTAATTCGTCTGCAGGGTTTACTGATCTTATTCTGACTGGGGAAAGGATAAAGGCTGGAATGAAGTCCGGTAAAATTCAGAAGGGTGCATCCTTAAGTTCTGAGAAGAAACCCTTTAAGAAGGAGGCCAGTGTTGTGTATGGGCCTAGGAGGCAAGAGAAACCAGAACGCCGCCAATCTGTCAACGCGGTAATGATTGCAAAGCCTGCTGCCGCTCCTCGGCAAACCAATCCACCCAGGGCTGAAAGACCCAGAAGAGAGTTTACCTGTCAAAGTATGACCCTATCGCAAATCTTGCCGCAGTTGCTATCCACCAATTTGGTGACTGTTAGAGAGGCCCCGAAGGTTGTGAATACTGCCTCTCCCAAGTATAATCCAAATGCCCAATGTGCTTATCACTCCGATAGCCCGGGGCATTCTACTGATGACTGTTGGGCCTTAAGGAATAAGGTGCAAGACCTTATTGATGCGAAGGAGATACAATTTGAAGCGCCTGAGAGGCCAAATGTGGTGACTGCTCCTATGCCCCAGCATGGAGTGAATGTCGTTGATGAAGATGTGTATGCCGTTTCTGTGAATGATGTAGCTACTCCTCTAATGACTGTTAAGAGGAACCTACTGTTGGCCGGTTTATTTCCGGGTTGTAGCAAAGGTTGCCTTTTCTGTGCTGTTTCCCTTTCTGGTTGTCCTTTGCTGAAGTTGGGCATCCAAAGCCTGATGGACAGCAAGGAGATTCTGTTCAAGAAGACCGCCGTTCCGTTTGTTCCTGTGGAAGAAGTATCTGTTGTTACAATCTTCAGTAATCCGATCAAGGCTCCCCCGAGGAAGCCGGTTAAAATCATGACTGTCGCACCCATTGTTATTACTGTTTCGGGGCCCCTCCCCTATGAATCTGATAAGGCTGTCCCATGGCACTATGGGGCAGATGTATATGTACATGGTATAAAGCAAGAGTTCAACACTGGTACCAGTATCAGCAATATCACTGGTCCAGCCAAAGTAACCCGCAGTGGCAGGCTCTTCTCGCCTGACATTGCACCGCCATCCATTCGAAGACCTCTCGTTATAACACCTGCAAGTGCACCTGTTCCCATTTCTGATCAAGTTGCTTCCCCTGCTGCCGAGTCATCTAATGCTCGGGGCAAAGGGATTGAAGATGAGCCTGCCCGGATGGAGGCACCAAAATCTGTGAACGTTGAAGCCTCCCAACAAGAGATGGAGGAAATTCTTAAAATAATCAAGAAGAGTGACTTTAATGTTGTTGAACAGCTGGGGCATACCCCTTCCAAGATCTCTATGCTCTCCTTGCTGTTGTGCTCAGAGGCCCATGCTAAGGCCCTGATTTCATTTCTCAAGACGGCTCATGTACCACAAGAGACCTCTGCAGACCAGTTTACTGATTGCGTAGCCAATCTGACGGCCGACAATGGTTTGCGTTTCTCGGATGCTGACCTTACTGCTAAAGGAAAGAACCACAATGATGCCCTGCATGTCTCTATTGAATGCAGGGGCACTACTCTTGCGCACATGCTGGTGGACACCGGTTCTTCCCTGAATGTGCTACCCAAAAAGGCCTTAGACCGGTTGGATTGTGAGGGCCTGGAGCTGAAACCTAGCAACATCATTGTCAGAGCCTTTGACGGTTCTAAGAGGATGGTTCATGGAGAGGTAGACATTCCTATTCGTGTGGGTTCTCAAGTATTCGACTCAACTTTCTATGTGATGGATATCCGTCCATCTTATTCCTGTTTACTGGGTCGACCTTGGATCCACAAAGCTGGGGCAGTAACCTCTACCCTACATCAAAAGCTCAAGTACCCTGTCAGAGGGAAGATTGTCACTGTGCAGGGAGAGGAGGAGTATATGGTTAGTCACTTGAATTCCTTCCGATATATTGAGATGGACGGGGAGTTTATTGAAACCCCCTTTCAGCATTTTGAAGAGGTACCTCCAACTTTGGCAGCAGCAGAAACAGTGGTCGAAGAGGACTTTCCTTTGAAGATGGCTTCCTTGAAGGACGCCCGGGCTGTAATCAAGAAAAAGGCTCAGAGGGTTGTGCGCAAGGCAAGGACCAGAAGACCTCCTGTGCTCATTACCAATCCAGGAGTGAATGCTATTGGCGATGAAGATGAAGTGGAAGAGTCAGAGTTTGATAGCTGGATCTACCCGACGACTGATGGTGGATTGACCAATTGGACTGCTAAAGATCATACTCCTGTTACTTTTATTACGCAGTAATAAACTCCTTTGTTTTTGTTATTTGTAATAAACAATGAATTGAAACTCTATGGCCCGGTGTCTTACCCGGGGCACCGTGGCTTCATTTGTGAGGGTATATTAATTGTCATTTCATATATCATGAATAAAGACCTTGGACGTTTTCTCGCATTTCAAATCTTATGCTCCTTTTCTTTCGTTCCTTTCTTTATATATTGCAAAACAACTGTATTTACACACACTCACTCATACAGGTTTCAATCCACTCTGGATCTCACTGGTAACGACTCTGCTACTGCCAGTTATGACTTCGAAAATCCGATCAACTTAGCCGAAGACGAAGGTGAAGATGATTGCGAAGTGCCTGGCGAACTTGCAAGACTGTTACTCCAGGAAGAGAGGGCAATTCAACCACATGAAGAGCCGGTGGAAACGATAAATCTGGGTACCGAGACGAACAGAAAGGAGGTCAAGATTGGTGCCAACCTAGAGCTCAGCGTGAAGCAACGGTTGACTCAGATGTTACATGATTATATGGAGATCTTTGCCTGGTCCTACGAAGACATGCCCGGGTTGGATACCGACATTGTGGTCCATCATTTGCCTACCAAGGAAGACTGCCCTCCGGTTAAGCAAAAGGTCCGCCGTATGCGTCCAGAGATGTCTGAGAAGATCAAAGCTGAGGTTATGAAGCAGTTTGATGCCGGATTTCTTGCAGTGACTTCTTACCCTCAGTGGGTTGCTAATGTGGTGCCGGTACCAAAGAAAGATGGAAAGGTCAGAATGTGTGTCGATTACAGGGATCTGAACAGGGCTAGCCCCAAGGATGACTTCCCCCTACTTCACATTGATGTCCTTGTTGACAATACTGCTCAGCATAAGGTGTTCTCTTTCATGGATGGCTTTTCAGGTTACAATCAGATCAAGATGGCTCCTGAAGACATGGAAAAGACTACCTTTGTTACTCAGTGGGGCACCTTCTGCTACAAGGTCATGCCATTCGGGTTAAAAAATGCTGGGGCAACCTACCAACGTGCCATGGTTGCTTTATTTCATGACATGATCCATCATGAGATTGAAGTGTATGTCGACGACATGATTGCAAGGTCCCAAACTGAGGAAGAACACCTTGATCATCTGCAGAAATTGTTTGACCGTCTGAAGTTGTACAAGCTGAGGTTGAACCCGAACAAGTGCACCTTCGGGGTTAGATCGGGGAAGTTGCTAGGCTTCGTTATAAGTGATAAGGGTATTCAAGTGGACCCTGCCAAGGTTAAAGCCATTCAATAGATGCCAGCTCCTAAGACAGAGAAAGAAGTCAGAGGCTTTTTAGGACGCCTGAATTACATTGCTCGATTCATCTCGCATCTAACCACTACTTGTGAACCAATCTTCAAGCTGCTGAAGAAAGATCAGGTAGTACGTTGGAATGATGAATGTCAGGCCGCTTTTGACAGAATCAAAGAGTATCTCCAAGAACCACCCATCCTTATGCCACCGGTTGAAGGGAGACCTCTGATACTATACCTGACAGTACTTGACAACTCAATGGGGTGTGTGCTGGGGCAGCATGACGAGTCTGGCCGAAAAGAGCATGCCATTTATTACCTTAGCAAAAAGTTTATCGACTGTGAGACCCGATACTCACTGCTCGAGAAAACTTGCTGCGCTTTGGTATGGGCTGCTCGCCGGCTGAGACAGTATATGCTGACTCACACTACTTTGTTGATTTCAAAGATGGATCCAATAAAATACATATTTGAAAATCCTGCTCTGTCTGGGAGAATAGCAAGATGGCAGATGATCTTGACAGAATACGACATCCAGTACACGACTCAGAAAGCCATCAAAGGAAGTGTATTGGCAGACCACTTGGCACACCAGGCAGTAGACGACTATCAGTCAATGAACTTCGAGTTTCCAGACGAGAGTATCATGATAGTGACTGATTGTGAAGTACCTGGATCGGATGAAGGACCTGAGGAAGGATCCCGATGGTCTATGAACTTTGACGGAGCCTCCAACGCTTTGGGTAACGGTATCGGCGCTGTGATCATATCCCCCCAAGGCACTCATACTCCACTCACTACCCGGCTATGTTTCAACTGCACCAACAACATGGCAGAGTATGAGGCATGCATCATGGGTCTCCAAGCTGCGATCGACTTAAGGATCAAGTTTCTGAGTGTCTTCAGAGATTCCGCTCTCGTGATCAATTAGATCAAAGGGGAGTGGGATACGAAACATCCGAATCTTATTCCTTACAGAGAATGTGTATTGACATTGATCCCCCACTTCACAGAGATAACCTTTGAACATTTCCCAAGAGAGGAGAATTAGTTAGCGGACGCGTTAGCTACGATGTCTTCCATGTTCAAAGTCAAATGGGACAATGAGGCTCCCCGGATCATCATCTGGAAAGTGGTCGAACCGGCATACTGTTGTGATCTCGAGACTGAATTGGTGACTGAGAAGCCTTGGTACCATGAGGTGAAGAGATACTTGGAAGCTCAGGAATACGCCGAAGGTGCATCTGTCAACGATAAGAAGTTTCTAAGAAGATTCGCAGCAAAGTTCTTCCTTAGCAGTGGCATCCTGTATAAGCGAAACCATGATTCGACCTTACTGCGTTGTGTGGATAAGACTGAAGCGGAAAGGATCATGGAAGAGCTACATGAAGGGACCTTCGGAACGCATTCCAGTGGACACACTATGGCAAAGAAAATCCTTCGGGCAGGGTATTTCTGGTCCACAATGGAATCCGACTGTTACCAACACTCTCGGACATGCCATAAATGCCAGATATATGCAGACAAGGTGCATGTTCCTCCAGTTCCTCTGAATGTTATGACTGCGCCTTGGCCGTTTGCAATGTGGGGCATAGATATGATCGGCGAGATTAAACCTACAGCGTCCAATGGGCATCGCTTCATCCTGGTAGCGATCGATTATTTTACAAAATGGGTTGAAGCAGCTTCCTACGCTACGGTAACCAAGAACGTTGTGGCACGGTTCATTCGGCATAACCTGATCTGTCGGTACGGCGTCCCAGAAAGAATCATTACGGACAATGGCACCAACCTCAATAACAAGATGATCACTGAGCTCTGCGAGCAATTTAAGATACAGCACCACAACTCTTCTCCTTACCGGCCGAAGATGAATGGGGCTGTAGAGGCAGCAAATAAGAACATCAAGAAAATCGTGCAGAAGATGACAGTGACTTATAAAGATTGGCACGAGATGTTACTGTTTGCTCTACATGGGTACCGTACCTCAGCAAGGACGTCAACCGGGACAACCCCTTTCTCCTTGGTCTACGGCATGGAGGCAGTCTTACCGATCGAAGTGCAGATACCCTCTCTCCGGATAATGAAGGATGCAGATCTGAGTGAAGATGATTGGATCCAGACACGACTTGATCAGCTAAATCTAATTGACGAAAAGGGACTCAATGCTATTTGTCATGGTCAGACGTACCAAAAACGGATAATCAGGGCATTTAACAAAAAGGTCAGACCACAGGAATATCAAGTTGGGGATCTGGTAATCAAGCGTATCATCCTTCCCCAGAGTGATCCAAGGGGCAAATGGACCCCTACATACGAAGGGCCATTTGTGGTTAAACATGTGTTCTTAGGAGGAGCCATGATCCTAACCAACATGGATGGTGACGACCTTCCTCACCCCGCCAATGCAGACATAGTAAAAAGATACTACGCATGAAAAAAAGACCCGCTAGGTTGACATACCTAGGCAAAAATTAGGGCTTCCCGGCGAACCAAAAGGGTTCGGGCAAAATGAAGGGATGAAATAAAAAAAATCTGTACACCCGGCAAGTCGAAAACCTGAAAAGGCGGCTTGGGCAAAAATGGGTATCCCGGTGGACTGAAAACCCGAAAGGGCGGTCCAGGCAAAAGTTAGGGATAAAGCGTAATACTATGTCTCATTGGATCACTTTGCATCCAGAATCCGGTATCAACATCAAGTTCAGACGGCATCGATCAATCAGCTTCATCTTCAGCTAGGTCATCAAGTGATGAGACGCTCGAAGATATAAAGGCGATAGCAGAGTTGGAACCCAGTGGGATTATTCTTTTCTCACAGCTGTTTTATATTCCTTTGTACAAATTTGTATTAAACTCTTTTGTTCGGCGGCGTTCTCTTACTAGGACGTCAGCCTCTTGTACATAAACGCCTATTTACGGGCAAATTCAAAAATCAATATAAAAATCACTTTTCAGTTAAAATTGCCAATTATTTTTCCTTTTCTGTTTTGTTTTGCGAAGAACGTCCAAGGTTCAATTTGTGATATATGCATTTGACACTAATTGTTACCTCATGAATATTTGCATACGAAACAAAGGAATAATTACAGGTAACATTAGAAGCAGGGGAAATAATGAGTGGTCTAAGCGATCTAATTGTTCTATCCATCAAGGTACCAAGGTAAGTTCAACCGAAGAACATAACCAGATACCTTAATTCCCCAGAGAGTGAGCCAACAAGTCAATGCACTCTCCCCAAGCAAAGCTTCTACCAGCCTTAAGGAAGTTGGGTATCCTCCCGCAGATCTCAACATTCCCCGGCACAATATACGGACATTCTTAACAAGCATCCCCGGCAGTCTTGGTCTAAGACTGTTCCCCGGCGGTATACCAGGCATTCAGCGGAGCCACTTCCCCAATACATCTCAAAAATTTCCCCAGGAGAGTCCAGTATAGTTCAAGATTTCCCCAGGAAGGTTTGAATCCATCTCCCCAACAGTAAGCTTATCCCCAGTAGATTCTGGAAGCTTATCCCCTGCAGAGCACGAACGCGTCCCCCGGCTTTATTCAAAGGTTATTTCCCTACCAGGATATAACTGGGTTATCCTCAGCCAAAAGCCACGGAAAGATCGTCCTCGACGAATCCTTCTTATCCCCAGCGGAGTCTATTAACACTTCCAACATCAACGGTATCCCCAGTGGAGTTACCATCAATATCCCAGCAAAGTATCTCTCTCCCACAGAGTACTGTTCCCCAGCAAGATCGCTAGAATAACTTTCTCCCCGCAGAGTAATCCTTTCGCCAAGTTTATTCCCCAACGGAGTTCTCTCTCCTACCGGTATTCTTGCAACTGTCATCCCCAGCGGAAATAACAAAGCACTATTTTCCATATCAGCCCAGGATTCAACCTCCCGACACCCGTCAAGGATTTATTTTCCTAAGGCGAAAACATACATTCATAAACATCGCACTTCCATACATTATAGCATGCATGTACGCATCATGAACATACAATTTCATTTATGTTGAGAACATCATTGCTTGATCCATATCATGCATTGCATATGACTGACCTTTACCTTTCAGGAAAGGTCCAATCAAGTTCTCAACTATGTCCAAGGCCTTCTCTGGTTCAGTCAGATCGACCCTAAGATCTCCCTGATTCTTATCCAGTTGAAGATATTCCAAGACCTTCTCTGGTTCAGTCAGATCGACCCTAAGATCTCCCTGATTCTTATCCAGTTGAAGATATTCCAAGACCTAGCCTGGTTCAGTTAAATCGACCCTAAGATTTTCCTGATTCTTATCAAGTCAAAGGCCTTCTCTGGTTCAGTCGGATCGACCCTAAGATCTCCCTGATTCTTATCCAGTTGAAGATATTCCAAGACCTTGTCTGGTTCAGTTAAATCGATTCTAAGATTTTCCTGATTCTTATCCAGTCAAAGCTAATCCAAGACCTTCTCTGGTTCAGTCAGATCGACCCTAAGATCTCCCTGATTCTTATCCAGTTGAGGATATTCCAAGACCTTGCCCGGTTCAGTTAAATAGACCCTAAGATTTTCCTGATTCTTATCCAGTCAAAGGCCTTCTCTGGTTCAGTCAGATCGACCCTAAGATCTCCCTGATTCTTATCCAGTTGAAGATATTCCAAGACCTAGCCTGGTTCAGTTAAATCGACCCTAAGATTTTCCTGATTCTTATCCAGTCAAAGGCCTTCTCTGGTTCAGTCAGATCGACCCTAAGATCTCCCTGATTCTTATCCAGTTGAAGATATTCCAAGACCTAGCCTGGTTCAGTTAAATCGACCCTAAGATTTTCCTGATTCTTATCCAGTCAAAGGCCTTCTCTGGTTCAGTCAGATCGACCCTAAGATCTCCATGATTCTTATCCAGTTGAAGATATTCCAAGACCTTGCCCGGTTCAGTTAAATCGACCCTAAGATTTTCCTGATTCTTATCCAGTCAAAGGCCTTCTCTGGTTCAGTCAGATCGACCCTAAGATCTCCCTGATTCTTATCCAGTTGAAGATATTCCGAGACCTTACTTGGTTCAGTTAAATCGACCCTAAGATTTTTCTGATTCTTATCCAGTCAAAGGCCTTCTCTGGTTCAGTCAGATCGACCCTAAGATCTCCCTGATTCTTATTCCAGTTGAAGATATCCAAGATTCTCTCAGTGTCCCTGTTGAGGTAGTAATCGTCCAAGATTCTCTCAGCGTCCCTGTTGAGGTAGTAATCGTCCAAGGTTCTCTCAGCGTTCCTGTTGAGGTAGTAATCGCCCAAGGTTCTCTCATCGTCCCGTTGAGGTAGTAACCATCCCTGATTCATTCACCACCGTTTGAAGCTCCAGACCCGACTCCTGTAACCAACCAGGGTGCAACTATACAAAGAGTTTGAAGACCAGGTCCTGTAACAGGCCAGGTAATCATCTTCTTTTTCAGGTACGCAAGTTCTCGCTAAGGAATCTCTTACGCGATCGACACCCAGATGGAATCTATAAGCCCATCCACCTATCCGTCACCTCTCCACATGGCATCTATAAGCCCATATTCCTATCCATCAATCTCCAAATGGCAGCTGTAAGCCCATTCCCATCATCACACTGCTACTATGTGAGCGCAAATTTCTGGGCACTTTAGTGTCCAATCATCTTCCACCTTCAGATTACGAAAGGCACGTCAGCCAATCTACATCCTCAGGTCTAAGAAGATTGAACAGGGGCAACTGTTGTACCCCAAAATTTGCCCTCCCATATTCTTCAAGATTTGCTAAGATCAAGGTTCAAAAATCTCTCAAGGGTTGCACAGCTCAATGGCCTCCTAACAGTCAAAAATTAGGGTTTTGGTTCTGGCAAAGAAATTGAAGTTTCCAAGGGTCAAGTCAAGTCCCACATGCCTACAAACATGGTCAAGCATCCATATGCTAAGTTTTAAGACTCACAGCACAAAATTGCACAGTCAAAAACCCTAATTGCTCAACAGTCCACTATAGGGGCAAAATGGTCATTTGACAGTCAAAAGTCCAAATTTTTGGTCAACATCTTATTTTGAAGCCACAAACATCATTTGATCAATTATTGATCATGATTCTCAAGGCATGGCTCAAAAAATCTCAAGATGCAAAAGTTTCCATATTTGGACAGTTGAAAAAGTCAACTGTAACTTGACCAAGGCATAACTTCCACATGGTTTATCAGAAAAATTCCATCCAAAGCTCATTTTGAAGAGAATGACATTTCCTACAACTCCTCTTCACACTTCAAGTCCAAGAAATGCTCTCACAAAAAGTTATTAATCTCAACATTATAGGTCATTTTCAAAAGTCAACAAAAAGGCACTTTAAGTCAAAGACCATAACTTGAGATTGGTAAATCAAAATGACATGGGTCCAAAGGCATTGGTTATAAGACTTCAAGACCTTTCCAAAATGTCCAAGAACATGATCAAATATTAAAAATTGAGCAAGATATGCCTTGTGGAAGTTGGGAAATTTTTGGGAATTTTGAAAAGTCAACTTTGCTTCAAATGCCTCAAAATTGCTAATGGGCCTCAATTTTTTCCAAGAATCATCACCCAAAAGCTATGCACGACCCATTGACTTTAAAGGGAGTTATTTTATCATTTTTTATTAATTATTTGAATTATTATTATTATTAGTTCATTTAATTAAAATAAAATATGACAAAAATAGAAAATCATGTTTTCCAATCCTTTTTTGCAGCATATTCTCTCAATAAAGCCTAAATATTCCGTGCACACTCAATATGGAAAGAATTGGCAATGATTGGCATCAAAAAGACATGAAAAAGATTGAAAAAGATTACATTGAAAACCAAATATTTGATTCATGAATGCAAAGGTTTTTTGACTTGGATTTTCAACCTAATTCAGTCACACATATATACTGATGGCAAACCTAATCAAATGGACCTAGAGGCTGCGCTCAGAATCAAATACAAACTTTGCATTTTTTGTCAAAAAATAAAAAAACTGAAAACGCAACTAGAGGGTGTTTCAAGGCAAGAGAACAATTCCATTACATTCCTGACGCATCAAGGAAGCTTTCTGAATCAAAATCACATCCCCACATGCAGAGAAACGGTAGAACGCCATAGTCCTGTTCAAGAAAACTCTCATAATCGTACTTTGATTTATATGCATATTTCATACATTTTAAATGCTGATTTGTACTAATATGGACTCACTGAAGCTTTTGGTGTATGTTAATTGAACTAATCTTGCTTGTAGCGAAATATACCATTGAAATGTTCTAGGGTTTCCGAAGCTTCCATTTGGGGCTTTGAGTATCTGGAAAAATTAAGCCATAAGACCAGGACCATTGGATTCGTGACCTTCATACGAACTAATTCCATACCTCGCGCTCAATTTATATGAGCCCAGGGCCTAATCGCTATTTTTGTGTTCTTCACTTAGTGGGGGTTTAAAACCCCCGCTATCTATTCTATGTTTTCAGGCAAAAGCGATGAAGGAAGAAGAAGACGCTGGCGTGTTGAATGCTGGTTGGCCAGTTTGAATAACTGGCGCCCTTTTTTATTATCCCACTAACCCTTTCTTTCTCTCTCATATTGATTATTGCCCACTAAAGGAACAAAGAAACGCGTCTGGCTGGTTGGTTGATGTGTTGTCCTTTAAACATTGGGACCTGGGTTCGATTCCCAGGTCCCTCCCTTCTCCAATATTATTTTTCTTCATGTGTTTCTATGCAGCTTTCATCCTGTGGTCCATCATACACCCCAAAGCCTTGGCACGCCACATGTCTCTAAAGGCCAATCCAAAGGTCAGAATTGGCAGATCACCATGGGCATCAGTCAACTGCTTCCCACACGCGCCAGGAAAGTCAACATGGGCCTGCATTCCATGGGCCAAAATGCTTCCTATATACCTCCATAATTGGCCAGAAAACCCCCTATGGTTTGCATTTTTCTTCTTTTTTTTTAATTCTCTTTTTTCTTTTGATTAATTATTTTATTTAATTCCATAAAAATAATTTTATAACACAAAATACAAAAAAATCAGAAAGTTAAAAATAAAATATATTTTTATTACTTAATCCACTAATGTTTTATTTTGTAAGTAAATTTAATAATTAACTTAGTTTTAATTTTAGGTTTAATTTTAATGCTTTTCTTAATAAACTAAAAAATGTAGAAATTAGGGTTTTGATACTTCTATTCTTTTTTCCCTTTTTTACCATTATTAATTATTAATTATTTTTGTAAATAAATATGCCATTTAATTAATTAGGGTTAAATTAGGTTACAACTTAAACATTCTTTTTTAATAATTAAAAGCCATTTAGAATTAGGTTTCTTTCAATATTAATTTTCTTTATTCGCTTTAATTTCATAAATACAAAAAAAACATAAAAAAATAAGTCCTTTCCTTCATTTAATTTAATCAATTTAATAATTTCAATTTAATTTCCTCAAAGGGTCCAACGCCCTCGCATCTTCGATTATAATTACATTTCGCGCGCTTGCTTTTTATTTCCCTTTTAAATTTCATGTAATTGCCCCAAAGCTTTGTAATAGATTAATTAGGATATTTACTTTCCGCATTTTATTTATTTCAAATCGGGTCTTGGTTCAATTTGGCGATGTAGACCCGCGCCTTTGTAATAGCGTAGGACTTTTATCTTCCCGCACCTTTTAACTGTTAATAATTTGCATGAAAGAATGAATGGCCAAAAATAAAATCAAAGCGTAGAACACCCAATGCATGATCAAGATGAAACATAACTGAAAATGACACACAATTCACACCCCACTCCTAGGGTACGCCTCACTGTTGCCTTGCCCTTCGAAAGGTGGTCGTCGAGTAAAGGACGTTTTAGTAAGTCCTTATGTCCATGAACATGGCATAAGGGTAGCTTCTAAGGTGTCCTACTATTGCTCGGTGATCACACTGTTGCCTTGCCCCTCGAAACGTGGTCGTCGAGTAGAGGACGTTTTAGTAAGTCCTCATGTCCATGAACATGGCATGGGGGTAGCTTCTAAGGTATCCTACTATTGCTCTGGTGACCATAATGTCCCGAACCCTCGAATTGACCCGAACACCTCCAACGGTGGTGCTACCTACCTCTCAATGGTGGGATGGCACTACCTCAAGGACATTTACACAGACTAATTCCTTAGGGTAGGTAGATGACTCGTAGATACTTGCTCTAATTCAAAACAAATCAAAAAACTCTTTTCACACCGGCACTTTTCAAAAAGCTTTCAAAACAATTTTTCAAACACTCTTGAGGACTGATACAAGAGTCGAACTGAAATTTTAAACGAAACTTTTTTCAAACCCACCCACCTTGAAAAGCAAACAAACATTTTGAAAACACAAATGAGCAAGTATCTAAGAGCCCATGGATAACCATGGATAGAAAGGGTGCTAACACCTTCCCTTTCTATAAATCTACCTCCCGAACCGAGAACTAATCTCAATAAGGAATTTTTCTGTGCTTTTGTCCTTTCCACATTGGAGAAAATAAAAGACGGTGGCGACTCTTGCTTCCGCGACATTTCGCGAATCAGTGTTAAACAGTCAGTTCCAGATCCACCGATCACATGGGGTCCGTAGGTAAGTACCCTCTTGAAGTTAGTTGGCTTAACCTGTCCTATAAATAGTAACCGGGTTCTAAGGAGCTCAATATCACTGGATTATTTTCTGTGTTCATTGTTTCAGTTTAGCCACTTTACTGGTGACCGAAATATTCCAAGAAAACAACCCTCAATGAGTGTAGTATAGAGTATCTACCAACTTCGGACTGCACCAAAGTCGGTCATCTCACTACCCCTAAAAAGGCCAGGATGGTCAAGTAAGGTTCTAAGAGTTCGTTAGTGCTTTATGACATCACTCAGCAGCCCTGTATTCTCTTTGATTGACTCAGGTTACCGGTACCCACAAATATGTCGCACTAACATAGCCACTGCTTCAACCATGTCGGTATACCCCGCACAGTTTCCTCGCAGTTTATTGCTACTTACCTCCTACAAGGTGCCCCCAAATCCGGGTGTAGGATTTAAAACAAACCCAAACAAGGAACCCAACATGTAAAGCAATCAAGGAAAACAAGATAAGTATGCAAAGGTGGTCTAAAACCCTAAGGTAACCCCACTTTTAGAATTATTCCCCAACAGAGTCGCCAGTTCTGTGATACGGTGGGAGAACTGACTTGAGGCTTTGCGTTTGTGTTCGCAAATGTTTCGGTTTAGCAAGAGTCGCCACCGACTTTTTATTTTATCCTAAGGAAAGGTCAAAAAGCACAGGAAAGACCTTTGAGATGTTTTCTTGGGTTCGGGGAGTAGATTATAGAAAGGGAAGGTATTAGCACCCTTTATATCCATGGTTATCCATGGGCTCTTAGTTACTTGTTTAGATCACTTGCTTTGCTTTTCAATTCTTTGAAATGGTGCTCTTCAATTGTTTGAAATGGTGTTTTGTGTGTGGTTTTGAAAGATGTTTTGAAAAGAGGTCATCGTTGTGGTAACCTTTGTAATGATTCTTGTTTGAATGTATACAAACGTGTTTTTGTCTTTTGAAAAGTTTTTAATGTTTGAAAGTTGGATTTTGAAATTGTGTTATGAAGTGTGTTTTGAAAATAGCAAGGATGTTTTTGCAAGCTTTTGATCAAGTAACTAAGAGTTGTCTACCCCATTTTACTCAAAGATCTTTCTTATGTTTTTAACCCTTTTAACAGTGTTGTTTCACCATTGTATTTGGTGAACAACCTTGTGTTAGGATGTTAAACGGGACAGGCGCGAGTCATCGTATAGACCATGATAGCAATTGTGTCAAGTATTTTTGGCAATTTTCTTAAGGGACTTGATCATTTTTGTTTAGGCAACTCAGATAGCGCCATCGAGGGACTATGATCTTTTGTTTTGTTTTTGTTTTGCCAAAGTACTTAACATGCATACCATGGCCCATTTTTGAAGGCAACAAGTGGATTGTAACCCTAGGGGTGTAAGTGTGCATTGTGTTGTATTTTTATGCATTTTTGTCTTTGATTAGGTCAAACTATTTGTTGGTTTTGATTTTGCATACAAACCCTAATTCTCTAATCATGGCATAATTGAAAGCGTTAAGTGCGAGAATTTAAATTCTAAGCTATTACTACATGATTATGGGGATGGGGGTACAATTTTGGAATAGGGGGTATTTGACAAGAAATATAAACCCTAGTTACTATTACATCCAAATTGAATCTCAAATGCAATCAATATTTAAATGTACAATATTTAAATAAACAAAATAAATAAATATTAAGTAAAATGTATTATGCAAAAAAAGGAAGTTTTTATGTATGTAAAGTATTTTTAATGTAAAGAAATATAAAGAAATAAATAAATAAAAAGGGATTAATTTTATTTATTAAAGGGGTAAACCCTAATTCTTTTAAGAAAATAATATATTATATTATTTATATACAAAAAATATATTAATATGTACAAAATAAAATATATTTGAAAAAAAAAGTGTTTTTTAGTATAAATAATAATAAAAATAAAAATGTAATATTTTTGTATTTTTATTCTATGTTTTTAATAAAACAAAAGGTATATATATATATATATATATATATATATATATATATATATATATATATATATATATATATATATATATATATATATATATATATATATATATATATATATATATATATATATATATATATATATATATATATATATATATATATATATATATATATATATATATATATATATATATATTAAATATATTAAATATGTATAAAATAAAATAAAATATTTACAAAAATAAAATATATTCAAGAAAATATTTTCAGTGTGAATAAAAATAAGAAATAAAAATAAAAGTATTATTTACATTATTTTTTAAATTTAAACAAATAATATAAAAGTATATAAAAATGTTTTAATGTTAGAAATAATAAAATAAAATGCCAAAAAAATGTTAAAAAAAATGTGAAAATATTTTTAAGCATTTTTTATATTTGGAAATAAATAAACAAAGTCAGAAATGAAATAAAAATGCAAAAATAACAAAAATACAAGAAATTGGGCCAGGGGGTGTGAAACTGAAAATGGGGGGTGTTAGAAGTAGAAACAAGCCAGCCCAGCCCATTTCCATTTCATCTTCTTCCTTGTTCAAACAGGAAAAAAATGCGTGACCTGTACAAACTGCTAACTCCTGCATTTGTGATCTTTTGCCAAAACTCAAAACATGAAACTTGTAAAGCATTAAACCATGATTCTAACCATATAAAAAACTTGATCTAACTCTCAAAGACCAAAGAGAATTTCTCTGGCCCTAAAATCTGACCTAGTTTTTTCAGCATGTTCATGGATGAAATTCTCTTAGCACGTTTAATATAAATGAAAACTGAGCATATGTATGGTTTCATGGCAATGAGTACTACATCTTTCATTCACAAACCTAAGGCTAAATGTTCCTAAATAGAGAGATAGAAGTTTGAGAAATACCTGTTTCAGTCAAGCTCGAGTATGGCAATGCAACAACTTTCAATGAGGCCTGAGGTTCTTTTGAGCTTGCTTGATGTTCCCTGGACCTTTCCCAATGCTTAGTTTGTTTTGAAACGGTCTGAATCTCTCTATAGAACTCAACCTGCAAAGCTTCAAAACAGAAATGGTGAACACTGTAAATGGAGTTACAGTTGGAAATGGAGGTTTGGGATAGTTTGAGTGAGTTGAATGGAAGGTATTGGAACTGGTTTGGGGCAAAACGCGCGAGGGATTTGTGTGATGGATGTGAATCTGTAGGGAATGCCCTGTTTTGCAAAGAAGAATGTGATTTGGTGTTTTGGAAGGCTTGAGGGTTCAACAATTCGTGTTTCTGACTCAAGGCAATGCAAAAAACTTGTTTGGAATGTTGGCAAGAGTTGAATATATCAGATGTGCAAGTTGTTGACCTCTTGCATAATTACTTGGTTTTGAAGTAAAAAGTGAGAGTTGAGAATGCTATGGTTGTACTGGCTTGTAACCTAGCTACACAAAGTTGTTGAACTTTGCCTAACATTAGGGAGCCTTGTTTGCAGCAAAGGGCTTGGTGTATGGCTCAAGAAATGAAATTTGACATAAAGCATGCTTTATGTAAATGGAAGTGCTACCTTTATGCCCAAAATGGATTTATTCATTGTGCCAAGCTTTGTTGATCATAATAAGACCAATTTCCAATGTATTTGCATTTAATTAAGGAGTGTGAATTGGTTTAGAGGCCTGTAAACAAGTACAAAGCTAGTTTGGACAGATTTTGCAACTTGTATGAACATGTATTGGCCATGGATACAAAGTGAGTTTTTGCCAAATTCAAGCATTCGATTCTCCCTAACCACAAATGTGTTTGAGGAGTTCTTGGACAATTTGGAAAGCTTGCAACAAGTACTATAATCCATATTTGAAATGCAACTTGATAATACAAGTGGAAATATTTGAAAAATGGCCAAGAAGATGGGTCAAAATCCAGCCTAAACTAGGGCAAAATTTCTCTAAGTTAAAAGTTTTAGGGACCCTTGTTCCAAAAACCATAACTTGAGATCCAAGCTTCTTTTGAGAAAACTTTGTGAATAAAAGTTGTAGAATTTATGGAGGACTACAACTTTCATGTTGTAAGTTTTGTGTGAATCCATTTGCATCATGGTGAAAATGTGGGTCAAAGTTAGGAAAATTTAAGAAAATTTCATAACTTAGAAAAATTCTAAGTTATGAAAATTTTCAATTTCAAACCCTAATTTTAAATTTTAGGTTTCTTGATGAACAAGTTTCATAATTTGACACATCTTGATGAAAAATGACCCTTGGCACTTGATTTTGACCAAAAAGTCAAAGTTTGACTTTTCAGTGTACAGTCAAATTTTGATTAGTTGACTGAAAAATTCATCTGTCAATCCTATGCATTTGAGATCTTTTGAACTTGTTGAATAGTTCAAGATGATGTAATTGAGTCCTTGAGCCCATGGTTGAACTTGATTTTCCATTGGCTAGGTCAAACAGTAAAAAATTGCCTTTGCACAGTCAAAACCCTAAAAATGACCATTTTGCCCTTTTGGTGATCTGATCAAATTTCTTGTGGAATTGTGGTCCAAACTTGATCAAATGGTTCATATGAGTTCATAATGTTGATGTGGGTCAAAATTCATGAGGTTTGACTGTAAATTGGCCACAGTTGACTTTTCCCCCAATACAGCTGATTTCTAGGTCAACCGTCTAATTGACTGGGCAAAAATTTGATTCAAGGCTTGAAACTTGGTATGGGAAAACTTATGAGTCCAGCATGAAGTATGAAAGTCACTTTGGGCATTGTAGGTCAAAACATCCCTGTGCAAACTCAAACCCTAGTTTAGGTCAACAGTGCAAGGAGGTGTCTTGGGCAGAGCAAACCCTAGCTTGATCTTGAGCTCCAAGAGCCTTGTGATGAGAAATGTTGATAAAAATGAGAGGGAAAATTTTGGGGTACAACACCTTGTAATTTAATTTCCGCAATTTATTTTCCGCAAAATATAACTGTTAGATGTTTGATAATAGGAATGCATGACAAGAATGAATGTTTAACCTAAAGTCAATCTAGATAACCATTAACATGTACAAAGACAAAATAACTGAAAACAACACACTCGCACATGCGCACTCTTAGGGTACACCCCACTTGGTTGCCTTCGTACGCGGTCATTGAGCATAGGTTGTTTTAGAGGTTTCCCTCTTGTCCAAAGATCATAGTCGCCTCGAAACGGTTGCCTCAGATATTGTTGCCTCAAAACAAATGATCTAAGACATTAGGGTTACCGCTAAGGCGTCCTTACATTGCTTTAGTGACCGTAAGTCCCTAAATTCGAATTGACCCTAAAACTCCGACGACGGTGCTACCTACTCATCAATAGTATGATATCATTGTCTAAAGGAAAATTGCATAGAACGATTCCTTTTTCGAGTAGGTAGATGGTTCTTAAGTACTTGCTCTTTCAAAACAAAACAAATTTTCACACTTACAGTCCTTGTCAAACAAAAACTTCTTCAAACCCAAAAACACAAAGAAAGCAATTTTTGAAAACAATATGAGCAAGTACCTAAGAGCCCATGGATAACCATGGATAGAAAAGGTGCTAACACCTTCCCTTTCTATAATCTACCCCCCGAACCCGAGAAATATCTCGAAAAAGGAATTTTTCTGTGCTTTTTTCCTTTCCTTGTTGGATAAAATAAAAGTCGATGGCGACTCTTGCTTACCGCAATATTTTGCAAAAACAAACGCAAAACGCAAACCAGCATTCCAAAAAATAGTCAGTTCTTTCCCACCGTATCACAGAACTGGCGACTCTGCTAGGGACGCTTAATAAGTGGGGTGTACCTTAGGAATAGTTCATATTGTTTTCAATTGCTTGACTTGTATGATTTATATTTGTGGGCTTGAATCGGAGTTACTATAGATCCTAACCCAGATCTGGGGGATACCCTTTAGGTAAGTAGCAATAAACTGTGAGGGAACTGTACACCGTAGACCGATACGGTTGAAGCAGTAGCTACGTTGGTGTGGCACTTTAGTATGTACGGATATCCATTGTGTTGGAACGAGGAGAATATGTGTCTGCTAAGGGGTCATTAAGCACCAACTGACCTTAGAACCTTTAAATTGACCAACTTGGTCATAGAACAGTAGCAATATGCTACACTCATTGAGACTAAACTCTCGCGATGATTCCGGCCGCAAGAAAAGGTTGCTAAACTGGAATTATGACTGATTGAGGGTAGTCAATGATATTGAGATCCTCTAGAACCCGGTTACTATTTTTAGGACAGGTTTAAACCAACTGAACTGAAAGAGGGTAGTACCTAGACTCCTTGCCAGCCTGAAATCTAAGGGCTCTCTGTGTGACTTGTGTGCCTTTACCATGTTTGCTATTTGTGGATACTTGTGGTGTGCTTTCTATCATGACATTATGACATCATAACATTGCATACATCTTGCATTAGACTAACCTATTTCAAAGGCAGGAGGGATTCATCTTTGTTCTGTTTTGTAGGTCATGGCACCTATGCGTAGGAACACCATTCGGATCAACTTTGTCCAGGTTCCCACTATGCTTAAAGAATTGGTTGCAAAGATGTCTGATACTACCTCCTTCATCAGAAGACATGGGCATCTTCTTAGTTTGGTCACCTCCAAATTGGACGAGCAGATGATGAGTGTCCTAGTCCAGTTCTATGATCAACTGTACCATTGCTTTACTTTTCAGGACTACCAGTTGGTCCCCACCTTAGAAGAGTTCTCTGATCTGCTTGGTATCTCTATTCTGGAGCAGACCCCATTCACAGGTTGGGAGAAGATCCTTAGGCCAGAAGAGATTGCTTCAGCCCTTCATATGACAAAGGATGAGGTAATGGCTAATTGGGAGACTAGAAGTGGAACAAAGGGCTTTCTCACTAAGTTCTTGGTTGGTAAGGCTAATCATTTCTGGGATAGTCTAAACTTCAAGGCATTCGAAGATATTCTGGCTCTTCTAATATATGGCTTGGTATTGTTTCCTAACTCTGACTCCTTTGTTGATATGAATACGGTAAAGATCTTCATCTCTGGTAATCCTGTACCCACTCTCTTGGGTGACATTCTTCATCAGCTCTATGCCCGTACTGCTCGGAAGCGGGGAACCTTGATGTGTTGTGCTCCATTGTTGGCAAGGTGGTTTATTTCTCACCTTCCCAAATCAGTTCTGAAGAACAAAGAAGGCATGGGCTGGGCTTATAGAGTTATGTCTCTCTCTCACGATGACATCATTTGTACTATTAAGGGTATGGACGAGGTGGCTATTATTAATCGCTGTGGGGATTACCCCAATGTTCCACTGATAGGAACCCATGGAGGAATTACTTATAATCCGTGCTTGGCCCTACGTCAGTTTGGGCGAGCCAGAAGGGAAGGACCTCATGAGCTGCTAATGCCTAGTATCATCTTTGATTTTCAAGGGGATAGTGACGAGCAACGCCGCAGATTCATAATGGCTTGGGATAGAGTTCAAAGATCTGATCCATACGAGCTGGGCCCAAAGACTTCTCTTCCGATGGAGCCATATCTCAGATGGGTTCGCATCCGTGCCCAAAAGCTGGGAATGCCGTATGAAGTCGTCTTGCCTATCATTGTTTAAGTTGCTAATGAAGAGGGAGTTCTTCCTACCATCCTCCACCCTTACATGCCTACTGACATTGGGGAATTGAAGAGGTCATGGATGCAGCTAAGAGAAGAGCGGGATACTTACCGAGAAAATTATCACGAACAAGAGCGAAAGATTCAGAAGTTGACTAGGCAGCTGGAGAGGGAGCGGATCATCAATGACTATGTCAGCACTAAAGGCAAACGACCATGGGAGCGTTGACGTCCTTTGATTATTTTCAGTTTTTATTTACTTTTCAGTATTTCCTTTCTTGTAACGCCTTAAGGGAAATTTGTTGAACAATTAATTTCAAAGTTTATCTAATAAAAGTGTGTTTCATTTCTTGTTTACGAATTTGAATCTCTCGATGTCTTTGAAATCATATCATACGCATTTCATTCCATGCGCCTCATAACAGGTACCCTTACAGGTTTTCTCATCTTCTTCGCTGTTTATTTCAGCATCATGTCTTCTGAACCATCGACTGAACAAGCAATCAAGGCTCTGCAGGCTCAAAATGCCCAATTCCAAGAGTTGTTCATGAATCTAGCTAAGGGTCAGCAGGACCTGAAGACCCTTATTCTGAAAGAGAAGAAGAAGAAGAAGAGGACAGTCTTGTTTAACACAGGTCACAGGTTTGGAAACAGGTTATGAGATGAAGTTGATTTGACCACCTCATCTGGAGGGAAAGATAGCCAGGAAGAAAGGAGGGCTCCTAGCCCTGTGGTTTCAGACAACGAGACAGACTTTGACGAAGACCAGTATCCTCTGACCGAGGATAGATACAAACAACTGGAAGACCATTTGAATGCGATAGAATTTCAGAAAGTACGTGGTCTGGACTTTGGTGATTTGGGTCTGTCATCTGGGATGGTGATTCCCCACAAGTTCAAAGCACCAGCCTTGGCTAAGTACGACGGAGTTTCTTGCCCGAAACTGCACCTCCGGTCGTATGTAAGGAAGATTCAGCCGTACACTGCTGATAAAAGCCTATGGATCCACTTCTTTCAATACAGTCTCTCAGGGACTCAACTTGAATGGTTTTACCAGTTAGAAGGAGCCAGTATCCGCAGTTGGGAAGATTTGGCTGCTGCTTTCTACAGGCAGTACCAATACAATGCCGACCTCGCTCCCACGTGTACCCAGCTCCAGGGTATGTCAATGGGTGCGGGCGAAGGTTTCAAAGATTATGCTCAGAAGTGGAGGGACCTTGCTAGAAAAGTGCAACCACCCTTGGCTGATTGGGAGCTTGTGGATATGTTTCTGGGGACCTTGTTTGGTCCGTATTTCAACCATCTGATTGGAAGTTCTTCATCTGGGTTTACAGAGCTAATTATGACCGGTGAGAGGATTGAGGTTGGTATTAAGTCTGGTAAAATACAGAAGGGTGCTTCATCAGGCACCGAGAAGAAGCCTTTTAAGAAGGAGTCCAGTGTTGTTTACAGTTCGAATAGCCAGAATAGACCTGAACGCTGCCAAGCTGTTAATGCGGTTGTTATTTCGAGACCTGTTGGGGCTCCTCAGCGCAACAAACAACAAAAGGCCGAGAGACCTCGAAGGCAATTCACCCATCTCAACATGACTTTGTCTCAGATTCTGCCGCAGTTATTGAAAACCAATCTAGTAACTCCAAGGGAGGCTCCGCAGAATCCCAACACTACATCGCCTAAGTACAATCCTAATGCCCGCTGTGCTTTTCACTCTGATAGCCCGGGGCATGATACAGATGATTGTTGGGCTTTGAAGAACAAAATACAGGACTTAATTGATGCTAAGGAGATTGAGTTCGAGGCGCCCGAAAGACCTAATGTTGTGACTGCTCCTATGCCCAAGCATGGAGTAAATGCTATAGATGAAGACTTATTTGTGGTTTCTGTGAATGACATTGTTACCCCTTTGATGACTGTAAAGAAGAACCTTTTGTTAGCCGGTTTATTTCTGGGCTGTGACGAAGGTTGCCGTATGTGTTTCGTCCTACCTACCGGTTGCCATCTTTTGAAGTCAGGTGTCCAACGCCTGATGGATAATAAAGAAATTATGTTTGAGAAGACTGATTTCCTTTAGTTCATACTAAAGAAGTTGCTATAATCACCATTTTCGACAATTCTTCCAAGGCTTCCTCGAGAAAGCCTGTTAGAATTACATCTGTTCCAAGAATCGCACCATTGATCATCACTGTTCCTGGGCCTATCCCCTATACATCTGACAAAGCTGTCCCTTGGCACTACGAGGCTGATTTTATTTTCATGGAGTTAAACAAGAGTTGGATGATGGTACTGACATCAGCAATATTGTTGGACCTGCTAAAGTCACCAGCAGCGGAATACTTTTCTCCCCTGATATCTCTCTACCAACTGCCCAGAAACTTGTTAATATTACACCTACCAGTGTACCTACTACTATTCCTGTTCAAGTTCCAATTCTTACCCCTGTTGTCGAGTCGTCTGACACTCGGGGCAAAGGGACCACTGATGAGCCTGCCCAGACGGAGGCACCAAAGATGATTACTGTTGAAGCTTCTAGACAAGAGATGGAAGAGATTTTAAAGATCATCAAAAAGAGTGACTACAATGTAGTTGAACAGCTGGGGCAAACCCCGTCCAAGATTTCTATGTTATCTCTGTTGCTATGCTCAGAAGCCCATGCCAAGGCTCTAATTTCCTTCCTAAAGATTGTGCACGTACCGCAAGAAACATCAGCTGATCAGTTTAAAGATTGCGTGGCTAGTCTGACTGCTGATAATGGGTTGGGTTTCTCTAACACCGACTTGACTGCTAAAGGGAAGAATCACAATGATGCCCTGCATATCTCCATTGAATGCATGGGTACTACTCTTGCTTATGTATTAGTGGATAATGATTCCTCATTGAACGTCTTGCCTAAGAAAGCTCTAGACCGGTTAGACTGTGAAGGGTTGGAGTTGAAACCAAGCAACATTGTCGTCAGGGACTTTGATGGGTCTAAGAGGATGGTGCATGGAGAAGTGGATATTCCTATTAAGGTTGGTTCTCAGGTTTTCACCTCTACATTCTATGTGATGGACATTCGGCCATCTTATTCTTGTTTGTTGGGTCATCCGTGGATCCATAAGGTTGGGGCGTTGACGTCTACGCTCCACCAGAAGCTAAAGTACCTAGTGAAAGGGAAAATTGTGACATTAAAAGGGGAAGAGAAGTACATGGTCAGCCACCTCAACTCTTTCTGATATGTAGAAATGGATGGGGAGTTCATTGAGACCCCGTTTCAGCATTTTGAAGAGGTTTCCCAGACACTGGCGTCAACTGAGACTATTGTTGAAGATCCTTCTATGAAGATGGCTTCCCTCAAGGATGCCCGGGCTGTTGTTGAGAAAGGTGGGTGTACGAATTGGGGCCAACTCCCTGATTTTGCACAGAAGACTAACAAGTTTGGCTTGGGTTTCACTGCAGAAGCTCAAAAGGTTGTTCAGAATGCACGGATTGGAAGACCTCCCGTGTTCATCAGCAATTCGGGAGTGAATGCCATTGAAGACGATGTGGAAGAGTCTGAGTTCGACAGTTGGATCTATCCTACTACTGATGGTGGACTAGGCAACTGGACAACAAAGGACTTCATCCCAATTTCTTTTATTACCCAGTAATGATACTTTTTGTTTTGAATTTCTAACAGACAATGTTTTAAACTTTACGGCCCGGTGTCTTACCCGGGGCACCGTGGCTTCATTTGTGAGGGCCTTATGTGTGTCATCTACATATATCATTAATAAAAGCATTGGACATTTCTTGCATTTCAAATATTGCGCTCCTTGTTTTTATTTTATCATATATTGCAAAATAGCTATTTTACACACACTCACATATACAGGTCTACATCCACTCTGGATCTCACTGGTAACGACGCTGCTACTGCCAGTTATGACTTCGAAAGTCCAATCAACTTAACCGAAGACGATTGCGAAGTGCCTGGTGAACTTGCTAGACTACTACCCCAGGAAGAGAAGGCTATTCAGCCACACGAAGAGCCCGTGGAGTCAGTAAATCTGGGTACAGAGGTAGACAAGAAAGAAGTTAAGATCGGTGCAAATCTGGAAGCTAGTGTGAAGCAACGGTTGATTCAGATGCTGCGTGACTATGTTGAGATCTTTGCCTGGTCTTATGAAGATATGCCTGGGTTGGATACCAATATTGTGGTTCACCGCCTGCCTACCAAGGAAGACTATCCTCTAGTGAAATAGAAGGTCCGCCGAATGCGCCCAGAGATGTCTGAGAAAATCAAGGCCGAAGTTATGAAACAGTTTGACGCCGATTTTCTAGCAGTTACTTCTTACCCACAGTGGGTGGCCAACGTGGTTCCTGTACCAAAGAAGGATGGTGAGGTTTGAATGTGTGTCGACTATAGGGATATGAACAGGGCAAGTCCTAAGGATGATTTCCCTCTACCTCATATCGACGTTCTGGTTGACAACACCGCTCAGCACAAGGTATTCTCCTTTATGGATGGTTTCTCTGGTTATAATCAGATTAAGATGGCTCTCGAAGACATGGAGAAGACAACCTTTGTTACTCAATGGGGTACCTTTTGCTACAAGGTCATGCCTTTTGGACTGAAGAACGCTGGGGCAACGTATCAGTATGTCATGGTTGCTTTGTTTCATGACATGATCCATAATGAGATTGAGGTATACGTCGACGACATGATTGCAAGATCCCATACCGAGGAAGAACATCTGGACCATCTTCAGAAGTTGTTTGACAGGTTGAAGCTGTACAAGTTGAGGTTAAACCCGAACACGTGCACCTTCGGGGTGAGATCTGGTAAGCTGCTGGATTTCGTCCTAAGCGATAAAGGTATTCAAGTGGATCCTGCCAAGGTGAAGGCTATATAGGAAATTCCATCCCCCAGAACAGAGAAAGAAGTCAGAGGCTTTCTGATACGTCTGAACTACATTGCCCGATTCATCTCGCACCTGACTGCTACTTGTGAACCAATCTTCAAGTTACTTAAGAAAGATCAAGTGGTACGATGGAACGATGAATGTCAGGCCGCTTTCGAAAAGATCAAAGAGTATCTCCAAGAGCCACCCATTCTGATGCCTCCAGTTGAAGGGAGACCTTTGATCTTATACTTGACAGTACTCGACAACTCAATGGGGTGTGTGCTGGGTCAGCATGACGAGTCTGGCCGAAAAGAGCATGCTATTTATTACCTTAGCAAAAAGTTTACCGACTGCGACACCCGATACTCGTTGCTTGAGAAAACTTGATGCGCTTTGGTATGGGCTGCTCGCCGGCTGAGACAGTATATGCTGACTCACACTACTCTATTGATATCAAAGATGGATCCAATCAAGTATATCTTCGAAAAGCCTGCCTTGTCCGAAAGAATAGCAAGGTGGCAGATGATCTTGACTGAGTATGACATCCAATATACGACCCAAAAGGTAATCAAGGGAAGTGTGTTGGCAGACCATTTAGCACATCAGGCAGTGGATGATTACCAATCTATGAACTTTGAATTTCTGGACGATAATATCATGATAGTAACTGACTGTGAGGAACCTGGACCGGATGAAGGACCTGAGGATGGATCCCGATGGTCTATGTATTTTGATGGAGCTTCGAATGCTTTGGGTAATGGAATTGGCGCCGTGATCATATCTCCTAAAGGCTCTCATACTCCGTTCACCGCCTGACTATGTTTCAACTGCACCAACAACATGGCAGAGTATGAGGCGTGCATTATGGGTCTTCGAGCAGCAATTGACTTAAGGATTAAGTTCTTGAGTGTTTTCCGAGATTCCGCTCTCGTGATCAGTCAGATCAAAGGTGAGTGGGATACGATACACCATAATCTTATTCCTTACAAGGAGTATGTATTGACGTTGCTCCCACATTTTGAGGAAATAACCTTTGAACACTTCCCTAGAGAGGAGAATCAGTTGGCGGACGCGCTAGCTACGATGTCTTCTATGTTCAAAGTCAATTGGGACAACGAAGCTCCCCGGATTATCATTGAAAGATTGGACGAACCTGCACATTGCTGTGACATTGAGACTGAAGAGGTAGCAGATAAACCCTGGTTTCATGAGGTGAAGAGATACCTTGAGGCTCAAGAATACCCCGAGGGTGCATCTGTTAATGATAAGAAGTTTCTAAGGAGGTTCGCGGCGAAGTTCTTCATCAGTAATGGCATCCTTTACAAGCGTAACCATGATTCAACCTTACTGCGATGTGTGGATAAGAACGAGGCAGAAAGGATCATGGCAGACTTACATGAAGGGACTTTCGGAACTCATTCCAGTGGACATAGCATGGAAAAGAAAATCCTTCAGGTAGGATATTATTGGTCCACTATGGAAGCTGATTGTTATCAGCATTCTCGGACATGTTACAAGTTCCAGGTCTATGCTGATAAGGTGCACATACCTCAAGTTCCTCTGAATGTCTTGACGGCACCTTGGCCTTTTGCAATGTGGGGCATTGATATGATCGGCGAGATCAGACCTACAACATCCAACGAGCATCGTTTCATACTGGTAGCTATTAATTATTTTACGAAGTGGGTTGAAGCAGCTTCCTTTGCTACTGTAACCAAGAACGTCGTGGCACGGTTCATTCGACACAATCTGATATGTCAATACGGTGTACCAGAGAGGATCATTACGAATAATGGTACCAATCTCAACAACAAGATGATCACTGAGCTCTGCAAGCAATTCAAGATACAACATCACAACTCTTCTCCCTATCGGCCGAAGATGAATGGGGCTGTTGAAGCGGCTAATAAGAACATTAAGAATATTGTGCAGAGGATGACAGTGACACACAAAGACTGGCACGAGATGTTACCATTTGCTCTTCATGGATATCGTACCTCAGCACGGACGTCAACAGGGGCAACCCCCTATTCCTTGGTATATGGTATGGAGGCAGTCTTTCCCATTGAAGTTTAGATACCCTCTCTTCGGATCATGAAGGATGCAGGTTTGAACGAAGATGACTAGATCCAGACTCGGCTTGATCAGTTGAATTTAATTGACGAAAAGAGACTTACTGTTATTTGTCATGGTTAGACGTATCAAAAGAGGATGATCAAGGCATTTAACAAGAAAGTCAGACGACAAGAGTATCAAGTTGGGGACCTGGTTATCAAGCGCATCATACTACCTCAAGGTGATCCCAAGGGCAAATGGACCCCTACTTACGAAGGGCCATTTGTGGTTAAGAATATTTTCTCAGGAGGAGCTATGATTCTAACCACCATGGATGGTGACGACCTTCCTCACCCCGCCAATGCAGACATAATGAAAAGATACTACACATAATCAAAGACCCGCTAGGTTGACTGGCCTAGGCAAAAATAAGGGCTTCCCGGCGAACCAAAAGGGTTCGGGCAAAAATAAGGGATGAAAATGAAAAAAAACTGTACACCCGGCAAGTCGAAAACCTGAAAGGGAGGATGTTGTACCCCAAAATTTTCCCTCTCATATTTCTCAAAACATTGCAAGAAAAATCTCCAAGTGGCTCAAGATTGCTCAAGAGTTGGACAGTCAAACTATCTCCTAAGGTAGTCAACCTCAAATTAGGGTTTTGTGTTGCATCAGGTCCTTGCATCCAAATGACCTAAAATTCTACCCAATGTCCTAATATTCTCTCAAGATCATTCATGCCAAATTTCAAGCCTTGCAGAGGAAGTTTGCTCAGTCAATTGCTCAAGGGGTCCAAAAATCGACTGTGCTAGGGCAAAAGTCAACTGTGACCTATAAACAGTCAAACTTCAAGATTTTTTGTCAACATTATCATTTTGAAGGATATTTCATCATTTTATCAAGGGTTGATCAAGATTCATCAAGGATTACTCAAAATTCATCAAGACACAAAAGTTGCTAAATTAGGGTTTTATAGGAAAAGTCAACTCAACTTTGACCAAGCATAACTTTCTCATACTTTATGAGAAATGACCCATCCAAATCTCGTTTTTAAGAGGATGCAATTTCCTACAATCCATCTTCATACCCCAAGATCATAAAATTCACTCATAAGAAGTTACAAATTTGGACATTATAGGTCATTTTTGAAAGTCAACAAAAACACCTTTTTATCCAAAGCTTATAACTTGAGTATGGAATATAAAAATGAGATTATACCAAAAGGGTTGGTTAGAGGACATCTCAAGATTTCTAAAAAGTCCAAGAACACTTCCAAAAGTTCAAAATTGAAGGAGTTATGCATTGTTGAAGTTGGGCATTTTTGCAAAATTGCCAAAAGTCAACTATCCCCAAAACTTCAAATTTTCTCAAATGGGCCCATTCCTTTCCACTTGATTTGGACTTTCCACATTACACACGTTTCCTAGCTTCAGCCTTGTGTCCATTTATCAATTTTTCTATTTTATTTGATTTTTTATTGAATTATTTCATTTTAAATCAATTTAAATTAAATAAAATCCCAAAACTTGATTACATGAGATCTTTTTCTATTTTTAGGACCTAATCATCATCAATGTCATGATCAAACTCGTATCAAGCATTCCATGTGCAAAAATATTGGATTTTTGGCAAATTAGACAAGTTATCAATGGTGGATCAAATCCAATCTCAAGGCATTGATGTGGAAAGATTCAAGACCAATTTGTTGACCTAATACATTGCAGCATACATATACAATCCAAGGCACACGAATTTGAGGCTGGAGGATGCAAGAATATCAAGAACCAAACTTAAAAAAAGGTGAAAAAAGTGAAAAACTGAAATCGTCCTTGGAGGCAAATTCAGAAGCAAAACTCAACGCTAATCAATTTTTGGACAATCCCTGAAGCAGAACCAACCCAAAACCAGTCTCCATACACACTCAAAAGATTTGTAAGTGTCTCGAAAAATCGCTTTTCGTTTGAATTCGTGGATCCTTATTCTTGCACTTTTCTTACAAACTCTTTGCATATTCATAATTATCATCAAATTTATAAGCGTTTTGCATCAGTCAATTGTATTTTTCTGGCCTAGATGAAGAAACCCCATAGCTAGGGTTCTTCGTTTGTGTTTTGGGGCTTTCTTTTTCAGGGGAAATAAAGACTCAAGAAGGGTATAGGTTTACTCAGGATGCCCAGACGAACTCAACCATGTGCTTGGAATCAATTTTCATGGACTAGAATGGATTTTAGGATGCCTCTACGCATTTAGCTGCGGATCTAAATCCGCAGGTAAACTTGCAGGGTTTGAAGGTTAGGGACGACAAACGTGTCTCCCTCTAATTGGACTATTCAAACAATTCGCGCACTTTTTTTTATTTTCTGGCATAATGACGTGTTTTGATATATTATGTTTTGTTTGTGTTTAATTAACAATTGATAAGCAGTAGTGCAGTGGTAGTGGTGTGTGTTAAAAATCCAACAGGACCTGGGTTCGAATCCCAGGTCCCCATATGCTTTGTATTTTTTCTCTTCAGGTAATCCAGTGTTGATCCAAGCATGTGATGCATCATACTCCCTCATTCAATCAATGGACAAATGGCCCCAAGCCAAATCTGATGGCCCAGATGGAACGTCCACCATACTCCCTAGTCAAACGCACACGCTGGATTTCAAAAAGTCAGCCAGGCCTGCACAATTGGGCCATGGAATTTGCTATTCAGACTCCCTAACCAGGCCCAAACCTCCTAACCCTAACTCTTTCTATTTTCTTTTTATTTTTCTTAATTATTTATTGTTATTATTTTTAATTATTAACCAACCAATCAAATATTTTTTCTTCATAAAATTAAAAAAAAAAAGTTTTCTTATTTAAATTAAATTTTAGTATTTTCTTTTTATTAACAAATCAATTAATTAATTTAGTTTTAATTAGGAATAACTTTAATATCTTTTTGCAATAATTAAAATTAACTTAGACGATTAGGTTTTTATTAACATTGAATAATTTTATCTTTATTTCTTTAAATAACACAAAAAATACAAAAATATTATTTTCATTAATTAATTAATTAGCTTATTAATTTAATAATTAATTTAGTTTGATTTCTTTCTTAATTCAAAAACAAACAAAAAAAATCTTTTCATGAATAACAAAGGGTCAAAACCCTAAAATTTACGCTCGATTTAATTTCCCGCACGCGATCCATTTTTTTTCAATATTGTATTTGTTTCCGGAATGTAATAGATAATTAGGACTATTTTTATCGCTTTATTTATTTTCCGCATTTTAATTTCAAGGGTTGCTTTCCGCAATTTAATTTCCGCAACTTATAAACTGTTAGATGTTTGATAATAGGGAATGCATGACAAGATTGAACGTTTAAACCTAAAATCAACATAGATAACCACTAACATGTACAAAGATAAAATAAACTGAAAACAACACACTCGCACATGCGCACTCTTAGGGTACACCTCACTTGGTTGCCTTCGTACGCGGTCATTGAGTATAGGAAGTTTTAGAGGTCGCCCTCTTGTCCAAAGATCATAGTTACCTCGAAACGGTTGCCTCGGAAAAATGATCTAAGACATTAGGGTTACCGTTAAGGCATCCTAACATTGCTTTAGTGACCGCACGTCCCTTAATCGAATTGACCCTTAAACTCCAATGATGGTGCTACCTACTCATCAATAGTGGGATAACATTATCTAAAGGACATTAGCACATATTGATTCCTTTTTCGAGTAGGTAGATGGTTCTTAGATACTTGCTCTTTCAAAAACAAAAACTTTTCGCACTTACACCTTTCAAACAAAAACTTCTTCAAACCCACAAACACAAAGAAAAGCAATTTTGAAAACATTTTGAGCAAGTACCTAAGAGCCCGTGGATAACCACGGATAGAAAGGGTGCTAACACCTTCCCTTTCTATAATCTACCCCCCGAACCCGAGAAATATCTCAAAAAAGGAATTTTTCTATGCTTTTTTTCCTTTCCTTGTTGGATAAAATAAAAGTCGATGGCGACTCTTACTTACCGCGACATTTTGCGAAAACAAACGCAAAACGCAAACCAGCATTCCAAAAAACAGTCAGTTCTTTCCCACCGTATCACAAAACTGGCGACTCTGCTGGGGACGCTTAATAAGTGGGGTGTACCTTAGGATTAGATCATTGTGTTTTAAATTGTTTTCTTTATATTTGTGGGCTTGAATTGGAGTTACTATAGATCCTAACCCGGATCTGGGGGATACCCTTTAGGTAAGTAGCAATAAACTGTGAGAGAACTGTACGGCGTAGACCGATACGGTTGAAGCAGTAGCTACGTTGGTGTGGCACTTTAGATTGCACCGATATCCCTTGTGTTGGAACGAGGAGAATATGGGTCATCTAAGGGGTCATTAAGCACCAACTGACCTTAGAACCTTTAAATTGACCAACTTGGCCATAGAACAGTAGCAGTATGCTACACTCATTGAGACTAAACTCTCGCGATGATTCCGACCGCAAGAAAAGGTTGCTAAACTGGAATTATGACCGATTGAGGGTAGTCAGTGATATTGAGATCCTCTAGAACCCGGTTACTATTTTTAGGACAGGTTTAAACCAACTGAACTGAAAGAGGGTAGTACCTAAGCTCCTAGCCAGCCTGAAATCTAAGGGCTCTCTGTGTGACTTGTGTGCCTTTGCCATGTTTGCTATTTGTGGATACTTGTGATGTGCTTTCTATCATGACATCATGACATCATAACATTGCATGCATCTTGAATTGGACTAACCTATTTCAAAGATAGGAGGGATTCATCTTTGTTCTGTTTTGTAGGTCATGATGCCCATGCGTAGGAATACCATCCGGATCAACTTTGTCCAGGTTCCCACCATGCTTAAAGAATTGATTGCAAAGATGCCTAATACTACCTTCTTCATCAGAAGACATGGGTATCTTCCCAGTTTGGTTACCTCCAAATTGGACGAGCAGATGATGAGTGTCCTAGTCCAGTTCTATGATCCACTGTACCATTGCTTTACTTTTCAGGACTACTAGTTGGTTCCCACCTTAGAAGAGTTCTCTGATCTGCTCGGTATCTCTATTCTGGAGCAGACCCCGTTTACTGGTTGGGAGAAGATCCTTAGGCCCGAAGAGATTGCTTCAGCCCTTCATATGACAAAGGATGAGGTAATGGCTAATTGGGAGACTAGAAGTGGAGCAAAGGGCTTTCTGACTAAGTTCTTGGTTGGTAAGGCTAATTATTTCTGGGATAGTCTAGACTTCAAGGCATTCGAAGATATTCTGGCTCTTCTGATATATGGCTTGGTATTATTTCCGAACCCAGACTCCTTTATTGATGTGAATGCAGTGAAAATATTCATCTCTCTTAATCCTGTACCCACTCTCTTGGGTGACATTCCTCATCAGCTTTATGCCCGTACTGCCCGAAAGCGGGGAACCTTGATGTGTTGTGCTCCATTATTGGTGAGGTGGTTTATTTCGCACCTCCCCAAATCAGTGCTGAAGAACAAAGAAGGCATGAGTTGGGCCTATAGGGTTATGTCTCTCTCTCATAATGACATCATCTGGACTATCAAGGGTATGGATGAGGTGGCTATCATTGATCGCTGTAGGGAATACCCCAATGTTCCACTGATAGGAACCCATGGAGGAATTTCTTATTATCCATGCTTGGCATTACGTTAGTTTGGGCGAGCCAGAAGAGAAGGACCTCATGAGCTGCTAATGCCTAGTATCATCTTTGATTTTCAAGGGGATAGCGACGAGTAACGCCGCAGATTCATAAGGGCTTGGGATAGAGTTCACAGATCTGATCCACATGAGTTGAGTCCAAAGACTTCTCTTCCAATGGAGCCATATCTCAGATGGGTCTGTATCCGTGCCCAAAAGCTGGGTATGCCGTATGAAGCCGTCCTGCCTATCATTGTTGAAGTTGCTAATGAAGAAGGGGTCCTTCCGACCACCCTCCATCCTCATATGCCCATTGACATTGGGGCACTAAAAAGGTCTTGGATGCAACTGAGAGAAGAGCGGGATGCTTACCGGGAAAAGTTTAACGAGCAAGAGCAGAAGATTCAGAAGTTGACTAGGCAGGTGGAGAACGAGCGGATTATCAATGACTATGTCCGCACCGACAAGAAGCGACCATTGGAGCACTGATTTTCCTTTGATGATTTCCTTTCCAGTTTTTATTTACTTTTCAGTATTTCCTTTCTCGTAATGCCTTAAGGGCATCTGTCGAACAATTTGAATTTCAAAGTTTATCTAATAAAAGTGCGTTTCATTTCTTGTTTACGAATTTGAATCTCTCGATTGTCTTTGGAATCATATCATATGCATTTCATCCCATGCACTTCATAACAGGTACCCATTACATGTCTCTTATCTTCTTCGCTATTTATTTTAGCACTCATCATGTCTACTGAACCATCAAATGAGCAAGCAATCAAGGCCCTACAGGCGCAGAATGCCCAATTCCAAGAGTTGTTCATGAATCTAGCTAAGGGTCAGCAAGATATGAAGACCCTGATTCTGAAAGAGAAGAAGAAGAAGAAGAAGAAGAGGACAGTCCTGTTTAACACATGTCACAGGTTTGGAAACATGCTACGGGATGAAGTTGATTTGACCACCTCATCTGGAGGGAAAGATAGTCAGGAAGAGAGGAGGGCTCCTAGCCTTGTGGTCTCAGACAATGAGACGGACTTCGACGAAGACCAGTATCCTCCTGCTGAGGATAGATACAAGCAACTGGAAGACCGGTTGAGTGCTATGGAAGTTCAGAAAGTGCCTGGTATGGACTTTGGTGATCTGGGTCTATCATCTGGGGTGGTGATTCCCCACAAATTCAAAGCACCAACCTTTGCTAAGTATGACAGAGTTTCTTGTCCAAAGCTGCACCTCCGGTCATATGTAAGGAAGATTCAGCCGTACAACGCAGATAAGAACCTATGGATCCATTTCTTTCAAGATAGTCTCTCAGGGACTCAACTTGAGTGGTTCTACCAGTTGGATGGAGCCAGTATTCGCAGTTGGGAAGATTTGGCTACTGCTTTCTATAGGCAGTACCAGTACAACTTCGACCTTGCTCCCACACGTACCAAACTCCAGGGTATATCAATGGGAACGGGTGAAGGATTCAAATATTATGCTCAGAAGTGGAGGGACCTCGCCGGAAGAGTACAACCACCCTTGGCTGATCGAGAGCTTGTGGACATGTTTTTTGGGACCCTGTCTGGTCCATTTTTTAACCATCTGATTGGAAGCTCTTCATCTGGGTTTATAGAGCTAATTTTGACCAGTGAGAGGATTGAGGCTGGTATTAAGGTTGGGAATATACAGAAGGGTGCTTCATCAAGCACCGAGAAAAAACCGTTTAAGAAAGATTCCAGTGCTGTCCACAGTTCGAAAAGACAGAATAGACCTGAACGCCACCAAGCTTTTAATGCAGTTGTTATTTCAAAACCTGCTGGTGCTCCTTAGTACAACAATCAACAAAAGGACGAGAGACCTCGAAGGCAATTCACCCGTCTCAGCATGACTTTGTCTCAGATTCTACCACAGTTGTTGAAGACCAATCTGGTGATTCCAAAGGGAGCCCCGAAGAATCCAAATACAACGTCACCGATGTATAACCCTAATGACCGCCGTGCTTGTCACTCTGATAGCCCGGGGCATAATACAGATGATTTTTGGACTTTGAAGAATAAGATACAATACTTAATTGATGTGAAGGAGATTGAGTTCGAGGCGCCCGAAAGGCCTAATGTTGTGACTGCTCTTATGCCCAAGCATGGAGTGAATGCTATAGAAGAAGACACGTTTGTGGTTTCTATGGATGATATTGTTACCCTTCTGATGACTGTAAAGAAGAACCTTTTACTAGCCGGTTTATTTTTGGGCTGTGACGAAGGTTTCCGTTTGTGTTCTACCCTACCAACTGGTTGCCCACTTTTGAAATCAGGTGTCCAACGCCTGATGGATAGTAAAGAGATTCTGTTTGAGAAGATTGTTGTTCCCTTATCTCCTTCTGAAGAAGTTGCCATCATTACCATCTTCGACAATTCTTCTAAGGCTCCCTCGAGGAAGCCTGTTAGAATTACATCTGTTCCAAGAATCGCACTTGTGATCATCACTATTTCGGGGCCCATCCCCTACACCCTCTGATAAAGTTGTCCCTTGGCACTATGGGGCTGATGTTTATTTTCATGGAGTTAAGCAAGAGTTGGATGCTGATACTGATGTCAGCAATATTGTTGGACCTACTAAAGTCACCCGCAACAGAAGACTTTTCTCGCCTGATATCTCTCCACCAACTGTCCGAAAACCTGTTGTTATTACACCTGCTAGTGTACCTGCTACTATTCCTGTTCAAGTTCCTATTCTTACCCCTGTCGCCGAGTCATCTCACACTCGGGGAAAGGGGACCACCAGTGAGCCTTCCCAGACGGAGGCACCGAAAACGATTACTGTTGAAGCTTCTAAACAAGAGATGGAAGAGATTCTGAAGATCATCAAAAAGAGTGACTACAATGTAGTTGAACAGATGGGGAAAACCCCGTCCAAGATCTCTATGTTGTCACTGTTGCTTTGCTCAGAGGCACATGCCAAGGCTCTGATTACCTTCTTGAAGACTGCCCACGTACCACAAGAGACATCAACTGATCAGTTTACAGATTGTGTGGCCAATTTGACTGCTGATAATGGGTTGGGTTTCTCGGACGCCGACTTGAATGCTAAAGGGAAGAATCACAACGATGCCCTGCATGTCTCCATTGAATGCAGGGGCACTACTCTTGCACATGTATTGGTGGATATTGGTTCCTCATTGAACGTTTTTCCGAAGAAAGCTCTAGACCGGTTGGACTGTGAAGGGTTGGAGCTGAAACCAAGTAACATTGTTATTAGGGCCTTTGATGGGTCCAAGAGAATGGTGCACGGAGAAGTTGACATCTCGATCAAGGTTGGCTCTCAGGTTTTCAATTCTACATTCTATGTGATGGATATTTGGCCATCTTATTCTTGTTTGTTGGGTCGTCCATGGATCCACAAAGCTGGGGCCGTAACCTCAACGCTCCACCAGAAGCTGAAGTACCCGGTCAAAGGGAAGATTATGATAGTGCAAGGAGAGGAAGAGTACATGGTTAGCCACCTCAACTCTTTCCGATATGTAGAGATGGATGGGGAGTTCATTGAGACCCCATTTCAGTACTTTGAAGAGGTTCCCTAAACACTGGCGTCAGCTGAGACTGTTGTTGAAGGTTCTCCTATGAAGATGGCTTCCTTCAAGGATGCCCGGGCTATTGTTGAGAAAGGTGGGTGTACAAATTGGGGACGACTCCCTGATTTTACACAGAAGACTAACAAGTTTGGTTTGGGTTTCACTGCAGAAGCTCATAGGGCTGTTCAGAATGCAAGGATCGGAAGACCTCCCATGTTCATCAGCAACTCGGGAGTGAATGCCATTGAAGATGATGTGGAAGAGTCTGAGTTCGACAACTGGATCTATCCTACGACCGACGGTGGACCAAGCAACTGGATAGCAAAGGACTTGATCCCTATTACTTTTGTTACCCAGTAATGAAACTTTTGTTTTGAATATGTAACAGACAATGTTATAAACTTTATGGCCCGGTATCTTACCCGGGGCACTGTGGATTCATTTGTGAGGGCTTTATGTGTGTCATTTTCATATATCATTAATAAAAGCATTGGACGTTCTTGCATTTCAAAATTTTGCGCTCCTTGTTTTTTTCTTTATTATATATTGCAAAACAACTATTTTACACACACTCACGTATACAGGTCCACACCCACTCTGGATCTCACTGGTAACGACTCTGCTACTGCTAGTTATGACTTCGAAAATCCGATCAACTTAGCCAAAGACGAAGGTGAAGATGATTGCGAAGTGCCTTGTGAACTTGCAAGAATGTTACTTCAAGAAGAGAGGGTTATTCAGCCACATGAAGAGCCAGTGGAAACAGTGAATCTGGGTACTGAGACAGATAAGAAGGAAGTCAAGATCGGCGCAAATCTGGAAGCTAGTGTGAAAAAACGGTTGATTCAGATGCTGTATGACTATGTTGAGATATTTGCCTGGTCTTATGAAGATATGCCCGGTTTGGATACTGATATTGTGGTTCAACGCATGCCTACCAAAGAAGACTGTCCTCCAGTTAAACAGAAAGTCCGCCGAATGCGCCCATAGATGTCTGAGAAGATCAAGGCCGAAGTTATGAAACAGTTTGACGCCAGTTTTCTAGCAGTTACTTCTTACCCTCAGTGGGTCGCCAATGTGGTTCCGATGCTGAAGAAGGATGGTAAGGTTCGAATGTGTGTTGACTATAGGGACCTGAGCAGGGCAAGCCCCAAGGGTGATTTCCCTCTAACACATATCGACGTTCTGGTTTCCAACACCGCTCAGCATAAGGTATTCTCCTTTATGGATGGTTTCTCCGGTTATAATCAAATTAAGATGGCTCCCGAAGACATGGAGAAGACAACCTTTGTTACTCAGTGGGGTACCTTTTGCTACAAGGTTATGATACGGTGGGAAGAGAACTGACTGTTTTTGGAATGCTGGTTCGCGTTTTGCGTTTGTTTTTGCAAAATGTCGTGGTAAGCAAGAGTCGCCACCGACTTTTATTTTATCCAACAAGGAAAGGAAAAAAGCACAGAAAAATTCCTTTTTCGAGATGTTTCTCGAGTCCGGGGGGTAGATTATAGAAAGGGAAGATGTTAGCACCCTTTCTATCCGTGTTTATCCACGGGCTCTTAGGTACTTGCTCAATGTGTTTTCAAAATTTTCTTTTCTTTGTGTTTGTGGGTTTGAAAGAAGTTTTTGTTTGAAAGAAGTATGAGTGCGAAAAGTTTTGTTTTCTTTTAGAATGAGCAAGTACTTAAGAACCATCTACCTAGTCGAAAAAGGAATTAGTCTGTACAAATGTCCTTTAGACAATGCTATCCCACTATTGAGGAGTAGGTATCACCGTCGTTGGAGTTTAAGGGTCAATTCGATTAAGGGACCTGTGGTCACTAAAGCAATGTTAGGACGCCTTAGCGGTAACCCTAATGTCTTAGATCATTTTATCCGAGGCAACCGTTTCGAGGCAACTTATGATCTTTGGACAAGAGGGCGACCTCTAAAATTTCCTATACTCAATGACCACGTTCGAAGGCAACCAAGTGAGGTGTACCCTAAGAGTGCGCATGTGCGAGTGTATTGTTTTTCAGTTATTTATCTTTGTACATGTCATGGGTGAGCTATGTTGATTTTAAGTTCATACATTTGATCTTGTCATGCATTCCCTATTTATCAAACATCTAACAGTTTATAGTTGCGGAAATTAAATTGCGGAAATTAAATCTAAACTATTACAAGGCGTCGGGTATTTACATCGCCAAAAAACAAACCCTTTAAATTTAAATTGCGGAAAATAAAATAAAGCGATAAACAATTAAAGTCCTAATTAAAAGTTATTACATACCGGAAGCAATTACAATATTGGAAATATGGATCGAGTGCGAAAAATTGAGACGGCGCATTTTTTAGGGTTTTGACCCTTTTTTTGAAAGAAAGAGATTTTTTGTTTTTTTTTTTGAATTTATGGAAATAAACTAAATTAATAATTTAATTTAATTAAATAATGAAAATATTTTTGGGTTTTTGAATATTTAAGGAAATAAAAATAAAATGGTTGAAATTGTTAAAACCTAATATTCTAAATTAATTTTAATTTATTGCAAAAATGTTAAAATTATACCTAATTAAAACTAAGTCAATTAAATTATTATTTATTTACAAAAACTAAAAAGTGATGAATTTAATAAAAACAATATTTTTTGTTTTCTGATTTTATGAGGGAAATTAATTATTTGGTTAATAAAAATAAATAATAAAACAAACAAATAAATATAAAAGAAAGAAAAGGAAAATAATACTCAAGGGGGTTTTGGCCTAGAGAGGGAGTGACAATCAGCAATCCAGAGGCCCACTTATACCAGCTAGGGGTGTTCGCGGTGCAGTTTGGGCGGTTTTGAAGCAAAAAATCACCCGAACCACAAGAGAGAAAAACATGTGGTTCAGTCTGGTTCGATTGGCTTTTAAAAATAAATCCGAACCAAACCAAACCAAACTAATGCGGTTTGGATTGGTTCGGTTGGTTCGGTTTTTTACAAAAAAAATTATTAAGTCATACAAACAAATATAGAGAAAAATATAATTTTGTGTTTAATTTTTCGTACATTACCATAAAATTTTATAATTGACAAAATAAGTTTATAATTTGATACATAAAATTGTGTATTATAATTTTATCAAAATCTAAAGAATGATATAAACAAGATTGCATTCTTAAATAAATATTATGCAAAGAATACGATAAAATATATTTTGTGAAAATAGTATTTATAAATGAATAATATTTTTTTTTTATGATTTGTAAATTAAAATGAATATAATACAAAGTATGATAAAATATACACATAATACATGTTTATTTCTCTAAAGAATTAAAGAAATATATATTGGTTAGTAACATTTTATAACATAATGCGGTTTTGTTTGGTTTGGTTCGGTTTGTAAAATACAAACCGCAAACCGAACCGAACCGTGCGGTTCCGCGAGAAAATGACCCAAACACATCCAAACCAAATGCGGTTTTTTGCGGTTTCAGTTTGGTTCGGTTCGGTTTTGCGGTTTTCTATTGGGCCGGTTTGGTTTTGAACACCCCTAATGCCAGCCTTGTTTGACTTTTAGAATCCCACGCGCGCCTGTTGACTTGAGTGTATGGTGAACCTCCAATCTGGGCCTTTGGATTTGGCCTGGGGGCCATCTGGCGTTTGGATCTTTGAGGAGCATGATAGTCCATGTGCTTGAAGTTGTACTGGAACAACTGTGGAAAAATATTACAAAGCAAATTGGTGGACCTGGGATTCGAACCCAGGTGCCATTGGATCATGTATTAACGCCTCTACCAGCTGAGCTATTTGTTCTTTTTGTTAATGAAATAAACAATGAATATTATATGTAAAACAAACAATTATGCCTGAATTAAAAAAATAAAAAGCGCATAATTTTGAATTGGCCAATGAAGACGAGCCACGTCTTCGTCTTCTTCAACAAAACCTGTACTTTTTCCTGCGGATTTGGATCCCCAGCAAAATCCATGGATCGATCCTAAAACAATCTTTAGGCAATGGAAACGAATTTTGGGATCACCATCTTACTCGTCTCTTCCCCATGAGTTCATTTATACCTATGGTTGGTCTTGATTTTTCCTGTAAAACGAATGACCAAATACAGGTCTCCAAAACCCTAGGTTCGGGTATGGCGATATAGCTCATGAAAACAAAATTAAATGATACAGAAAGTTCAGAAATTGAATGGCAAGCATGATTATACAAAAAAATTTGGCAAAAAGATGCAAGAACATGGATTCACGATTTCATGTTCAGAGCTATGTTCAGGACGACTTACAGGGCATATCAGGCGATGAGAGGGCTTGGTTCTGATTGCTATAGCTTCAGTGGATTGCAAACAAGAACACCACGTTAAGATTTTGGATTGAATTGACCTCTAAGTATGATTTCAGTTTCAAGATTTTCAAGCTTTTTTCAAAGTTTTGTTTGGCCGTTTTTGCACCTTTTTGGTCGTGTATTGTATGTGTTTTGCTTGTACATGTATAATGGAATCAATTAGGTTAACCTTTGGGCCTCCAATCCTTGTGTATTGATGATTCAAGATATGATTTGATCACCATTAACAAAGCTTCCATATTTGTCTCAAATCAAATATTTTGTATATAACATGGCATGATTCGGATTTGATTTGGTCCATGATGATAATTGAAGCCTATATCAATCAAAAAGATTATATTCCATCAATTTTTGGATTTTGTTTGAATTAATATTGATTTAAAATGAATTAATTCAATAAAAATCAAATAAAATAGAAAAATTAATGAATGGACACGAAACTGAAGATAGGACACGTGTGTGGTGTGACAAGATCAAATCAAGTGGAAAAAAGTGGGCTCTTTTGTCAAAAATTAGAGTTTTGAGGATAGTTGACTTTTGGCACTTTTGGAAAAATGCCCAACTTCAATAATGCATAACTTCTTCAATTTTGAACTTTTGCAGGTGTTATTGGACTTTTTAGAAACCTTGAGATGTCCTATAACCAACCCTTTTGGTCGCATCTAATTTTAATATTCCATGCTCAAGTTATAAGCTTTGGAAAAAAAGGTGTTTTTGTTGACTTTCAAAAATGACCTATAATGTCCAAATTTGTAACTTTTTGTGAGTGCATTTATTGATCTTGGGGTGTGAAGATGGATTGTAGGAAATTGCATGCTATTAAAAATGAGCTTTTTATGGGTCATTTCTCATAAAATATGAGAAAGTTATGCTTGGTCAAAGTTGAGTTGACTTTTCCTACAAAACCCTAATTTAGCAACTTTTGAATCTTGATGAATCTTGAGCAATCCTTGATGAATAATGATCAACCCTTGATACAATGATGAATTATCCTTCAAAATGAGAATGTTGACAAAAAATCTTGAAGTTTGACTGTATTTGGGACACAGTTGACTTTTGCCCTAACATAGTCGACTTTTGGACCTTTTGAGCAATTGACTGACCAAACTTCCTCTACAAGGCTTGAAATTTGACATGGATGAACTTGAGAACATATTAGGACATTGGTGAGAACTTGAGGTCATTTGAATGTAAGAACCTTGATGCAACACAAAACCCTAATTTGAGATTGACTGCCTTAGGAGATGATTTGACTGTCCAATTCTTGAGCCATCTTGAGCAACTTGGGAGTTATTCTTGGAATGTCTTGGGAAATATGGGAGGGAAAATTTTAGGGTACAACAAATGTCATGCCTTTTGGACTGAAGAATGCTGGGGCAACGTATCAGCGTGCCATGGTTGCTTTATTTCATGACATGATCCATCATGAGATCGAAGTATATGTCGACGATATGATTGCAAGGTCCCAGACTGAGGAAGAACACCTTGACCATCTCCAGAAGCTGTTTGACAGGTTGAAGTTGTACAAGTTGAGGTTAAACCCGAACAAGTGCACATTCGTGGTGAGGTCTGGTAAACTGCTGGGCTTCATCGTAAGCGACAAAGGTATTCAAGTGGATCCGGCAAAGGTGAAAGCTATACAAGAGATGCCAGCTCCCAGAACAGAGAAAGAAGTCAGAGGCTTTCTGGGACGTCTGAACTACATTGCCTGATTCATCTCGCACCTGACCGCTACTTGTGAGCCAATCTTCAAGTTACTGAAGAAAGATCAAGTAGTACGTTGGAACGATGAATGCCAGCCCGCTTTCGAAAGGATTAAAGAGTATCTCCAAGAGCAACCTATTATAATGCCACCAGTTGAAGGGAGACCTATGATCTTATACTTGACAGTACTCGACAACTCAATGGGGTGTGTGTTGGGTCAGCATGACGAGTCTGGCCCAAAAGAGCATACTATTTATTACCTTAGCAAAAAGTTTACCGACTGTGAGACCTGATACTCACTGCTCGAGAAAACTTGCTGCACTTTGGCATGGGCTGATCGCCGGCTGAGACAGTATATGTTGACTCACACTACCCTATTGATATCAAAGATGGATCCAATCAAGTATATCTTCGAAAAGCCTGCCTTGTCCGGAAGAATAGCAAGATGGAAGATGATCTTGACTGAGTATGACATCCAATATATGACCCAAAAAGCAATTAAGGGAAGTGTGTTGGCAGACCATTTGGCACATCAGGCAGTGGATGATTACCAGTCTATGAACTTTGAATTCCCGGACGAGAATATCATGATAGTGACTGATTGTGAGACACCTGGACCAGATGAAGGACCTGAGGAAGGATCCCGATGGTCTATGTACTTTGATGGAGCTTCGAACGCTTTGGGTAACGGCATTGGCACTGTGATCATATCTCCTAAAGGCTCTCATACTCCGTTCACCGCCTGACTATGTTTCAACTGCAACAACAATATGGCGGAGTATGAAGCGTGCATCATGGGTCTTCGAGCAGCAATGGACCTAAGGATTAAGTTTCTAAGTGTCTTCGGAGATTCCGCTCTTGTGATCAGTCAGATCAAAGGCGAGTGGAATACGAAACACCCAAATCTTATCCCTTACAAGGAATATGTGTTGACATTGCTTCCCCATTTTGAGGATATAACCTTTGAACACTTCCCTAGAGAGGAGAATCAGTTGGAGGACGCACTGGCTACGATGTCTTCTATGTTCAAAGTCAATTGGGACAACGAGGCTCCCCGGATTATTATTGAAAGATTGGACGAACCTGCACATTGATGTGACATTGAGACTGAAGAGGTAACAGAAAAGCCCTGGTATCATGAGGTGAAGAGGTATCTTGAGGCTCAGGAGTACCCCGAGGGTGCATCTGTTAATGACAAGAAGTTTCTGAGGAGGTTCGCGGCGAAGTTCTTCATCAGCAATGACATCCTTTACAAGCGTAACCATGATTCAACCTTACTGCGTTGTATGGATAAGAATGAAGCAGAAAGAATCATGGCAGAGCTACATGAAGGTACTTTCGGAACTCATTCCAGCGGACATACCATGGCAAAGAAAATCCTTCGGGTAGGATATTATTGGTCCACAATGGAAGCCGACTGTTATGTGCATTCTCGGACATGTCACAAGTGGCAAGTCTATGCTGATAAGGTGCATATACCTCCAGTACCTCTGAACGTCTTGACGGCACCTTAGCCTTTTGCAATGTGGGGCATTGATATGATCGGCGAGATCAGACCTACGGCATCCAACGGGCATCGTTTCATCCTGGTAGCTATTGATTACTTTACAAAATGGGTTGAAGCAGCTTCCTTTGCTACCGTAACCAAGAACGTCGTGGCACGGTTCATTCGGCACAATCTGATCTATCGATACGGTGTACCAGAGAGGATCATAACAGACAATGGTACCAATCTCAACAACAAGATGATCACTGAGCTCTGCGAGCAATTCAAGATACAACATCATAACTCTTCTCCCTACCGGCCGAAGATGAATGGGGCTGTCGAAGCGGCTAATAAAAATATTAAGAAGATTGTGCAGAAGATGACTGTGACATACAAAGACTGGCACGAGATGTTACCATTTGCTCTTCATGGGTATCGTACCTCAGCACGGACGTCAACAGGGGCAACACCCTATTCCTTGGTATATGGCATGGAGGCATTCTTGCCCATTGAAGTTCAGATACCTTCTCTTCGGATCATGAAGGATGCAGGTTTGAGCGAAGATGACTAGATTCAGACCCGCCTTGATCAATTAAACTTAATCGATGAAAAGAGACTTACTGCTATTTGTCATGGTCAGACGTACCAAAAAAGGATGATCAAGGCATTTAATTAGAAAGTTAGACGACAAGGGTATCAAGTTGGGGACCTGGTAATCAAGCGCATTATTCTACCTCAAGGTGATCCCAAGGGCAAATGGACCCCTACTTACGAAGGGCCATTTGTGGTTAAGAACATTTTCTCAGAAGGAGCTATGATTCTAACCACCATAGATGGTGACGACCTTCCTAACCCCGTCAATGCAAACATAGTGAAAAGATACTACGCATAATCAAAGACCCGCTAGGTTGACTGGCCTAGGCAAAAATAAGGGCTTCCCAGCGAACCAAAAGGGTTCGGGCAAAAATAAGGGATGAAAATATAAAAAAAATTTGTACACCCGGCAAGTCGAAGACCTGAAAGGGCGGCTTGGGAAAGAAAGGGTATCCCGGTGGACTGAAAACCCGAAAGGGCGGTCCAGGCAAAAATTATGGATAAGCGTAATACTATGTCTCATTGGATCACCTTGCATCCAGACTTCGGTATCAACTGTCAAGCTCAGACGGCACTAATCAATCTGACTCATCTTTAACCAGTAGCGAAGTGATGAGATGCTCGAGGACATAAAGGCAATAGCAGAGTTGGAACCCAGTGGGATTATTCACATAGCTGTTTTGTTTAGTTTTTCACAAATTGTGTAAAATCTATTGTCCGGCGGCGTTCTCTTACTAGGACGTCAGCCTCTTGTACAAAAGCGCCTATTTACAGGCCAAACTTCAAAATCAATACAAATTCATTTTCAAAGAAATTTCAAACTATTTTTCCTTTATCTGTTTTGTTTTGCAAAGAAAGTCCAATGTTCATTTTTGATATATGCATTTGACATTAATTGCTGATCATAAATATTTACATGCGAAACAAAAGACGAATTACAGGTAACATCAGAAACAGGGGCAATAAGAATTGTCCGAGTTGTATGGTTGCTCTGTTCACCAGGTACAAAGGTAGATTCAGATGAAGAATATGGCTAAGATACTTTCACCCCCCACAGAATAAGGCGGTAATGGTAGCTCTCCTCCAGCTGTGACTTGCAACTATAAATGAATCAACAATACTCTCCCCAAGCAGAGTTGGTCTACCATCAGCACTAAAAGGGTCTTAATATTCCCCAGCGTAGTATAAGAATATTCCCCAGCAAGTATAAGAGTATCCCCGACAGTCTTAATATTCCTCAGCGGAGTATAAGAATGTTCCCCGGCCAAATACAAGATACCCCCAGTGGAGTTAAAATTTCCCCAGCACGGTCTGAAAAAGCTTCCCCAACAGAGATGAAACATCATCCCCAATAGACTCTGGAAGTTTATCCCCGGCAGAGTACGAAAATAAATCTCCCTAGCCAAGTTCAAAGGATCATTCCCAGCAGAACTCAGAGGTTTATCCCTACAAAAGTCTAACAGGGTTATCCCTGGAAAGTCGCAACTGAAGATCATCCCCAATGGAGTTCTTTCTTTCCACAAGCAAGAATTTAATCCTCAACAGACTCAGTATCACCAGCAACGGTAATCCATCCCCAGCGGAGTTTATTAGTGGAATCTTCAGCAGAACATCTCTTCCCCACAGAGTAATTCCCCTCGGAGTAATCTCCTCATCAGTTTATTCCCCAACGGATTTATCCTCTCCTGTAAGTTTATCACCTTCGTTCATCATCCCCAGCGGAAACGAAGAATCCAACTCTATTCTCCAGCAGCTATCCGAGATTTATTTTCCCCAACTAAAACATCACATTTCCATACATCATGATACATGCATATACACATCATACCATACAATCTCATTTATGTTGAGAACATCATTGCTTGATTCATATCATGCATTGCATATGACTGACCTTTACCTTTCAGGAAAGATGCAGTTAAATTCTCAACTATATGGAAAACCTCCTCTGGTCCAGTTAAATCGGTTCCTAAATATTTTTCTGATGCCAACCCAGTCAAAGGAGACAAGACCAGTTAAATCGATTCCTAAAGATTTTTCTGAGGCCAACCCAGCCAAAGGAGACAAAACCAGTTAAATCGATACCTAAAGATTTTTCTGAGGCCAACCCAGTCAAAGGAGACAAGACCAGTTAAATCTATTCCTAAATATTTTTCTGAGGCCAACCCAGTCAAAGGAGACAAGACCAGTTAAATCGATTACTAAAGATTTTTCTAAGGCCAATCCAGTCAAAGGAGACAAGACCAGTTAAATCGATTCGTAAAGATTTTTCTTAGGCCAACCCAGTCAAAGGAGACAAGACCAGTTAAATCGATTCCTAAAGATTATTCTGAGGCCAACCTAGTCAAAGGAGACAAAACCAGTTAAATAGATTCCTAAAGATTTTTCTGAGGCCAATCCAGTCAAAGGAGACAAGACTAGTTAAATCGATTCCTAAATATTTTTCTGAGGCCAATCCAGTCAAAGAAGACAAAACTAGTTAAATTGATTCCTAAAGATTTTTCTGAGGCCAATCCAGTCAAAGGAGACAAGACCAGTTAAATCGATTCGTAAAGATTTTTCTTAGGCCAACCCAGTCAAAGGAGACAAGACCAGTTAAATCGATTCCTAAAGATTATTCTGAGGCCAACCTAGTCAAAGGAGACAAAACCAGTTAAATAGATTCCTAAAGATTTTTCTGAGGCCAATCCAGTCAAAGGAGACAAGACTAGTTAAATCGATTCCTAAATATTTTTCTGAGGCCAATCCAGTCAAAGAAGACAAAACTAGTTAAATTGATTCCTAAAGATTTTTCTGAGGCCAACTCGGTCAAAGAAGACAAGACCAGTTAAATCGATTCCTAAAGATTTTTCTGATGCTAATCCAGTCAAAGAAGACAAGACCATTTAAATCGATTCCTAAAGATTTTTCTGATGCCAATCCAGTCAAAAGAGACAAGACCTCCTCTGGTCCAATCAGATCGCCGATAAGATCTCCCTGAGTCGTATTCCAGTTGAAGTTCATACCACCTACCAACAGTATCCAAATGGCATCTGTAATCCCATTCCCAACATCACAAGGCTGATACCACTTCATGTGAGTGCAAATTTCTGGGCACTCTAGTGTTCAATCATCTTCCACCTTCGGATCACGAAAGGCCCGAAAGCCAATCTATATCCTCAGGTTTAAGAAAATTGAACAGGGGAAGTTGTTGTACCCCAAAATTTTCCCTCCCATATTTCTCAAGACATTGCAAGAATAGTCTCCAAGTGGCTCAAGTTTGCTCAAGAGTTGAACAGTCAAGTCATCTCCTAAGGCAGCCAATCTCAGAATTAGGGTTTTGTGTTGCATCAAGGTCCTTGCATCCAAATGACCTCAAGTGCTCCCTAATGTCCTAATATGTTCTCAAGTTCATCCATGTCAAATTTCAAGCCTTGCAGAGGAAGTTTGGTCAGTCAATTGCTCAAGAGGTCCAAAAATCGACTGTGCTAGGGCAAAAGTCAACTGTGACCTACAAATAGTCAAACCTCAAGAGTTTTTGTCAACATTCTCATTTTAAAGGATAATTAATAATTTGATCAAGGGTTGATCATAATTCATCAAGGATTGCTCAAGATTCATTAAGATTCAAAAGTTGCTAAATTAGGGTTTTGTAGGAAAAGTCAACTCAACTTTGACCAAGCATAACTTTCTCATACTGTATGCGAAATGACCCATCCAAAGCTCATTTTGAAGAGGATGTAATTTACTACAATCCATATTCACACCCCAAGATCAATAAATGCACTCACAAAACGTTACAAATTTGGACATTATAGGTCATTTTTGAAAGTCAACAAAAACACCTTTTTTTCCAAAGCTTATAACTTGAGTATGGAATATCAAAATGAGATGAGACCAAAAAGGTTGGTTAGAGGACATATCAAGGTTTCTAAAAAGTCCAAAAACACCTCCAAAAGTTTAAAATTGAAGAAGTTATTCATTGTTGAAGTTGGGCATTTTTCCAAAATTGCCAAAAGTCAACTATCCCCAAAACATCAAATTTTGTCAAATGGGTCCACTTTTTTCCACTTGATTTAATCTTGTCACACTAAACACGTGTTCTATCTTTAGTCTTGTATCCATTTATTAATTTTTCTATTTTATTTGATTTTTATTGAATTAATTCATTTTTAATCAATTTAAATCCAAATAAAATCTAAATATTGATAACTTGGTATCTTTTTGATTGATTTAGGTCTTAAATATCATCATGGACACAATCAAATCTGAATCAAGCCATACCATGAACAAAAAGATGGAATTTGGATAAATTTTGAAGCTTTTTCATGGAAGATCAAATCACATCTTCAATCATCAATGCATAAGGATTCAAAGCCCAAAACTTGACCTAATTCATTCCATTATACTTATAAAATGCAAAGGCACGAATCAGAACGAAGAGGCTGCATAAACACCAAAGCAAAACTTGGAAAAGCTTGAATCTGAAAACGTGCTTAGAGGCAGTTTCAGCATAAAATCTCCATACTATTCAATTGCTTGACATCCACTGAGTGAGAAGGAATCAAAAGCAAGCTCTCTCCCTCCCTGAATCACATTGTAAGTCTCCCAGAAAACCGACCTGCACTTGAAATCGTACTCTCATATTCATGCATTTTTTTGGCAAAATCTTTATACAATCATGTTTATCGTTCCATTTAGAACCTTTTTGCATCATTTGATTGTGTTTATATGACCTATAGCGCCATACCCGAACCTAGGGTTTTGGAGGTTTGTTTTTGGGCGTTTTCTTTGCAAGAAAAATTGGAACCAATAGTGGGCATAGGCTTGCTCGGGATGTCTAGATGAACATGTCCATGGTTTTGGTTTTTATTTTTATAGCCTGGAATTAATTTTATGATGCAGCTACGCATTTAGCTGCGGATGTAAATCCACAGGTAAAAAAACAAGGTTTCGTTGGAGAAGATGAAGACGTGCCTCTTCCTTATTGGATGATTTTGAATCTTGGCGCGTGTTTTTATAATTCTGGCATATTTATTTGTTTTCTAATATAATAATTGTTATCCATTTCATTGACAATTAAAGTGCAGTGGTTGAGTGGTAGTGGAAAGCGTGCAAAATCCAATGGGACCTGGGTTCGAATCCCAGGTCCCCCAATGCATTTGTAATATTTTTCTTCAGGCCATCCTATGCAGCATCCAAGGCGCAGTCCATCATACTCCTTCAAATATCATCTGCCAGATGGCCTCCAGGCCAAATCTGATGGTCCAAAGAAGATGCTCACCATACTCCCAAGTCAACAGGCACACGTGGAATTGCCAAAGTCAGACAGGCTTGAACACGTTTGGGCCTCAAAAATGCTATTTCACCCCCTGATCTGGGCCCAAACCCCTTTTTGGTTATTTATTTTTATTTTTTATTTCATTTATTTATATTGTTTTAATTAATTATTTTTATTATCACTAACCAATTAGAATTTTTCCTCATAAAATCAAAAATCAAAAAATATATTTTATTTATTAAAAATTAAACTCATCATTTTATTTTTGTAAATAAATTAATTTAATTAATTTAGTTTTAATTAGGTATAATTTTTAATATATTTTGCAAATAATTAAAATTAATGTAGAAAATTAGGTTTTTACTAACTTTAAATCAAATTTACTTTATTTCATTAAATATCCAAAAATCCAAAAAATATCTTTTTAATTAATTAATTAATTAATTTATTTAAATAAATTAGTTTAATTCCATTTAATTCAAAAATAAACAAAAAAATGCTTTCTTTCAAAAAAGGGGTAAAAACCCTAAAAAATGCATTTGATTTAATTTCTCGCACGCGATCCATATTTTCATATTATTGTACTTGTTTCCCGAAATGTAATAGCTTTAATTAGGACATTTTTACCGCTTTATTTTACTTTCCGCATTTTAATTTCAAGGGTTTGTTTTTGGCGATGTAAATACCCGACGCCTTGTAATAGTTTAGATTTAATTTCTGCAATTTAAATTCCGCAACTATAAACTGTTAGATGTTTGGTAATAGGGAATACATGACAAGATCGAATGTATGAACTTAAAATGAACATAGCTCACCCATGACATGTACAAAGATAATATAACCGAACTAACACACTCGCACATGCACACTCTTAGGGTACACCTCACTTGGTTGCCTTCGAACGTGGTCATTGAGTATAGGAAGTTTTAGAGGTCGTCCTCTTATCCCAAGATCATAGTTGCCTCGAAACGGTTGCCTCAGAAAAATGATCTAAGACATTAGGGTTACCGCTAAGGCATCCTAACATTGCTTTAGTGACCACATGTCCCTTAATCGAATTGACCCTTAAAACTCCAATGACGGTGCTACCTACTCATCAATAGTGGGATAGAATTGTCTAGAGGACATTAGCACAGATTGATTCCTTTTTCGAGTAGGTAGATGGTTCTTAAGTACTTGCTCCTTTTAAAATAAAACAAAACTTTTCGCACTTACACTCCTTTCAAACAAAAACTTCTTTCAAACCCACAAACACAAAGAAAAGCAATTATTGAAAACACTTTGAGCAAGTACCTAAGAGCTCGTGGATAACCACGGATAGAAAGGGTGCTAACACCTTCCCTTTCTATAATCTACCCCCCGGACCCGAGAAATATCTCGAAAAAGGAATTTTTCTGTGCTTTTTTCCTTTCCTTGTTGGATAAAATAAAAGTCGATGGCGACTCTTGCTTACCGCGACATTTTGCAAAAACAAACGCAAAAGGCGAACCAACATTCCAAAAATAGTCAGTTCTCTTCCCACCGTATCACACACACACTCACATATACAGGTCTACATCCACTCTGGATCTCACTGGTAACGACTCTGCTACTGCCAGTTATGACTTCGAAAGTCCGATCAACTTAGCCGAAGATGAAGGTGAAGATGGTTGCGAAGTTCCTGGTGAGCTTGCTAGACTGCTACTTCAAGAAGAGAGGGCTATACAACCACATGAAGAGCCAGTGGAAACAGTGAATTTGGGTACAGAGACAGACAAGAAGGAAGTTAAGATCGGCGCAAACCTGGAGCTTCGTATGAAGCAACGGTTGATTCAGATGCTGCATGACTACATTGAGATCTTTGCCTGGTCTTATGAAGATATGCCTGGGTTGGATACCGATATTGTGGTTCACCGATTGCCTACCAAGGAAGACTGTCCTCCAGTGAAACAGAAAGTCCACCGAATGCGCCCAGAGATGTCTGAGAAAATAAAGGCTGAAGTTATGAAACAGTTTGACACCGGTTTTCTAGCATTTACTTCTTACCCTTAGTGGGTGGCCAATGTGGTTCCTGTACCGAAGAAGGATGGTAAGGTTCAAATGTATGTTGACTACATGGATTTGAACAGGACGAGCCCTAAAGATGATTTACCTCTGCCTCATATCGACGTTCTGGCTGACAACACTGCACAGCATAAAGTCTTCTCCTTTATGGATGGTTTCTCTGGTTATAATCAAAATAAAATGGCTCCCGAAGACATGGAGAAGACAACTTTTGTTACTCAGTGGGGTACTTTTTGCTACAAGGTCATGCCCTTTGGATTAAAGAATGCTGGGGAAACGTATCAGCGTGCCATGGTTGCTTTGTTTCATGACATGATCCATCATGAGATTGAGGTATACGTTGACGACATGATTGCAAGATCTCAAACTGAGGAAGAACACCTTGACCACCTTCAGAAGTTGTTTGACAGGTTGAAGTTGTACAAGCTGAGGTTAAACCCGAACAAGTTCACCTTCGGGGTGAGATCTGGTAAGCTGCTGGGTTTCGTTGTAAGCGATAAAGGTATTCAAGTGGATCCTGCAAAGGTGAAAGCTATACAGGAAATGCCAGCTCCCAGAACAGAGAAAGAAGTCAGATGTTTTCTGGGACGTCTGAACTATATTGCCCGATTCATCTCACACCTGACCGCTACTTGTAAGTCAATCTTCAAGCTACTGAAGAAAGATCAAGTAGTACGTTGGAACGATGAATGTCAGGCCGCTTTCAAAAGGATCAAAGAGTATCTCCAAGAGCCACCTATTCTGATGCCACCAGTTGGGGGGAGACCTTTGATCTTATACTTGACAGTACTCGACAACTCAATGGGGTGTGTGCTGGGTCAACATGACGAGTCTGGCCGAAAAGAGCATGCTATTGATTACCTTAGCAAAAAGTTTACTGACTGTGAGACCCGATACTCACTGCTCGAGAAAACTTGCTGCGCTTTGGCATGGGCTGCTCGCCGGCTGAGACAGTATATGTTGACTCACACTACTCTGTTGATATCAAAGATGGATCCAATCAAGTATATCTTCGAAAAGCCTACCTTGTCCGGAAGAATAGCGAGATGGCAGATAATCTTGATTGAGTATGACATCTAGTACACGACCCAAAAGGAAATCAAGGGAATTGTGTTGGCAGACCATTTGGCACATCAGGCAGTGGATGATTACCAGTCTATGAACTTTGAATTCTCGGACGAGAATATCATGATAGTGACTGATTGTGAGACACCTGGACCAGATGAAGGACCTGAAGAAGGATCCTGATGGTCTATGTACTTTGATGGAGCTTCAAACGCTTTGGGTAATGGCATTGGCGCCATGATCATATCTCCTAAAGGCTCTCATACTCTGTTCACCGCCCGACTATGTTTCAACTGCACCAACAACATGGCAGAGTATGAAGCGTGCATCATGGGTCTTCGAGCAGCAATTGACCTAAGGATTAAGTTTCTAAGTGTCTTCGGAGATTCCGCTCTCGTGATCAGTCAGATCAAAGGCGAGTGGGATACGAAACACCCAAATCTTATCCCTTACAAGGAGTACGTGTTGACATTGCTTCCCCACTTTGAAAAGATAACCTTTGAACACTTCCCAAGAAAGGAGAATCAGTTGGCGGACGCGTTGGCTACGATGTCTTCTATGTTCAAAGTCAATTGGGACAACGAGGCTCCCCGGATTATCATTGAAAGATTGGATGAACCTGCACATTGCTGTGACATTGAGACTGAAGAGGTAACAGAAAAGCCCTGGTTTCATGAAGTAAAAAGGTATCTTGAGGCTCAGGAATACCCTGAAGGTGCATCTATTAATGACAAGAAGTTTCTGAGGAGGTTCGCAGCGAAATTCTTCATCAACAATGGTGTTCTTTACAAGCGTAACCATGATTCGACCTTACTGCGATGTGTGGATAAGAACAAGGCAGAAAGGATCATGGAAGATTTATATGAAGGTACTTTCGGAACTCATTCCAGTGGACACACCATGGCAAAGAAAATCCTTCAGGCAGGATATTATTGGTCCACAATGAAAGCTGACTGTTATCGGCATTCTCGGACATGTCACAAGTGCCAAGTCTATGCTGATAAGGTGCACATACCTCCAGTACCTCTGAACATCTTGACGGAACCTTGGCCTTTTGCAATGTGGGGCATTGATATGATCGGCGAGATCAGGCCTACGGCATCCAACGAGCATCGTTTCATCCTGGTAGCTATTGATTACTTTACGAAATGGGTTGAAGTAGCTTCCTTTGCTACTGTAACCAAGAACGTCATGGCACAGTTCATTCGGCACAATCTGATCTGTCGATATGGTGTACCAGAGAGGATCATTACGGACAATGGTACCAACCTCAACAACAAGATGATCACCGAGCTCTGCGAGCAATTCAAGATACAACATCATAACTCTTATCCCTACCGGCCGAAGATGAATGAGGCTGTCGAAGCGGCTAATAAGAACATTAAGAAGATTGTGCAGAAGATGACAGTGACATACAAAGACTGGCACGAGATGTTAACATTTTCCCTTCATGGGTACCGTACCTCAGCTCGAACGTCAACAGGGGCAACACCCTATTCCTTGGTATATGGTATGGAGGCTGTCTTGCCCATTGAAGTTCAAATACCTTCTCTCCGAATCATGAAGGATGCAGGTTTGAGTGAAGATGACTGGATTCAGACCCGGCTTGATCAACTGAATTTAATCGACGAAAAGAGACTTACTGCTATTTGTCATGGTCAGACGTATCAAAAGTAGATGATCAAGGCATTTAACAAGAAAGTTAGACGACAAGAGTATCAAGTGGGGGATCTGGTAATCAAGCGTATTATCCTACCTCAAGGTGATCCCAGGGGAAAATGGACGCCTACTTATGAAGGGCCATTTGTGGTTAAGAACATTTTCTCAGGAGGAGCTATGATTCTAACCACCATGGATGGTGACGACCATCCTCACCCCGTCAATGCAGACATAGTGAAAAAATACTACGCATAATCAAAGACCCGCTAGGTCGACTGGCCTAGGCAAAAATAAGGGCTTTCCGACGAACCAAAAGGGTTCGGGCAAAACTAAGGGATGAAAATGAAAAATCTGTACACCTGGCAAGTCGAAAACCTGAAAAGGCGGCTTGGGCAAAAAAGGGTATCCCGGTGGACTGAAAACTCGAAAGGGCGGTCCAGGAAAAAATTAGGGATCAAAGCGTAACACTATATCTCATTGGATCACATTGCATCCAGACTTAGGTATCAACTATTAAGCTCAGACGACACTAATCAATCTGATCTACCTTCGACCAAGTAGAAAAGCGATGAGATGCTCGAGGACATAAGGGCAATAGCAGAGTTGGAACCCAGTGGGATTATTCACATAGCTATTTTGTTTTCTTTTCACAAATTGTGTAAATTCTATCTGCTCGGCGGTGTTCTCTTACTAGGATGCCAGCCTCTTGTACAAAAACGCCTATTCACAGGCCAAACTTCAAAATCAATACAATTCATTTTCAAAGAAATTTCAAATTGTTTTTCCTTTATCTGTTTTGTTTTGCAAAGAATGTCCAATGTTCATTTTTGATATATGCATTTGACATTAATTGCTGCTCATAAATATTTACATGCGTAACAAAAATGATTCTTGGTGATATCAGAAACAGGGGCAAATAATAATTGTCCGAACTGTACAGTTGCTCTGTCCACCAGGTACAAAGGTAGATCCAGCTGAAGAATATGGCTAAGATACCTTCACTCCCCGCAGAGTAAGGCAGTAATGGTAGCTCTCCCCAAGCTGAGACTTGCAACTATGAACGAATCAGCAATGCTCTCCCCAAGCAGAGTTGATCTATCATCAGCACTGAAGAGGCTTGATATCCCCGGTAGTCTTAATATTCCCTAACGGAGTATAAGAATATTCCCCGACAGAATACAAGATACCCCCAGTGGAGTTAAAATTTGCCCAGTGCAGTCTGGAAAAGCTTTCCCCAACGGAGTTGAAGCATCATCCCCAGTAGACTCTGGAAGTTTATCCCCAGCGGAGTACAAAAATAAATCTCCTCAGCCGAGTTTAAAGGATCATTCCCAGCAGAACTCAAAGGATTATCCCCACAAAAGTCTAATAGGTTACCCCCGGTAAGGTCGCCACTAAAGGATCATCCTCAGCGAAGTTCTTTCCTTTCACAAACAAGAATTCAATCCCCCAACAGATTCAATATCACCAACAACGATAATTCATCCTGACGGAATTTATCAGTGGAATCCTCAACAGAGCATCTCTTCCCCACAAATTAATCTCCTCATCAGTTTATTCCCCAACAGAGTTATCTTCTCATGCAGGTTTATTCTTGCAATCACCTTCGTTCACCATCCCCAGCGGAAGCAAAGAATTCAACTTACGTCTCCAGCAGCTATCTGGGATTTATTTTGCCTAGCTAAAACATTACATTTCCATACATCATGATACATGCATATACGCATCATACCATACAATCTCATTTATGTTGAGAGCATCATTGCTTGATATACATCATGCATTTCATACATCATGACATTACATATGACTGACCCCTTTACCGTTTCAGGGAAAGACGAATCAGTAAACACCGTTGACTACTCATATGACCTGGTAGTCCCCTCAAAAGAAAAACTACATCTATGGACGACTTTCGTCTGGTTCAGTTAAATCGATCCTAAGATTTTTCTGATTCGTATCCAGTCAAAGTTAATCCAAGGCCTTCTCTGGTTCAGTTAGATCGACGATAAGATCTCCCTGATTCGTATTCCAGTTGAAGATATTCCAAGACTTTCGTCTGGTTCAGTTAAATCGATCCTAAGATTTTTTTGATTCTTATCCAGTCAAAGTTAATCCAAGACCTTCTCTGGTTCAGTTAGATCGACAATAAGATCTCCCTGATTCGTATTCCAGTTGAAGATATTCCAAGACTTTCGTCTGGTTCAGTTAAATGGATCCTAAGATTTTTCTGATTATTATCCAGTCAAAGTTAATCCAAGACCTTCTCTGGTTCAGTTAGATCGACGATAAGATCTCCCTGATTCGTATTCCAGTTGAAGATATTCCAAGACTTTCGTCTGGTTCAGTTAAATCGATCCTAAGATTTTTCTGATTCTTATCCAGTCAAAGTTAATCCAAGACCTTCTATGGTTCAGTTAGATCGACGATAAAATCTCCCTGATTCGTATTCCAGTTGAAGATATTCCAAGACTTTCGTCTGGTTCAGTTAAATCGATCCTAAGATTTTTCTGATTCGTATCCAGTCAAAGTTAATCAAAGACCTTATCTGGTTCAGTTAGATCGACGATATGATCTCCCTGATTCGTATTCCAGTTGAAGATATTCCAAGACTTTTGTCTGGTTCAGTTAAATCGATCCTAAGATTTTTCTGATTCTTATCCAGTCAAAGTTAATCCAAGACCTTCTCTGGTTCAGTTAGATCGACAATAAGATCTCCCTGATTCGTATTCCAGTTGAAGATATTCCAAGACTTTCGTCTGGTTCAGTTAAATGGATCCTAAGATTTTTCTGATTATTATCCAGTCAAAGTTAATCCAAGACCTTCTCTGGTTCAGTTAGATCGACGATAAGATCTCCCTGATTCGTATTCCAGTTGAAGATATTCCAAGACTTTCGTCTGGTTCAGTTAAATCGATCCTAAGAATTTTCTGATTCTTATCCAGTCAAAGTTAATCCAAGACCTTCTATGGTTCAGTTAGATCGACGATAAAATCTCCCTGATTCGTATTCCAGTTGAAGATATTCCAAGACTTTCGTCTGGTTCAGTTAAATCGATCCTAAGATTTTTCTGATTCGTATCCAGTCAAAGTTAATCAAAGACCTTATCTGGTTCAGTTAGATCGACGATATGATCTCCCTGATTCATATTCCAGTTGAAGATATTCCAACACTTTTGTCTGGTTCAGTTAAATCGATCCTAAGATTTTTCTGATTCTTATCCAGTCAAAGTTAATCCAAGACCTTCTCTGGTTCAGTTAGATCGATGATAAGATCTCCCTGATTCGTATTCCAGTTGAAGATATTCCAAGACTTTCGTCTAGTTCAGTTAAATCGATCCTAAGATTTTTCTGATTCTTATCCAGTCAAAGTTAATCCAAGGCCTTCTCTGGTTCAGTTAGATCGATGATAAGATCTCCCTGATTCGTATTCCAGTTGAAGATATTCCAAGACTTTCATCTGGTTCAGTTAAATCGATCCTAAGATTTTTCTGATTCTTATCCAATCAAAGTTAATCCAAGACCTTCTCTGGTTCAGTTAGACCGACGATAAGATCTCCCTGATTCGTATTCCAGTTAAAGATATTCCAAGACTTTCGTCTGGTTCAGTTAAATCGAACCTAAGATTCTTCTGATTCTTATCCAGTCAAAGTTAATCCAAGACATTCTCTGGTTCAGTTAGATCGACGCTAAGATCTCCCTGATTCGTATTCCAGTTGAAGATATTCCAAGACTTTCGCCCGGTTCAGTTAAATCGATCCTAAGATTTTTCTGATTCTTATCCAGCCAAAGTTAATCCATGACCTTCTCTTGTTCAGTTAGATAGACGATAAGATTTCTCTGATTCCTATTCCAGTCTAAGTTCAGACCTCCTATCAACAGTCTCCAAATAGCATCCGTAAGCCCATTCCCGACATCACAAGGCTGATACCACTTCATGCGAGTGCAAATTTCTAGGCACTCTAGTGTTCAGTCATCTTCCACCTTCGGATCACGAAAGGCCCGAAAGCCAATCTATATCCTCAGGTTTAAGAAGATTGAACAGGGGAAGCTGTTGTACCCCAAAATTTTCCCTCTCATATTTCTCAAAACATTGCAAGAAAAATCTCCAAGTGGCTCAAGATTGCTCAAGAGTTGGACAGTCAAACTATCTCCTAAGGCAGTCAACCTCAAATTAGGGTTTTGTGTTGCATCAAGGTCCTTGCATCCAAATGACCTCAAGTGCTCCCCAATGTCCTAATATTATCTCAAGATCATCCATGCCAAATTTCAAGCCTTGCAGAGGAAGTTTGCTCAGTCAATTGCTCAAGGGGTCCAAAAATCGACTATGCTAGGGCAAAAGTCAACTGTGACCTATAAACAGTCAAACTTCAAGATTTTTTGTCAACATTCTCATTTTGAAGGATATTTCATCATTTGATAAAGGGTTGATCATGATTCATCAAGGATTGCTCAAAATTCATCAAGACACAAAAGTTGTTAAATTAGGGTTTTATAGGAAAAGTCAACTCAACTTTGACCATGCATAACTTTCTCATACTTTATGAGAAATGACCCATCCAAAGCTCATTTTAAATAGGATGAAATTTCCTACAATCCATCTTCATACCCCCAAGATCAGAAAATTCACTCACAAGAAGTTACAAATTTGGACATTATAGGTCATTTTTGAAAGTCAACAAAAATACCTTTTTTTGCCAAAGCTTATAACTTGAGCATGGAATATAAAAATGCGATGATACCAAAAGGTTTGGTTAGAGGACACCTCAAGCTTTCTAAAAAGTCCAAGAACACTTCCAAAAGTTCAAAATTGAAGGAGTTATGCATTGTTGAAGTTGGGCATTTTTGCAAAATTGCCAAAAGTCAACTGTCCCCAAAACTTCAAATTTTGTCAAATGGGCCCATTCGTTTCCACTTGATTTGGAATTTCCACATTACACATGTGTCCTACATTCAGCCTTGTGTCCATTTATCAATTTTTCTATTTTATTTGATTTTATATTGAATTATTTCATTTTAAATAAATTTAAATTAAATAAAATCCCAAAACTTGATTACATGAGATCTTTTTCTATTTTTAGGACCTAATCATCATCAATGTCATGATCAAACTCGTATCAAGCATTCCATGTGCAAAAAGATTGGATTTTTGGCAAATTAGGCAAGTTATCAATGGTGGATCAAATCCAATCTCAAGGCATTGATGTGGAAAGATTCAAGACCAATTTGTTGACCTAATACATTGCAGCATACATTTACAATCCAAGGCACATGAATTTGAGGCTGGAGGCTGCAAGAATATCAAGAACCAAACTTAAAAAAGGTGAAAAAAGTACAAAACTGAAATCGTCCTTGGAGGAAAATTCAGAAGCAAAACTCAATGCTAATCAATTGTTGGACAATCCCTAAAGCAGAACCAACCCAAAACCAGTCTCCATACACGTTCAAAGGCTTTGTAAGTGTCTCGAAAAATCGCTTTTTGTTTGAATTCGTGGATCCTTATTCTTGCACTTTTCTTACAAACTCTTTGCATATTCATAATTATCATCGAATTTATAAGCGTTCTGCATCAGTCAATTGTATTTTTCTGGCCTAGATGAAGAAACCCCATAGCTAGGGTTCTTCGTTTGTGTTTTGGGGCTTTCTTTTTCAAGGGAAATCAATTTTCAAGAAGGGTATAGGTTTACTCAGGATGCCAAGACGAACTCAACCATGTGCTTGGAATCAATTTTCATGGACTGGAATGGATTTTAGGATGCATCTACGCATTTAGCTGCGGATCTAAATTCACAGGTAAACTTGCAAGGTTTGAAGGTCAGGGACGACAAACGTGTCTCCCTCTGATTGGACTATTCAAACAATTCGCACACTTTTTTTATTTTCTGGCATAATGACGTGTTTTGATATATTATGTTTTGTTTGCGTTTAATTAACAATTGAGAAGCAGTGGTGCAGTGGTAGTGGCGTGTGTTCAAAATCCAACAGGACCTGGGTTCGAATCCCAGGTCCCCATATGCTTTGTATTTTTTCTCTTCAGGTGATCCAGTGCTGATCCAAGCGTGTGATGCATCATACTCCCTTATTCAATCAATGGACAGATGGCCCCAGGCCAAATCTGATGGCCCAGATGGAACGTCCACCATACTCCCTAGTCAAATGCACACGTTGGATTTCAAAAAGTCAGCCAGGCCTGCACAATTGGGCCATGGATTTTGCTATTCAGACTCCCTAAGCAGGCCCAAACCTCCTAACCCTAACTCTTTCTATTTTCTTTTTATTTTGCTTAATTATTTATTTGTTATTATTTTTAATTATTAACCAACCAATCAAATCTTTTTTCTTCATAAAATTAAAAACAAAAAAATGTTTTCTTATTTAAATTAAATTTTAGTATTTTATTTTTATTAACAAATCAATTAATTAATTTAGTTTTAATTAGGAATAACTTTAATATCTTTTTGCAATAATTAAAATTAACTTAGACGATTAGGTTTTTATTAACATTGAATAATTTTATCTTTATTTCTTTAAATAACACAAAAATTCCAAAAATATTATTTTCATTAATTAGCTTATTAATTTAATAATTAATTTAGTTTGATTTCTTTCTTAATTCAAAAACAAAAAAAAATCTTTTCATAAATAACAAAGGGTCAAAACCCTAAAACTTACGCCCGATTTAATTTCCCGCATGCGACTCTTGCTTACCGCGACATTTTGCGAAAACAAACGCAAAACGCAAACCAGCATTCCAAAAAATAGTCAGTTCTTTCCCACTGTATCACAACGACTTGGGCAAAAAAGGGTATCCCGGTGGACTTAAAACCTGAAAGGGAAGTCCAGGCAAAAATTAGGGATTAAAGCGTAACACTATGTCTCATTGGATCACCTTGCATCTAGACTTCGGTATCAACTATCAAGCTCGGACGACACTAATCAATCTGATCTACCTTCAACCAAGTAGCAAAGTGATGAGATGCTCGAGGACATAAAGGCAATAGCAGAATTGGAATCCAGTGGGGTTGTTCACATAGCTGTTTTGTTTTTCACAATTTGTGTAAATTCTATCCGCTCAGCGGCGTTCTCTTACTAGGACGTCAGCCTCTTGTACAAAAACGCCTATTTACAGGCCAAACTTCAAAGCCAATACAATTCATTTTCAAAGAAATTTCAAACTGTTTTTTCTTTATCTGTTTTGATTTGCAAAGAACGTCCAATGTTCATTTTTGATATATGCATTTGACATTAATTGCTGCTCATGAATATTTACATGCGAAACAAAAGACGATTACTAGTAATATCAGAGACAGGGGCAATAAGATTTGTCCAAGCTTTACAGTTGCTCTATCCGCCAAGGTACAACGGTAAATTCAGCTGAAGAATATGGATAAGATACTTTCACTCCCCACAGAGTAAGACAGTAATGATAGCTCTCCCCAGCTGAGACTTGCAACTATGAATGAATCGGTAATTTTCTCCCCAAGCAGAGTTTATCTACCATTAGCACTAAAAAGGATTGATATCCCCGACAGTTTTAATATTCCCCAAAGGAATATAAGAATGCTCCCCGACAGAGTATGAGATATCTCCAGTGGAGTTAAAATTTTCCAGCGTAGTCTGAAAAAGCTTCCCCAATGGAGTTGGGAAAATCATCCCCAGTAGACTATGGAAGTTTATCCTCAGCGGAGTACAAAAATAAATCTCCCCAGCCAAGTTCAAAGGATCATTCCCAGCAGAACTCAAAGGATTATCCCCATAAGAGTCTAAAAGGATATTCCCAGAGAAGTCGCAACCAAAGATCATCCCCAGCGGATTTCTTTCCTTTCACAAACAGGAATTCAATCCCCAATAGGATTCAATATCACCAGCAATGATAATTCATCTCGACGGAATTTATCATTGGAATCTTCAGCAGAACATCTCTTCCCCACAGAGTAATCTCCTCATCAGTTTATTCCCCCAACAGAGTCATCCTCTCCCGCAGGTTTATTCTCTTTGTTCGCCATTCCCAGGGGAAACGAAGAATCCATCTATATTCTTCAGCAACTATCCGAGAGTTATTTTCCCCAGCTAGAAACATTACATTTCCATACATCATGATACAGGCATATACGCATCATACCACACAATCTCATTTATTTTAAGAGCATCATTGCTTGATATATATCATGCATTTCATACATCATGACATTGCATATGACTAACTCTTTACCTTTTCAGGAAAAGACGAATCAATAAACACTGTTGACTACTTATATGACCTGGTAGTCCCCTCAAAAACTACATCTATTGAGGGCTATTTCAGCAGATTCCTCAGAAAGACGCTCTCACAAGACTTTCGTCTGGTTCAGTTAAATCGATTCTAAGATTTTTCTGATTCTTATTCCAGTCAAAGTTAATCCAAGACCTTCTCTGGTTCAGTCAGATCGACGCTAAGATCTCCCTGATTCTTATTCCAGTTAAAGATATTCCAAGACTTTCGTCTAGTTTAGTTAAATCGATTCTAAGATTTTTCTGATTCTTACCCAGTCAAAGTTAATACAAGACCTTCTCTGGTTCAGTCAGATTGACGCTAAGATCTCCCTGATTCTTATTCTAGTTGAATATATTCCAAGACTTTCGTATGGTTTAGTTAAATCGATTCTAAGATTTTTCTGATTCTTACCCAGTCAAAGTTAATCCAAGACCTTCTCTGGTTCAGTCAGATCGACGCTAAGATCTCCCTGATTCTTATTCCAGTTGAAGATATTTCAAGACTTTTGTCTGGTTCAGTTAAATCGATTATAAGATTCTTCTGATTCTTATACAGTCAAAGTTAATCCAAGACCTTCTCTGGTTCAGTCAGATCGACGCTAAGATCTCCCTGATTCTTATTCCAGTTGGAGATATTCCAAGACTTTCGTCTGGTTCAGTTAAATCGATTCTAATATTTTTCTGGTTCTTATCCAGTCAAAGTTAATCCAAGACCTTCTCTGGTTCAGTCAGATCGACGCTAAGATCTCCCTGATTCTTATTCCAGTCGAAGGTACTCCAAGACTTTCTCACTGGTTCAGATAAATCTCTCAACGGTTTATTCTGATTCGTTTTCTATTAAAATCAATTTCAGACCTCCTATCAACAATATCTAAATGGCATCTGTAAGCCCATTCCCGACATCACGATGCTGATACCACTTCATGCGAGTGCAAATTTCTGGGCACTCTAGTGTTCAATCATCTTCCACCTTCGGATCACGAAAGGCACGAAAGCCAATCTATATCCTCAGGTTTAAGAAGATTGAATAGGGGCAGATGTTGTACCCCAAAATTTGCCCTTTAATATTTCTCAAAACATTGCAAGAAAAATCTCCAAGTTGCTCAAGTTTGTTCAAGAGTGGGTCAGACAAATCATCTCCTAAGGCAGTCAACCCCAAATTAGGGTTTTGTATTGCATCAAGATCCTTGATTCCAAATGACCTCAAATTCTCCCTAATGTCCTAATATGTTCTCAAGGTCATCCATGTCAAATTTCAAGCCTTGTAGAAGAAGTTTGCTCAGTCAATTGCTCAAAGGGTCCAAAAATCGACTATGCTAGGGCAAAAGTCACCTGTGACCCAAATACAGTCAAACCTCAAGATTTTTTGGAAACATTCTCATTTTGAAGTATATTTAACCATTTGATCAAGGGTTGATCATGATTCATCAAGGATTTTTCAAAATTCATCAAGACTCAAAAGTTGCTAAATTAGGGTTTTGTAGGAAAAGTCAACTCAACTTTGACCAAACATAACTTTCTCATAATTTATGAGAAATGACCCATCCAAAGCTAATTTTCAAGAGGATGAAATTTTCTACAATCCATCTTCATACCCCAAGATCATAAAATTCACTCACAAGAAGTTATAAATTTGGACATTATAGGTCATTTTTGAAAGTCAACAAAAACACATTTTTTGCCAAAGCTTATAACTTGAGCATGGAATATCAAAATGAGATGAGACCAAAATGGTTGGTTATAGGACATCCCTAGCTTTCTAAAAAATCAAAGAAAACTTCCAAAAGTGCAAAATTGAAGAAGTTATGCATTGTTGAAGTTGGGCATTTTTACAAAATTACCAAAAGTCAACTATCCCCAAAACTTCAAATTTTGTCGAATGGGCCCATTCTTTTCCACTTGATTTGAACTTTCCAAATTGAACACGTGTTCTAGTTTCAGCCTTGTGTCCATTTATTAATTTTATTATTTTTATTTGATTTTTTATTGAATTATTTCATTTTTAATCAAATTAAATCAAATTAAATCCAAATATTGATTGCTTGATATCTTTTTGGCTATTTCAGGACTGAATCATCATCATCAAGGGTATCAAACTCGTATCAAGCATTCCATGTGCAAAAAGATTGAGTTTTGACAATTTTGGAAGGTTTAGTAATGGTGAATCAAATCAAATCCCATGGCATTGATGTGCAAAGATTCAAGGCATATTTGTTAACCTAATACATTCTATCATACATAAGGAAGCTTAAGGCACAATTACAATAGTTAGAGGCTGCAAGAACCAACCAAACAAAACTTGGAAAAAGTGACAAAAAGTTGGAGATCGAAATCAAGCTTGGAGGCATTTTCAGAAGCAAAACTCAATACCAATCGATTGTTGGAGGTTCACAGAGTCAAAACCAATCCCTAGCAAGCCTCCATACACGATCAAACGCATTGTAAGTGACACACGGTCCCCCTCTGAATTTGATTTCGTATTTCAAAATCCATGCATCATTACAAGAAATCAATGGTATATTTGTAACCACCAGATAATTTCCAAGCTTTCCATATTATTTGATTTTGTTTATCTGCTCTGTGGTGCAAAACGCCATTGTTAGGGTTTTTCCTCTTGGATTAGGGTTTTTCATTACAGGTAAAATTAGCCCCATTAATGGCCATGGACGTGACCGGGAGGGGAAGACGAATGCAACCATGGTCTTGGGTGGAGTTTATATGGCCTGAGATGAGTTTTTGGAACGACCTAGGCATTTAGCTGCGGATTCAAATCCGCATGTAATTTCTTTGCAGGCCTGAGGACAGGGATGACAATGTGTCTCCCTCTGATTGGACCTTTCAAATTTTCGCGCACTTTTTTTATTTTCTGGCATATTAGCCCATTATCTCTTATTATTATTATTGCTTAATGTATTAACAACTAAAGCACATTGGCCTAGTGGAAGCAAGCGTTGGCAGTCATGTACAGGACCTGGGTTCGAATCCCAGGTCCCCCATATGCTTTGTTATATTTTTTCTTCAGGTAATCATGTGCTGATCCAAGCGTGAGGTCTATCATGCACTCTCAAACATTCAATGGACAGATGGCCATAGGCCAGATCTGATGGCCAAGAGATGATGGTCCATCGTGGACCAAGTCAACCAGCGCGCAGGGAATCCAGGAAAGTCAATGCAGGGCCAGCTCATTTAGGCCACAGAATTACTAAGCAAACCTCCAAATCAGGCCCAAACCTCCTATCTCTTTCTATTTCTTTTATTTAATTTTATTTGTTTTATTATTTTTATTTAATCAATTAACCAATCAAATTTTTTCTTTATAAAAATAAAACCAAAAAATATTTTTCTTCATTAAAACCAAATTTTAATTTTTATTAATAAATACTAATTATATTAATTTAGTTTTAATTAGGATAACTTTAATATATTTTGTAAATAATCAAATTAACTTAGACATAACTAGGTTTTTATTAACATTGATCAATTTTATTTTCTTTCTTTAAATAACACAAAAACCCAAAAATATTTATTTTTATTAATTAGTTTAATTAATTTAATTTAATAATTAATTTAGGATAGTTTATTTCTTAATTCAAAAATAACCAAAAAAAAATCTTTTTTTAATAACAAAAGGGTCAAAACCCTAGAACTCGCATTCGATTTAATTTCCCGCACGCGATCCATTTATTTCAATATTGTATTTGTTCCCGGAATGTAATAGATAATTAGGACTATTTTTATCACTTTATTTATTTTTTCGCATTTAAATTTCAAAGGGTTGCTTTTGGCGATGTAAATACCCGACGCCTTGTAATTTAATTTCCGCAATTTATTTTCCGCAAAATATAACTATTAGATGTTTGATAATAGGAATGCATGACAAGAATGAATGTTTAACCTAAAATCAATCTAGATAACCATTAACATGTACAAAGACAAAAAACTGAAAACAACACACTCGCACATGCGCACTCTTACGGTACACCCCACTTGGTTGCCTTCGTACGCGGTCATTGAGCATAGGTTGTTTTAGAGGTCGCCATCTTGTCCAAAGATCATAGTCGCCTCGAAACGGTTGCCTCGGATATTGTTGCTTCAAAACAAATGATCTAAGACATTAGGGTTACCGCTAAGGCGTCCTAACATTGCTTTAGTGACCGTAAGTCCCTAAATTCGAATTGACCCTAAAACTCCAACGACGGTGCTACCTACTCATTAATAGTAGGATAGCATTGTCTAAAGGAAAATTGCATAGAACGATTCCTTTTTCGAGTAGGTATATGGTTCTTAAGTACTTGCTCTTTCAAAACAAAACAAATTTTCACACTTACACTCCTTGTCAAACAAAAACTTCTTCAAACCCACAAACACAAAGAAAGAAATTTTTGAAAACAATATGAGCAAGTACCTAAGAGCCCATGGATAACCATGGATAGAAAGGGTGCTAACACCTTCCCTTTCTATAATCTACCCCCCGAACCCGAGAAATATCTCGAAAAAGGAATTTTTTTGTGCTTTTTTCCTTTCCTTGTTGGATAAAATAAAAGCCGGTGGCGACTCTTGCTTACCGTGACATTTTGCGAAAACAAACGCAAAACGCAAACCAGCATTCCAAAAAATAGTCAGTTCTTTCCCACTGTATCACAACTGCATTTGCTTAAGCGGCTGTAGTAATATAGTGTTATCAAAAATATAATTTCCAGTAGTGTGGAGATTCCTATTAAAAAGACTATAGATGAATAGGAAGATAAGGCTCCATCTTCTAGTGCTAGTGAAAGATAGACAACCTACTGTAGTTCTCGATTATCATTTGACTAGTTCTTTAACGTGTGTAGTGATACATACTTTGAATGTAGCTGAAAGGTTGCAAGACTTAGAAAAAAGACCTTTAAGGAAGCATTTGAAAGCAAATAGATTCAAAAGTTGAAGGTGAAGAAGTGAAAAACACAAGAAGGGGGGGGGGGGGGGTTGAATTGAAAACTTGAAATCAAAAGCACAATGACACAGTATTTTTATCCTGGTTCGTTTAATCTCAAACTACTTCAGTCCACCCGTCAAGGTGATTTTGCCTCTCTCCAACGAGGTCTTAATCCACTAATCTCAAAAGGATTACAATCACTAATTTAACAACTGTTAAAGTCTTCTTGAGTACAACCACAATCCGGTTAATCTCAAGAAACATTTTTTTAATCAAATAAACAAGAGTACTGTGTGTTGTTGTTTTTCTTTACAAAAATTGTTATCACAACTGTGATAATTTAAACAAAATGAGAGCGTGGAAATATGATAAGTATGCTTGCAGGTTTTTGAATTCTCGTGAATAAAATTGGCAAAATCGTTACCGATTTGATCACTGAGTTTGTTTATATAGGAAATGGATTCCCGTTGACCATTAAGCATGATAAATGTCATTAACTCAGTTTCCATTTGGAGCAAATCCTGTCTGAAAGAAGCCGTTGTAATTGATGCAGTCTTGAATGAATAATAACACTTCAGAATCTTTTCATCCTTGCCTGCTGCTGATGCTTCAACACATTGATGACTTAGTTTATTATGCTCTTATTCAAAATCAGAGTTTACTCCACTTAAGCGCAAGTTCTGGTCATCAATCTTCAGCGTAAATTCTGATTGCTTCAGCGTGTAGCTTCTACAGCTAATCTTCTGATACTGCTTTGGTCAGAGCTTCTGTATACACAATACCATAATTTTTAGGGTGCATATTTGTTCTTTGTATTTGTTATCATCAAAACTCTAACTAAGAGTTGTAGAATCAAACTATGTTCTAACAATCTCCCCCTTTTTGATGATGACTGTTGTACCCCAAAATTTGCCCTCCCATATTCTTCAAGAAATTGCCAAGTCAAGCTTCAAAATTCCCCAAGGGTTGCACAGTTCAAAGGCCTCCTAAACAGTCAAAATTAGGGTTTTGGTTATGATCAAGAAAATGAAGTTTCCAAAGGTCCAATCAAGTCCCACATGCCTACAAATATGGTCAAGCATCCTCATATCAAGTTTCAAGACTTTCAGCACAAAATTGCACAGTCAAAAACCCTAATTGCACTACAGTCAACTGTAGGGGTAAAATGGTCATTTGACAGTCAAAAGTTCAAATTTTTGGTCAACATCTCATTTGGAAGCCACAAACATCATTTGATCAATGCTTGATCATGATTCTCAAAGCTTGGCTCAAAAATCATCAAGATGCAAAAGTTTCCTTATTTGGACAGCTGAAAAAGTCAACTGTAAATTGACCAGGGCATAACTTTCACATGGATTATCATAAAAATTCCATCCAAAGCTCATTTTGAAGAGAAAGACATTTCCTACAACTCCTCTTCACACTTCAAGTCCAAGAAATGCTCTCACAAAAAGTTATCAATTTCAACATTATAGGTCATTTCCAAAAGTCAACAAAAAGGGACTTTAAGTCAAAGGCCATAACATGTGATTGGTAAATCAAAATGACATGGGACCAAAGGCATTGGTTAGAGGACTCAAAGACCTTTCCAAAATGTCCAAGAACATGAGCAAAGCTTAAAAATTGAGCAAGTTATGCCTTGTGGAAGTTGGGAAATGTTTGGGTATTTTGAAAAGTCAACATTGATTCAAATGACCTAAAATTGCTAATGGGCCTATTTTCCTTCCACAATTCATCATCCAAGGCATGGGCACGACCATTAGGCCCAAAGGGAAGTTTTTCTCCATTTTTATTTATTTATTTGGATTTTTTATTATTAATAATTCATTTAAATTAATTAAATACATGGAAAATACTAAACCTAATTCATCAAATCTTTTTGTACATGTAATAGGTTCAAAAATTCGTGCATAATCAAATATGGAAAGATTTGAAGAGAATTGGTCATGATTGGTACAAAATAGCATGGAAAATATTGGAAAAAGATCTTGAAAAATCAAATCTCAAAAACCATGAATGCAAAGGATTTTGATCAAGTTTTTTGACCTAATTCATTCATACTTATACAAAGAATCAAGACCTAATGCAGAAGACCACGAAGCTGCGCATAAAACTCCATTTTCAAACTCAAATTTTTTGGCAAAAATTCCAAATCTGAAAACCTATTTGCAGGTCGATTCAAGCCAAGAAACTTATCCTATTGCCTTCAAAAGACATCAAGCAACGTGCCTGGATCAAGAACACAGTCTCTAACCCTTTGAATCATTGTACAGAAGTCCAACTTTTCTCACTTTTTTTCATAATCGTATTTTACAGTTTAAGCATATTCATTGCATTTTGTTCATGAATTCTTGTTAATTAGTTGATTCTGAAGCTAACCATGTAGATGAATTGAGTTTTTATGCGCTATACAAGAAGTCACCATGGGCGATGTTTAGGGTTTTCAGAACCTCAAATTGGGTTTTTTTAATTAAGGAAAAATTGGCATCCAAGACTTAGACCATTGAATCAAGCATGGTTGGACGATCAGGAATCCACCCTCGCGCCTAATTTATGATGATCCCTGGGCTAGTCGCTATTTTTCAGAAACTAGCCTAAGGGAACATTTGAAAAAACCGTGGCCTATGTTTTTATGTTTCAGGAAAAATAAAACAATGAGGAAGATGACTCGGTGGCAGGCGATGGTTGGCTGGTTTAAAATTTCGCGCTAAAAAGCACTAACGCATGTTTTTATTCTTATAATATTTGTTTGTTCTTTATTATACAGAAAGCGCGCTTGGTACGATTGGCAAGGCATGTGTGTGTTAACGTTCAAGACCTGGGTTCGAGCCCCAGGTCCTCACCCCCCTTCATATTATTTTCTATTAAATGTTCCCATGCAGTTTCAGCCTGAAGGAGCACCCTATGTCCATACAATCTGGCCATCCACGTGCCCATGGAGATGGATCAAACGGCCACAATCTGAAGCGCACCATGGACTGTAGTCAACTACCTCACACCCTAGTGCCAAAGTCAACGAGGCTTAAGGAATTGGGCCCTAAATTGCTGGGCTTCACCTCCAAAATTAGGGACAGACCCCCTAGGTTTGCAAACTTTTTCATTCATTCTTTTTTTTTGTTTTCTTTCTTTCTTTTAATTATTGTTCTTTTTAATTAATTATTTTTCATAAAAACACAAAACACATAAAAATCAGAAAAGGCGAAAAAATAATAAATATTTTTATTTTAGTATTTTGTAAATAAATTCATAAATTAACTAGTTTTAAATTAGGTTTTAATTTTAACTCTTTTAATAAAAATCTAAAAAATATAGAATTAGGGTTATGATAATTTTTATTCCTTTTTATTTTTCTTTCATAATAATTAAAATATTAAATATTTATTTTTGTAATTAAATTGCATGTAAATTAATTAGGGTTAATTTTAGGTTAAAACTTAATCTTCCTTTTTTTAATAAATTAAAAAACAACTAGAATTAGGGTTAGCATTTATTTTAATTAGTTCTTTTTTCATTAAAACCAAAAAATACCAAAAAAACAATTTCTTTTCTTTTTTATTAATTAATTCCATCATTTAATTTAATTTTGCAAAAAGGGTCCAACGCCCTCGTTTAATTCTTATTTAATTCGCGTGCTTATTTCTTTTTCGTTCAATATTTATGTATCTCTCCCAAGGCCTTGTAAATTAATTTCTCGCACTTTAATTCCCATTATGTCTTTATTTTTCTGCCAAATCGGGTCCTGGATTAATTTTGGCGATGTGGACCCGCGCCTTTTGTAATAGCTTTAGAACTTTACTTTTCTCGCAATTTTTTAACTGTTAATCAATGCATGCAAGAATGAATGACAAAATAAAAACAAACGCGTAGATCACCCATGACATGAACAAGATAAATATCTGAAAACGACACACAAATCACACACCACCCCTAGGGTACGCCTCACTGTTGCCTTGCCTCGAAAGGTGATCGTCGAGTAAAGGACGTTTTAGTAAGTCCTCATGATCCAGGAACCTGGCATGAGGGTAGCTTCTAAGGTGTCTTCCCATTGCTCTGGTGATCACCATGTCCCGAACCTTCGAATTGACCCGAACACCTCCAACGGTGGTGCTACCTACCTCTCAATGGTGGGATGGCACTACTTTAAAGGACATTTACACAGACGAATTCCTTAGGGTAGGTAGATGACTCTAGATACTTGCTCTAATTTCAAACAAAAAATCAAAAATACTTTTCACACCAACACATTTTCAAAAGGCTTTCGAAAGCATCTTTTCAAACACTCTTGAGGACCGATACAAGAGTCGAACTGGAATTTTCAAAGAAACTTTTTAAAACCCACAGTTGAAAAGCAAACAAACCATTTTTGAAAACACAAGTGAGCAAGTATCTAAGAGCCCATGGATAACCATGGATAGAAAGGGTGCTAACACCTTCCCTTTCTATAACCTACCTCCCGAACCGAGAGCAATCTCTATAAGGAATTTTTCTGTGCTTTTGTCCTTTCCATTTGGAGAAAATAAAAGACGGTGGCGACTCTTGCTTCCGCGACATTTCGCGAACCAGCGTTAAACAGTCAGTTCCATATCCACCGATCACAGAACTGGCGACTCTGCTGGGGATAAAACTTAAAGTGAGGTGTACCTTAGGGCTAGTTCATAACTGTGTTTTCAATTGTCTGAATTTTTTGCTTTAAAGTTGTGGGTACTGTCTTGGGAGTTCTATAGATCCTAACCCGGATCTGGGGGATACCTTCTTAGAAAGTAGCAACAAGGCTGTGAGGGAACTGTGTGGGGTATACCGACATGGTTGAAGCAGTCTGCTACGTTGATGTGGCACTTTGGTGTGTACCGGTAACCCTTGAGTTCAGTCAAGGAGAGTACGGGGCCTCCGCGTGGTGTCATGAAGCATCAACAGACCTTAGGAACCTTAATGGAACTATCTTGGCCTCTTTAGGGTAGTGAGATAACTGACTTTGGTGCAGTCCGAGGTTGGTTGATACTCGATACTACACTCAATTGAGGGTTGCTTTCCTGGAATATTTCGGTCGCCAGTTCAGTGGCTAAATCGAAACAATGAACAATGAAAGCAATCCCGTGATATTGGGACCCTTAGAACCCGGTTACTTCTAATAGGACAGGTTGAGCCCACCAACTTCAAGAGGGTAATACCCATACCCCATGCTGGCCTTAAACTCTAAGGGCTTCTCTTGTGTGACTTGTGTGCCTTCGTACTTGACTACTTGCATGCTTGTTATCTGACACATGAATTACTTGCAGGTCTTGTTTATAGTCCTTAATTGGGACTCATAACAGGGTTTACTAAGTCTCTTGCAGGTTTTGTTTATAGCCCTTAATTGGGACTCATAACAAAGTATACTGAGTTTCTTGCAGGGTTTGTTTATAATCCTTAATTGGGACTCATAACAGGGTTTACCTACATCACCCCATGCATAGCATGACATCATACCATTGCATACATCCTAACCCATTTCAAGGATCTCAAGGGCTTGTGATGCAGGTCATGATGAATCAAACATCTAGCAAGGGGCAAAGAGGATTTATTCTCCCCTAGCCAAAGTTGTCAGAGGCTATGACCCATTTGATATGGTGAGCTTTGACTCCTGAAGAAGGTTCCCCTAGCCAAGGTTGTTTGGAAAGCAAAATAAGGTTGATGACTTGAGTCAGGGGCTATGACCCACTTGATATGGTGAGCCTTTGACCCTTGGAAGAAAGACTCTCAACAAATATGAAGTTTCTTTCAATCAAGCTACCGGATCCAAATGCTAACCAATTTTCTTGTTTACCCCGCGAGGTCCTTGAAAACATTACATGCATGTCATACTCATCATTGCATAACAGGTATCCTTGTTGCAGGTCACTTACCTTTCTCGCTGTTTATTTCAGCAATGGCTTCACAACAAGATAACCAGGACCTTCACGCTCAAGAGACTCAGTTCAGGGAAATCTTCCTAGGTCTATCCAAGGGGCAGGAAGAGTTGAGGACACTCCTCATGGGGAATCTGATCAGAAAGAGTCCTGAAGATGACAAGGACGAACAGCTGAAATGTCTACAAGCTGAGGTAGACACGCTGAAAACCCAGATGCTGGGGCAAAGGGCCCTCATTCAAGGTTTAGCTCAGGAGCAAGGAGAGCTGAGAGCCATGATCAGTCAGCTTCCTCAAGGCATGAAGCAACCAGCCCAAATCAGGGACCAGGTCATGGAACAGCTTCCAAGAGGGCAAAGGTCGGGTCCAATGAATAGACTTCTCCGAGTTGCTACTACTTCGCAGGTCCGACAACGACCTCGCCAAGAACAGCGGGTTGATCAGAACAGGTCGGGCGAGCCTAAGAGACAATTCGCCAACATCAACATGTCATGGTCACGGGCTTTGCAGCACATGTTAAGGATGAACCTGATTACGGTGATCAACCCTCCTGCAAATCCAAAGACTTCCTCTCCAAATCACAACCCAGAAGCAAGGTGCGCTTACCATTCTGGTAGCCCGGGGCACGATACTGAGGACTGTTGGGCATTGAAGTACAAGATTCAGAATATGATCGATGCTAAAGAGATCGAGTTCGAGCCCGCCGAGACTCCCAACGTGGTCACTGCTCCCTTGCCCAATCATGGCTAAGATTGGGAAATTTTTGTTCATTCGAATGTTCAAGTTGCAATTTTCTTGTGTTCAAACATTTACTCATGTTAAACTTTGTTATTTCATTAATGCATCGCATATGTCTGTTCTGAAACAATATATTCGTATTCACTAAATGCAAATTATTTTCATTTTTTTTCTTCTGATGTCAACTCTGGATCTAAAATTCTAAGCCTCTTGAGGGAGGATGACGAAAACGATACCGCTATCTTTACAGTATGCTTTTGAACAGACCCCGCTGATGAGGTACAGGCATTGTTTCAATTCCTAAACACTGGAGTTATAAGGATGATAATCCCTCGTCAACCCATCTGAGCCAAAGAAGTAGGAGTTTTTCTTTTCGAAATTTAAAACCCTTTATCATAACCTGGGGCAGGGTAGTTCTCTCAGTTGATCCAAGTGCATAACAAATGGCACCAAAAAGGTCCTTACAAAATAAACAAAAGACAGTGATGGTTACGAATAATCATAAAGACAGGCAGTCATTATCAAAAAATTCATAAATGAAAAGCCCATTAAGTCAAAACCCATGAAGGAGACTTACAAAACTGGGGCATCCCGCTGACTGTAATTCCAAAAAAGGAAACAGTTCAGGCAAAAAAAAAAGAAGGGGAATAACAAAAAAAAGAAAGAAAGAGGTCCTATAAACCCTCAACAAAAAAAGGAATGACTGCCTATTCAAAATAAATTGTCAACATCGGAATCATCACCGGAAAATCAGAGTAAAGACTCAAACAAGGTCTAACGTATGATCAACTGAGTTTAGGTTTGGAGAACATCACGAAGAGCGGGTGGGTACAAATAAAATTTGAGCCTTTATCCTTTGTTTCTTAAACCGTGAAACAGGCCACGTTATAACCCTCAAAAGTCTTAGCTGAAGCATGGGTTAGTTCGAAAGCATACTGTTACGAAAGGTATCCTGACTCCTTAAGGCCTACGGTACAATACGGAGTTGACATCACGTTTTACAAACAATCACTTGTTTTATGAAAAGAATGCATTTTCAAAATCTTCAAGACAGACTTAAGCTTTGCATTTTTAACATAACTTTGTTGGCATATGAATTTTTGTTTGAACAGCAGGGAAATTCGCACGACGAATGCCTAATGAACAGAAGCACTTCCCATCAAGGGGCATGATATGATCGTGGTCCATCATCTGGGGCAGTCCAATCAAGATTCGGAGAATCTCTCAAAGGCCAAATAGCCTGGGGCAAATCTCCACCTGAGTCACTTGGGGCATTCCAACAACGAATCTTGCCTGATCAAATACCTTCTGGTGGCATGACAAAACACTTCTAACAGGGGCAACTCCCTACTTTCTGAGAGCGTGGACATTGTCGAAAAGATACTACGCAAAATCAAAGACCCGCTAGGTTGACATACCTAGGCAAAAATTAGGGCTTCCCGGCGAACCAAAAGGGTTCGAGCAAAATGAAGGGATGAAATGAAAAATCTGTACACCCGGCAAGTCAAAAACCTGAAAAGGCGGCTTGAGCAAAAATGGGTATCCCGGTGGACTGAAAACCCGAAAGGGCGGTCCAGGCAAAAGTTAGGGATCAAAGCGTACGACTATGTCCTGGTATCTCGTCACTTGCCTACCAGAAGAGGAGTTGTCAATCGGCAGTCATCAAGCACCTCACAGGTCTTCCTCTCCCACCTCAGAAACAGGGGCAGTATGAGTTGTTTAAAGCAATCTAACTGTTCTATCCTCCAAGGTATCGAGGTAGGTTCAGCTAAAGAACATAACCGGTACGTCCTAATTCCCCAGAGTGAGCCAGCAGGTCAATACACTCTCCCCGAGCAAAGTTACAGCCAACCTTAAGGAAGTTGGGTATCCTCCAGCAGATCTCAACATTCCCCAGCAGCATACATAGTCCTAACAAGCATCCCCGGCATTCTTGGTCTAAAGATTGTTCCCCGGCGGCATATCAAATATTCAAAGGAATCACTTTCCCCGCAGTTCAAAACCTCCCCAGGAGAGTCCAATCCAGTCCCCCAGGAAAGTTGGAATCCATCTCCCCAAGAACTAAGCTTATCCCCAGTAGATTCTGGAAGCTTATCCCTCGCAGAACACGAATGCGTCTCCCGGCTTTATTCAAAGAGTTATTTCCTTACCAGGGTATAACTGGGTTATCCTCAGCTGAAAGCCACAGAAAGATCGTCCCAGACGAAGTCTTCGTATCCCCAGCAAGTTATTATCAACAATTCAACGGAGTATCTCTCTCCCCACAGAGTATTGCTTCCCAGCAAGATCGCTAGAGTACTTTTCTCCCCGCAGAATATTCCATTCGCCAAGTTTATTCCCCGACGGAGTTATCTTCTCCTACCAGTATGCTTGCAACTATCATTCCCAGCGGAAGCAAAATCTATTCTTCAACATCAGCCCAGGATATGACTTCCCGACACCCGTCAAGGATTTACTTTCCTAGACGAAAACATACATTCCTAAACATCACATACATCATTATAGCATGCATAGACGCATCATACAAATCTCATTTATATTGAGAACATCATCGCTTGATCCATATCATGCATTGCATAGGACTGACCTTTATCTTTCAGGAAGGATTCAGTTAAATTCTCAATCATATTTCAAGACCTTATCTGGTTCAGTTAATCGACTCCAAAGGTTTCTTATCCAGTCAAAGGCCTTCCCTGGTCCAGTTAAATCGACCCCAAACAGATTTTTCTGATAAAGATCCAGTTGAAGACATTCCAAGACCTAGACCGGTTCAGTTAATCGACCCTAAGATTCTCTGTTTCTTATCCAGTCCAAGGCCTTCTCTAGTCCAGCTAAATCGACCCCAAACAGATTTTTCTGATGAAGACTCAGTAGAAGTTATCCCAGGTTTTTCTCAAACGTCCGCTTTTGAGATTATAATTTCCTATGGTTCTCTCCCCAATGCTGCGGAGACGATAATTCCATTCCAGGTTTTTCTCAAACGTCCGCTTTTGAGATTATAATTTCCTATGGTTCTCTCCCCAATGCTGCGGAGACGATAATTCCATTCCAGGTTTTTCTCAAACGTCCGCTTTTGAGATTATAATTTCCTATGGTTCTCTCCCCAATGCTGCGGAGACGATAATTCCATTCCAGGTTTTTCTCAAACGTCCGCTTTTGAGATTATAATTTCCTATGGTTCTCTCCCCAATGCTGCGGAGACGATAATTCCATTCCAGGTTTTTCTCAAACGTCCGCTTTTGAGATTATAATTTCCTATGGTTCTCTCCCCAATGCTGCGGAGACGATAATTCCATTCCAGGTTTTTCTCAAACGTCCGCTTTTGAGATTATAATTGCCTATGGTTCTCTCCCCGATCCTGCGGAGATGGTAATTCCCACCAAGATTTTCTCAAATTGCTGTTGAGATTAAGGTCATCCAAGGTTCTCTTACCGTTCCTGTTGAGGTAGTAACCATCCCTGGTTCATTCATCACCGCTTGAAGATCCAGACTCAGCTCCTGTAACCAGTCAGGACATGTCTATACAAAGCATCTGAAGACCAGCTCCTGCAACATGTCAGGTAATCATTTTTCTTTTGCAGGTACACAGGTTCTCGCTAAGGAATCTCTTACGCGATCAACATCCAGATGGCATCTATAAGCCCATCATCCTGTCCATCAAACTCTAAATGGCATCCATAAGCCCATTCCATCATCACACTGCTACTATGTGAGCGCAAATTTCTGGGCACTCTAGTGTTCAATCATCTTCCACCTTCGGATTACGAAAGGCGCGTCAGCCAATCTGCATCCTCAGGTCTAAGAATATTGAACAGGGGCAACAGTTGTACCCCAAAATTTGCCCTCCCATATTCTTCAAGAAATTGCCAAGTCAAGCTTCAAAATTCCCCAAGGGTTGCACAGTTCAAATGCCTCCTAAACAGTCAAAATTAGGGTTTTGGTTCTGATCAAGAAAATGAAGTTTCCAAAGGTCCAATCAAGTCCCACATGCCTACAAATATGGTCAAGCATCCTCATATCAAGTTTCAAGACTTTCAGCACAAAATTGCACAGTCAAAAACCCTAATTGCACTACAGTCAACTGTAGGGGTAAAATGGTCATTTGACAGTCAAAAGTTCAAATTTTTTGTCAACATCTCATTTGGAAGCCACAAACATCATTTGATCGATGCTTGATCATGATTCTCAAAGCTTGGCTCAAAAAGCATCAAGATGCAAAAGTTTCCTTATTTGGACAGTTGAAAAAGTCAACTGTAAATTGACCAGGGCATAACTTTCACATGGATTATCAGAAAAATTCCATCCAAAGCTCATTTTGAAGATAAAGACATTTCCTACAACTCCTCTTCACACTTCAAGTCCAAGAAATGCTCTCACAAAAAGTTATCAATTTCAACATTATAGGTCATTTTCAAAAGTCAACAAAAAGGGACTTTAAGTCAAAGGCCATAACTTGAGATTGGTAAATTAAAATGACATGGGACCAAAGGCATTGGTTAGAGGACTCAAAGAACTTTCCAAAATGTCCAAGAACATGAGCAAAGCTTAAAAATTGAGCAAGTTATGCCTTGTGGAAGTTGGGAAATGTTTGGGTATTTTGAAAAGTCAACATTGATTCAAATGACCTAAAATTGCTAATGGGCCTATTTTCCTTCCACAATTCATCATCCAAGGCATGGGCACGACCATTAGGCCCAAAGGGAAGTTTTTCTCCATTTTTATTTATTTATTTGGATTTTTTATTATTAATAATTCATTTAAATTAATTAAATACATGGAAAATACTAAACCTAATTCATCAAATCTTTTTGTACATGTAATAGGTTCAAAAATTCGTGCATAATCAAATATGGAAAGATTTGAAGAGAATTGGTCATGATTGGTACAAAATAGCATGGAAAATATTGGAAAAAGATCTTGAAAAATCAAATCTCAAAAACCATGAATGCAAAGGATTTTGATCAAGTTTTTTGACCTAATTCATTCATACTTATACAAAGAAGCAAGACCTAATGCAGAAGACCACGAAGCTGCGCATAAAACTCCATTATCAAACTCAAATTTTTTGGCAAAAATTCCAAATCTGAAAACCTATTTGCAGGTCGATTCAAGCCAAGAAACTTATCCTATTGCCTTCAAAAGACATCAAGCAACGTGCCTGGATCAAGAACACAGTCTCTAACCCTTTGAATCATTGTACAGAAGTCCAACTTTTCTCACTTTTTTTCATAATCGTATTTTACAGTTTAAGCATATTCATTGCATTTTGTTCATGAATTCTTGTTAATTAGTTGATTCTGAAGCTAACCATGTAGATGAATTGAGTTTTTATGCGCTATACAAGAAGTCACCATGGGCGATGTTTAGGGTTTTCAGAACCTCAAATTGGGTTTTTTTAATTAAGGAAAAATTGGCATCCAAGACTTAGACCATTGAATCAAGCATGGTTGGACGATCAGGAATCCACCCTCGCGCCTAATTTATGATGATCCCTGGGCTAGTCGCTATTTTTCAGAAACTAGCCTAAGGGAACATTTGAAAAAACCGTGGCCTATGTTTTTATGTTTCAGGAAAAATAAAACAATGAGGAAGATGACTCGGTGGCAGGCGATGGTTGGCTGGTTTAAAATTTCGCGCTAAAAAGCACTAACGCATGTTTTTATTCTTATAATATTTGTTTGTTCTTTAGTATACAGAAAGCGCGCTTGGTACGATTGGCAAGGCATGTGTGTGTTAACGTTCAAGACCTGGGTTCGAGCCCCAGGTCCTCACCCCCCTTCATATTATTTTCTATTAAATGTTCCCATGCAGTTTCAGCCTGAAGGAGCACCCTATGTCCATACAATCTGGCCATCCACGTGCCCATGAAGATGGATCAAACGGCCACAATCTGAAGCGCACCATGGACTGTAGTCAACTACCTCACACCCTAGTGCCAAAGTCAACGAGGCTTAAGGAATTGGGCCCTAAATTGCTGGGCTTCACCTCCAAAATTAGGGGCAGACCCCCTAGGTTTGCAAACTTTTTCATTCATTCTTTTTTTTTGTTTTCTTTCTTTCTTTTAATTATTGTTCTTTTTAATTAATTATTTTTCATAAAAACACAAAACACATAAAAATCAGAAAAGGCGAAAAAAATAATAAATATTTTTATTTTAGTATTTTGTAAATAAATTCATAAATTAACTAGTTTTAAATTTGGTTTTAATTTTAACTCTTTTAATAAAAATCTAAAAAATATAGAATTAGGGTTATGATAATTTTTATTCCTTTTTATTTTTCTTTCATAATAATTAAAATATTAAATATTTATTTTTGTAATTAAATTGCATGTAAATTAATTAGGGTTAATTTTAGGTTAAAACTTAATCTTCCTTTTTTTAATAAATTAAAAAACAACTAGAATTAGGGTTAGCATTTATTTTAATTAGTTCTTTTTTCATTAAAACCAAAAAATACCAAAAAAACAATTTCTTTTCTTTTTTATTAATTAATTCCATCATTTAATTTAATTTTGCAAAAAGGGTCCAACGCCCTCGTTTAATTCTTATTTAATTCGCGTGCTTATTTCTTTTTCGTTCAATATTTATGTATCTCTCCCAAGGCCTTGTAAATTAATTTCTCGCACTTTAATTCCCATTATGTCTTTATTTTTCTGCCAAATCGGGTCCTGGATTAATTTTGGCGATGTGGACCCGCGCCTTTTGTAATAGCTTTAGAACTTTACTTTTCTCGCAATTTTTTAACTGTTAATCAATGCATGCAAGAATGAATGACAAAATAAAAACAAACGCGTAGATCACCCATGACATGAACAAGATAAATATCTGAAAACGACACACAAATCACACACCACCCCTAGGGTACGCCTCACTGTTGCCTTGCCTCGAAAGGTGATCGTCGAGTAAAGGACGTTTTAGTAAGTCCTCATGATCCAGGAACCTGGCATGAGGGTAGCTTCTAAGGTGTCTTCCCATTGCTCTGGTGATCACCATGTCCCGAACCTTCGAATTGACCCGAACACCTCCAACGGTGGTGCTACCTACCTCTCAATGGTGGGATGGCACTACTTTAAAGGACATTTACACAGACGAATTCCTTAGGGTAGGTAAATGACTCTAGATACTTGCTCTAATTTCAAACAAAAATTCAAAAATACTTTTCACACCAACACATTTTCAAAAGGCTTTCGAAAGCATCTTTTCAAACACTCTTGAGGACCGATACAAGAGTCGAACTGGAATTTTCAAAGAAACTTTTTAAAACCCACAGTTGAAAAGCAAACAAACCATTTTTGAAAACACAAGTGAGCAAGTATCTAAGAGCCCATGGATAACCATGGATAGAAAGGGTGCTAACACCTTCCCTTTCTATAACCTACCTCCCGAACCGAGAGCAATCTCTATAAGGAATTTTTCTGTGCTTTTGTCCTTTCCATTTGGAGAAAATAAAAGACGGTGGCGACTCTTGCTTCCGCGACATTTCGCGAACCAGCGTTAAACAGTCAGTTCCAGATCCACCGATCACAATGACAAAAACTAGAATTTTCAATTAAAAATAAAGAACAAAAGGTTTAAGAGAAACTCCCCCTGAGTTGATTACTTCCCTTAAGTTATTTCTCATTAGGGTTTAGCTGCATCTCCTATCAGAATTTTGTACCTGTTCAAACTTTTCAGAAGGTAGAGGTTAAGTAATTCAGAATGTTTGAGACTTTTGTCTCGGTAAACCATTATTGAAAATATCTTACTACAAAAACTATAATTTTCAATTAAAAATAAAGAACAAAAGGTTTAAGAGAAACTCCCCCTAAGTTGATTACTTCCCTTAAGTTCCTTCTCATCAGAGTTTAGCTGCATCTCCTATCAAAATTTTGTACCTATTCAAACATTTCAGAAGGTAGAGGTTAAGTAATTCAGAATGTTTGAGACTTTTGTCTTGGTAAACCATTAATGAAAATATCTTAATTTCTCCCCCCTTTTTGTCATGTATCAAAAAGGCAATAAAATCATAGCCAAAAGAGATGAATTATATTTAAACATAATGCAATGACAAGTTTCAGAAGCAAAGAGGTAAAAATAAAAGTTACAGATAAACAATTTTAAAATAAAATCTAAGAAGGAGGGGGAAGACGTGTGAACAACGCTTCCAGCAAGCTCTTGATCTGAGAATTGGACTCTTCTTGCTTTCCCAGAATGCCTCTGATTTCCTTTGTAGCGTCTTCTTGTTTACCCAGAATACTCAATGTGTTGATTTCCTGAGCCTCCGTCAAATGTTCTATCAGCCTATTCTCTGTTAGAATATTTGATATCAGCCTTCCTAAGGGAATCCAATCCCTCTTGGTCCTTTCGTCTTCTCTGGTTTCCTTCACACTTGTTCTGAGATGGTTGAAGAGCAATTGTGGAAGATTTACCTTTGTCCTCTTAGAAATGAAATAGATCAGAAATTGTTGATCAATATTGATATAGTCTGGAGAGCTTGTAGGCTTCCTGTGGTGGATGCATCCCAGAATGATTTTGGCCCAGATTCTGTGATGATCCTTCAAATCTCTGATTTTACTGGAGGTTTATCCAGAAGTAAAAATTTCCTTTGCAATTGATCTTAGGTCATAACATCTCTCATCCATGTCAATGCATCTGACACAACCACTGTTGTATCCAAGAAGCTTTGCAATAAGGTCTTCAGTAATCACAATTTTCTTCCCCATGACATAAGAAGTAACCTGATGATTTGATGAAGAAGCATGTATCCAGAATTCTTTGACAAGAATGGGAAATGTTGGACCAACCAGACGGTCAAAAAACCTGTTCCAACCTTGAGCAGTCACGTCTTCATAGAGATTGAACCCATTTTCTTGAAGACTCCCAAAATCAACAATCAGTTCAGAGAGAACTTCCAGATTATCAATAGGTGTGAGGAGCGTTCTATGGGGTTCTTCGTACTGTTCCGTTGAAGCAGATTCATGAGCACTGACATTTGAGAGACTTGATGAAGCCATTGTTCACACGGGATTTTGAAGAAGATGAGGAGGATTTTTGAAAGCAACAACTTGAAACGAGAGAAAATATTGATGAGAGTAAAAGTGAATGAATGTAAAAAGTAATTTTGAGTTTAAATAGGTTTCTTGAAAACGTAAGCAGTAAGAAAAAGAAAAATTAGTCATGATTATATGCATTAATGACACCTGATTTTAGGGGATTTAGAAAGATACTGAACGGTTACCGCTTACAAGTGTTTCAATGCATCCAATCAGCGCCTTGATCCCTTCAGAAATTGAACGCGTGTTCAGCTTCAAAAGGTAGCAGGTGAGAGGATGACGCGTGTTTGATGTTGTGAACTGCACGCCTCTATCCTTGAAATGAAACATTCAGATCTTCCTGGATAGATTCTGATGCAATCTGTACTTCTAAACTCTGAAGACAAGTTGATCAGTTGTTCACAGAAAATAATAAAATAATAAAGTTCTGAGGGTTAAGATATAAATAAAACATTTTATTCTGGGCATAGCTTCATGCTGAGATGTTTTAGAATGAAGTTAAACCTATCTTCAGAAAGAGGTTTTGTAAATACATCAGCCCATTGATGGTCTGTGTCAATAAATTTTAAGCTAAGAATTCCTTTCTGAATATAGTCCCTAATAAAATAATGTTTTATTTCTATATGCTTAGCCCTAGAATGTAAAATAGGATTCTTACTGAGACATATAGCAGAAGTGTTGTCACAGAGGATGGGAATGTTACTCTCAAATATGTTGAAGTCTTTAAGTTGACTTTTCATTCAGAGCATTTGCGTGCTACATCCAGCAGCTGCTATGTACTCAGCTTCTGTTGTTGATAGTGCTATTGTGGAATGTCTCTTGCTGGTCCATGAGATCAGATTTTCTCCCAAAAACTGGCAGCTTCCAGAAGTTCTTTTACGTTCTACTCTGTCTCCAGCGAAGTCAGCGTCACAATATCCTACTAAGCTGTAATCATTTGATTTTCTATAAAACAAACCCAGATTAGTAGTACCTTTCAGATACTTGAAAATTCGCTTAACTGCTGTTAAGTGAGTTTCTCTAGGATCTGATTGGAATCTAGCACATAAGCAAAAACTAAATAAAATGTCAGGCCTTGAAGCTGTCAGATAGAGGAGAGAACCAATCATACTTCTGTAGACCTTCTATTCTACCTTTTTACTTACCTCTTCCTTTTCCAAAATGCACGTGGGATGCATTGGAACCTTTGAGGGCTTACATTCTAAGAGACCAAATTTCTTCAGAAGTTCTCTGACATATTTGCTCTGATGAATGTAAGTTCCTTCTGGAGTTTGGTTTATCTGAATGCCCAGAAAGAATTTGAGTTCCCCCATTTAGCTCATCTCAAACTCTGCCTGCATGCATTTAGAAAACTCTCTTCCCAGAGAGGGTTTAGTAGACCCAAAGATGATGTCATCAACATAAATTTGACATACTAAAATGTCATTCTTAATTGTCTTACAGAATAAGGTTGTGTACACTTTCCCTCTGGTGAATTCCTTTTCTAATAGGAAGTTACTTAGTCTTTCATACCAAGCTCTGCGAGCTTGTTTCAGACCATAGAGTGACTTCTTCAGTTTGAAAACATATTCTGGGTGTTTGGAATTCTCAAACCCAGGGGGTTGGTGCACATATACCTCTTCTTCTATATAGCCATTTAAGAATGCACTTTTGACATCCATCTGATACAGAGTGATGCCATTATTTACAACAAATGATATTAAAAGTCTGATAGATTCTAACCTGGCGACTGGAGCAAAGGTTTCTGTATAGTCTATCCCCTTTTTCTGACTATAACCTTGTGCTACCAGTCGTGCTTTGTTTCTGATGGCTTCTCCTTGCTCGTTCAGTTTGTTTCTGAACACCCACTTTGTTCCAATGACATTGAATCCTTTTGGTTTGGGAACCAGATCCCATACGTCATTTCTGGTGAATTGATTCAATTCCTCCTGCATTTCCAGAATCCAGTCATTGTCCATAAGAGCTTCATCAATTGTTGTTGGTTCAATCAGAGAGACCAGCCCCATGAGGGATTCTTCAGAGCTTCTGAATGTTGATCTTGTTCTGATTGGATCATCCTTCTTTCCCAGTATTTTATCTTCTGGGTGAGCTATGCTGCTTCTGGATAGCCTTTTCTGAAGTTGATCAACTGAAGGTGCTGGATTGCTTGCAGTGACTCTTTCTGATGTAGTGGGAGTGTCTCTGTTGAGAACTTCTAACGAGTTGTCTTCAGTACCTATGAGTTCAACTTCCATACCTGCAAGGAATTCATTCTGCTTTGACTTTTGAGAGTCAAGCTTATCATCAAACCTAACACTGATTGACTCTTCAACAATCTCTGTTTCTATATTGTATACTATGTATCCTCTTGAGTGTTCAGAGTATCCTAACATAATACACTTTTGTGCTTTAGAGTCAAACTTGTTCAAATAATTTTTTGTATTCAGAATAAAGCAAGTGCGTCCAAATGGATGAAAATAAGAAATGTTGGGCTTTCTGTTCTTCCACAATTCATATGGAGTCTTTTCCAGAATAGGTCTTATGGGGATTCTATTTTGAATGTAACACCCTGTGTTGATTGCCTCTGCCCAGAAGATCTTAGCAATGTTAGTCTCATTAATCATGATTCTGGACATTTCTTGCAATGTTTTGTTCTACAACTCCATTTTGTTGGAGAGTTCTAGGACAAGAGAAGTCATGCAAGATGCCTTTTTCATTAAAAAATAATTCAAAACTTTTATTTTCAAATTCCCCACTATGATCACTTATGACTTTGACAATTCTAAGATCCTTTTCATTCTGAACTTGGTTGCAGAAGATAACGAACACAGAGTGTGACTCGTCCTTGTGTCTTAAGAACTTTACCCATGTCCATATGCTATAGTCATCTACGATTACTAACCTATACTTCTTGCCACTGACAGGCGCAGTTTTTACTGGTCCAAATAAGTCAATGTGCAGAAGTTCTAATGGCTTAGAGGTGGAAACAACATTTTTGGATTTGGAAGCAGGTTTTGCAAATTTTCCTTTTTGACATGCTTCACACAGAGTATCTGAGCTGAACTTCAAGTTTGGAAGTCCTCTGACCAGATTGAGTTTGTTAATCTGAGATATTATTCTCATACTAACATGCCCCAATCTTCTGTGCCAGATCCATTGCTCGTTGTTAACATAAAGTGGGCATTTTACATTCTGACTCTTTAGTTCAGAAAGTTTTATTTTATAAATGTTGTTTTTCCTCTTTCCATTAAATAAGATAGTCCCATCTTTCTGACTAACAGCTTTGCATGAATTTTGATTAAAGATTATATCATAACCGTTATCACTTAATTGACTTATGGATAACAGGTTATGCATTAATCCATCAACTAATAACACATTATTTATAGAGGGAAGATTTCCATTACCTACTGTTCCAGAGCCAATGATATTTCCTCTTTGGTTGCCTCCAAAGCCCACGTAGCCTCCAGGCTTAAGTTCCAGGCTTTGGAACACATGCCTTCTTCCCGTCATGTGTCGAGAGAAGCCAGAGTCCAGGTACCATGACTGGTGTTTTAGCCTTTATGCTAAGGATGTCTCTTCAGTGTCTGATTCTGAGTCTGAACCAGAAGCTTCACTTTCTTCTGACACGTTTGCCATGAGAGCTATGTTTTCTCTTTCATCATCTGACTCTGAGTCAGTTTCAGAGGTGTCTGAATCATCTCAAGTTGCCATGAGGCTTTTCTTCTTTTCCTTGAAGAACTTCTTTTTGGGCTTCTCCTTCTAAAGCCTTGGGCAGTCACTTTTGTAGTGCCCTTGCTCGTTACACTCATAGCAGATGATGTTCTTGTTATTTGGCTTTCTGTATCCTGAAGAACCTTTAGATCTTGTGTCCAGAGGAAGACTCAGACTTTCTGTATCTGGAGGAGGATTCATTCTGATTCTCTGATCTTCTAGGATTTCTGAATTTCCTTTGTCTCTGCTTCCACAGTTGGTTCACCCTTATGGAGAGGAGAGACAGTTCATCTTCTTCTGATGAGGATCCATTAGAAGTTTCTTCCACAGCCTGCAAAACCTTAGAGTCAGATTTTCTGTTAGATTTTAAAGCTAGTGGGTTACCTTGATTTTGAGGCTCATCTTCTTCTAGCTCTATCTCGTGACTTATGAGGGAGCTGACAAGTTCCTCCAGAGATATTTTGTTGAGATCTTTGGCTAGCTTAAGTGCTGTGACCATTGGCCTCCATTGCTTGGGTAAGCTTATGATGATCTTCTTAACGTGATCAACAGTAGAATACCCTTTGTCAAGAACCTTCAGTCCAGCAACAAGGATTTGGAATGTTGAAAACATAGCTTCTATGAATTCACTATCTTCCATCTTGAATGCCTCATACTTCTGCAATTGGCATGGAATTACATGCAATCTGAAGCATCAAAGAGTTACAAAAATAAACTTACCTGGATACAAGCTGCATGGATCCTTATCTTCTCATGTGGCTAATCTCTCTTTTTTGAAGATTGTCAACCTTGCAGACAACAAGTTCTTTGGAATAATCCCACAACAGTTGGGTAACTTGTTACAATTACAAGAACTCTATCTCACCAATAACTCGTTTGATGGAAAGATTCCTATAAACTTGACAAATTGTTACAATCTTATATACTTAAACTTGAGACGAAACAATTTGATTGGAAAAATACCAATTGAAATTGGCTTTCTTCAAAAGCTTCAAAAATTGAGTGTTAGCGGGAACAATTTGATCGGAGGAGTCCCGGCAAGCATAGGGAATCTTTCATTATTAACAGATCTTTCAGTTCCTTATAACAATTTAGAGGGAGATATTCCACAAGAAATATGCCGCCTCAAAAAGTTGACAGTCATGGTATTATCAGTCAACTACTTGTCTGGCACATTTCCTCTTTGCATATACAATATGTCATCTCTTACTACGATCTCTGCTGCACAAAATCAATTTAACGGCTCTCTTCCAGCCAACATGTTTAACAACCTCCCCAATCTCCAAGTGTTTTCAATTGGTGGTAATAATGTCTCAGGTCTAATGCCCATTTCTATTGCAAATGCTTCTACCCTGACGGTACTTGGTGTCAGCAAAACCTATTTTGTCGGAAAAGTTCCAAGTTTTGGGAGGCTAAAATATCTTTGGTGGATAAATTTGGAAATAAATAATTTTGGTTACAATTCACGTAATGACTTAGAATTTTTGAAATCATTGATAAACTGTAGTAAGTTGGAAGTGGTTTCTTTATCCTATAATAATTTTGGAGGTAGTTTGTCAAGTTCCATAGGCAACTTATCCACCCAACTAAGTCGACTATATCTTGGGTATAATCAAATATATGGGAAAATTCCTTTAGAATTAGGAAATCTAAATAGTTTAATTCTCTTAAACATGCAAGATAATCATTTTGAAGGGAGAATTCCTTCATCTATCAGGAAGCTTCAAAAGCTGCAAGTGTTAAATTTGGGTGGGAACAGGTTGTCAGGTGAAATACCATCCTTTATAGGAAACCTCAGTCGGCTGTTTCGTTTGACTTTACGAAATAATATGTTAGAGGGAACTATTCCTTCAAGTATAGGGAACTGCCAAAACATACAAATGTTAAACCTTTCAAAAAACAACCTTAGAGGAGTCATACCCCCAGAGGTCTTCAGCATTTCATCTTTAACAATAGGATTGTTCTTATCACAAAACTTTTTGAGTGGCAGCCTACCTGATGAACTCGGCCATCTACAAAATATTGTGACGATTGATGTCTCTAAAAATCGTTTGTCTAGTAAAATTCCTATAACCGTGGGGAAATGCATATGCTTAGAATACCTTATTTTGGCAGGGAATTCATTCAATGGAAGCATACCTCACTCTTTGGAATCTCTCAAAGTTCTTAAAGTGTTGGATCTTTCTAAAAATCAACTATCTGGGTTGATTCCAAAAGCTTTGCAAAATATTCCTTTCTTTGAATATTTCATTGTATCGTTCAACATGTTGGAAGGAGAGGTACCAACTAAAGGTGTCTTTAGAAATGCAAGTGCATTTACAGTGATTGGAAACAATAAGCTTTGTGGAGGAATTTTGGAGTTAGATCTACCACCATGCCCTATTAAAGGTACAAAACACTATAATTTGAAGTTGATGGCAGGGATAGTTAGTGTAGTTTCTTTTCTTTTCATTATGCTATCTATTCTGACAATCTATTGGAGGAGGGGAACGATAAAAAAACCATCTTTTGATTCACCAATAATTGATCAGATGATTAAGGTTTCGTACCAAAACCTACACAGGGCAACCAATGGGTTCTCGAAAAGCAACTTGATAGGATCTGGAAATTTTGGTTCTGTCTACAAAGGAACACTTGAGTCGATAGAAGGATTTGTTGCCATAAAAGTCCTAAACCTTACAAAGAAGGGATCTCACAAGAGTTTCATTGCTGAATGTAACGCGCTAAAACATATTAGACACCGGAATCTAGTAAAAATTCTGACATGCTGTTCCAGCACAGATTATAAAGGAGGTGAGTTTAAAGCTCTTGCATTTGAGTACTTGAGAAATGTAAACTTAGAAAGTTGGTTGCATCCCACAACAGAAATGACAGATGAGCCCAGATCATTAAATCTAGAGCAAAGGTTCAATATTATTATTGATGTTGCGTCAGCATTTTGTTATCTTCACTACGAATGCGAGCAACCTGTCATTCATTGTGATTTAAAGCCAGCAAATGTTCTTCTTAATGACTCCCTGGTAGCACAAGTGAGTGATTTTGGCTTAGCAAGGTTGGTCTCAAGTGCCGGTATCTCTCTGAAGCAAAGTAGCACAATTGGAGTGATGGGGACAGTTGGCTATGCACCCCTAGGTAGAACCTGACACTTTTTTATTAATTTAAAATTTGTGAGTTTCTAAATATTTTTTTGTTAATATAGTGATGATAATTATAAGGACTTTATTTCTTACTTTTCAGAGTACGGAATGAGTTTGGAAGTGTCGATTGAAGGCGACACGTATAGTTTTGGAATACTGGTATTAGAAATGTTAACTGGAAGGAGACCCACAGATGAAATGTTTAAAGATGATCATAATCTCCATAATTATGTGAAGCACTCAATTCCAAATCACCTTTTCCAGATTGTGGACCGGTCTATTCTCCCCATTGAATTAGAAAACAATAGTGAGATTGAGAACTCTTGTAGTATAGATCCTAATGTAGAAAAATGTCTACTTTCAATATTTAGGATTACACTTTCTTGTTCAGTGGAATCACCAAAAGAAAGAATGAACATGGTCGATGTTATAAGGGAACTCAACATCATTAAAAGTTTATTTCCTACCAAGGTTCAACGAAGGCATGGTGCATTACAACCACAAATCACATGATGTAGAGGTATGGTCATACCATTGCTACCATACATTGTTGTCATACCATATCATTCTATGCTTTATTATCCTTAAATGTACTATTCAGTATGATTTCTAATATATACATTTTTTTTCTTTCTGTCTATCTTAGGTTTGAATGTGAGCAGAAGTATCCTACTCCCTACAGAGAACGACAATGAAGCTTAATTCTAAAGTTTTTGGGTTAAGCTTGGGTGGGATGTTGGATGTTCAGACCTTAGTTATGACTCATGTTGGCGTGATGTTTTATTGTTTTTTATGAAAAAAATCTGATTTTTAGAAAAAAAACTTAACTACAATTCCTTAAGTGTAGTTTATATTTTTTCAATGAAAATATGACAACTTTATAATTTCTGCTTACACATATGCATTTTCTCCTATTTTTACTCTATAAAAGATATTTAAGTAATATTTGTCATATTTTTATTGTAGAAAAGTATAAACCATATCTAAGTATTCTCTTATTTTATTTATTTATTTAATTGCATGTAGGAGGATCTTTTTAATGTAATTAATCATCAAGAAAATTAAAAAAACTTACTCTTTTTAGTTCTTCTATATAGTTAACAGATTTCTTTTTTGAAGCACTGGCATATAGGAAGCAAAGTAAAAACATGCTTCAGATTTAAGCAGTAAACTGTAAATTGTGTAACTTCACCCAATTTACTAGAATAAGATGCCATAAGTTCAGGAAAAAAATATAGTAAAGCAGAACCAACCTCAATTCTTGAAAATGCAATGAGTTCAGAAAGCATAAACTTTGGCTGAATTTGATTCAAAATGGCCTCAGATTTGCTCAAACTAACCATAAATTTGGTAACGATTTGATGGTGAAGAGGATATTAATAATAGTGGAGACACGTTTTCCTGTAAGGAAAGACAACATTATTAAAAAATGTTAGCATCTTGTGAAGCTTTTCATCAAACATCATATGTGCATTCTTACTCCAACATTTTGTTTGCAAAGATAACTTATCAGTTGTTGCCTAGATATATTTGTATTAAGATCATGAGTCATATTTACCTACTTAATTTTACCTAAGATAGTTAATCTGCCACAACATCCTTAACCGGTCATATTTATGGATTCTGATGATGATAATCATCAAAACAGTTTGATTAAACATGAAGAACTTATGGAATATCCAAAAAAATGGATAAACTTAACAAATTGACAATTCCATCAGTATCTTCGAACCAAATTTATAAATTTGGCAAAATAGATATATTATCTCGTTTTGCTGTTAAAAGCTTAGAACAAACTATTCAAATTTCTGAAAGTACTCAGACGATCAAACTTTTAACAAAAAAATATTTAATTCATTTTAAAAATTATAAGTATATCCATGTTGGTTTAATACAAGTTATTGTTAAACCTTTAACTTTGTTAGGATTAAATACTAGCATTTTGGGATATATTAGAGATGGTAGATGTAAAGATTTTAAACAATCTTTAGCTGCTTTAATTGAGACAAGCTTATGTCATGGGCCAGTTTATTTTGATGTCTCTTCCAATATAAGCTTATCTATGTCTGATAAAAATTTATTAGATGCTCTTCAATTAACTATTCATACCAATGGTTACAACTTTAAACCTGGTAGTGAAATTATGGCTATATGTTACAGGATTTATTACAAAGTTCTTACCACTTTAAATCCTAAAGCTAAACAAATATCGTTTCATGGAACTACTACTTTAGTTCAAACCAATTTATTAACATCTAATGTTGCAACTAATAGGTTGCTAAAATAGGATGAAATTAATTTTTCAGAAACCTGGAATCTTTCTCGGGCCATAGAACCTGAACCCATCCTTAATAAGGATGTTGGTCAAATAATCCAGACTAATGAAGGAGATTTGGAGATAACCTTTAACTCTAAAAGAATAATTAGAATACCTAGATCTATGTCTGGAAGATATTCTGTGAATTCTATACATGAGTTTTACACTACTCCTAGTCAATTAGCTAGACCTTCAACTTCTTAATTAAGAGAGGAAATAGAAGTAGTTGAGAATATAAGACTTAGCGAAAACAAAATTCCCAATGAGATATATCAAAAACCAAATCTTTCTAGAGTAGAATCACCTACTCCCTCAGATATGGACTTCCCATTATAATGTTAGATTATTCTCCAAGTAGTAATCTAAGAAACCTTGTCAATAACGAGTTTCAGCATGAAAGATACACTCAATTTAGAAAATGGTTTTTTAAAACTTTTTCTGCTCTAGTGTTAGCAAGCTTTAAAGATGAGTACTATACTCAGATGTCTATGAACCAAGATTTCACTACGTTTGTCAAATGGTTCATTAATTACTTTATAGGTAAACAAAAAGAAGAGTTAGTTTTTATGAAACAAGATGAACTTTTAGTCCTTCAAAAACCTTGGGAGAATATCAAAAGAGAAAAAATGGAATCTCCTTTTCCCCCCAGAGAAAACCATAAGTTTGGGTCCTCATACTGAAACTACACCTTATCTTACTATTCAATTACAAAGAGTTGAACAAAATCAGGTTACGCTTAAGGAGTTAAATTCCATAATTAAATCCAATAATTATACTAATGCCTACCTTGTTTATCTAGGAGAACAATTTATTTCTCTAGAAAAAGAACTGTTTTCCGTAAAAGACCTTTTAGACAAACAAATAGCTCATCAAAAGATTATTAATAACCCTAAATTTCAGGAACAAGCCTCTACCTCTAATATTTCAGATGTTCCTATAATTCAACCTCATATTCCTATAGAAGGATTTAAAATGGAAACCAACGGAGATGAGTTTGTCCGTATTCTTGAGAAAAAGCTTAAAGATTTACATTTAACGGTTATGTCTAATCAAGAATCTTCTAATGAAGAAGACATTAATGACTTAGCAAATATGTTTGCTGAGTTAGACATTAGTAATCAAAATACTAATGAGATAAATCCTATTTATAACTTTAAACCTTTGGAGAAATACTATTATAAGCACCCCTCTCCTCAAGATTTACTTTTTTAGGAACTTGAACCCTTCCAAAATTCGTATTATGGAAAATCCATTTATGAATGGAACATTGATGGATTAAATGACAAACAAATTCTTGATGCCATACATAGAATGATTATGCATTCTACTGTTTTTAAACAACACAGAAATTCCGACAAAGATGTTTCCTCTTTTATATCAACTGGATTTATTGGTCAATTAAGAGGCTGGTGGGATCATTATCTCACTGATAGTCAGAAAAAAAAATATTCGTAACCATATGAAAATAGTTAAGTCCGAAGCTCCTGGAATCGGAATAAGTGGTATTGCCACCACAGGTGAAGAAGATGCAATTTATACACCGTGTCTCTTTATCCTTCAACATTTTGTTGGAACCAATATCCCTATTGGAGAAAAAATTCAAACTCTACTTCAGAACCTAAGATGTCCCTCCCTCACACATTTTAGATGGTACAAAGATACATTTTATCTAGAGTTTATCAATTAAAAAACCCAAACTCTATCCACTGGAAAGCCAAATTTATTGATGGATTGCCCCATTTCTTTTTTGAAAAAGTTAGACATTCTTTAAGAAGTAAAAATGATGGGATAAATATTAATTATCCTGATCTTACTTATGACCAAATTATTAGCACTTGTGTTAATGAAGGATTAACCTTGTGTAATGATATTAAGCTTTGAAATCAGCTTAAAAAACAGAAACTTTCTGAAAAACACCAAATGGGTGAATTATGCGACCAGTTTTCCTTTGATCTTGGAAGATCTCCTGAGAATAAAAAGAAAAAATGAAAAAATTTCAGGAATAAACCTCATAAAAATAAGGATAATTATAAAAACTCTTATAAGAAGAATAAGAAAAAGGATCACTTTAGTAAAAGTAGACCAAAAGAAAATACTTTTAATCATAAAGGCAAAAGAAAAGCTAAAATATTTGATGTATCTTGCCACAAGTATGGTAAAGCCGGTCACTATGCAAACCAATGTTGGACCAAAAAAGCTCTCAACGAAATCGAGGATGAGCAATTACGCTCTCAACTTGAGAAAGTTTGTTTACTTAAATCTGACTCAGAAACCAATTTTACTAATGAAGATATCGACATGATCTATGAATCATCATCAGATTATTCCTCTGATAGTTCTGACAATAATAATTGTCAATGTAATCAAATAGATTATTAGAAGTCTATTATTGACATGAACGGTCTTAATGTTCTTACTACAGAACAAGATGAAGCTATAAAAGCTATTGAGTCTATTTCTGATGATAATCTTAAAGGAAAAATGCTTGAAGTTTTAATTCAAGAAAACTCTAAAAAAGAATCTCCTATTATTATTGAAGCCCCTTACCAATTAAGTGAGGTTTTATCCAGATTTCAACAGTCCCATATCTGTGAAATTCTTGTTTCCTTTACGGATTTAAATAGAGAAATTAATCTTTTGAAATTTGAAATTACTCAGATAAAGAAGGATAATAAAAAATTATATCAAAGGGTTTCCTTTCTTGAAACATGTACCCCTAAAGTTGAAGAAATATCATCTACTAGCAGTCTTTCCACTAATAATAGATTTCTCACTCTTATTGACAGAGTAATTTCTCAAAAATGGTTTGTTAGAATAACTTTAGTTATTAACAGAATGTTTATATTACAGAATGAAGTCACCCTTATTAATAGTGGCGTTGATCTTAATTGTCTTCAGGAAGGAATTGTTCCTACCAAATATTATACCAAAACCACTCAATCCCTTGCTCAGGCTAGTGGTGACAAATTAATGGTTAATTATAAATTACCTAATACCTACGTTTGCAATAATGATATTTGTTTACCTACCCATTTCATATTAGTTAAAAACATGACTCACAAAGTTATTCTTGGACAAACCCTTTTTGTAACAAAAGAATAAAAACATTTGTTGGTGTTGGAATTCGAAGCATGTACCGTTTCATCTATCACCACAGTTGTTATTATGAACTGTGATAAAATGTCTTTTAATAAAATTAAAATAAATCCATGTACGTTAAGATGATTTATTACTGCTGTTGTACCCCAAAATTTTCCCTCTCATATTTCTCAAAACATTTCAAGAAAAATCTCCAAGTTGCTCAAGTTTGCTCAAGAGTGGGTCAGACAAATCATCTCCTAAGGCAGTCAACCCCAAATTAGGGTTTTGTATTGCATCAAGATCCTTGAGTCCAAATGACCTCAAATTCTCATTTTAGGAAATTGCATCCTATTAAAAATGAGCTTTGGATTGGTCATTTCTCATAAAGTATGAGAAAGTTATGCTTGGTCAAAGTTGAGTTGACTTTTCCTACAAAACCCTAATTTAACAACTTTTGAGTCTTGATGAATTTTGAGCAATACTTGATGAATCATGATCAACCCTTGATCAAATGATGAAATATCCTTCAAAATGAGAATGTTGCCAAAAAATCTTGAGGTTTGACTGTATTTGGGTCACAGTTGACTTTTTCCCTACCACAGTCGATTTTTGGACCCTTTGAGCAATTGACTGAGCAAACTTCCTCTGCAAGGCTTGAAATTTGACATGGATGACCTTGAGAACATATTATGACATTATACATTATAAATTTGGACATTATAGGTCATTTTTGAAAGTCAACAAAAACACATTTTTTCCAAAGCTTATAACTTGAGCATGGAATATCAAAATGAGATGAGACCAATCCAAGAACACTTCCAAAAGTGCAAAATTGAAGAATTTATGCATTGTTGAAGTTGGGCATTTTTGCAAAATTGCCAAAAGTCAACTATCCCCAAAACTTCAAATTTTGTCAAATGGGCCCATTCTTTTCCACTTGATTTGAACTTCCCACATTTCACACGTGTCCTAGCTTCAGCCTTGTGTCCATTTATCAATTTTATTATTTTTATTTGATTTTTTATTGAATTATTTCATTTTTAATCAAATTAAATCAAATTAAATCCAAATATTGATTGCTTGATATCTTTTTGGCTATTTCAGGACTAAATCATCATCATCAAGGGTATCAAACTCGTATTAAGCATTCCATGTGCAAAAAGATTGAGTTTTGACAATTTTGGAAGGTTTAGTAATGGTGAATCAAATCAAAACCCATGGCATTGATGTGCAAAGATTCAAGGCATATTTGTTAACCTAATACATTCTATCATACATAAGGAAGCTTAAGGCAAGATTACAAGAGTTAGAGGCTGCAAGAACCAACCAAACAAAACTTGTAAAAAGTGACAAAAAGTTGGAGATCGAAATCAAGCCTGGAGGCATTTTCAGAAGCAAAACTCAATATCAATCGATTGCTGGAGGTTCACAGAGTCAGAACCAATCCCTAGCAAGCCTCCATACACGCTCAAACGCATTGTAAGTGACACACGGTCCCCCTCTGAATTTGATTTTGTATTTCAAAATCCATGCATCATTACAAGAAATCAATGGTATATTTGTAACCACCAGATAATTTCCAAGCTTTCCATATTATTTTATTTTGTTTATCTGCTTTGTGGTGCAAAACGCCATTGTTAGGGTTTTTCCTCTTGGATTAGGGTTTTTCATTACAGGTAAAATTAGCCCCATTAATGGCCATGGACGTGACCGGGAGGGGAAGACGAATGCAACCATGATCTTTGGTGGAGTTTATATGGCCTGAGATGAGTTTTTGGAACGACCTAGGCATTTAGCTGCGGATTCAAATCAGCAGGTAATTTCTTTGCAGGCCTAAGGACATGGACGACAACGTGTCTCCCTCTGATTGGACCTTTCAAATTTTCGCGCAGTTTTTTTATTTTCTGGCATATTAGCGCATTATCTCTTATTATTATTATTGCTTAATGTATTAACAACTAAAGCACATTGGCCTAGTGGAAGCAAGCGTTGGCAGTCATGTACAGGACCTGGGTTTGAATCCCAGGCCCCCCATATGCTTTGTTATATTTTTTCTTCAAGTAATCATGTGCTGATCAAGCGTGAGGTCTATCATGCACTCTCAAACATTCAATGGACAGATGGCCATAGGCCAGATCTGATGGCCAAGAGATGATGGTTCATCGTGGACCAAGTCAACCAGCGCGTAGGGAATCCAGGAAAGTCAATGCAGGGCCAGCTCATTTGGGCCACATAATTGCTAAGCAAACCTCCAAATCAGGCCCAAACCTCCTATCTCTTTCTATTTCTTTTATTTAATTTTATTTGTTTTATTATTTTTATTTAATCAATTAACCAATCAAATTTTTTCTTTATAAAAATAAAACCAAAAAATATTTTTCTTCATTAAAACCAAATTTTAATTTTAATTAATAAATACTAATTATATTAATTTAGTTTTAATTAGGATAACTTTAATATATTTTGTAAATAATCAAATTAACTTAGACATAACTAGGTTTTTATTAACATTGATCAATTTTATTTTCTTTCTTTAAATAACACAAAAACCCAAAAATATTTATTTTTATTAATTAGTTTAATTAATTTAATTTAATAATTAATTTAGGATAGTTTATTTCTTAATTCAAAAATAACCAAAAAAAAATCTTTTTTTAATAACAAAAGGGTCAAAACCCTAGAACTCACATTCGATTTAATTTCCCGCATGGGATCCATTTATTTCAATATTGTATTTGTTCCCGGAATGTAATAGATAATTAGGACTATTTTTATCGCTTTATTTATTTTTTCGCATTTAAATTTCAAAGGGTTGCTTTTGGAGATGTAAATACCCGACGCCTTGTGTGATACGGTGGGAGAACTGACTTGAGGTTTTGCGTTTCGTTCGCACTTGTGCGGTTTAGCAAGAGTCGCCACCGACTTTTTATTTTATCCTAAGGAAAGGTCAAAAAGCACAGAAAAGACCTTTGAGATGGTTCTTGGGTTCGGGGGGTAGATTATGAAAAGGGAAGGTGCTAGCACCCTTTTCATCCATGGTTTTCCATGGGCTCTTAGTTACTTGTTTAGATCGCTTGCCTTTGCTTTTCAATTGTTTGAAATGGTGCTTTGTGTGTGGTTTTGAAAATGCTTTGAAAAAAGAGGCCTTGTCTAGGCAACCTTTGTAATGATTCTTGTTCGAATGTATACAAAGGTGTGTGTCTTTTTGAAAAGATATTTCAATGTTTTGAAAATTGTTTTGAAATTGTGTTGTGAGGTGTGTTTGAAAATGGCAAGGATGTTTTGCAAGCTTTTGATCAAGTAACTAAGAGTTGTCTACCCTATTTTACTCAAAGATCTTTCTTATGTTTTCAACCCTTTTGACAGTGTTATTTCACCATTGTGTTTGGTGAACAACCTTGTGTTAGGATGTTAAACGGGACAGGCGCGGGTCATCGCATACAATCATTGAAAGCAACTTGTGAGACGCTCTAGCAATTTTGTAAGGGATGAGATCATTTTATCGAAGGCAACATCGAGGGTCATCGAGGGACTATGATCTTCGTTTATCGAAGGGGCATTTGCTAGAGTGTCTCATATTCGAGGGACATGATTGCATTTTCCGAGGCAACAAGCGAGGTTACCCTAGAGGTGCAAGTGTGAATTGTGTATTGATTTTCATGCATTTATTCTTGTATTAGGTCATCTAGCGATTGATTTTAGATCTTCGCATACAAACCCTAATTACTATACAATATATTGAAAGCAATAAATTGCAGGAATTTAAAGTCTAAGTTATTACAAAAGAGTATCCGGGGATGGGGGTACAATTATTTACAAATGGGGAGGAGTCTCATAATAATGTCCAAATGTGTGTTACAACCAAATCGAATTATCGCGATTCAAATAACAATAAGAAAAATCAATATTATGAGATGAATGTATAAATAAATAAAAATATATTCTAAAAAAGATTAAGTATTATTATTATTTTAGTGTTTTTTATGAATTATGTAAATAAAAAGTTTAAAAAGAAAAAATTACTTAAACAAAGATTCTAGTATTTTTTGTATTCTATTATGTAACAAAAATCAATTAGTAAAAGAATGACAATAAAAATTAATTTTTAATAAATCTTACTAATATTATTATTAACAAAATAAACTAAACTAAAGAAATAAAAAAATTAATTAAAATGATTAAAAAGAGTATAAAATAAAAATGAATTAAAATGTGGGCTTAAGGTTTAGTTAGGGGTTAGGCCCAAATGGAAGAAGAATCAAAAAGCCAAAATGGATGAAATGGGGGGGTATGTGCAGAAACACTTGGGCCTAAGGGCATTTGTTGGAGCGGGTCAGGCCCAGAGTGCTGTTGTACAACGTTTTTTTGTTTTGGGGTTCACTCATTAGGGTTTGCAAGTTTGGGTTACAGCGGCGCCGCTCTTGCTCTTCTTCTTCGTTTCTCTCATCTTTCTCCGGCCATGACGCTGATCCTTCCTTAAACCTCCAGGTTGCCGGAGCGCCACCATAGCCCTCTCACCTCTTCACGACAATCCAAGGCCTTTGCTTCGAACGGTATGGTTTCATTTCATTCGCGTTTTAGGGTTTTTTACAGTTTCAATGTTTGATTGTTTGATTCTCTTGATTTTATTCAGATTCATTCTTTAACCCATGGTTGTTATGAATATGATGTAGTAAAGGGGGTGAGAAAACTTACCTTGAGCATTTGTTTCTGAAGAAGAGAGAGGGAGGGTGAGCCGGTGGCGCTCCTTGGTGGCCAGGCGGAGGAAGAGAAATGATGAACTCTTCTTTTCTGGTACCTCTTTTTTGTTGATTTGTTGGTTGATGATGAACTTGCTTCTAAAACTGTTACTGTTGATGCTCTTCGTTGATGATGAATTTGATTATGAAACCCTATTTGCTTTGCTTCTGAATCTCTTCCTCTTCTCTTTGTTGATGATGATATACCTCTGAAACTTGTTTTATCTATCACTTCTGAACCTCTCTTCTTCCTTGTTAATGATAAGCTTGATTTCTGAAACTTATTTTTTTCTGAACCTCTCTTCTTGACTTATTAATGATGAGCTTGATTTCTGAAACTTGTTTCGATGTTGATAGTTTGACAGAAGTTCTGAATACTTTGTTGAAGTTTCTGAAAACCTGTTGTTTTTTGAATATGATGTTAATGATGACAATAGCTTCTGAAACTTTGTGGTTTGTTTGGCAAACTAGTTTGACTGCTAACATGTTTGTTTTTTTTGTTAGTGGTATCAGTTTGGTTGTTGTTTAGCTTGGCAAGCTTGGCCTGTCACAATTTGTGTGACTTGCTGTGGGCTTGGTTTGGCAGTTTGTTAGTTGTTGCTAACTTGGCTTGGAGAGTTTTTGTTGGTGCTATGCAGGTCTATTGTTGTTTCATACAGGTTTGTGTAAGCAGGTTTTGGCAAGCAGGCTTGCAGGTTTTGGCAAGCAGGCTTGCAGGTTTTAGCAAGCAGGTTTGGAGGCTGTAGCTTTGTTACAGCTATGCAGGGTTTTTGAGCTTTGGTTGTGGTTTCACAGTTTTGTTACAGGCTGTGTGTTTTTTGTGGCTTCACAGTTTGACTACAGGCTGTGTGTTTTGTTGATTTGAGTAAACAGGTTTGGCCAGCTGCAGTAGGTTGGCTTGTTGAGTTTATGCTTAGGCTTATGCAGGTTCTCCCCCCTGGACTCTTATGCAGTCTCCTCTCTTTATATCTTTTTTTTTTTGTTTTTTTTTTGTCTTTGATAACTTGAAAACAACTTGCTTTTGCCAAAACTGCAAACTCTTTTCACTAAAGGTCCTCTCTTTTCCTCTATCTCTCATAAGCATTTTTTGCTTATTATATTGTAATTTCTGAAAAGTTTGCTGGATAGAAAGTGATTATGGCTAGGACAAGCTCTTGGCTTGTCAATTGGATTTACCTGCTGCATTGTATTACTTGTTGCATTGTTATACTTTCTGCATTGTGTACCTTCTGTACTTGTATGCTTTTTCTAGTTGGCTTACTTGACAATTTTGCATTCAGTTTGGCATGCTTAGTTTGCTTTGCTGACTTGGTTTGATTACTGCAGTTTGGTTTAGTTTGCAGTACAGTTTGCTTTGTAATGCAGCCTTGTATATCATGGCCTGTGTTTTTGCATTTGAACCAAGTTTATGCTTGCATTTTATTTTTTACTTTTCTCTTTGTGAACCAAGAAGAGAAATATTCTTGTGATTTGCAAAGAGAAAAAATAAAAACATGATGAATCAAATAGCATTCTGATTCCGGCCGGCAAACTTTAGTGATGATTTTCTTTCTTCTTCTATTCATTTGAAAATTCTTGTACTAATTTCTTTTCTTTCTTCTTTTGCAGGTTCGTACCCATTGGACGATAGAGGAAGCAGTAGAAACCAAAGATCTTGAGCATGGGAGCACTTGAAGCTTAGGAGATTTAGGCTTAGGAATAGATAGATTTTTCATTTGTTGTAAACAATTAATATTGTAAATACTATAAGTTGTAATCTTACAATATTCAAATAAAATTTGTAACAACATTTGAAGTAAATAAAAGTCTTTATCCAAAAGAAAATTTCTACTGTCAAATATCTTCCAATCTTTCCCTTTGCCTCTTCACTCTTTATTTAAGATTCCTGATTAAACAATGACTGAAATTGCATTCCACCATTTCCAATACAGATGACTTAAAATCCAAGTAATCCATAAAAACTCTGCAATCTCTTTGCATCAGTATTCCAATCAACATACGCGTTGTGCATTCTAAACAAACAAGCATTTCCATTAACTGGAAAACATTTCACTCCACTAACAAGAATATGCCTTAATGTTCCAAAAAAAAGTCTCAGCTCTTATCCCAGATAATTAGGTTTTGAGAAACAACCAATAAATTTGAACAAGCGTGAAAACAATGTAACAGTTAACTGAATTTCTGAGGATTCAATTTCTTCTGAGAAATACGAGAGAAAACCCTAATTCTGGATTGTCTGCTAAAGAAAAGTCTGTGTGATTGATTCTTGAGCTAATCTTAAAAATCAGAGAAAACCCTGGGATTGTAATGTTCTTGTGAAAAAGGGAGGGCAAATTTTGGGGTACAACAGTTGCCCCTGTTCAATCTTCTTGAACCTGAAGAGTTAGATTGGCAATTTTGCCGTTCGCGACTCGAAGGTAAAAGATGATTGGACACTAGAGTGCCCAAAAATTTGCACTCGTGAAAGCATAGTTGAGGGAATGGGCTTAAAGATGCCATCTGGATATGTGACAGAATCTTGTCAGAGATGGGCTTAAAGATGCCATCCAAGAATGTTTGTTGAACTGTATGTTATAGGTGAAAGGGTGAGTATCAGAAAGGTATCCGTGTTTGGAACGTCTCTGAGCTGGGGGTCTGAATAAGCAATAGATTAGCCTCCTTGTTTGGAGGATCCGTAAACTATTTTCACGAACTGAATCTGAAGCTTGCTAATCTTATCCTGAAAAGGGTAGAATATTAGCTGAAACACACAGTCATGTTGCATGAAATGTATGATGCAATATATGTGTTATGTCAATGCTTGTGATATATGTATGCAACGAATGCTCATGTAAGCTGGTTAGTCGTCTTGCTGAGGAAGATAAATCCTGGATAGCTGGAGATAATAAAATCTTTGACCGCTGTCAGGGAAAATAAATCCTTGACTGCTGCTGGGGATTGAAAATCCTTTGATCGTTTGAGAATGAGAAGTCCTGGGACCACAGTTGAAGAGTATCTGTGTCTTCAAGCTTTTTGACAACCTCTGTGGGGAGAAGTTATACTGTTGGGGAAAGTCAGGAGTTTGGGTTGTATGCCAATCCACTGGGGATTCCTGTTTTGAGGGGAACCTCGCTGGTGAATATCTGGAAACTCTGTGAGGAATTGAGAATGAGAATATTCATTCTGCTAGGGGAATTTGTGTTGAGGAGCCAAGAACGAGAATCTTCGATCTGTAGGGGATTAAAAACTCGGACAAATTCAATGCTGAGAGTAAAGAAAGCTCTGGAGAATCAAGGATGAGAATCTTGATTTTGTTGGGGAGTAAGAACTCTGTGGGGAATAGCCATACTGTTGCGGAGTGGCTATCCTGCTGGAGAAGCTTATTCTGGTTTGGAAGAAGTTCAGAAGTCAAGTCGTATGCCACTTTGAGAACGAGAATCTTCATTCTGTCGGGAATATCAGAAACTCGGGTTATGTACCACTTTGAGAATGAGAATCTTCAATCTGTCGGGAATATCAGAAACTTAGGTTATATGCCACTTTGAGAATGAGAATCTTCATTCCGTCGGGAATATTAGTAATTCAGGTAATATACCACTTTGAGAATGATAATCTTCATTCTGTCGGGAATATCAAGTTATATGCCACTTTGAGAATGAGAATCTTCATTCTGTCGGGAATATCAGGAGGTTGGGTGTATGCCAATCTACTGAGGAAGCAAAAATGAGAATCTTCATTCAGGCGTTTGGGTCAGAAGGTTGGATGTATGCCAATCCACCGGGGAAGCAAAAATGAGAATCTTCATTAAGGCGTTTGGGTCAGAAGGTTGGGTGTATGCCAATCTACTGGGGAAGCAAGAATGAGAATCTTCATTCAGGCGTTTGGGCCAGGAGGTTGGGAGTATGCCAATCTTCTAAGGTTTCAAGGATGAGAATCTTCATTCTTGAGAGAAATAGAGTTTTAGGAGCTTCATTTGTCCATTATTCTGCTGGCGGGTTGTTTCTGCTGAGATTTAGGAACTCGTCCGTAATTCAACTGAAGTAAAAGCTTTTGTCGAGACTTAGGAACTTGTCCGTAATTCGACTGAATAAAATTTTTGTCGCTTGAATTTGATTGTACCTTTCCTGAAAGGTAAAGGTTAGTGGCATATATCAAACAATGATGTTCTCAAAACAAATGAGATTGTGTTGCATAATGTCCTGACGCACGGAGGTGTAATGTTTTTCAAGATGACCTTTCGCTGAAGAAAATAAATCCCAAACTGGTGAAGGAGAAAAGAGTTAGATTCTTCATCTCTGAAAAGATCAGAATAAATCGCTGAGAGATTCATCTGAAACAGCAAAAACCCGGAATATTTTCTACTGGAATAAGAATCAGGGAGATCTTAGTGTCGATCTGGCCAAAACAGAGAGGGTCATGGATTAACTTTGACTCAACCGGATGATAGAGGAATCTTTGACGACCGTAACTCCAACAGGTGATGAAGGAATCTTCGATGACCATAACTTCCAACAGGTGTTGAAGGAATCTTCTACGACCTTTACTTCCAACAGGTGATGAAGGAATCTTCGATGACCTTTACTTCCAACAGGTGATGAAGGAATCTTCGACGACCGTTACTTCCAACAGGTGATGAAGGAATCTTCGACGATCGTTAATTCCAACAGGTGATGAAGGAATCTTTATCTGTCAATCAAACTGCGTATGTTATGAATGTTGTTGAAATGTAATTTCATTTTGGAGAATAAATCATTGACGAGTGTTGGGGAAATAAACCCATGACTGCGGGTCTGCTAGAGAGGTGATGAACTTCTCGAGGATGCTTGAATTCCTTTTCAGAAGGACTTTGGAGAGATTCGTCATTTCCCCTAGTATCATATGTTTGTGACACCAACAGGAAATTTGGTCTGTATGTAACCCCTTGATGAGATTGACGTTTAATGTCCCAAGTGATGGTGAGGGAGACTTGCCCCAGGTTAATCTGCAATTGAAAGATTTCTTGAAATCTTGACTGGACTGCCCCAGTTTTACTGGATCTCGAGTGATTTGTTGAAATCTTGACTGGACTGCCCCATGTTTACTGGACAATATCATATCAAGTCCCCTTTTGTTGATGGAAGATTTTTGCAACGGTAGTGTCATCCCACTTGAAGTGATTTTATTCACTGAGAGAGCTTTCGTTCATCCAAACATTAACTGTGTGAATTTCTTTGTTGTCAAACAAATAGCTATGTGCAAACAACGATATTCAAATAATGCAAAGTTCATGCTTGTCTCTAAGTTTTGAAAAATGCGTTTTTTTTTAGCAGAAAACTTTTTATAAGACAAATTCAACACAAGATTTAGAGCAAAGCCTTATAGGAGTCAGGATACCTTTTGAAACAATATGCTTTCGAACTAACCCATGCTTCAATTAGGGCTTTTGAAGGGTTGTAACTTGGCTTGGTTCACGGTTTAAGAAACAAAGGATAAAGGCTCAAAGTATATTTGTACCCACCCGCTCTTCATGATGTTCTTCAATCCTAAACTCAGTTAATTGTGCATCTGAACTCCAAATGAGTTTGGAATGACGTTTTGGTGATGGTTCACACAAGTTGAATTTGTTGGAAGGCAGTCATTTTTTGCAACATTTATTGAGGATTTGTAATGACCTCGTTCTTTTGTTTTTTATCCCTAATTTTTGTCTGACTGTTCCTGTTTTCGAGATTACAGTCAGCGGGATGCCCCAGCTTTCTTGAGCCTCCTTTGTAGGTTTTGGCTCGGTGGGCTTTTCTTTTCTCTTTTTTTTAGAGATAATGACTGCCTATGAGATAAGGAACCATCACTGCCTTTTGGTTCCCAAGGAATGTTTTTGATGTCATTCGTTGTATTACGAACTGAGGGTTTGCGACTTCAATGTGCATTTTGAATTAACTGAGACTACCCTGCCCCAGGTTTTGATTAAAGGTTTCAATCTTGTGTTTAAAACATAAAACTTCTACTTCTTTGGCTCGAAAGGGTTGACTAGGGATTATCTTCCTTATAACTCCAGTGTTTAGGATTTGAAAGAAACGCCTGTACATCGTCAGCAAGGTCTATCCAAAAGCATACTGTATGAGATTATGGCATTGTTTCGTCATCCTCCCTCTAAAGGCTTGTAGCTTTTTGCAACAGTTAAATGTCATAAAGAAAGTAGAAAGCATAATTCAAGAACAGTGAAAACGAATGGATGAATTCAAGACAAACATATGCAATGCATTAATGAAACAGAGTTTGACATCAACAGATAATTGTTTGAATAACAAAAGAAATTACAACTTGAAAATTCAAATGAAACAAAAGTCTCTTAGTTCGAACTTTTTCATTTCAGGTGGAGAACCCTCAGCGGAAGATTTTCATCTCGCCATCCGGCATGAATTTCAGCACTCCTCTGTCAATCAAATCTTGGATCTTGTTTTTCAAATCCCAACAGTCGTCGGTGTCATGTCCATGACTATAGGAGTGGTATACACAAAATGCATCGGGGTGATAGCTAGGATCAGAGGTATTGGGATTCCTAAGAGGATCCTTTAAAGCAGTCAGATTGACCTCCAACAAGCGTTCCAATATTAGAGGTAATGGTATGTCAGTCTCAGTGAAATGTCTTCCAGATGTATTTTTCTTACGCCGATTACCCTATTGACGTTGGCGAGGTTGTTGCTGGGCTTGTGACCCTGAAGCAAGCTGGGAGCATTTCCCTTGTCTTCTTGTCTCAAAGGAGGTTGAATGATGACTTGATCTTCAACCCTAGTTGTTTGCCCCACTTGGTTATCTTGAAGCAGTTTGTTGATGAGGACCCTGAGCTCCTCTTGTCTTTGAGCCAGGTCTTGAATGAGAGCCATCTTGCCCACCAGTTATCCCATCATCTGGATCTTCATTGTTGCCAACTCAATCTATAGCCCTTCCAATTTATCATTCCTGATGCCGCCTGGATTCCCTAGGACCATGCCCCTTGTGAGGAGAGCTTTCACTTCTTCTTGCCCCTGAGACAGGTTCAAGAACATTTCTTGAAGTTGAGCGTTTTGAGCCTGGATATCTTCGACAGTCCTCTCTAGAGCCATCTCTACTTGAAATAAACAGTAGGAGAATAAGGAAACCTGAAAGGGAAAACTTGTCATGATACAATGCATGATATGTGGATGCATGTTTTCAAGAATCTCGCGGGGTAAACACAAGAAAATGTTAGAGATTGAACTTCGATCAACATCTTTGATTGGAGAACTTTGTATTGGTGGATTTCTTTCCACGAGAATCAAGCTCACCATGTCAAGTGGGTCATAGCCCTCGATTCAAGTTGTTGTACTTGATCTTTGACGATGTTTGTTTAGAGTAAAATGAATCCTCTTACCCTTTGGTAGACGTCTGGTTCAATGTGACCCTGCACCAAAGACACTTGATATCCTTGAAATGGTTATTGAAAATGCTATGGTATGATGTTATGATGTTATGTACAGGTATGAAAAAGTAAGCAAGTGTATATACAAATAATCACATTCACACAAAGCAGACAAGTCCTTAGGTTTAGGCTTGTATGGGGTGTTGTACCCCAAAATGTGCCCTCCCATATTCTTCAAGATTTGCTAAGATCAAGGTTCAAAAATCTCTCAAGGGTTGCACAGCTCAATGGCCTCCTAACAGTCAAAAATTAGGGTTTTGGTTCTGGCAAAGAAATTGAAGTTTCCAAGGGTCAAGTCAAGTCCCACATGCCTACAAACATGGTCAAGCATCCATATGCTAAGTTTTAAGACTCACAGCACAAAATTGCACAGTCAAAAACCCTAATTGCTCAACAGTCCACTGTAGGGGCAAAATGGTCATTTGACAGTCAAAAGTCCAAATTTTTGGTCAACATCTTATTTTGAAGCCACAAACATCATTTGATCAATTCTTGATCATGATTCTCAAGGCATGGCTCAAAAAATCTCAAGATGCAAAAGTTTCCATATTTGGACAGTTGAAAAAGTTAACTGTAACTTGACCAAGGCATAACTTCCACATGGTTATCAGAAAAATTCCATCCAAAGCTCATTTTGAAGAGAATGACATTTCCTACGACTCCTCTTCACACTTCAAGTCCAAGAAATGCTCTCACAAAAAGTTATCAATCTCAACATTATAGGTCATTTTCAAAAGTCAACAAAAAGGCACTTTAAGTCAAAGACCATAACTTGATATTGGTAAATCAAAACGACATGGGACCAAAGGCATTGGTTAGAAGACTTCAAGACCTTTCCAAAATGTCCAATAACATGATCAAAGCTTAAAAATTGAGCAAGATATGCCTTGTGGAAGTTGGGAAATATTTGGGAATTTTGAAAAGTCAACTTTGCTTCAAATGCCTCAAAATTGCTAATGGACCTCAATTTTTTCCAAGAATCATCACCCAAAAGCTATGCACGACCCATTGACTTTAAAGGGAGTTATTTTATCATTTTTTATTAATTATTTGAATTATTATTATTATTAGTTCATTTAATTAAAATAAAATATGACAAAAATAGAAAATCATGTTTTCCAATCCTTTTTTGCAGCACATTCTCTCAATAAAGCCTAAATATTTCGTGCACACTCAATATGGAAAGAATTGGCAATGATTGGCATCAAAAAGACATGAAAAAGATTGAAAAAGATTACATTGAAAACCAAATATTTGATTCATGAATGCAAAGGTTTTTTGACTTGGATTTTCAACCTAATTCAGTCACACATATATACTGATGGCAAACCTAATCAAATGGACCTAGAGGCTGCGCTCAGAATCAAATACAAACTTTGCATTTTTTTTCAAAAAATAAAAAAACTGAAAACGCAGCTAGAGGGTGTTTCAAGGCAAGAGAACAATTCCATTACATTCCTGACGCATCAAGGAAGCTTTCTGAATCAAAATCACATCCCCACACGCAGAGAAACGGTAGAACGCCATAGTCCTGTTCAAGAAAACTCTCATAATCGTACTTTGATTTATATGCATATTTCATACATTTTAAATGCTGATTTGTACTAATATGGACTCACTGAAGCTTTTGGTGTATGTTAATTGAACTAATCTTGCTTGTAGCGAAATATACCATTGAAATGTTCTAGGGTTTCCGAAGCTTCCATTTGGGGCTTTGAGTATCTGGAAAAATTAAGCCATAAGACCAGGACCATTGGATTCGTGATGTAACACCCCAGTTTCAATTATTTAATTTATTTAAATTTGGGAAATTATTTTATTAGAATTAATAAAATAAAAAGGAATTATTTATTTTGGAATATTTGAAGAAATAAGAAATATTGGGACTTTTGAGTTATTGGGCTTAGATGTTGTTAGTAAAGAGTGGGGGTGCAGAGAAATAAAGTTATGTTTGGGACTTAAGCCATTTTCTCATTATTCACGTTAACACAGAAGTTGGAATTTGGGGAAATAGAGCTCTGAAGGTACGAGGGACGGAGAACGAAGAACATCGCTCAAGAACTCAAAGCTGCTAATTGATAAGGTAAGGGGGGCTATTACTCGATTTACCTTTGTTTATGGGTTTATGTACGGTTGATTCGGGTAATTGTAGGAAAACCCCAATTGTTAGATGTTCTAGGAATCGATACCTTTAGGATTGAACCTTGTTAGAAAAGGGTTAGGTTCCCAATTGTTAGGAATCGATTAGGAATTTTAGGTTCCAAATGTGAATTGGGAGTATATTTGTATGATCGTGAATTTACTTTGGAAGTTGTAGGGATAACCTCAGTGTCAGTAGAATTCCCCAAAAGGACGGTTAATCCCCGGTTAAGGTTATTATAATAATTGTTGGTAATTTGGATATTGTGGTGTTGTTGTGAATTGTACAAACCTGATGTCGTTAGGTACCGAATTACGCGTTTTGGCGGGCGTTTTCCCGCATTTGGACTGCTGTTTTCTGAGCTGCTTCAGGTTCAGGAAAAATCCTGTACGCGCTCAGCAACACGGGCCGTGTTGCACAACACGGGTGCCCGTGTTGCTCTTCTGTGTTGGTGGGACAGTGTGCTTCTGGTTGCACAACACGGGCCGTGTTGCACAACACGGGTACCCGTGTCAGATCCCCTGTAATGATAAAAATAAGATGTGCGTTTCTGGACGTGCTGCACAACACGGGCCGTGTTGCACAACACGGGCACCCGTGTTGCTTTGCTGTGATGGTTTTTCTGAATTTTGGTTTCAGTGTTTTGATGTTGGATTTTTATTGCCATGCTTGTAGATATGTTATCAAGCATGAAATGTGATATAATTTGATGTGATTGGTTGATGTTTAGATAGTATGCTGAGTGATTACATGCTATCCGTAACTTGATATGATTGATGTTTAAATAGTATGCTGAGTGGTTACATGCTATTCATATCATGTTATGCTTGATGTCGTTGATGTGCATGATATGTTGATTGATGTCCATAGTATGCTGAGTGTTACATACTTACATATCATGTTGCATTTGTTAATTCCCATTGTGTGGAATTAACATGGTGGCCAATATACGTGTCCGCGATTTAATGGAACGTTGAGGTGGTAGCCGTGTCCGCGATATAATGGAACGGTGAGTTATCCGTGACCCGCGATTTAATGGGGCGGTGAAGTGGTACCACATGCATGGGTGTGTTGCATTAACTTGAATATAACATGAATGGATGATTTTTCCAATGTTGTATTTGATTGTTTGTATGCACGTGTGATTGATAAATGGTTAACGATGTTTGATGAATATTTGCAAATATGAAAAGCAATATGTCATGGATATATGAATTGTAAAGGTTTTTGTAAACTATGAAATATGCTAATTATTGGGTGAAGCTTATGATTTCATGAATTGATCGTTATGAATGTATAACCAAATGTATAATTGAGTTGCTCACCCTTACTGTTGAATATTTCAGATTGAGGAGCTTCGTTCAGGTGCTTGGCGAAGGCTTATCGTTTCTAGTTTAGTTTCGTTTTAGTATGTCCGGGTCATGCTCTGATAGTTGTAACTCCGGGAACGTTTGGTTGTCGAGCTGCTTTAGTCAGACTCGTTTATTTCCTTTTATTTGTTATAATATGATGTTGACTTTTCCAGGTGTTAATCCCTGATGATTTTGGAAAATATTATAACATTGGTTTTATTAAATAAATTATTCCGCTGTGTAAACATGTATGAGTTACCACTAAAATTATGCATGACAGGAATTTATTTTATATAAAAGAGAATTGTAGCATCCTCGATTTTACATGTACTCTGAGTTTATAATTTTAATTAATTGCGAAAAATTATGCGGGGTTTTAGAGGGTGTTACAATAGTGGTATCAGAGCATAGTCGGTCGTTGTGACCAGAGTCTTGAGTCAGTCATTCCTTTTTGTATGCGACTAGTGCAAGGTAACACTGTCGATACTGTATTCTGATGTGGAGTATGTTTTAATTCTCAGGAATATGGCTGGAAGAGGTAACGGACGAAATGATGCTGCACTAGCTGAGGCTTTGGGGATGTTAGCTGGTGTACTTGCTGGAAACCCAACTGGAGGCGTGATTGGTGCTGATAGGCAATTGGGAAATTTCCAAAGGAACAATCCTCCGTTGTTCAAAGGTACACATGACCCTGAAGGTGCTCAGAAGTGGCTGAAGGAAATCGAAAGGATTTTCCGTGTGATTGATTGTGCTGAAGATCTGAAAGTCAGATATGGTACGCATATGTTGGCAGAAGAAGCTGACGACTGGTGGGTTGCCACAAGGACGGAAATGGTTCAGGATGAAGAGGCACTGACTTGGGCTAACTTCAGAAGGGCTTTTCTGAGGAGGTACTTTCCTGAAGATGTTCGGGGAAGAAAGGAAATTGAGTTTTTGGAGCTTAAGCAGGGCAATCTGACTGTTAGTGAGTATGCTACTAAGTTCACTGAGCTGGCAAAGTATTATGCGCACTACAACAATGATGAGGCTGGAGAATTCTCTAAATGTATCAAATTTGAGAATGGTCTCCGAGATGAGATTAAGCAGGGAATCAGGTACCAGCGTATTCGTAGATTTTCTGATCTGGTGGATTGTAGCAGAATCTTGGAAGAAGATATTACCAAGAATAGGTCGTCTCACTCTCGTGGGGCTGTTGATAAAAGAGGAAAGCAACATATGGACCGTGGCAAGCCATATGGTAGAGATAACCAGAGATCAGGCAGTTGGAAAAGGCCTAGTGGGGGAGATTCTAAGGCTCCTATCAGATGCCACAGGTGCGGTGAGTCTGGTCATCACATTCGAGATTGCAAGAGTGATGAGAAGAAGTGCTATAAGTGTGGAAAGGCTGGTCATTTGTCTATTGATTGCAAAGGGAAGTCTGTTACTTGTTACAATTGTGGCGAAGAAGGTCACATTCGTCCGCAGTGTCCTAAGCCTAGGAAGGATCAGTCGGGTGGAAAAGTGTTCGCTTTGTCAGGATCTGAGACTACACCAGAGGATCGATTGATTAAAGGTACGTGTTTTATTCATGGCACACCTTTAGTTGCAATTATTGATACTGGTGCAACTCATTCTTTCATTTCTTTGGATTGTGCTGAGAGGTTGAAACTGGACATATCTGGTATGCGAGGTAGCATGGTTGTTGATACTCCTGCATCGGGTTCAGTGACAACTTCACTTGTATGTAGGAATTGTCCTATTGAGATTTTTGGTAGAAGTTTCGGTATGGATTTAGTGTGCCTACCGCTTGAACAAATTGATATCATCCTTGGGATGAACTGGTTGGAATTCAACCGGGTTCATCTGAACTGCTCTACTAAGACGGTGATTTTCCCAGAAGCAGTTGGTGTCGAGAATTTGGCTATGACTGCTAGGCAGGTACAAGAAGCAATGGAAGACGGTGCTAATGTGTTTATGTTACTTGCTTCGTTAGATGCAACAGGAAATGTCAGGAGTGGTGAATTGCCAGTGGTGTGTGATTTTCCGGAAGTCTTTCCTGATGATGTTGGCGAGTTACCTCCTGAGAGAGAAGTGGAATTTTCTATAGATTTAATTCCTGGTACGAGACCGGTGTCGATGGTGCCATATCGTATGTCTGCGTCTGAGTTGACTGAATTGAAGAGTCAGTTGGAAGATTTACTGGAGAAGAAGTTTATTCGTCCAAGTGTTTCGCCTTGGGGTGCTCCGGTATTGTTGGTTAAGAAGAAAGAAGGTTCTATGAGACTGTGTGTTGATTATAGGCAATTGAACAAGGTAACCATTAAGAATCGGTATCCATTACCGAGGATTGATGATTTAATGGATCAGCTAATTGGAGCCAGTGTATTCAGTAAGATTGATTTGAGATCTGGATATCATCAAATTCGTGTGAAAGCGGAAGATATTCAAAAGACTGCTTTTCGAACGAGGTATGGGCATTATGAATATTCTGTTATGCCGTTCGGAGTTACTAATGCACCTGGTGTTTTCATGGAATATATGAATAGGATTTTTCATCCGTATCTGGATAAGTTTGTTGTGGTTTTTATCGATGACATTCTGATTTATTCCAAGAATGACGAAGAACATGCGGAACATCTCAGAATTGTGTTAGAGTTGTTGAAAGATAGGAAGTTGTATGCAAAGTTGTCCAAATGTGAGTTCTGGCTGAATGAAGTTAGTTTTCTTGGACATGTGATTTCTAAGAATGGTATTGCAGTGGATCCTACAAAAGTAGAAGCGGTATCTCAGTGGGAAGCGCCGAAGACTGTTTCTGAAATCAGAAGTTTTCTTGGTCTTGCAGGTTATTACAGAAAATTTATCGAAGGATTCTCAAAGTTAGCATTGCCGTTGACGAAATTGACTCGTAAAGGACAAGCGTTTATTTGGGATTCTGATTGTGAGAAAGGTTTCCAGGAATTGAAGCGGAGATTGACTAGTGCTCCTATTCTGATTTTACCGAATCCGGTGGAGTCTTTTGTGGTCTATTGTGATGCATCTCTGTTGGGTTTAGGTGGTGTTTTAATGCAGAATCAACAGGTAGTTGCGTATGCTTCGAGACAGTTGAAGGTTCATGAAAGGAACTATCCTACTCATGACTTAGAGTTGGCAGCAGTTGTGTTTGTCTTGAAATTGTGGAGACATTATCTGTATGGTTCGAGATTTGAAGTGTATAGCGATCATAAGAGTTTGAAGTATCTTTTTGATCAGAAAGAGCTCAATATGAGGCAAAGAAGGTGGTTGGAATTTCTCAAAGATTATGATTTTGGTTTGAATTACCATCCTGGTAAGGCAAATGTGGTTGCGGATGCTTTGAGCAGGAAATCCTTGCATATGTCTATGATGATGGTTCGTGAATTGGATTTAATTGAGCAATTCCGAGATTTGAGTTTGGTTTGTGAAAGTACTCCGAAGTGTGTTCGTTTGGGTATGTTGAAACTTACTAGTGGTATTCTAGAAGAGATCAGGATCGGGCAGAAATCTGATGTTAATTTAGTTGATAAATTGACATTGATCAACCAAGGTCAAGGTGGTGAGTTTAGAATTGATGAAAATGATGTTATGAGATTTGGCGATAGAGTTTGTGTTCCTGATGTCGCAGAAATCAAGCAGAGTATATTGGAGGAAGGACATCGCAGTGGAATGAGTATTCATCCGGGTGCCACGAAAATGTATCATGATTTGAAGAAATTGTTTTGGTGGCCGGGAATGAAAAAGGAAATAGCTGAATTTGTGTATGCATGTTTAATCTGTCAGAAATCGAAGATTGAGCATCAAAAGCCGTCTGGATTTATGCAACCGATGTTTATTCCAGAATGGAAGTGGGATAGTATTTCTATGGATTTCGTATCTGGGTTGCCGAGGACTCCTATGAATTGTGAAGCGATATGGGTCATTGTGGATAGGTTGACTAAGTCTGCTCATTTTATACCGGTGCGAATGGATTACTCAATGGAGAGATTGGCACAATTATATATTGAGAAGATAGTGAGTTTGCATGGAGTTCCTTCTAGTATTGTGTCAGATAGAGATCCGAGGTTCACTTCGAAATTTTGGGAAGGATTGCAGAAGGCTTTGGGTACTAAGTTGAGATTGAGTTCAGCTTACCATCCTCAGACTGATGGACAGACGGAGAGGACGATTCAATCGTTGGAAGATTTATTACGTTCTTGTGTTTTAGAGAAGGGTGGAGCTTGGGATAGCTATTTACCATTGATTGAATTTACTTATAACAATAGTTACCATTCGAGTATTGGTATGGCTCCGTTTGAGGCATTGTATGGTAGACGGTGTAGAACGCCTTTGTGTTGGTATGAATCTGGAGAGAGTTCGGTAATTGGGCCAGAGATTGTTCAGCAGACTACCGAAAAGATCAAATTGATTCAAGAGAAGATGAGAGCTTCTCAGAGTCGTCAGAAAAGTTATCATGATAAGAGGAGAAAGAATTTAGAATTCAGTACTGGAGATCATGTGTTTATGAGAGTTACTCCGATGACGGGTATTGGTCGAGCGTTGAAATCTAAGAAGTTGACTCCGCGTTTTATTGGTCCGTTTCAGATTACGGAAAGAGTTGGAGAAGTTGCTTATCGTATTGCTTTACCTCCGAGACTTGCGAATTTGCACGATGTTTTTCATGTTTCTCAGTTGAGGAGATACATTCCAGACCCATCTCATGTAATCCAAATAGATGATGTACAGGTGAGAGATAACCTGACAGTAGAGACATTGCCTATGAGGATAGAAGATCGGGAAGTGAAACAGTTAAGAGGTAAAGAGATAGCATTAGTGAAGGTTGCTTGGGGAGGTCCAGCAGATGGAAATATCACTTGGGAGCTGGAGAGCCAGATGAAAGAGGCTTATCCTGAGCTATTCGTCTAAGGTATGTTTTCGAGGACGAAAACTCTTTTAGTGGGGGAGAGTTGTAACACCCCAGTTTCAATTATTTAATTTATTTAAATTTGGGAAATTATTTTATTAGAATTAATAAAATAAAAAGGAATTATTTATTTTGGAATATTTGAAGAAATAAGAAATATTGGGACTTTTGAGTTATTGGGCTTAGATGTTGTTAGTAAAGAGTGGGGGTGCAGAGAAATAAAGTTATGTTTGGGACTTAAGCCATTTTCTCATTATTCACGTTAACACAGAAGTTGGAATTTGGGGAAATAGAGCTCTGAAGGTACGAGGGACGGAGAACGAAGAACATCGCTCAAGAACTCAAAGCTGCTAATTGATAAGGTAAGGGGGGCTATTACTCGATTTACCTTTGTTTATGGGTTTATGTACGGTTGATTCGGGTAATTGTAGGAAAACCCCAATTGTTAGATGTTCTAGGAATCGATACCTTTAGGATTGAACCTTGTTAGAAAAGGGTTAGGTTCCCAATTGTTAGGAATCGATTAGGAATTTTAGGTTCCAAATGTGAATTGGGAGTATATTTGTATGATCGTGAATTTACTTTGGAAGTTGTAGGGATAACCTCAGTGTCAGTAGAATTCCCCAAAAGGACGGTTAATCCCCGGTTAAGGTTATTATAATAATTATTGGTAATTTGGATATTGTGGTGTTGTTGTGAATTGTACAAACCTGATGTCGTTAGGTACCGAATTACGCGTTTTGGCGGGCGTTTTCCCGCGTTTGGACTGCTGTTTTCTGAGCTGCTGCAGGTTCAGGAAAAATCCTGTACGCGCTCAGCAACACGGGCCGTGTTGCACAACACGGGTGCCCGTGTTGCTCTTCTGTGTTGGTGGGACAGTGTGCTTCTGGTTGCACAACACGGGCCGTGTTGCACAACACGGGTACCCGTGTCAGATCCCCTGTAATGATAAAAATAAGATGTGCGTTTCTGGACGTGCTGCACAACACGGGCCGTGTTGCACAACACGGGCACCCGTGTTGCTTTGCTGTGATGGTTTTTCTGAATTTTGGTTTCAGTGTTTTGATGTTGGATTTTTATTGCCATGCTTGTAGATATGTTATCAAGCATGAAATGTGATATAATTTGATGTGATTGGTTGATGTTTAGATAGTATGCTGAGTGATTACATGCTATCCGTAACTTGATATGATTGATGTTTAAATAGTATGCTGAGTGGTTACATGCTATTCATATCATGTTATGCTTGATGTCGTTGATGTGCATGATATGTTGATTGATGTCCATAGTATGCTGAGTGTTACATACTTACATATCATGTTGCATTTGTTAATTCCCATTGTGTGGAATTAACATGGTGGCCAATATACGTGTCCGCGATTTAATGGAACGTTGAGGTGGTAGCCGTGTCCGCGATATAATGGAACGGTGAGTTATCCGTGACCCGCGATTTAATGGGGCGGTGAAGTGGTACCACATGCATGGGTGTGTTGCATTAACTTGAATATAACATGAATGGATGATTTTTCCAATGTTGTATTTGATTGTTTGTATGCACGTGTGATTGATAAATGGTTAACGATGTTTGATGAATATTTGCAAATATGAAAAGCAATATGTCATGGATATATGAATTGTAAAGGTTTTTGTAAACTATGAAATATGCTAATTATTGGGTGAAGCTTATGATTTCATGAATTGATCGTTATGAATGTATAACCAAATGTATAATTGAGTTGCTCACCCTTACTGTTGAATATTTCAGATTGAGGAGCTTCGTTCAGGTGCTTGGCGAAGGCTTATCGTTTCTAGTTTAGTTTCGTTTTAGTATGTCCGGGTCATGCTCTGATAGTTGTAACTCCGGGAACGTTTGGTTGTCGAGCTGCTTTAGTCAGACTCGTTTATTTCCTTTTATTTGTTATAATATGATGTTGACTTTTCCAGGTGTTAATCCCTGATGATTTTGGAAAATATTATAACATTGGTTTTATTAAATAAATTATTCCGCTGTGTAAACATGTATGAGTTACCACTAAAATTATGCATGACAGGAATTTATTTTATATAAAAGAGAATTGTAGCATCCTCGATTTTACATGTACTCTGAGTTTATAATTTTAATTAATTGCGAAAAATTATGCGGGGTTTTAGAGGGTGTTACACGTGACCTTCATACGAACTAATTCCATACCTCGCGCTCAATTTATATGAGCCCAGGGCCTAATCGCTATTTTTGTGTTCTTCACTTAGTGGGGGTTTAAAACCCCCGCTATCTATTCTATGTTTTCAGGCAAAAGCGATGAAGGAAGAAGAAGACGCTGGCATGTTGAATGCTGGTTGGCCAGTTTGAATAACTGGCGCCCTTTTTTATTATCCCACTAACCCTTTCTTTCTCTCTCATATTGATTATTGCCCACTAAAGGAACAAAGAAACGCGCCTGGCTGGTTGGTTGATGTGTTGTCCTTTAAACATTGGGACCTGGGTTCGATGCCCAGGTCCCTCCCTTCTCCAATATTATTTTTCTTCATGTGTTTCTATGCAGCTTTCATCCTGTGGTCCATCATACACCCCAAAGCCTTGGCACGCCACATGTCTCTAAAGGCCAATCCAAAGGTCAGAATTGGCAGATCACCATGGGCATCAGTCAACTGCTTCCCACACGCGCCAGGAAAGTCAACATGGGCCTGCATTCCATGGGCGTAAATGCTTCCTATATACATCCATAATTGGCCAGAAAACCCCCTATGGTTTGCATTTTTCTTCTTTTTTTTAATTCTCTTTTTTCTTTTGATTAATTATTTTATTTAATTCCATAAAAATAATTTTATAACACAAAATACAAAAAAATCAGAAAGTTAAAAATAAAATATATTTTTATTACTTAATCCACTAATGTTTTATTTTGTAAGTAAATTTAATAATTAACTTAGTTTTAATTTTAGGTTTAATTTTAATGCTTTTCTTAATAAACTAAAAAATGTAGAAATTAGGGTTTTGATACTTCTATTCTTTTTTCCCTTTTTTACCATTATTAATTATTAATTATTTTTGTAAATAAATATGCCATTTAATTAATTAGGGTTAAATTAGGTTACAACTTAAACATTCTTTTTTAATAATTAAAAGCCATTTAGAATTTGGTTTCTTTCAATATTAATTTTCTTTATTCGCTTTAATTTCATAAATACAAAAAAAACATAAAAAAATAAGTCCTTTCCTTCATTTAATTTAATCAATTTAATAATTTCAATTTAATTTCCTCAAAGGGTCCAACGCCCTCGCATCTTCGATTATAATTACATTTCGCGCGCTTGCTTTTTATTTCCCTTTTAAATTTCATGTAATTGCCCCAAAGCTTTGTAATAGATTAATTAGGATATTTACTTTCCGCATTTTATTTATTTCAAATCGGGTCTTGGTTCAATTTGGCGATGTAGACCCGCGCCTTTGTAATAGCGTAGGACTTTTATCTTCCCGCACCTTTTAACTGTTAATAATTTGCATGAAAGAATGAATGGCCAAAAATAAAATCAAAGCGTAGAACACCCAATGCATGATCAAGATGAAACATAACTGAAAATGACACACAATTCACACCCCACTCCTAGGGTACGCCTCACTGTTGCCTTGCCCTTCGAAAGGTGGTCGTCGAGTAAAGGACGTTTTAGTAAGTCCTTATGTCCATGAACATGGCATAAGGGTAGCTTCTAAGGTGTCCTACTATTGCTCGGTGATCACACTGTTGCCTTGCCCCTCGAAACGTGGTCGTCGAGTAGAGGACGTTTTAGTAAGTCCTCATGTCCATGAACATGGCATGGGGGTAGCTTCTAAGGTATCCTACTATTGCTCTGGTGACCACAATGTCCCGAACCCTCGAATTGACCCGAACACGTCCAACGGTGGTGCTACCTACCTCTCAATGGTGGGATGGCACTACCTCAAGGACATTTACACAGACTAATTCCTTAGGGTAGGTAGATGACTCGTAGATACTTGCTCTAATTCAAAACAAATCAAAAAACTCTTTTCACACCGGCACTTTTCAAAAAGCTTTCAAAACAATTTTTCAAACACTCTTGAGGACTGATACAAGAGTCGAACTGAAATTTTAAACGAAACTTTTTTCAAACCCACCCACCTTGAAAAGCAAACAAACATTTTGAAAACACAAATGAGCAAGTATCTAAGAGCCCATGGATAACCATGGATAGAAAGGGTGCTAACACCTTCCCTTTCTATAAATCTACCTCCCGAACCGAGAACTAATCTCAATAAGGAATTTTTCTGTGCTTTTGTCCTTTCCACATTGGAGAAAATAAAAGACGGTGGCGACTCTTGCTTTCGCGACATTTCGCGAATCAGCGTTAAACAGTCAGTTCCAGATCCACCGATCACAGAACTGGCGACTCTGCTGGGGACTCTTATAAAGTGAGGCGTACCTTAGGATAGTTCATAACTGTGTTTTCAATTGTTTTGACTTGTTTGCTTTAAATTGTGGGTTTCATCGGAGTTACATAGATCCTAACCCGGATCTGGGGGTACCCTGTTTAGGTAGCATAAGCTGTGAGGGACCTGTCCGGCGTAGACCGACACGGGTGAAGCAGTGGCTACGTTGGTGTGGCACCTTGGTCTGTACTGATATCCCTTGTGTCGCAACGAGGAGAGTATGGGTCTTCTGAGGAGTCGTTAAGCACTAACAGACCTTAGAACCTTAAATGACACAACTTGGCCATTAGAACAGTAGCAGTATGCTACGCCCATTGAGGCTAAACTCTCGTGATGGTTCTGGCCGCAAGAAAAGATTGCGATGCTGGAGTTATGACCGATTGAGGGTAGTCAATGATATTGGGATCCTCTAAGAACCCGGTTACTTTTGATAGGACAGGTATGAACCAACAAACTGAAAGAGGGTAATACCTAGACCTCATGCTGGCCTAAAACTTTAAGGGCTTGTCTTGTGTGACTTGTGTGCCTTACATGTGTGCCTTTGTAAATATTTGTGGTGTGCTTTATCATAACATCATAACATCATGAGCATTGCATGCATCCTGCATAAGGACTGACCATTTCAAAGACAAGAGGGTTTCACCTTTGCTCTGTTTTGTAGGACATCATGATGCCTATGCGAAGGAATATTATCCGGTTCAACTTTGTTCACCCACCTGAGTTGCTTGAGGAGTTGGTTAGCAGAATTCCAAACACCACTTCCTTCATCCAGAGGCATGGTTCTCTTCTCAGTTTAGTCACTGCAAAGCGGGATCAACAGTTGATGAGTGTCCTGACCCAGTTCTATGACCCTCTGTACCAGTGTTTCACCTTTCAAGACTTCCAACTGGTCCCTACCCTGGAAGAGTTCTCTGATTTGCTTGGTATCCCTATCTTGGATCAGACTCCCTTCACTGGTTGGGAAAAGACCCTCAGGCTTGAGGAGGTTGCTGCAGCTCTTCCCTTGACACATCAAGAAGTAATGGACAACTGGGTGACTAGAAGCGGAGTTAAGGGTTTCTTGGCCAAGTTTCTGATTGGTAAAGCTAACAGTTTCTGGAATGACTTGGACTTTAGGGAATATGAAGACATCTTGGCTCTCTTAATCTATGGGCTAGTCTTGTTTCCTAATCCTGACAACTTCATCAATGTCACTGCCATAAGGATCTTCATGTCTCAGAATCCTGTGCCCACTCTCTTGGGTGACATCCTGCAACAACTTTATACTCGTACTGCCCGAAGACGAGGAACTCTGTGGTGTTGTATCCCTTTGTTGGTGAGGTGGTTTATTTCGCACCTCCCTAAGTTCGTGCTGAAGAACCAAGAAGGAAGAGGTTGGGCTCATAGGTTAATGTCCCTCACTGATAAGGACATCATTTGGACTTTCAGAGGTTTGGATGAGGTAACTGTTATTGATCGTTGCGGAGAATACCCTAATGTTCCTTTGATTGGTACTCAAGGAGGAATCTCTTACAATCCATGTCTAGCGCTCCGTCAGTTTGGAAGAGCCAGAAGAGAAGGGCCTCATGAGATGTTGGTGCCTCACATCAGTTTTGAGTTTCAGGTGGATAGTGACGAGATGCGTCGTAGGTTCATCAAGGCTTGGGACAGAGTTCATAAAGCTGATCCACAAGAGTTGGGGCCAAAGACTTCTTTACCTATGGAAGCCTACTACAAATGGGTCCGCATCCGTGCTCAGAAGTTAGGTATGCCATACGAAGCCGTCAGACCCGTCATTCTTGAGTATCCTGACAAAGACGGGGCTCCTCCAACTGTCCTCCCTCCTCAGATACCTACTGATTATGAGACATTAAAGAGGTCTTGGTCGCAACTCCGAGAAGAACGGGATTCGTATCGGGAAAAGTTCAACAAGCAGGAATTGAAGATCCGGAAGCTGACAAAGCAGTTGGAAAATGAGCGAGCCCTGAATGACTACATCCGTACTGAGAAGAGGAGACCCTGGGATTAATAAGGAGCTCTGGATGTTATTTTACAGTTTTATTTCCCCTTTTCAGTATTTCCCTTTTATGTAACGCCTAAGGGCAATCTGTTGAACAATTTAAGTTTCAAAGTTGAATCTAATGAAGGGTGTTCCTTTTTTGTTTACAAAGTTGATTCCCGATTGTCTTTGAAAACATAAATCATATGCATTCCATTCATCATGTGCATAGCAGGTATTCTTCTTTTCGGGTTTCTTACTGTTCTTCGCTGTTTATTTCAGCATCATGAACCCTGACTCATCATCAACCGAGATGTCTATCAAGGCCCTTCAGGCGCAGAACGCACAATTTAAGGAGCTGATCATGGGTTTGGCTCAAGGCCAAGAAGAGCTGAAGGCTTTACTCCTGAAGAAGGAGAAGAAGAAGAAGAGAACTGTTCTTTTCAACTCGGGCTGGAGGTTTGGTAACGCTCTGCAGAATGAAGAAGTTGGTTCTTCTGTAGGCAAAGACAGTCCCCAAGGGGGAAAGGCTCCTAGTCAGGTAGTCTCTGACAACGAGACTGACTTTAATGAGGAACAGTATCCTCCTGCTGAAGATCGGTACAAGCAGTTGGAAGACAGACTGAACGCTATGGAGATCCAACAAGTGCCTGGGCTGGATTTCGGAGACTTGGGCTTATCTACTGGTGTGATCATTCCTCACAAGTTTAAGGAACCATCTTTCACCAAGTATGATGGGGCGTCTTGCCCCAAGCTACACCTCAGATCTTATGTGCGAAAAATTCAACCGTACACAGTGGACAAGAACTTGTGGATCCACTTCTTCCAGGAGAGTCTTTCAGGGACTCATCTCGAATGGTTCTATCAGCTGGATGGGACCAAAGTTCGTAACTGGGAGGAGTTGGCTACTGCTTTTTACAAGCAGTATCAATATAATGCCGACCTTGCTCCTACACGTACCCAACTCCAGGGTATGTCGCTAGGATCAAGCGAAGGTTTTAAAGAGTATGCACAGAAGTGGAGGGATCTGGCTGGCAGGGTGCAGCCTCCGTTGACTGACCGTGAGCTGGTGGATATGTTCTTGGGGACCCTCTCCGGGCCATTCTTCAATCATCTTATCGGTAATTCGTCTGCAGGGTTTACTGATCTTATTCTGACTGGGGAAAGGATAAAGGCTGGAATGAAGTCCGGTAAAATTCAGAAGGGTGCATCCTTAAGTTCTGAGAAGAAACCCTTTAAGAAGGAGGCCAGTGCTGTGTATGGGCCTAGGAGGCAAGAGAAACCAGAACGCCGCCAATCTGTCAACGCGGTAATGATTGCAAAGCCTGCTGCCGCTCCTCGGCAAACCAATCCACCCAGGGCTGAAAGACCCAGAAGAGAGTTTACCTGTCAAAGTATGACCCTATCGCAAATCTTGCCGCAGTTGCTATCCACCAATTTGGTGACTGTTAGAGAGGCCCCGAAGGTTGTGAATACTGCCTCTCCCAAGTATAATCCAAATGCCCACTGTGCTTATCACTCCGATAGCCCGGGGCATTCTACTGATGACTGTTGGGCCTTAAGGAATAAGGTGCAAGACCTTATTGATGCGAAGGAGATACAATTTGAAGCGCCTGAGAGGCCAAATGTGGTGACTGCTCCTATGCCCCAGCATGGAGTGAATGCCGTTGATGAAGATATGTATGCCGTTTCTGTGAATGATGTAGCTACTCCTCTAATGACTGTTAAGAGGAACCTACTGCTGGCCGGTTTATTTCCGGGTTGTAGCAAAGGTTGCCTTTTCTGTGCTGTTTCCCTTTCTGGTTGTCCTTTGCTGAAGTTGGGCATCCAAAGCCTGATGGACAGCAAGGAGATTCTGTTCAAGAAGACCGCCGTTCCGTTTGTTCCTGTGGAAGAAGTATCTGTTGTTACAATCTTCAGTAATCCGATCAAGGCTCCCCCGAGGAAGCCGGTTAAAATCATTACTGTCGCACCCATTGTTATTACTGTTTCGGGGCCCCTCCCCTATGAATCTGATAAGGCTGTCCCATGGCACTATGGGGCAGATGTATATGTACATGGTATAAAGCAAGAGTTCAACACTGGTACCAGTATCAGCAATATCACTGGTCCAGCCAAAGTAACCCGCAGTGGCAGGCTCTTCTCGCCTGACATTGTACCGCCATCCATTCGAAGACCTCTCGTTATAACACCTGCAAGTGCACCTGTTCCCATTTCTGATCAAGTTGCTTCCCCTGCTGCCGAGTCATCTAATGCTCGGGGCAAAGGGATTGAAGATGAGCCTGCCCGGATGGAGGCACCAAAATCTGTGAACGTTGAAGCCTCCCAACAAGAGATGGAGGAAATTCTTAAAATAATCAAGAAGAGTGACTTTAATGTTGTTGAACAGCTGGGGCATACCCCTTCCAAGATCTCTATGCTCTCCTTGCTGTTGTGCTCAGAGGCCCATGCTAAGGCCCTGATTTCATTTCTCAAGACGGCTCATGTACCACAAAAGACCTCTGCAGACCAGTTTACTGATTGCGTAGCCAATCTGACGGCCGACAATGGTTTGGGTTTCTCGGATGCTGACCTTACTGCTAAAGGAAAGAACCACAATGATGCCCTGCATGTCTCTATTGAATGCAGGGGCACTACTCTTGCGCACGTGCTGGTGGACACCGGTTCTTCCCTGAATGTGCTACCCAAAAAGGCCTTAGACCGGTTGGATTGTGAGGGCCTGGAGCTGAAACCTAGCAACATCATTGTCAGAGCCTTTGACGGTTCTAAGAGGATGGTTCATGGAGAGGTAGACATTCCTATTCGTGTGGGTTCTCAAGTATTCGACTCAACTTTCTATGTGATGGATATCCGTCCATCTTATTCCTGTTTACTGGGTCGACCTTGGATCCACAAAGCTGGGGCAGTAACCTCTACCCTACATCAAAAGCTCAAGTACCCTGTCAGAGGGAAGATTGTCACTGTGCAGGGAGAGGAGGAGTATATGGTTAGTCACTTGAATTCCTTCCGATATATTGAGATGGACGGGGAGTTTATTGAAACCCCCTTTCAGCATTTTGAAGAGGTACCTCCAACTTTGGCAGCAGCAGAAACAGTGGTCGAAGAGGACTTTCCTTTGAAGATGGCTTCCTTGAAGGACGCCCGGGCTGTAATCAAGAAAAAGGCTCAGAGGGTTGTGCGCAAGGCAAGGACCAGAAGACCTCCTGTGCTCATTACCAATCCAGGAGTGAATGCTATTGGCGATGAAGATGAAGTGGAAGAGTCAGAGCTGGATCTACCCGACGACTGATGGTGGATTGACCAATTGGACTGCTAAAGATCATACTCCTGTTACTTTTATTACGCAGTAATAAACTCCTTTGTTTTTGTTATTTGTAATAAACAATGAATTGAAACTCTATGGCCCGGTGTCTTACCCGGGGCACCGTGGCTTCATTTGTGAGGGTATATTAATTGTCATTTCATATATCATGAATAAAGACCTTGGACGTTTTCTCGCATTTCAAATCTTATGCTCCTTTTCTTTCGTTCCTTTCTTTATATATTGCAAAACAACTGTATTTACACACACTCACTCATACAGGTTTCAATCCACTCTGGATCTCACTGGTAACGACTCTGCTACTGCCAGTTATGACTTCGAAAATCCGATCAACTTAGCCGAATACGAAGGTGAAGATGATTGCGAAGTGCCTGGCGAACTTGCAAGACTGTTACTCCAGGAAGAGAGGGCAATTCAACCACATGAAGAGCCGGTGGAAACGATAAATCTGGGTACCGAGACGAACAGAAAGGAGGTCAAGATTGGTGCCAACCTAGAGCTCAGCGTGAAGCAACGGTTGACTCAGATGTTACATGATTATATGGAGATCTTTTCCTGGTCCTACGAAGACATGCCCGGGTTGGATACCGACATTGTGGTCCATCATTTGCCTACCAAGGAAGACTGCCCTCCGGTTAAGCAAAAGGTCCGCCGTATGCGTCCAGAGATGTCTGAGAAGATCAAAGCTGAGGTTATGAAGCAGTTTGATGCCGGATTTCTTGCAGTGACTTCTTACCCTCAGTGGGTTGCTAATGTGGTGCCGGTACCAAAGAAAGATGGAAAGGTCAGAATGTGTGTCGATTACAGGGATCTGAACAGGGCTAGCCCCAAGGATGACTTCCCCCTACTTCACATTGATGTCCTTGTTGACAATACTGCTCAGCATAAGGTGTTCTCTTTCATGGATGGCTTTTCAGGTTACAATCAGATCAAGATGGCTCCTGAAGACATGGAAAAGACTACCTTTGTTACTCAGTGGGGCACCTTCTGCTACAAGGTCATGCCATTCGGGTTAAAAAATGCTGGGGCAACCTACCAACGTGCCATGGTTGCTTTATTTCATGACATGATCCATCATGAGATTGAAGTGTATGTCGACGACATGATTGCAAGGTCCCAAACTGAGGAAGAACACCTTGATCATCTGCAGAAATTGTTTGACCGTCTGAAGTTGTACAAGCTGAGGTTGAACCCGAACAAGTGCACCTTCGGGGTTAGATCGGGGAAGTTGCTAGGCTTCGTTATAAGTGATAAGGGTATTCAAGTGGACCCTGCCAAGGTTAAAGCCATTCAATAGATGCCAGCTCCTAAGACAGAGAAAGAAGTCAGAGGCTTTTTAGGACGCCTGAATTACATTGCTCGATTCATCTCGCATCTAACCACTACTTGTGAACCAATCTTCAAGCTGCTGAAGAAAGATCAGGTAGTACGTTGGAATGATGAATGTCAGGCCGCTTTTGACAGAATCAAAGAGTATCTCCAAGAACCACCCATCCTTATGCCACCGGTTGAAGGGAGACCTCTGATACTATACCTGACAGTACTTGACAACTCAATGGGGTGTGTGCTGGGGCAGCATGACGAGTCTGGCCGAAAAGAGCATGCCATTTATTACCTTAGCAAAAAGTTTATCGACTGTGAGACCCGATACTCACTGCTCGAGAAAACTTGCTGCGCTTTGGTATGGGCTGCTCGCCGGCTGAGACAGTATATGCTGACTCACACTACTTTGTTGATTTCAAAGATGGATCCAATAAAATACATATTTGAAAATCCTGCTCTGTCTGGGAGAATAGCAAGATGGCAGATGATCTTGACAGAATACGACATCCAGTACACGACTCAGAAAGCCATCAAAGGAAGTGTATTAGCAGACCACTTGGCACACCAGGCAGTAGACGACTATCAGTCAATGAACTTCGAGTTTCCAGACGAGAGTATCATGATAGTGACTGATTGTGAAGTACCTGGATCGGATGAAGGATCCCGATGGTCTATGCACTTTGACGGAGCCTCCAACGCTTTGGGTAACGGTATCGGCGCTGTGATCATATCCCCCCAAGGCACTCATACTCCACTCACTACCCGGCTATGTTTCAACTGCACCAACAACATGGCAGAGTATGAGGCATGCATCATGGGTCTCCAAGCTGCGATCGACTTAAGGATCAAGTTTCTGAGTGTCTTCAGAGATTCCGCTCTCGTGATCAATTAGATCAAAGGGGAGTGGGATACGAAACATCCGAATCTTATTCCATACAGAGAATGTGTATTGACATTGATCCCCCACTTCACAGAGATAACCTTTGAACATTTCCCAAGAGAGGAGAATTAGTTAGCGGATGCGTTAGCTACGATGTCTTCCATGTTCAAAGTCAAATGGGACAATGAGGCTCCCCGGATCATCATCTGGAAAGTGGTCGAACTGGCATACTGTTGTGATCTCGAGACTGAATTGGTGACTGAGAAGCCTTGGTACCATGAGGTGAAGAGATACTTGGAAGCTCAGGAATACGCCGAAGGTGCATCTGTCAACGATAAGAAGTTTCTAAGAAGATTCGCAGCAAAGTTCTTCCTTAGCAATGGCATCCTGTATAAGCGAAACCATGATTCGACCTTACTGCGTTGTGTGGATAAGACTGAAGCGGAAAGGATCATGGAAGAGCTACATGAAGGGACCTTCGGAACGCATTCCAGTGGACACACTATGGCAAAGAAAATCCTTCGGGCAGGGTATTTCTGGTCCACAATGGAATCTGACTGTTACCAACACTCTCGGACATGCCATAAATGCCAGATATATGCAGACAAGGTGCATGTTCCTCCAGTTCCTCTGAATGTTATGACTGCGCCTTGGCCGTTTGCAATGTGGGGCATAGATATGATCGGCGAGATTAAACCTACAGCGTCCAATGGGCTTCGCTTCATCCTGGTAGCGATCGATTATTTTACAAAATGGGTTGAAGCAGCTTCCTACGCTACGGTAACCAAGAACGTTGTGGCACGGTTCATTCGGCATAACCTGATCTGTCGGTACGACGTCCCAGAAAGAATCATTACGGACAATGGCACCAACCTCAATAACAAGATGATCACTGAGCTCTGCGAGCAATTTAAGATACAGCACCACAACTCTTCTCCTTACCGGCCGAAGATGAATGGGGCTGTAGAGGCAGCAAATAAGAACATCAAGAAAATCGTGCAGAAGATGACAGTGACTTATAAAGATTGGCACGAGATGTTACCGTTTGCTCTACATGGGTACCGTACCTCAGCAAGGACGTCAACCGGGACAACCCCTTTCTCCTTGGTCTACGGCATGGAGGCAGTCTTACCGATCGAAGTGCAGATACCCTCTCTCCGGATAATGAAGGATGCAGATCTGAGTGAAGATGATTGGATCCAGACACGACTTGATCAGCTAAATCTAATTGACGAAAAGGGACTCAATGCTATTTGTCATGGTCAGACGTACCAAAAACGGATAATCAGGGCATTTAACAAAAAGGTCAGACCACAGGAATATCAAGTTGGGGATCTGGTAATCAAGCGTATCATCCTTCCCCAGAGTGATCCAAGGGGCAAATGGACCCCTACATACGAAGGGCCATTTGTGGTTAAACATGTGTTCTCAGGAGGAGCCATGATCCTAACCAACATGGATGGTGACGACCTTCCTCACCCCGCCAATGCAGACATAGTAAAAAGATACTACGCATGAAAAAAAGACCCGCTAGGTTGACATACCTAGGCAAAAATTAGGGCTTCCCGGCGAACCAAAAGGGTTCGGGCAAAATGAAGGGATGAAATAAAAAAAATCTGTACACCCGGCAAGTCGAAAACCTGAAAAGGCGGCTTGGGCAAAAATGGGTATCCCGGTGGACTGAAAACCCGAAAGGGCGGTCCAGGCAAAAGTTAGGGATAAAGCGTAATACTATGTCTCATTGGATCACTTTGCATCCAGAATCCGGTATCAACATCAAGTTCAGACGGCATCGATCAATCAGCTTCATCTTCAGCTAGGTCATCAAGTGATGAGACGCTCGAAGATATAAAGGCGATAGCAGAGTTGGAACCCAGTGGGATTATTCTTTTCACACAGCTGTTTTATATTCCTTTGTACAAATTTGTATTAAACTCTTTTGTTCGGCGGCGTTCTCTTACTAGGACGTCAGCCTCTTGTACATAAACGCCTATTTACGGGCAAATTCAAAAATCAATATAAAAATCACTTTTCAGTTAAAATTGCCAATTATTTTTCCTTTTCTGTTTTGTTTTGCGAAGAACGTCCAAGGTTCAATTTGTGATATATGCATTTGACACTAATTGTTACCTCATGAATATTTGCATACGAAACAAAGGAATAATTACAGGTAACATTAGAAGCAGGGGAAATAATGAGTGGTCTAAGCGATCTAATTGTTCTATCCATCAAGGTACCAAGGTAAGTTCAACCGAAGAACATAACCAGATACCTTAATTCCCCAGAGAGTGAGCCAACAAGTCAATGCACTCTCCCCAAGCAAAGCTTCTACCAGCCTTAAGGAAGTTGGGTATCCTCCTGCAGATATCAACATTCCCCGGCACAATATACGGACATTCTTAACAAGCATCCCCGGCAGTCTTGGTCTAAGACTATTCCCCGGCGGTATACCAGGCATTCAGCGGAGCCACTTCCCCAATACATCTCAAAAATTTCCCCAGGAGAGTCCAGTATAGTTCAAGATTTCCCCAGGAAGGTTTGAATCCATCTCCCCAACAGTAAGCTTATCCCCAGTAGATTCTGGAAGCTTATCCCCTGCAGAGCACGAACGCGTCCCCCGGCTTTATTCAAAGGTTATTTCCCTACCAGGATATAACTGGGTTATCCTCAGCCAAAAGCCACGGAAAGATCGTCCTCGACGAATCCTTCTTATCCCCAGCGGAGTCTATTAACACTTCCAACATCAACGGTATCCCCAGTGGAGTTACCATCAATATCCCAGCAAAGTATCTCTCTCCCACAGAGTACTGTTCCCCAGCAAGATCGCTAGAATAACTTTCTCCCCGCAGAGTAATCCTTTCGCCAAGTTTATTCCCCAACGGAGTTCTCTCTCCTACCGGTATTCTTGCAACTGTCATCCCCAGCGGAAATAACAAAGCACTATTTTCCATATCAGCCCAGGATTCAACCTCCCGACACCCGTCAAGGATTTATTTTCCTAAGGCGAAAACATACATTCATAAACATCGCACTTCCATACATTATAGCATGCATGTACGCATCATGAACATACAATTTCATTTATGTTGAGAACATCATTGCTTGATCCATATCATGCATTGCATATGACTGACCTTTACCTTTCAGGAAAGGTCCAATCAAGTTCTCAACTATGTCCAAGGCCTTCTCTGGTTCAGTCAGATCGACCCTAAGATCTCCCTGATTCTTATCCAGTTGAAGATATTCCAAGACCTTCTCTGGTTCAGTCAGATCGACCCTAAGATCTCCCTGATTCTTATCCAGTTGAAGATATTCCAAGACCTAGCCTGGTTCAGTTAAATCGACCCTAAGATTTTCCTGATTCTTATCCAGTCAAAGGCCTTCTCTGGTTCAGTCGGATCGACCCTAAGATCTCCCTGATTCTTATCCAGTTGAAGATATTCCAAGACCTTGTCTGGTTCAGTTAAATCGATTCTAAGATTTTCCTGATTCTTATCCAGTCAAAGCTAATCCAAGACCTTCTCTGGTTCAGTCAGATCGACCCTAAGATCTCCCTGATTCTTATCCAGTTGAGGATATTCCAAGACCTTGCCCGGTTCAGTTAAATAGACCCTAAGATTTTCCTGATTCTTATCCAGTCAAAGGCCTTCTCTGGTTCAGTCAGATCGACCCTAAGATCTCCCTGATTCTTATCCAGTTGAAGATATTCCAAGACCTAGCCTGGTTCAGTTAAATCGACCCTAAGATTTTCCTGATTCTTATCCAGTCAAAGGCCTTCTCTGGTTCAGTCAGATCGACCCTAAGATCTCCCTGATTCTTATCCAGTTGAAGATATTCCAAGACCTAGCCTGGTTCAGTTAAATCGACCCTAAGATTTTCCTGATTCTTATCCAGTCAAAGGCCTTCTCTGGTTCAGTCAGATCGACCCTAAGATCTCCATGATTCTTATCCAGTTGAAGATATTCCAAGACCTTGCCCGGTTCAGTTAAATCGACCCTAAGATTTTCCTGATTCTTATCCAGTCAAAGGCCTTCTCTGGTTGAGTCAGATCGACCCTAAGATCTCCCTGATTCTTATCCAGTTGAAGATATTCCGAGACCTTACTTGGTTCAGTTAAATCGACCCTAAAATTTTTCTGATTCTTATCCAGTCAAAGGCCTTCTCTGGTTCAGTCAGATCGACCCTAAGATCTCCCTGATTCTTATTCCAGTTGAAGATATCCAAGATTCTCTCAGCGTCCCTGTTGAGGTAGTAATCGTCCAAGATTCTCTCAGCGTCCCTGTTGAGGTAGTAATCGTCCAAGGTTCTCTCAGCGTTCCTGTTGAGGTAGTAATCGCCCAAGGTTCTCTCATCGTCCCGTTGAGGTAGTAACCATCCCTGATTCATTCACCACCGTTTGAAGCTCCAGACCCGACTCCTGTAACCAACCAGGGTGCAACTATACAAAGAGTTTGAAGACCAGGTCCTGTAACAGGCCAGGTAATCATCTTCTTTTTCAGGTACGCAAGTTCTCGCTAAGGAATCTCTTACGCGATCGACACCCAGATGGCATCTATAAGCCCATCCACCTATCCGTCACCTCTCCACATGGCATCTATAAGCCCATATTCCTATCCATCAATCTCCAAATGGCATCTGTAAGCCCATTCCCATCATCACACTGCTACTATGTGAGCGCAAATTTCTGGGCACTTTAGTGTCCAATCATCTTCCACCTTCAGATTACGAAAGGCACGTCAGCCAATCTACATCCTCAGGTCTAAGAAGATTGAACAGGGGCAACTGTTGTACCCCAAAATTTGCCCTCCCATATTCTTCAAGATTTGCTAAGATCAAGGTTCAAAAATCTCTCAAGGGTTGCACAGCTCAATGGCCTCCTAACAGTCAAAAATTAGGGTTTTGGTTCTGGCAAAGAAATTGAAGTTTCTAAGGGTCAAGTCAAGTCCCACATGCCTACAAACATGGTCAAGCATCCATATGCTAAGTTTTAAGACTCACAGCACAAAATTGCACAGTCAAAAACCCTAATTGCTCAACAGTCCACTATAGGGGCAAAATGGTCATTTGACAGTCAAAAGTCCAAATTTTTGGTCAACATCTTATTTTGAAGCCACAAACATCATTTGATCAATTCTTGATCATGATTCTCAAGGCATGGCTCAAAAAATCTCAATATGCAAAAGTTTCCATATTTGGACAGTTGAAAAAGTCAACTGTAACTTGACCAAGGCATAACTTCCACATGGTTTATCAGAAAAATTCCATCCAAAGCTCATTTTGAAGAGAATGACATTTCCTACAACTCCTCTTCACACTTCAAGTCCAAGAAATGCTCTCACAAAAAGTTATTAATCTCAACATTATAGGTCATTTTCAAAAGTCAACAAAAAGGCACTTTAACTCAAAGACCATAACTTGAGATTGGTAAATCAAAATGACATGGGTCCAAAGGCATTGGTTATAAGACTTCAAGACCTTTCCAAAATGTCCAAGAACATGATCAAATCTTAAAAATTGAGCAAGATATGCCTTGTGGAAGTTGGGAAATTTTTGGGAATTTTGAAAAGTCAACTTTGCTTCAAATGCCTCAAAATTGCTAATGGGCCTCAATTTTTTCCAAGAATCATCACCCAAAAGCTATGCACGACCCATTGACTTTAAAGGGAGTTATTTTATCATTTTTTATTAATTATTTGAATTATTATTATTATTAGTTCATTTAATTAAAATAAAATATGACAAAAATAGAAAATCATGTTTTCCAATCCTTTTTTGCAGCATATTCTCTCAATAAAGCCTAAATATTCCGTGCACACTCAATATGGAAAGAATTGGCAATGATTGGCATCAAAAAGACATGAAAAAGATTGAAAAAGATTACATTGAAAACCAAATATTTGATTCATGAATGCAAAGGTTTTTTGACTTGGATTTTCAACCTAATTCAGTCACACATATATACTGATGGCAAACCTAATCAAATGGACCTAGAGGCTGCGCTCAGAATCAAATACAAACTTTGCATTTTTTGTCAAAAAATAAAAAAACTGAAAACGCAACTAGAGGGTGTTTCAAGGCAAGAGAACAATTCCATTACATTCCTGACGCATCAAGGAAGCTTTCTGAATCAAAATCACATCCCCACATGCAGAGAAACGGTAGAACGCCATAGTCCTGTTCAAGAAAACTCTCATAATCGTACTTTGATTTATATGCATATTTCATACATTTTAAATGCTGATTTGTACTAATATGGACTCACTGAAGCTTTTGGTGTATGTTAATTGAACTAATCTTGCTTGTAGCGAAATATACCATTGAAATGTTCTAGGGTTTCCGAAGCTTCCATTTGGGGCTTTGAGTATCTGGAAAAATTAAGCCATAAGACCAGGACCATTGGATTCGTGACCTTCATACGAACTAATTCCATACCTCGCGCTCAATTTATATGAGCCCAGGGCCTAATCGCTATTTTTGTGTTCTTCACTTAGTGGGGGTTTAAAACCCCCGCTATCTATTCTATGTTTTCAGGCAAAAGCGATGAAGGAAGAAGAAGACGCTGGCGTGTTGAATGCTGGTTGGCCAGTTTGAATAACTGGCGCCCTTTTTTATTATCTCACTAACCCTTTCTTTCTCTCTCATATTGATTATTGCCCACTAAAGGAACAAAGAAACGCGTCTGGCTGGTTGGTTGATGTGTTGTCCTTTAAACATTGGGACCTGGGTTCGATTCCCAGGTCCCTCCCTTCTCCAATATTATTTTTCTTCATGTGTTTCTATGCAGCTTTCATCCTGTGGTCCATCATACACCCCAAAGCCTTGGCACGCCACATGTCTCTAAAGGCCAATCCAAAGGTCAGAATTGGCAGATCACCATGGGCATCAGTCAACTGCTTCCCACACGCGCCAGGAAAGTCAACATGGGCCTGCATTCCATGGGCCAAAATGCTTCCTATATACCTCCATAATTGGCCAGAAAACCCCCTATGGTTTGCATTTTTCTTCTTTTTTTTTAATTCTCTTTTTTCTTTTGATTAATTATTTTATTTAATTCCATAAAAATAATTTTATAACACAAAATACAAAAAAATCAGAAAGTTAAAAATAAAATATATTTTTATTACTTAATCCACTAATGTTTTATTTTGTAAGTAAATTTAATAATTAACTTAGTTTTAATTTTAGGTTTAATTTTAATGCTTTTCTTAATAAACTAAAAAATGTAGAAATTAGGGTTTTGATACTTCTATTCTTTTTTCCCTTTTTTACCATTATTAATTATTAATTATTTTTGTAAATAAATATGCCATTTAATTAATTAGGGTTAAATTAGGTTACAACTTAAACATTCTTTTTTAATAATTAAAAGCCATTTAGAATTTGGTTTCTTTCAATATTAATTTTCTTTATTCGCTTTAATTTCATAAATACAAAAAAAACATAAAAAAATAAGTCCTTTCCTTCATTTAATTTAATCAATTTAATAATTTCAATTTAATTTCCTCAAAGGGTCCAACGCCCTCGCATCTTCGATTATAATTACATTTCGCGCGCTTGCTTTTTATTTCCCTTTTAAATTTCATGTAATTGCCCCAAAGCTTTGTAATAGATTAATTAGGATATTTACTTTCCGCATTTTATTTATTTCAAATCGGGTCTTGGTTCAATTTGGCGATGTAGACCCGCGCCTTTGTAATAGCGTAGGACTTTTATCTTCCCGCACCTTTTAACTGTTAATAATTTGCATGAAAGAATGAATGGCCAAAAATAAAATCAAAGCGTAGAACACCCAATGCATGATCAAGATGAAACATAACTGAAAATGACACACAATTCACACCCCACTCCTAGGGTACGCCTCACTGTTGCCTTGCCCTTCGAAAGGTGGTCGTCGAGTAAAGGACGTTTTAGTAAGTCCTTATGTCCATGAACATGGCATAAGGGTAGCTTCTAAGGTGTCCTACTATTGCTCGGTGATCACACTGTTGCCTTGCCCCTCGAAACGTGGTCGTCGAGTAGAGGACGTTTTAGTAAGTCCTCATGTCCATGAACATGGCATGGGGGTAGCTTCTAAGGTATCCTACTATTGCTCTGGTGACCATAATGTCCCGAACCCTCGAATTGACCCGAACACCTCCAACGGTGGTGCTACCTACCTCTCAATGGTGGGATGGCACTACCTCAAGGACATTTACACAGACTAATTCCTTAGGGTAGGTAGATGACTCGTAGATACTTGCTCTAATTCAAAACAAATCAAAAAACTCTTTTCACACCGGCACTTTTCAAAAAGCTTTCAAAACAATTTTTCAAACACTCTTGAGGACTGATACAAGAGTCGAACTGAAATTTTAAACGAAACTTTTTTCAAACCCACCCACCTTGAAAAGCAAACAAACATTTTGAAAACACAAATGAGCAAGTATCTAAGAGCCCATGGATAACCATGGATAGAAAGGGTGCTAACACCTTCCCTTTCTATAAATCTACCTCCCGAACCGAGAACTAATCTCAATAAGGAATTTTTCTGTGCTTTTGTCCTTTCCACATTGGAGAAAATAAAAGACGGTGGCGACTCTTGCTTCCACGACATTTCGCGAATCAGTGTTAAACAGTCAGTTCCAGATCCACCGATCACATGGGGTCCGTAGGTAAGTACCCTCTTGAAGTTAGTTGGCTTAACCTGTCCTATAAATAGTAACCGGGTTCTAAGGAGCTCAATATCACTGGATTATTTTCTGTGTTCATTGTTTCAGTTTAGCCACTTTACTGGTGACCGAAATATTCCAAGAAAACAACCCTCAATGAGTGTAGTATAGAGTATCTACCAACTTCGGACTGCACCAAAGTCGGTCATCTCACTACCCCTAAAAAGGCCAGGATGGTCAAGTAAGGTTCTAAGAGTTCGTTAGTGCTTTATGACATCACTCAGCAGCCCTGTATTCTCTTTGATTGACTCAGGTTACCGGTACCCACAAATATGTCGCACTAACATAGCCACTGCTTCAACCATGTCGGTATACCCCGCACAGTTTCCTCGCAGTTTATTGCTACTTACCTACAAGGTGCCCCCAAATCCGGGTGTAGGATTTAAAACAAACCCAAACAAGGAACCCAACATGTAAAGCAATCAAGGAAAACAAGATAAGTATGCAAAGGTGGTCTAAAACCCTAAGGTAACCCCACTTTTAGAATTATTCCCCAACAGAGTCGCCAGTTCTGTGATACGGTGGGAGAACTGACTTGAGGCTTTGCGTTTGTGTTCGCAAATGTTTCGGTTTAGCAAGAGTCGCCACCGACTTTTTATTTTATCCTAAGGAAAGGTCAAAAAGCACAGGAAAGACCTTTGAGATGTTTTCTTGGGTTCGGGGAGTAGATTATAGAAAGGGAAGGTATTAGCACCCTTTATATCCATGGTTATCCATGGGCTCTTAGTTACTTGTTTAGATCACTTGCTTTGCTTTTCAATTCTTTGAAATGGTGCTCTTCAATTGTTTGAAATGGTGTTTTGTGTGTGGTTTTGAAAGATGTTTTGAAAAGAGGTCATCGTTGTGGTAACCTTTGTAATGATTCTTGTTTGAATGTATACAAACGTGTTTTTGTCTTTTGAAAAGTTTTTAATGTTTGAAAGTTGGATTTTGAAATTGTGTTATGAAGTGTGTTTTGAAAATAGCAAGGATGTTTTTGCAAGCTTTTGATCAAGTAACTAAGAGTTGTCTACCCCATTTTACTCAAAGATCTTTCTTATGTTTTTAACCCTTTTAACAGTGTTGTTTCACCATTGTATTTGGTGAACAACCTTGTGTTAGGATGTTAAACGGGACAGGCGCGAGTCATCGTATAGACCATGATAGCAATTGTGTCAAGTATTTTTGGCAATTTTCTTAAGGGACTTGATCATTTTTGTTTAGGCAACTCAGATAGCGCCATCGATGGACTATGATCTTTTGTTTTGTTTTTGTTTTGCCAAAGTACTTAACATGCATACCATGGCCCATTTTTGAAGGCAACAAGTGGATTGTAACCCTAGGGGTGTAAGTGTGCATTGTGTTTGTTTTTTATGCATTTTTGTCTTTGATTAGGTCAAACTATTTGTTGGTTTTGATTTTGCATACAAACCCTAATTCTCTAATCATGGCATAATTGAAAGCGTTAAGTGCGAGAATTTAAATTCTAAGCTATTACTACATGATTATGGGGATGGGGGTACAATTTTGGAATAGGGGGTATTTGACAAGAAATATAAACCCTAGTTACTATTACATCCAAATTGAATCTCAAATGCAATCAATATTTAAATGTACAATATTTAAATAAACAAAATAAATAAATATTAAGTAAAATGTATTATGCAAAAAAAGGAAGTTTTTATGTATGTAAAGTATTTTTAATGTAAAGAAATATAAAGAAATAAATAAATAAAAAGGGATTAATTTTATTTATTAAAGGGGTAAACCCTAATTCTTTTAAGAAAATAATATATTATATTATTTATATACAAAAAATATATTAATATGTACAAAATAAAATATATTTGAAAAAAAAAGTGTTTTTTAGTATAAATAATAATAAAAATAAAAATGTAATATTTTTGTATTTTTATTCTATGTTTTTAATAAAACAAAAGGTATATATATATATATATATATATATATATATATATATATATATATATATATATATATATATATATATATATATATATATATATATATATATATATATATATATATATATATATATATATATATATATATATATATATATATATATATATATATATATATATATATATATATATATATATATATATATATATATATATATATATATATATATATATATATATATATATATATATATATATATATATATATATATATATATATATATATTAAATATATATAAAATAAAATAAAATATTTACAAAAATAAAATATATTCAAGAAAATATTTTCAGTGTGAATAAAAATAAGAAATAAAAATAAAAGTATTATTTACATTATTTTTTAAATTTAAACAAATAATATAAAAGTATATAAAAATGTTTTAATGTTAGAAATAATAAAATAAAATGCCAAATAAATGTAAAAAAAAATGTGAAAATATTTTTAAGCATTTTTTATATTTGGAAATAAATAAACAAAGTCAGAAATGAAATAAAAATGCAAAAATAACAAAAATACAAGAAATTGGGCCAGGGGGTGTGAAACTGAAAATGGGGGGTGTTAGAAGTAGAAACAAGCCAGCCCAACCCATTTCCATTTCATCTTCTTCCTTGTTCAAACAGAAAAAAAATGCGTGCCCTGTACAAACTGCTAACTCCTGCATTTGTGATCTTTTGCCAAAACTCAAAACATGAAACTTGTAAAGCATTAAACCATGATTCTAACCATATAAAAAACTTGATCTAACTCTCAAAGACCAAAGAGAATTTCTCTGGCCCTAAAATCTGACCTAGTTTTTTCAGCATGTTCATGGATGAAATTCTCTTAGCACGTTTAATATAAATGAAAACTGAGCATATGTATGGTTTCATGGCAATGAGTACTACATCTTTCATTCACAAACCTAAGGCTAAATGTTCCTAAATAGAGAGATAGAAGTTTGAGAAATACCTGTTTCAGTCAAGCTCGAGTATGGCAATGCAACAACTTTCAATGAGGCCTGAGGTTCTTTTGAGCTTGCTTGATGTTCCCTGGACCTTTCCCAATGCTTAGTTTGTTTTGAAACGGTCTGAATCTCTCTATAGAACTCAACCTGCAAAGCTTCAAAACAGAAATGGTGAACACTGTAAATGGAGTTACAGTTGGAAATGGAGGTTTGGGATAGTTTGAGTGAGTTGAATGGAAGGTATTGGAACTGGTTTGGGGCAAAACGCGCGAGGGATTTGTGTGATGGATGTGAATCTGCAGGGAATGCCCTGTTTTGCAAGAAGAATGTGATTTGGTGTTTTGGAAGGCTTGAGGGTTCAACAATTCGTGTTTCTGACTCAAGGCAATGCAAAAAACTTGTTTGGAATGTTGGCAAGAGTTGAATATATCAGATGTGCAAGTTGTTGACCTCTTGCATAATTACTTGGTTTTGAAGTAAAAAGTGAGAGTTGAGAATGCTATGGTTGTACTGGCTTGTAACCTAGCTACACAAAGTTGTTGAACTTTGCCTAACATTAGGGAGCCTTGTTTGCAGCAAAGGGCTTGGTGTATGGCTCAAGAAATGAAATTTGACATAAAGCATGCTTTATGTAAATGGAAGTGCTACCTTTATGCCCAAAATGGATTTATTCATTGTGCCAAGCTTTGTTAATCATAATAAGACCAATTTCCAATGTATTTGCATTTAATTAAGGAGTGTGAATTGGTTTAGAGGCCTGTAAACAAGTACAAAGCTAGTTTGGACAGATTTTGCAACTTGTATGAACATGTATTGGCCATGGATACAAAGTGAGTTTTTGCCAAATTCAAGCATTCGATTCTCCCTAACCACAAATGTGTTTGAGGAGTTCTTGGACAATTTGGAAAGCTTGCAACAAGTACTATAATCCATATTTGAAATGCAACTTGAGAATACAAGTGGAAATATTTGAAAAATGGCCAAGAAGATGGGTCAAAATCCAGCCTAAACTAGGGCAAAATTTCTCTAAGTTAAAAGTTTTAGGGACCCTTGTTCCAAAAACCATAACTTGAGATCCAAGCTTCTTTTGAGAAAACTTTGTGATTAAAAGTTGTAGAATTTATGGAGGACTACAACTTTCATGTTGTAAGTTTTGTGTGAATCCATTTGCATCATGGTGAAAATGTGGGTCAAAGTTAGGAAAATTTAAGAAAATTTCATAACTTAGAAAAATTCTAAGTTATGAAAATTTTCAATTTCAAACCCTAATTTTAAATTTTAGGTTTCTTGATGAACAAGTTTCATAATTTGACACATCTTGATGAAAAATGACCCTTGGCACTTGATTTTGACCAAAAAGTCAAAGTTTGACTTTTCAGTGTACAGTCAAATTTTGATTAGTTGACTGAAAAATTCATCTGTCAATCCTATGCATTTGAGATCTTTTGAACTTGTTGAATAGTTCAAGATGATGTAATTGAGTCCTTGAGCCCATGGTTGAACTTGATTTTCCATTGGCTAGGTCAAACAGTAAAAAATTGCCTTTGCACAGTCAAAACCCTAAAAATGACCATTTTGCCCTTTTGGTGATCTGATCAAATTTCTTGTGGAATTGTGGTCCAAACTTGATCAAATGGTTCATATGAGTTCATAATGTTGATGTGGGTCAAAATTCATGAGGTTTGACTGTAAATTGGCCACAGTTGACTTTTCCCCCAATACAGCTGATTTCTAGGTCAACCGTCTAATTGACTGGGCAAAAATTTGATTCAAGGCTTGAAACTTGGTATGGGAAAACTTATGAGTCCAGCATGAAGTATGAAAGTCACTTTGGGCATTGTAGGTCAAAACATCCCTGTGCAAACTCAAACCCTAGTTTAGGTCAACAGTGCAAGGAGGTGTCTTGGGCAGAGCAAACCCTAGCTTGATCTTGAGCTCCAAGAGCCTTGTGATGAGAAATGTTGATAAAAATGAGAGGGAAAATTTTGGGGTACAACACCTTGTAATTTAATTTCCGCAATTTATTTTCCGCAAAATATAACTGTTAGATGTTTGATAATAGGAATGCATGACAAGAATGAATGTTTAACCTAAAGTCAATCTAGATAACCATTAACATGTACAAAGACAAAATAACTGAAAACAACACACTCGCACATGCGCACTCTTAGGGTACACCCCACTTGGTTGCCTTCGTACGCGGTCATTGAGCATAGGTTGTTTTAGAGGTTTCCCTCTTGTCCAAAGATCATAGTCGCCTCGAAACGGTTGCCTCAGATATTGTTGCCTCAAAACAAATGATCTAAGACATTAGGGTTACCGCTAAGGCGTCCTTACATTGCTTTAGTGACCGTAAGTCCCTAAATTCGAATTGACCCTAAAACTCCGACGACGGTGCTACCTACTCATCAATAGTATGATATCATTGTCTAAAGGAAAATTGCATAGAACGATTCCTTTTTCGAGTAGGTAGATGGTTCTTAAGTACTTGCTCTTTCAAAACAAAACAAATTTTCACACTTACAGTCCTTGTCAAACAAAAACTTCTTCAAACCCAAAAACACAAAGAAAGCAATTTTTGAAAACAATATGAGCAAGTACCTAAGAGCCCATGGATAACCATGGATAGAAAGGGTGCTAACACCTTCCCTTTCTATAATCTACCCCCCGAACCCGAGAAATATCTCGAAAAAGGAATTTTTCTGTGCTTTTTTCCTTTCCTTGTTGGATAAAATAAAAGTCGATGGCGACTCTTGCTTACCGCAATATTTTGCAAAAACAAACGCAAAACGCAAACCAGCATTCCAAAAAATAGTCAGTTCTTTCCCACCGTATCACAGAACTGGCGACTCTGCTGGGGACGCTTAATAAGTGGGGTGTACCTTAGGAATAGTTCATATTGTTTTCAATTGCTTGACTTGTATGATTTATATTTGTGGGCTTGAATCGGAGTTACTATAGATCCTAACCCAGATCTGGGGGATACCCTTTAGGTAAGTAGCAATAAACTGTGAGGGAACTGTACACCGTAGACCGATACGGTTGAAGCAGTAGCTACGTTGGTGTGGCACTTTAGTATGTACGGATATCCATTGTGTTGGAACGAGGAGAATATGTGTCTGCTAAGGGGTCATTAAGCACCAACTGACCTTAGAACCTTTAAATTGACCAACTTGGTCATAGAACAGTAGCAATATGCTACACTCATTGAGACTAAACTCTCGCGATGATTCCGGCCGCAAGAAAAGGTTGCTAAACTGGAATTATGACTGATTGAGGGTAGTCAATGATATTGAGATCCTCTAGAACCCGGTTACTATTTTTAGGACAGGTTTAAACCAACTGAACTGAAAGAGGGTAGTACCTAGACTCCTTGCCAGCCTGAAATCTAAGGGCTCTCTGTGTGACTTGTGTGCCTTTACCATGTTTGCTATTTGTGGATACTTGTGGTGTGCTTTCTATCATGACATTATGACATCATAACATTGCATACATCTTGCATTGGACTAACCTATTTCAAAGGCAGGAGGGATTCATCTTTGTTCTGTTTTGTAGGTCATGGCACCTATGCGTAGGAACACCATTCGGATCAACTTTGTCCAGGTTCCCACTATGCTTAAAGAATTGGTTGCAAAGATGTCTGATACTACCTCCTTCATCAGAAGACATGGGCATCTTCTTAGTTTGGTCACCTCCAAATTGGACGAGCAGATGATGAGTGTCCTAGTCCAGTTCTATGATCAACTGTACCATTGCTTTACTTTTCAGGACTACCAGTTGGTCCCCACCTTAGAAGAGTTCTCTGATCTGCTTGGTATCTCTATTCTGGAGCAGACCCCATTCACAGGTTGGGAGAAGATCCTTAGGCCAGAAGAGATTGCTTCAGCCCTTCATATGACAAAGGATGAGGTAATGGCTAATTGGGAGACTAGAAGTGGAACAAAGGGCTTTCTCACTAAGTTCTTGGTTGGTAAGGCTAATCATTTCTGGGATAGTCTAAACTTCAAGGCATTCGAAGATATTCTGGCTCTTCTAATATATGGCTTGGTATTGTTTCCTAACTCTGACTCCTTTGTTGATATGAATACGGTAAAGATCTTCATCTCTGGTAATCCTGTACCCACTCTCTTGGGTGACATTCTTCATCAGCTCTATGCCCGTACTGCTCGGAAGCGGGGAACCTTGATGTGTTGTGCTCCATTATTGGCAAGGTGGTTTATTTCTCACCTTCCCAAATCAGTTCTGAAGAACAAAGAAGGCATGGGCTGGGCTTATAGAGTTATGTCTCTCTCTCACGATGACATCATTTGTTCTATTAAGGGTATGGACGAGGTGGCTATTATTAATCGCTGTGGGGATTACCCCAATGTTCCACTGATAGGAACCCATGGAGGAATTACTTATAATCCGTGCTTGGCCCTACGTCAGTTTGGGCGAGCCAGAAGGGAAGGACCTCATGAGCTGCTAATGCCTAGTATCATCTTTGATTTTCAAGGGGATAGTGACGAGCAACGCCGCAGATTCATAATGGCTTGGGATAGAGTTCAAAGATCTGATCCATACGAGCTGGGCCCAAAGACTTCTCTTCCGATGGAGCCATATCTCAGATGGGTTCGCATCCGTGCCCAAAAGCTGGGAATGCCGTATGAAGTCGTCTTGCCTATCATTGTTTAAGTTGCTAATGAAGAGGGAGTTCTTCCTACCATCCTCCACCCTTACATGCCTACTGACATTGGGGAATTGAAGAGGTCATGGATGCAGCTAAGAGAAGAGCGGGATACTTACCGAGAAAATTATCACGAACAAGAGCGAAAGATTCAGAAGTTGACTAGGCAGCTGGAGAGGGAGCGGATCATCAATGACTATGTCAGCACTAAAGGCAAACGACCATGGGAGCGTTGACGTCCTTTGATTATTTTCAGTTTTTATTTACTTTTCAGTATTTCCTTTCTTGTAACGCCTTAAGGGAAATTTGTTGAACAATTAATTTCAAAGTTTATCTAATAAAAGTGTGTTTCATTTCTTGTTTACGAATTTGAATCTCTCGATGTCTTTGAAATCATATCATACGCATTTCATTCCATGCGCCTCATAACAGGTACCCTTACAGGTTTTCTCATCTTCTTCGCTGTTTATTTCAGCATCATGTCTTCTGAACCATCGACTGAACAAGCAATCAAGGCTCTGCAGGCTCAAAATGCCCAATTCCAAGAGGTATTCATGAATCTAGCTAAGGGTCAGCAGGACCTGAAGACCCTTATTCTGAAAGAGAAGAAGAAGAAGAAGAGGACAGTCTTGTTTAACACAGGTCACAGGTTTGGAAACAGGCTATGAGATGAAGTTGATTTGACCACCTCATCTGGAGGGAAAGATAGCCAGGAAGAAAGGAGGGCTCCTAGCCCTGTGGTTTCAGACAACGAGACAGACTTTGACGAAGACCAGTATCCTCTGACCGAGGATAGATACAAACAACTGGAAGACCGTTTGAATGCGATGGAAGTTCAGAAAGTACGTGGTCTGGACTTTGGTGATTTGGGTCTGTCATCTGGGATGGTGATTCCCCACAAGTTCAAAGCACCAGCCTTGGCTAAGTACGACGGAGTTTCTTGCCCGAAACTGCACCTCCGGTTGTATGTAAGGAAGATTCAGCCGTACACTGCTGATAAAAGCCTATGGATCCACTTCTTTCAATACAGTCTCTCAGGGACTCAACTTGAATGGTTTTACCAGTTAGAAGGAGCCAGTATCCGCAGTTGGGAAGATTTGGCTGCTGCTTTCTACAGGCAGTACCAATACAATGCCGACCTCGCTCCCACGTGTACCCAGCTCCAGGGTATGTCAATGGGTGCGGGCGAAGGTTTCAAAGATTATGCTCAGAAGTGGAGGGACCTTGCTAGAAAAGTGCAACCACCCTTGGCTGATCGGGAGCTTGTGGATATGTTTCTGGGGACCTTGTTTGGTCCGTATTTCAACCATCTGATTGGAAGTTCTTCATCTGGGTTTACAGAGCTAATTATGACCGGTGAGAGGATTGAGGTTGGTATTAAGTCTGGTAAAATACAGAAGGGTGCTTCATCAGGCACCGAGAAGAAGCCTTTTAAGAAGGAGTCCAGTGTTGTTTACAGTTCGAATAGCCAGAATAGACCTGAACGCTGCCAAGCTGTTAATGCGGTTGTTATTTCGAGACCTGTTGGGGCTCCTCAGCGCAACAAACAACAAAAGGCCGAGAGACCTCGAAGGCAATTCACCCATCTCAACATGACTTTGTCTCAGATTCTGCCGCAGTTATTGAAAACCAATCTAGTAACTCCAAGGGAGGCTCCGCAGAATCCCAACACTACATCGCCTATGTACAATCCTAATGCCCGCTGTGCTTTTCACTCTGATAGCCCGGGGCATGATACAGATGATTGTTGGGCTTTGAAGAACAAAATACAGGACTTAATTGATGCTAAGGAGATTGAGTTCGAGGCGCCCGAAAGACCTAATGTTGTGACTGCTCCTATGCCCAAGCATGGAGTAAATGCTATAGATGAAGACTTATTTGTGGTTTCTGTGAATGACATTGTTACCCCTTTGATGACTGTAAAGAAGAACCTTTTGTTAGCCGGTTTATTTCCGGGTTGTGACGAAGGTTGCCGTATGTGTTTCGTCCTACCTACCGGTTGCCATCTTTTGAAGTCAGGTGTCCAACGCCTGATGGATAATAAAGAAATTATGTTTGAGAAGACTGATTTCCTTTAGTTCATACTAAAGAAGTTGCTATAATCACCATTTTCGACAATTCTTCCAAGGCTTCCTCGAGAAAGCCTGTTAGAATTACATCTGTTCCAAGAATCGCACCATTGATCATCACTGTTCCTGGGCCTATCCCCTATACATCTGACAAAGCTGTCCCTTGGCACTACGAGGCTGATTTTATTTTCATGGAGTTAAACAAGAGTTGGATGATGGTACTGACATCAGCAATATTGTTGGACCTGCTAAAGTCACCAGCAGCGGAATACTTTTCTCCCCTGATATCTCTCTACCAACTGCCCAGAAACTTGTTAATATTACACCTACCAGTGTACCTACTACTATTCCTGTTCAAGTTCCAATTCTTACCCCTGTTGTCGAGTCGTCTGACACTCGGGGCAAAGGGACCACTGATGAGCCTGCCCAGACGGAGGCACCAAAGATGATTACTGTTGAAGCTTCTAGACAAGAGATGGAAGAGATTTTAAAGATCATCAAAAAGAGTGACTACAATGTAGTTGAACAGCTGGGGAAAACCCCGTCCAAGATTTCTATGTTATCTCTGTTGCTATGCTCAGAAGCCCATGCCAAGGCTCTAATTTCCTTCCTGAAGATTGTGCACGTACCGCAAGAAACATCAGCTGATCAGTTTAAAGATTGCGTGGCTAGTCTGACTGCTGATAATGGGTTGGGTTTCTCTAACACCGACTTGACTGCTAAAGGGAAGAATCACAATGATGCCCTGCATATCTCCATTGAATGCATGGGTACTACTCTTGCTCATGTATTAGTGGATAATGATTCCTCATTGAACGTCTTGCCTAAGAAAGCTCTAGACCGGTTAGACTGTGAAGGGTTGGAGTTGAAACCAAGCAACATTGTCGTCAGGGACTTTGATGGGTCTAAGAGGATGGTGCATGGAGAAGTGGATATTCCTATTAAGGTTGGTTCTCAGGTTTTCACCTCTACATTCTATGTGATGGACATTCGGCCATCTTATTCTTGTTTGTTGGGTCATCCGTGGATCCATAAGGTTGGGGCGTTGACGTCTACGCTCCACCAGAAGCTAAAGTACCTAGTGAAAGGGAAAATTGTGACATTAAAAGGAGAAGAGAAGTACATGGTCAGCCACCTCAACTCTTTCTGATATGTAGAAATGGATGGGGAGTTCATTGAGACCCCGTTTCAGCATTTTGAAGAGGTTTCCCAGACACTGGCGTCAACTGAGACTATTGTTGAAGATCCTTCTATGAAGATGGCTTCCCTCAAGGATGCCCGGGCTGTTGTTGAGAAAGGTGGGTGTACGAATTGGGGCCAACTCCCTGATTTTGCACAGAAGACTAACAAGTTTGGCTTGGGTTTCACTGCAGAAGCTCAAAAGGTTGTTCGGAATGCACGGATTGGAAGACCTCCCGTGTTCATCAGCAATTCGGGAGTGAATGCCATTGAAGACGATGTGGAAGAGTCTGAGTTCGACAGTTGGATCTATCCTACTACTGATGGTGGACTAGGCAACTGGACAACAAAGGACTTCATCCCAATTTCTTTTGTTACCCAGTAATGATACTTTTTGTTTTGAATTTCTAACAGACAATGTTTTAAACTTTACGGCCCGGTGTCTTACCCGGGGCACCGTGGCTTCATTTGTGAGGGCCTTATGTGTGTCATCTACATATATCATTAATAAAAGCATTGGACATTTCTTGCATTTCAAATATTGCGCTCCTTGTTTTTATTTTATCATATATTGCAAAATAGCTATTTTACACACACTCACATATACAGGTCTACATCCACTCTGGATCTCACTGGTAACGACGCTGCTACTGCCAGTTATGACTTCGAAAGTCCAATCAACTTAACCGAATACGATTGCGAAGTGCCTGGTGAACTTGCTAGACTACTACCCCAGGAAGAGAAGGCTATTCAGCCACACGAAGAGCCCGTGGAGTCAGTAAATCTGGGTACAGAGGTAGACAAGAAAGAAGTTAAGATCGGTGCAAATCTGGAAGCTAGTGTGAAGCAACGGTTGATTCAGATGCTGCGTGACTATGTTGAGATCTTTGCCTGGTCTTATGAAGATATGCCTGGGTTGGATACCAATATTGTGGTTCACCGCCTGCCTACCAAGGAAGACTATCCTCTAGTGAAATAGAAGGTCCGCCGAATGCGCCCAGAGATGTCTGAGAAAATCAAGGCCGAAGTTATGAAACAGTTTGACGCCGGTTTTCTAGCAGTTACTTATTACCCACAGTGGGTGGCCAACGTGGTTCCTGTACCAAAGAAGGATGGTGAGGTTTGAATGTGTGTCGACTATAGGGATATGAACAGGGCAAGTCCTAAGGATGATTTCCCTCTACCTCATATCGACGTTCTGGTTGACAACACCGCTCAGCACAAGGTATTCTCCTTTATGGATGGTTTCTCTGGTTATAATCAGATTAAGATGGCTCTCGAAGACATGGAGAAGACAACCTTTGTTACTCAATGGGGTACCTTTTGCTACAAGGTCGTGCCTTTTGGACTGAAGAACGCTGGGGCAACGTATCAGTATGTCATGGTTGCTTTGTTTCATGACACGATCCATAATGAGATTGAGGTATACGTCGACGACATGATTGCAAGATCCCATACCGAGGAAGAACATCTGGACCATCTTCAGAAGTTGTTTGACAGGTTGAAGCTGTACAAGTTGAGGTTAAACCCGAACACGTGCACCTTCGGGGTGAGATCTGGTAAGCTGCTGGATTTCGTCCTAAGCGATAAAGGTATTCAAGTGGATCCTGCCAAGGTGAAGGCTATATAGGAAATTCCATCCCCCAGAACAGAGAAAGAAGTCAGAGGCTTTCTGATACGTCTGAACTACATTGCCCGATTCATCTCGCACCTGACTGCTACTTGTGAACCAATCTTCAAGTTACTTAAGAAAGATCAAGTGGTACGATGGAACGATGAATGTCAGGCCGCTTTCGAAAAGATCAAAGAGTATCTCCAAGAGCCACCCATTCTGATGCCTCCAGTTGAAGGGAGACCTTTGATCTTATACTTGACAGTACTCGACAACTCAATGGGGTGTGTGCTGGGTCAGCATGACGAGTCTGGCCGAAAAGAGCATGCTATTTATTACCTTAGCAAAAAGTTTACCGACTGCGATACCCGATACTCGTTGCTTGAGAAAACTTGATGCGCTTTGGTATGGGCTGCTCGCCGGCTGAGACAGTATATGCTGACTCACACTACTCTATTGATATCAAAGATGGATCCAATCAAGTATATCTTCGAAAAGCCTGCCTTGTCCGAAAGAATAGCAAGGTGGCAGATGATCTTGACTGAGTATGACATCGAATATACGACCCAAAAGGTAATCAAGGGAAGTGTGTTGGCAGACCATTTAGCACATCAGGCAGTGGATGATTACCAATCTATGAACTTTGAATTTCTGGATGATAATATCATGATAGTAACTGACTGTGAGGAACCTGGACCGGATGAAGGACCTGAGGATGGATCCCGATGGTCTATGTATTTTGATGGAGCTTCGAATGCTTTGGGTAATGGAATTGGCGCCGTGATCATATCTCCTAAAGGCTCTCATACTCCGTTCACCGCCTGACTATGTTTCAACTGCACCAACAACATGGCAGAGTATGAGGCGTGCATTATGGGTCTTCGAGCAGCAATTGACCTAAGGATTAAGTTCTTGAGTGTTTTCCGAGATTCCGCTCTCGTGATCAGTCAGATCAAAGGTGAGTGGGATACGATACACCATAATCTTATTCCTTACAAGGAGTATGTATTGACGTTGCTCCCACATTTTGAGGAAATAACCTTTGAACACTTCCCTAGAGAGGAGAATCAGTTGGCGGACGCGCTAGCTACGATGTCTTCTATGTTCAAAGTCAATTGGGACAACGAAGCTCCCCGGATTATCATTGAAAGATTGGACGAACCTGCACATTGCTGTGACATTGAGACTGAAGAGGTAGCAGATAAACCCTGGTTTTATGAGGTGAAGAGATACCTTGAGGCTCAAGAATACCCCGAGGGTGCATCTGTTAATGATAAGAAGTTTCTAAGGAGGTTCGCGGCGAAGTTCTTCATCAGTAATGGCATCCTTTACAAGCGTAACCATGATTCAACCTTACTGCGATGTGTGGATAAGAACGAGGCAGAAAGGATCATGGCAGACTTACATGAAGGGACTTTCGGAACTCATTCCAGTGGACATAGCATGGAAAAGAAAATCCTTCAGGTAGGATATTATTGGTCCACTATGGAAGCTGATTGTTATCAGCATTCTCGGACATGTTACAAGTTCCAGGTCTATGCTGATAAGGTGCACATACCTCAAGTTCCTCTGAATGTCTTGACGGCACCTTGGCCTTTTGCGATGTGGGGCATTGATATGATCGGCGAGATCAGACCTACAACATCCAACGAGCATCGTTTCATACTGGTAGCTATTAATTATTTTACGAAGTGGGTTGAAGCAGCTTCCTTTGCTACTGTAACCAAGAACGTCGTGGCACGGTTCATTCGACACAATCTGATATGTCAATACGGTGTACCAGAGAGGATCATTACGAATAATGGTACCAATCTCAACAACAAGATGATCACTGAGCTCTGCAAGCAATTCAAGATACAACATCACAACTCTTCTCCCTATCGGACGAAGATGAATGGGGCTGTTGAAGCGGCTAATAAGAACATTAAGAATATTGTGCAGAGGATGACAGTGACACACAAAGACTGGCACGAGATGTTACCATTTGCTCTTCATGGATATCGTACCTCAGCACGGACGTCAACAGGGGCAACCCCCTATTCCTTGGTATATGGTATGGAGGCAGTCTTTCCCATTGAAGTTTAGATACCCTCTCTTCGGATCATGAAGGATGCAGGTTTGAACGAAGATGACTAGATCCAGACTCGGCTTGATCAGTTGAATTTAATTGACGAAAAGAGACTTACTGTTATTTGTCATGGTTAGACGTATCAAAAGAGGATGATCAAGGCATTTAACAAGAAAGTCAGACGACAAGAGTATCAAGTTGGGGACCTGGTTATCAAGCGCATCATACTACCTCAAGGTGATCCCAAGGGCAAATGGACCCCTACTTACGAAGGGCCATTTGTGGTTAAGAATATTTTCTCAGGAGGAGCTATGATTCTAACCACCATGGATGGTGACGACCTTCCTCACCCCGCCAATGCAGACATAATGAAAAGATACTACACATAATCAAAGACCCGCTAGGTTGACTGGCCTAGGCAAAAATAAGGGCTTCCCGGCGAACCAAAAGGGTTCGGGCAAAAATAAGGGATGAAAATGAAAAAAAAACTGTACACCCGGCAAGTCGAAAACCTGAAAGGGAGGATGTTGTACCCCAAAATTTTCCCTCTCATATTTCTCAAAACATTGCAAGAAAAATCTCCAAGTGGCTCAAGATTGCTCAAGAGTTGGACAGTCAAACTATCTCCTAAGGTAGTCAACCTCAAATTAGGGTTTTGTGTTGCATCAGGTCCTTGCATCCAAATGACCTCAAATTCTACCCAATGTCCTAATATTCTCTCAAGATCATTCATGCCAAATTTCAAGCCTTGCAGAGGAAGTTTGCTCAGTCAATTGCTCAAGGGGTCCAAAAATCGACTGTGCTAGGGCAAAAGTCAACTGTGACCTATAAACAGTCAAACTTCAAGATTTTTTGTCAACATTATCATTTTGAAGGATATTTCATCATTTTATCAAGGGTTGATCAAGATTCATCAAGGATTACTCAAAATTCATCAAGACACAAAAGTTGCTAAATTAGGGTTTTATAGGAAAAGTCAACTCAACTTTGACCAAGCATAACTTTCTCATACTTTATGAGAAATGACCCATCCAAATCTCGTTTTTAAGAGGATGCAATTTCCTACAATCCATCTTCATACCCCAAGATCATAAAATTCACTCATAAGAAGTTACAAATTTGGACATTATAGGTCATTTTTGAAAGTCAACAAAAACACATTTTTATCCAAAGCTTATAACTTGAGTATGGAATATAAAAATGAGATTATACCAAAAGGGTTGGTTAGAGGACATCTCAAGATTTCTAAAAAGTCCAAGAACACTTCCAAAAGTTCAAAATTGAAGGAGTTATGCATTGTTGAAGTTGGGCATTTTTGCAAAATTGCCAAAAGTCAACTATCCCCAAAACTTCAAATTTTCTCAAATGGGCCCATTCCTTTCCACTTGATTTGGACTTTCCACATTACACACGTTTCCTAGCTTCAGCCTTGTGTCCATTTATCAATTTTTCTATTTTATTTGATTTTTTATTGAATTATTTCATTTTAAATCAATTTAAATTAAATAAAATCCCAAAACTTGATTACATGAGATCTTTTTCTATTTTTAGGACCTAATCATCATCAATGTCATGATCAAACTCGTATCAAGCATTCCATGTGCAAAAATATTGGATTTTTGGCAAATTAGACAAGTTATCAATGGTGGATCAAATCCAATCTCAAGGCATTGATGTGGAAAGATTCAAGACCAATTTGTTGACCTAATACATTGCAGCATACATATACAATCCAAGGCACACGAATTTGAGGCTGGAGGATGCAAGAATATCAAGAACCAAACTTAAAAAAAGGTGAAAAAAGTGAAAAACTGAAATCGTCCTTGGAGGCAAATTCAGAAGCAAAACTCAACGCTAATCAATTTTTGGACAATCCCTGAAGCAGAACCAACCCAAAACCAGTCTCCATACACACTCAAAAGATTTGTAAGTGTCTCGAAAAATCGCTTTTCATTTGAATTCGTGGATCCTTATTCTTGCACTTTTCTTACAAACTCTTTGCATATTCATAATTATCATCAAATTTATAAGCGTTTTGCATCAGTCAATTGTATTTTTCTGGCCTAGATGAAGAAACCCCATAGCTAGGGTTCTTCGTTTGTGTTTTGGGGCTTTCTTTTTCAGGGGAAATAAAGACTCAAGAAGGGTATAGGTTTACTCAGGATGCCCAGACGAACTCAACCATGTGCTTGGAATCAATTTTCATGGACTAGAATGGATTTTAGGATGCCTCTACGCATTTAGCTGCGGATCTAAATCCGCAGGTAAACTTGCAGGGTTTGAAGGTTAGGGACGACAAACGTGTCTCCCTCTAATTGGACTATTCAAACAATTCGCGCACTTTTTTTTATTTTCTGGCATAATGACGTGTTTTGATATATTATGTTTTGTTTGTGTTTAATTAACAATTGATAAGCAGTAGTGCAGTGGTAGTGGCGTGTGTTAAAAATCCAACAGGACCTGGGTTCGAATCCCAGGTCCCCATATGCTTTGTATTTTTTCTCTTCAGGTAATCCAGTGTTGATCCAAGCATGTGATGCATCATACTCCCTCATTCAATCAATGGACAAATGGCCCCAAGCCAAATCTGATGGCCCAGATGGAACGTCCACCATACTCCCTAGTCAAACGCACACGCTGGATTTCAAAAAGTCAGCCAGGCCTGCACAATTGGGCCATGGAATTTGCTATTCAGACTCCCTAACCAGGCCCAAACCTCCTAACCCTAACTCTTTCTATTTTCTTTTTATTTTTCTTAATTATTTATTGTTATTATTTTTAATTATTAACCAACCAATCAAATATTTTTTCTTCATAAAATTAAAAAAAAAAAAAAGTTTTCTTATTTAAATTAAATTTTAGTATTTTCTTTTTATTAACAAATCAATTAATTAATTTAGTTTTAATTAGGAATAACTTTAATATCTTTTTGCAATAATTAAAATTAACTTAGACGATTAGGTTTTTATTAACATTGAATAATTTTATCTTTATTTCTTTAAATAACACAAAAAATACAAAAATATTATTTTCATTAATTAATTAATTAGCTTATTAATTTAATAATTAATTTAGTTTGATTTCTTTCTTAATTCAAAAACAAACAAAAAAAATCTTTTCATGAATAACAAAGGGTCAAAACCCTAAAATTTACGCTCGATTTAATTTCCCGCACGCGATCCATTTTTTTTCAATATTGTATTTGTTTCCGGAATGTAATAGATAATTAGGACTATTTTTATCGCTTTATTTATTTTCCGCATTTTAATTTCAAGGGTTGCTTTCCGCAATTTAATTTCCGCAACTTATAAACTGTTAGATGTTTGATAATAGGGAATGCATGACAAGATTGAACGTTTAAACCTAAAATCAACATAGATAACCACTAACATGTACAAAGATAAAATAAACTGAAAACAACACACTCGCACATGCGCACTCTTAGGGTACACCTCACTTGGTTGCCTTCGTACGCGGTCATTGAGTATAGGAAGTTTTAGAGGTCGCCCTCTTGTCCAAAGATCATAGTTACCTCGAAACGGTTGCCTCGGAAAAATGATCTAAGACATTAGGGTTACCGTTAAGGCATCCTAACATTGCTTTAGTGACCGCACGTCCCTTAATCGAATTGACCCTTAAACTCCAATGATGGTGCTACCTACTCATCAATAGTGGGATAACATTATCTAAAGGACATTAGCACATATTGATTCCTTTTTCGAGTAGGTAGATGGTTCTTAGATACTTGCTCTTTCAAAAACAAAAACTTTTCGCACTTACACCTTTCAAACAAAAACTTCTTCAAACCCACAAACACAAAGAAAAGCAATTTTGAAAACATTTTGAGCAAGTACCTAAGAGCCCGTGGATAACCACGGATAGAAAGGGTGCTAACACCTTCCCTTTCTATAATCTACCCCCCGAACCCGAGAAATATCTCAAAAAAGGAATTTTTCTATGCTTTTTTTCCTTTCCTTGTTGGATAAAATAAAAGTCGATGGCGACTCTTACTTACCGCGACATTTTGCGAAAACAAACGCAAAACGCAAACCAGCATTCCAAAAAACAGTCAGTTCTTTCCCACCGTATCACAAAACTGGCGACTCTGCTGGGGACGCTTAATAAGTGGGGTGTACCTTAGGATTAGATCATTGTGTTTTAAATTGTTTTCTTTATATTTGTGGGCTTGAATTGGAGTTACTATAGATCCTAACCCGGATCTGGGGGATACCCTTTAGGTAAGTAGCAATAAACTGTGAGGGAACTGTACGGCGTAGACCGATACGGTTGAAGCAGTACCTACGTTGGTGTGGCACTTTAGATTGCACCGATATCCCTTGTGTTGGAACGAGGAGAATATGGGTCATCTAAGGGGTCATTAAGCACCAACTGACCTTAGAACCTTTAAATTGACCAACTTGGCCATAGAACAGTAGCAGTATGCTACACTCATTGAGACTAAACTCTCGCGATGATTCCGACCGCAAGAAAAGGTTGCTAAACTGGAATTATGACCGATTGAGGGTAGTCAGTGATATTGAGATCCTCTAGAACCCGGTTACTATTTTTAGGACAGGTTTAAACCAACTGAACTGAAAGAGGGTAGTACCTAAGCTCCTAGCCAGCCTGAAATCTAAGGGCTCTCTGTGTGACTTGTGTGCCTTTGCCATGTTTGCTATTTGTGGATACTTGTGATGTGCTTTCTATCATGACATCATGACATCATAACATTGCATGCATCTTGAATTGGACTAACCTATTTCAAAGATAGGAGGGATTCATCTTTGTTCTGTTTTGTAGGTCATGATGCCCATGCGTAGGAATACCATCCGGATCAACTTTGTCCAGGTTCCCACCATGCTTAAAGAATTGATTGCAAAGATGCCTAATACTACCTTCTTCATCAGAAGACATGGGTATCTTCCCAGTTTGGTTACCTCCAAATTGGACGAGCAGATGATGAGTGTCCTAGTCCAGTTCTATGATCCACTGTACCATTGCTTTACTTTTCAGGACTACTAGTTGGTTCCCACCTTAGAAGAGTTCTCTGATCTGCTCGGTATCTCTATTCTGGAGCAGACCCCGTTTACTGGTTGGGAGAAGATCCTTAGGCCCGAAGAGATTGCTTCAGCCCTTCATATGACAAAGGATGAGGTAATGGCTAATTGGGAGACTAGAAGTGGAGCAAAGGGCTTTCTGACTAAGTTCTTGGTTGGTAAGGCTAATTATTTCTGGGATAGTCTAGACTTCAAGGCATTCGAAGATATTCTGGCTCTTCTGATATATGGCTTGGTATTGTTTCCGAACCCAGACTCCTTTGTTGATGTGAATGCAGTGAAAATCTTCATCTCTCTTAATCCTGTACCCACTCTCTTGGGTGACATTCTTCATCAGCTTTATGCCCGTACTGCCCGAAAGCGGGGAACCTTGATGTGTTGTGCTCCATTATTGGTGAGGTGGTTTATTTCGCACCTCCCCAAATCAGTGCTGAAGAACAAAGAAGGCATGAGTTGGGCCTATAGGGTTATGTCTCTCTCTCATAATGACATCATCTGGACTATCAAGGGTATGGATGAGGTGGCTATCATTGATCGCTGTAGGGAATACCCCAATGTTCCACTGATAGGAACCCATGGAGGAATTTCTTATTATCCATGCTTGGCATTACGTTAGTTTGGGCGAGCCAGAAGAGAAGGACCTCATGAGCTGCTAATGCCTAGTATCATCTTTGATTTTCAAGGGGATAGCGACGAGCAACGCCGCAGATTCATAAGGGCTTGGGATAGAGTTCACAGATCTGATCCACATGAGTTGAGTCCAAAGACTTCTCTTCCAATGGAGCCATATCTCAGATGGGTCTGTATCCGTGCCCAAAAGCTGGGTATGCCGTATGAAGCCGTCCTGCCTATCATTGTTGAAGTTGCTAATGAAGAAGGGGTCCTTCCGACCACCCTCCATCCTCATATGCCCATTGACATTGGGGCACTAAAAAGGTCTTGGATGCAACTGAGAGAAGAGCGGGATGCTTACCGGGAAAAGTTTAACGAGCAAGAGCAGAAGATTCAGAAGTTGACTAGGCAGGTGGAGAACGAGCGGATTATCAATGACTATGTCCGCACCGACAAGAAGCGACCATTGGAGCACTGATTTTCCTTTGATGATTTCCTTTCCAGTTTTTATTTACTTTTCAGTATTTCCTTTCTCGTAACGCCTTAAGGGCATCTGTCGAACAATTTGAATTTCAAAGTTTATCTAATAAAAGTGCGTTTCATTTCTTGTTTACGAATTTGAATCTCTCGATTGTCTTTGGAATCATATCATATGCATTTCATCCCATGCACTTCATAACAGGTACCCATTACATGTCTCTTATCTTCTTCGCTATTTATTTTAGCACTCATCATGTCTACTGAACCATCAAATGAGCAAGCAATCAAGGCCCTACAGGCGCAGAATGCCCAATTCCAAGAGTTGTTCATGAATCTAGCTAAGGGTCAGCAAGATATGAAGACCCTGATTCTGAAAGAGAAGAAGAAGAAGAAGAAGAAGAGGACAGTCCTGTTTAACACATGTCACAGGTTTGGAAACATGCTACGGGATGAAGTTGATTTGACCACCTCATCTGGAGGGAAAGATAGTCAGGAAGAGAGGAGGGCTCCTAGCCTTGTGGTCTCAGACAATGAGACGGACTTCGACGAAGACCAGTATCCTCCTGCTGAGGATAGATACAAGCAACTGGAAGACCGGTTGAGTGCTATGGAAGTTCAGAAAGTGCCTGGTATGGACTTTGGTGATCTGGGTCTATCATCTGGGGTGGTGATTCCCCACAAATTCAAAGCACCAACCTTTGCTAAGTATGACAGAGTTTCTTGTCCAAAGCTGCACCTCCGGTCATATGTAAGGAAGATTCAGCCGTACAACGCAGATAAGAACCTATGGATCCATTTCTTTCAAGATAGTCTCTCAGGGACTCAGCTTGAGTGGTTCTACCAGTTGGATGGAGCCAGTATTCGCAGTTGGGAAGATTTGGCTACTGCTTTCTACAGGCAGTACCAGTACAACTTCGACCTTGCTCCCACACGTACCAAACTCCAGGGTATATCAATGGGAACGGGTGAAGGATTCAAATATTATGCTCAGAAGTGGAGGGACCTCGCCGGAAGAGTACAACCACCCTTGGCTGATCGAGAGCTTGTGGACATGTTTTTTGGGACCCTGTCTGGTCCATTTTTTAACCATCTGATTGGAAGCTCTTCATCTGGGTTTATAGAGCTAATTTTGACCAGTGAGAGGATTGAGGCTGGTATTAAGGTTGGGAATATACAGAAGGGTGCTTCATCAAGCACCGAGAAAAAACCGTTTAAGAAAGATTACAGTGCTGTCCACAGTTCGAAAAGACAGAATAGACCTGAACGCCACCAAGCTTTTAATGCAGTTGTTATTTCAAAACCTGCTGGTGCTCCTTAGTACAACAATCAACAAAAGGACGAGAGACCTCGAAGGCAATTCACCCGTCTCAGCATGACTTTGTCTCAGATTCTGCCACAGTTGTTGAAGACCAATCTGGTGATTCCAAAGGGAGCCCCGAAGAATCCAAATACAACGTCACCGATGTATAACCCTAATGACCGCCGTGCTTGTCACTCTGATAGCCCGGGGCATAATACAGATGATTTTTGGACTTTGAAGAATAAGATACAATACTTAATTGATGTGAAGGAGATTGAGTTCGAGGCGCCCGAAAGGCCTAATGTTGTGACTGCTCTTATGCCCAAGCATGGAGTGAATGCTATAGAAGAAGACACGTTTGTGGTTTCTATGGATGATATTGTTACCCTTCTGATGACTGTAAAGAAGAACCTTTTACTAGCCGGTTTATTTTCGGGCTGTGACGAAGGTTTTCGTTTGTGTTCTACCCTACCAACTGGTTGCCCACTTTTGAAATCAGGTGTCCAACGCCTGATGGATAGTAAAGAGATTCTGTTTGAGAAGATTGTTGTTCCCTTATCTCCTTCTGAAGAAGTTGCCATCATTACCATCTTCGACAATTCTTCTAAGGCTCCCTCGAGGAAGCCTGTTAGAATTACATCTGTTCCAAGAATCGCACTTGTGATCATCACTATTTCGGGGCCCATCCCCTACACCCTCTGATAAAGTTGTCCCTTGGCACTATGGGGCTGATGTTTATTTTCATGGAGTTAAGCAAGAGTTGGATGCTGATACTGATGTCAGCAATATTGTTGGACCTACTAAAGTCACCCCCAACAGAAGACTTTTCTCGCCTGATATCTCTCCACCAACTGTCCGAAAACCTGTTGTTATTACACCTGCTAGTGTACCTGCTACTATTCCTGTTCAAGTTCCTATTCTTACCCCTGTCGCCGAGTCATCTCACACTCGGGGAAAGGGGACCACCAGTGAGCCTGCCCAGACGGAGGCACCGAAAACGATTACTGTTGAAGCTTCTAAACAAGAGATGGAAGAGATTCTGAAGATCATCAAAAAGAGTGACTACAATGTAGTTGAACAGATGGGGCAAACCCCGTCCAAGATCTCTATGTTGTCACTGTTGCTTTGCTCAGAGGCACATGCCAAGGTTCTGATTACCTTCTTGAAGACTGCCCACGTACCACAAGAGACATCAGCTGATCAGTTTACAGATTGTGTGGCCAATTTGACTGCTGATAATGGGTTGGGTTTCTCGGACGCCGACTTGAATGCTAAAGGGAAGAATCACAACGATGCCCTGCATGTCTCCATTGAATGCAGGGGCACTACTCTTGCACATGTATTGGTGGATATTGGTTCCTCATTGAACGTTTTTCCGAAGAAAGCTCTAGATCGGTTGGACTGTGAAGGGTTGGAGCTGAAACCAAGTAACATTGTTATTAGGGCCTTTGATGGGTCCAAGAGAATGGTGCACGGAGAAGTTGACATCTCGATCAAGGTTGGCTCTCAGGTTTTCAATTCTACATTCTATGTGATGGATATTTGGCCATCTTATTCTTGTTTGTTGGGTCGTCCATGGATCCACAAAGCTGGGGCCGTAACCTCAACGCTCCACCAGAAGCTGAAGTACCCGGTCAAAGGGAAGATTATGATAGTGCAAGGAGAGGAAGAGTACATGGTTAGCCACCTCAACTCTTTCCGATATGTAGAGATGGATGGGGAGTTCATTGAGACCCCATTTCAGTACTTTGAAGAGGTTCCCTAAACACTGGCGTCAGCTGAGACTGTTGTTGAAGGTTCTCCTATGAAGATGGCTTCCTTCAAGGATGCCCGGGCTATTGTTGAGAAAGGTGGGTGTACAAATTGGGGACGACTCCCTGATTTTACACAGAAGACTAACAAGTTTGGTTTGGGTTTCACTGCAGAAGCTCATAGGGCTGTTCAGAATGCAAGGATCGGAAGACCTCCCATGTTCATCAGCAACTCAGGAGTGAATGCCATTGAAGATGATGTGGAAGAGTCTGAGTTCGACAACTGGATCTATCCTACGACCGACGGTGGACCAAGCAACTGGATAGCAAAGGACTTGATCCCTATTACTTTTGTTACCCAGTAATGAAACTTTTGTTTTGAATATGTAACAGACAATGTTATAAACTTTATGGCCCGGTATCTTACCCGGGGCACTGTGGATTCATTTGTGAGGGCTTTATGTGTGTCATTTTCATATATCATTAATAAAAGCATTGGACGTTCTTGCATTTCAAAATTTTGCGCTCCTTGTTTTTTTCTTTATTATATATTGCAAAACAACTATTTTACACACACTCACGTATACAGGTCCACACCCACTCTGGATCTCACTGGTAACGACTCTTCTACTGCTAGTTATGACTTCGAAAATCCGATCAACTTAGCCAAAGACGAAGGTGAAGATGATTGCGAAGTGCCTGGTGAACTTGCAAGAATGTTACTTCAAGAAGAGAGGGTTATTCAGCCACATGAAGAGCCAGTGGAAACAGTGAATCTGGGTACTGAGACAGATAAGAAGGAAGTCAAGATCGGCGCAAATCTGGAAGCTAGTGTGAAAAAACGGTTGATTCAGATGATGTATGACTATGTTGAGATATTTGCCTGGTCTTATGAAGATATGCCCGGTTTGGATACTGATATTGTGGTTCAACGCATGCCTACCAAAGAAGACTGTCCTCCAGTTAAACAGAAAGTCCGCCGAATGCGCCCATAGATGTCTGAGAAGATCAAGGCCGAAGTTATGAAACAGTTTGACGCCAGTTTTCTAGCAGTTACTTCTTACCCTCAGTGGGTCGCCAATGTGGTTCCGATGCTGAAGAAGGATGGTAAGGTTCGAATGTGTGTTGACTATAGGGACCTGAGCAGGGCAAGCCCCAAGGGTGATTTCCCTCTAACACATATCGACGTTCTGGTTTCCAACACCGCTCAGCATAAGGTATTCTCCTTTATGGATGGTTTCTCCGGTTATAATCAAATTAAGATGGCTCCCGAAGACATGGAGAAGACAACCTTTGTTACTCAGTGGGGTACCTTTTGCTACAAGGTTATGATACGGTGGGAAGAGAACTGACTGTTTTTGGAATGCTGGTTCGCGTTTTGCGTTTGTTTTTGCAAAATGTCGTGGTAAGCAAGAGTCGCCACCGACTTTTATTTTATCCAACAAGGAAAGGAAAAAAGCACAGAAAAATTCCTTTTTCGAGATGTTTCTCGAGTCCGGGGGGTAGATTATAGAAAGGGAAGATGTTAGCACCCTTTCTATCCGTGTTTATCCACGGGCTCTTAGGTACTTGCTCAATGTGTTTTCAAAATTTTCTTTTCTTTGTGTTTGTGGGTTTGAAAGAAGTTTTTGTTTGAAAGAAGTATGAGTGCGAAAAGTTTTGTTTTCTTTTAGAATGAGCAAGTACTTAAGAACCATCTACCTAGTCGAAAAAGGAATTAGTCTGTACAAATGTCCTTTAGACAATGCTATCCCACTATTGAGGAGTAGGTATCACCGTCGTTGGAGTTTAAGGGTCAATTCGATTAAGGGACCTGTGGTCACTAAAGCAATGTTAGGACGCCTTAGCAGTAACCCTAATGTCTTAGATCATTTTATCCGAGGCAACCGTTTCGAGGCAACTTATGATCTTTGGACAAGAGGGCGACCTCTAAAATTTCCTATACTCAATGACCACGTTCGAAGGCAACCAAGTGAGGTGTACCCTAAGAGTGCGCATGTGCGAGTGTATTGTTTTTCAGTTATTTATCTTTGTACATGTCATGGGTGAGCTATGTTGATTTTAAGTTCATACATTTGATCTTGTCATGCATTCCCTATTTATCAAACATCTAACAGTTTATAGTTGCGGAAATTAAATTGCGGAAATTAAATCTAAACTATTACAAGGCGTCGGGTATTTACATCGCCAAAAAACAAACCCTTTAAATTTAAATTGCGGAAAATAAAATAAAGCGATAAACAATTAAAGTCCTAATTAAAAGTTATTACATACCGGAAGCAATTACAATATTGGAAATATGGATCGAGTGCGAAAAATTGAGACGGCGCATTTTTTAGGGTTTTGACCCTTTTTTTGAAAGAAAGAGATTTTTTGTTTTTTTTTTGAATTTATGGAAATAAACTAAATTAATAATTTAATTTAATTAAATAATGAAAATATTTTTGGGTTTTTGAATATTTAAGGAAATAAAAATAAAATGGTTGAAATTGTTAAAACCTAATATTCTAAATTAATTTTAATTTATTGCAAAAATGTTAAAATTATACCTAATTAAAACTAAGTCAATTAAATTATTATTTATTTACAAAAACTAAAAAGTGATGAATTTAATAAAAACAATATTTTTTGTTTTCTGATTTTATGAGGGAAATTAATTATTTGGTTAATAAAAATAAATAATAAAACAAACAAATAAATATAAAAGAAAGAAAAGGAAAATAATACTCAAGGGGGTTTTGGCCTAGAGAGGGAGTGACAATCAGCAATCCAGAGGCCCACTTATACCAGCTAGGGGTGTTCGCGGTGCGGTTTGGGCGGTTTTGAAGCAAAAAATCACCCGAACCACAAGAGAAAAAAAACATGTGGTTCAGTCTGGTTCGATTGGCTTTTAAAAATAAATCCGAACCAAACCAAACCAAACTAATGCGGTTTGGATTGGTTCGGTTAGTTCGGTTTTTTACAAAAAAAATTATTAAGTCATACAAACAAATATAGAGAAAAATATAATTTTGTGTTTAATTTTTCGTACATTACCATAAAATTTTATAATTGACAAAATAAGTTTATAATTTGATACATAAAATTGTGTATTATAATTTTATCAAAATCTAAAGAATGATATAAACAAGATTGCATTCTTAAATAAATATTATGCAAAGAATACGATAAAATATATTTTGTGAAAATAGTATTTATAAATGAATAATATTTTTTTTTTATGATTTGTAAATTAAAATGAATATAATACAAAGTATGATAAAATATACACATAATACATGTTTATTTCTCTAAAGAATTAAAGAAATATATATTGGTTAGTAACATTTTATAACATAATGCGGTTTTGTTTGGTTTGGTTCGGTTTGTAAAATACAAACCGCAAACCGAACCGAACCGTGCGGTTCCGCGAGAAAATGACCCAAACACATCCAAACCAAATGCGGTTTTTTGCGGTTTCTGTTTGGTTCGGTTCGGTTTTGCGGTTTTCTATTGGGCCGGTTTGGTTTTGAACACCCCTAATGCCAGCCTTGTTTGACTTTTAGAATCCCACGCGCGCCTGTTGACTTGAGTGTATGGTGAACCTCCAATCTGGGCCTTTGGATTTGGCCTGGGGGCCATCTGGCGTTTGGATCTTTGAGGAGCATGATAGTCCATGTGCTTGAAGTTGTACTGGAACAGCTGTGGAAAAATATTACAAAGCAAATTGGTGGACCTGGGATTCGAACCCAGGTGCCATTGGATCATGTATTAACGCCTCTACCAGCTGAGCTATTTGTTCTTTTTGTTAATGAAATAAACAATGAATGTTATATGTAAAACAAACAATTATGCCTGAATTAAAAAAATAAAAAGCGCATAATTTTGAATTGGCCAATGAAGACGAGCCACGTCTTCGTCTTCTTCAACAAAACCTGTACTTTTTCCTGCGGATTTGGATCCCCAGCAAAATCCATGGATCGATCCTAAAACAATCTTTAGGCAATGGAAACGAATTTTGGGATCACCATCTTACTCGTCTCTTCCCCCTGAGTTCATTTATACCTATGGTTGGTCTTGATTTTTCCTGTAAAACGAATGACCAAATACAGGTCTCCAAAACCCTAGGTTCGGGTATGGCGATATAGCTCATGAAAACAAAATTAAATGATACAGAAAGTTCAGAAATTGAATGGCAAGCATGATTATACAAAAAATTTGGCAAAAAGATGCAAGAACATGGATTCACGATTTCATGTTCAGAGCTATGTTCAGGACGACTTACAGGGCATTTCAGGCGATGAGAGGGCTTGGTTCTGATTGCTATAGCTTCAGTGGATTGCAAACAAGAACACCACGTTAAGATTTTGGATTGAATTGACCTCTAAGTATGATTTCAGTTTCAAGATTTTCAAGCTTTTTTCAAAGTTTTGTTTGGCCGTTTTTGCACCTTTTTGGTCGTGTATTGTATGTGTTTTGCTTGTACATGTATAATGGAATCAATTAGGTTAACCTTTGGGCCTCCAATCCTTGTGTATTGATGATTCAAGATATGCTTTGATCACCATTAACAAAGCTTCCATATTTGTCTCAAATCAAATATTTTGTATATAACATGGCATGATTCGGATTTGATTTGGTCCATGATGATAATTGAAGCCTATATCAATCAAAAAGATTATATTCCATCAATTTTTGGATTTTGTTTGAATTAATATTGATTTAAAATGAATTAATTCAATAAAAATCAAATAAAATAGAAAAATTAATGAATGGACACGAAACTGAAGATAGGACACGTGTGTGGTGTGACAAGATCAAATCAAGTGGAAAAAAGTGGGCTCTTTTGTCAAAAATTAGAGTTTTGAGGATAGTTGACTTTTGGCACTTTTGGAAAAATGCTCAACTTCAATAATGCATAACTTCTTCAATTTTGAACTTTTGCAGGTGTTATTGGACTTTTTAGAAACCTTGAGATGTCCTATAACCAACCCTTTTGGTCGCATCTAATTTTAATATTCCATGCTCAAGTTATAAGCTTTGGAAAAAAAGGTGTTTTTGTTGACTTTCAAAAATGACCTATAATGTCCAAATTTGTAACTTTTTGTGAGTGCATTTATTGATCTTGGGGTGTGAAGATGGATTGTAGGAAATTGCATGCTATTAAAAATGAGCTTTTTATGGGTCATTTCTCATAAAATATGAGAAAGTTATGCTTGGTCAAAGTTGAGTTGACTTTTCCTACAAAACCCTAATTTAGCAACTTTTGAATCTTGATGAATCTTGAGCAATCCTTGATGAATAATGATCAACCCTTGATACAATGATGAATTATCCTTCAAAATGAGAATGTTGACAAAAAATCTTGAAGTTTGACTGTATTTGGGACACAGTTGACTTTTGCCCTAACACAGTCGACTTTTGGACCTTTTGAGCAATTGACTGACCAAACATCCTCTACAAGGCTTGAAATTTGACATGGATGAACTTGAGAACATATTAGGACATTGGTGAGAACTTGAGGTCATTTGAATGTAAGAACCTTGATGCAACACAAAACCCTAATTTGAGATTGACTGCCTTAGGAGATGATTTGACTGTCCAATTCTTGAGCCATCTTGAGCAACTTGGGAGTTATTCTTGGAATGTCTTGGGAAATATGGGAGGGAAAATTTTAGGGTACAACAAATGTCATGCCTTTTGGACTGAAGAATGCTGGGGCAGCGTATCAGCGTGCCATGGTTGCTTTATTTCATGACATGATCCATCATGAGATCGAAGTATATGTCGACGATATGATTGCAAGGTCCCAGACTGAGGAAGAACACCTTGACCATCTCCAGAAGCTGTTTGACAGGTTGAAGTTGTACAAGTTGAGGTTAAACCCGAACAAGTGCACATTCGCGGTGAGGTCTGGTAAACTGCTGGGCTTCATCGTAAGCGACAAAGGTATTCAAGTGGATCCGGCAAAGGTGAAAGCTATACAAGAGATGCCAGCTCCCAGAACAGAGAAAGAAGTCAGAGGCTTTCTAGGACGTCTGAACTACATTGCCCGATTCATCTCGCACCTGACCGCTACTTGTGAGCCAATCTTCAAGTTACTGAAGAAAGATCAAGTAGTACGTTGGAACGATGAATGCCAGCCCGCTTTCGAAAGGATTAAAGAGTATCTCCAAGAGCAACCTATTATAATGCCACCAGTTGAAGGGAGACCTATGATCTTATACTTGACAGTACTCGACAACTCAATGGGGTGTGTGTTGGGTCAGCATGACGAGTCTGGCCCAAAAGAGCATAATATTTATTACCTTAGCAAAAAGTTTACCGACTGTGAGACCCGATACTCACTGCTCGAGAAAACTTGCTGCACTTTGGCATGGGCTGATCGCCGGCTGAGACAGTATATGTTGACTCACACTACCCTATTGATATCAAAGATGGATCCAATCAAGTATATCTTCGAAAAGCCTGCCTTGTCCGGAAGAATAGCAAGATGGCAGATGATCTTGACTGAGTATGACATCCAATATATGACCCAAAAAGCAATTAAGGGAAGTGTGTTGGCAGACCATTTGGCACATCAGGCAGTGGATGATTACCAGTCTATGAACTTTGAATTCCCGGACGAGAATATCATGATAGTGACTGATTGTGAGACACCTGGACCAGATGAAGGACCTGAGGAAGGATCCCGATGGTCTATGTACTTTGATGGAGCTTCGAACACTTTGGGTAACGGCATTGGCACTGTGATCATATCTCCTAAAGGCTCTCATACTCCGTTCACCGCCTGACTATGTTTCAACTGCAACAACAATATGGCGGAGTATGAAGCGTGCATCATGGGTCTTCGAGCAGCAATGGACCTAAGGATTAAGTTTCTAAGTGTCTTCGGAGATTCCGCTCTTGTGATCAGTTAGATCAAAGGCGAGTGGAATACGAAACACCCAAATCTTATCCCTTACAAGGAATATGTGTTGACATTGCTTCCCCATTTTGAGGATATAACCTTTGAACACTTCCCTAGAGAGGAGAATCAGTTGGAGGACGCACTGGCTACGATGTCTTCTATATTCAAAGTCAATTGGGACAACGAGGCTCCCCGGATTATTATTGAAAGATTGGACGAACCTGCACATTGATGTGACATTGAGACTGAAGAGGTAACAGAAAAGCCCTGGTATCATGAGGTGAAGAGGTATCTTGAGGCTCAGGAGTACCCCGAGGGTGCATCTGTTAATGACAAGAAGTTTCTGAGGAGGTTCGCGGCGAAGTTCTTCATCAGCAATGACATCCTTTACAAGCGTAACCATGATTCAACCTTACTGCATTGTATGGATAAGAATGAAGCAGAAAGAATCATGGCAGAGCTACATGAAGGTACTTTCGGAACTCATTCCAGCGGACATACCATGGCAAAGAAAATCCTTCGGGTAGGATATTATTGGTCCACAATGGAAGCCGACTGTTATGTGCATTCTCGGACATGTCACAAGTGGCAAGTCTATGCTGATAAGGTGCATATACCTCCAGTACCTCTGAACGTCTTGACGGCACCTTAGCCTTTTGCAATGTGGGGCATTGATATGATCGGCGAGATCAGACCTACGGCATCCAACGGGCATCGTTTCATCCTGGTAGCTATTGATTACTTTACAAAATGGGTTGAAGCAGCTTCCTTTGCTACCGTAACCAAGAACGTCGTGGCACGGTTCATTCGGCACAATCTGATCTATCGTTACGGTGTACCAGAGAGGATCATAACAGACAATGGTACCAATCTCAACAACAAGATGATCACTGAGCTCTGCGAGCAATTCAAGATACAACATCATAACTCTTCTCCCTACCGGCCGAAGATGAATGGGGCTGTCGAAGCGGCTAATAAAAATATTAAGAAGATTGTGCAGAAGATGACTGTGACATACAAAGACTGGCACGAGATGTTACCATTTGCTCTTCATGGGTATCGTACCTCAGCACGGACGTCAACAGGGGCAACACCCTATTCCTTGGTATATGGCATGGAGGCAGTCTTGCCCATTGAAGTTCAGATACCTTCTCTTCGGATCATGAAGGATGCAGGTTTGAGCGAAGATGACTAGATTCAGACCCGGCTTGATCAATTAAACTTAATCGATGAAAAGAGACTTACTGCTATTTGTCATGGTCAGACGTACCAAAAAAGGATGATCAAGGCATTTAATAAGAAAGTTAGACGACAAGGGTATCAAGTTGGGGACCTGGTAATCAAGCGCATTATTCTACCTCAAGGTGATCCCAAGGGCAAATGGACCCCTACTTACGAAGGGCCATTTGTGGTTAAGAACATTTTCTCAGAAGGAGCTATGATTCTAACCACCATAGATGGTGACGACCTTCCTAACCCCGTCAATGCAAACATAGTGAAAAGATACTATGCATAATCAAAGACCCGCTAGGTTGACTGGCCTAGGCAAAAATAAGGGCTTCCCAGCGAACCAAAAGGGTTCGGGCAAAAATAAGGGATGAAAATATAAAAAAAATCTGTACACCCAGCAAGTCGAAGACCTGAAAGGGCGGCTTGGGAAAGAAAGGGTATCCCGGTGGACTGAAAACCCGAAAGGGCGGTCCAGGCAAAAATTATGGATAAGCGTAATACTATGTCTCATTGGATCACCTTGCATCCAGACTTCGGTATCAACTGTCAAGCTCAGACGACACTAATCAATCTGACTCATCTTTAACCAGTAGCGAAGTGATGAGATGCTCGAGGACATAAAGGCAATAGCAGAGTTGGAACCCAGTGGGATTATTCACATAGCTGTTTTGTTTAGTTTTTCACAAATTGTGTAAAATCTATTGTCCGGCGGCGTTCTCTTACTAGGACGTCAGCCTCTTGTACAAAAGCGCCTATTTACAGGCCAAACTTCAAAATCAATACAAATTCATTTTCAAAGAAATTTCAAACTATTTTTCCTTTATCTGTTTTGTTTTGCAAAGAAAGTCCAATGTTCATTTTTGATATATGCATTTGACATTAATTGCTGATCATAAATATTTACATGCGAAACAAAAGACGAATTACGGGTAACATCAGAAACAGGGGCAATAAGAATTTTCCGAGTTGTATGGTTGCTCTGTTCACCAGGTACAAAGGTAGATTCAGATGAAGAATATGGCTAAGATACTTTCACCTCCCGCAGAATAAGGCGGTAATGGTAGCTCTCCTCCAGCTGTGACTTGCAACTATAAACGAATCAACAATACTCTCCCCAAGCAGAGTTGGTCTACCATCAGCACTAAAAGGGTCTTAATATTCCCCAGCGTAGTATAAGAATATTCCCCAGCAAGTATAAGAGTATCCCCGACAGTCTTAATATTCCTCAGCGGAGTATAAGAATGTTCCCCGGCCGAATACAAGATACCCCCAGTGGAGTTAAAATTTCCCCAGCACGGTCTGAAAAAGCTTCCCCAACAGAGATGAAACATCATCCCCAATAGACTCTGGAAGTTTATCCCCGGCAGAGTACGAAAATAAATCTCCCTAGCCAAGTTCAAAGGATCATTCCCAGCAGAACTCAGAGGTTTATCCCTACAAAAGTCTAACAGGGTTATCCCTGGAAAGTCGCAACTGAAGATCATCCCCAATGGAGTTCTTTCTTTCCACAAGCAGGAATTTAATCCTCAACAGACTCAGTATCACCAGCAACGGTAATCCATCCCCAGCGGAGTTTATTAGTGGAATCTTCAGCAGAACATCTCTTCCCCACAGAGTAATTCCCCTCGGAGTAATCTCCTCATCAGTTTATTCCCCAACGGATTTATCCTCTCCTGTAAGTTTATCACCTTCGTTCATCATCCCCAGCGGAAACGAAGAATCCAACTCTATTCTCCAGCAGCTATCCGAGATTTATTTTCCCCAACTAAAACATCACATTTCCATACATCATGATACATGCATATACACATCATACCATACAATCTCATTTATGTTGAGAACATCATTGCTTGATTCATATCATGCATTGCATATGACTGACCTTTACCTTTCAGGAAAGATGCAGTTAAATTCTCAACTATATGGAAAACCTCCTCTGGTCCAGTTAAATCGGTTCCTAAATATTTTTCTGATGCCAACCCAGTCAAAGGAGACAAGACCAGTTAAATCGATTCCTAAAGATTTTTCTGAGGCCAACCCAGCCAAAGGAGACAAAACCAGTTAAATCGATTCCTAAAGATTTTTCTGAGGCCAACCCAGTCAAAGGAGACAAGACCAGTTAAATCTATTCCTAAATATTTTTCTGAGGCCAACCCAGTCAAAGGAGACAAGACCAGTTAAATCGATTACTAAAGATTTTTCTAAGGCAAATCCAGTCAAAGGAGACAAGACCAGTTAAATCGATTCGTAAAGATTTTTCTTAGGCCAACCCAGTCAAAGGAGACAAGACCAGTTAAATCGATTCCTAAAGATTATTCTGAGGCCAACCTAGTCAAAGGAGACAAAACCAGTTAAATAGATTCCTAAAGATTTTTCTGAGGCCAATCCAGTCAAAGGAGACAAGACTAGTTAAATCGATTCCTAAATATTTTTCTGAGGCCAATCCAGTCAAAGAAGACAAAACTAGTTAAATTGGTTCCTAAAGATTTTTCTGAGGCCAACTCGGTCAAAGAAGACAAGACCAGTTAAATCGATTCCTAAAGATTTTTCTGATGCTAATCCAGTCAAAGAAGACAAGACCATTTAAATCGATTCCTAAAGATTTTTCTGATGCCAATCCAGTCAAAAGAGACAAGACCTCCTCTGGTCCAATCAGATCGCCGATAAGATCTCCCTGAGTCGTATTCCAGTTGAAGTTTATACCACCTACCAACAGTATCCAAATGGCATCTGTAATCCCATTCCCAACATCACAAGGCTGATACCACTTCATGTGAGTGCAAATTTCTGGGCACTCTAGTGTTCAATCATCTTCCACCTTCGGATCACGAAAGGCCCGAAAGCCAATCTATATCCTCAGGTTTAAGAAAATTGAACAGGGGAAGTTGTTGTACCCCAAAATTTTCCCTCCCATATTTCTCAAGACATTGCAAGAATAGTCTCCAAGTGGCTCAAGTTTGCTCAAGAGTTGAACAGTCAAGTCATCTCCTAAGGCAGCCAATCTCAGAATTAGGGTTTTGTGTTGCATCAAGGTCCTTGCATACAAATGACCTCAAGTGCTCCCTAATGTCCTAATATGTTCTCAAGTTCATCCATGTCAAATTTCAAGCCTTGCAGAGGAAGTTTGGTCAGTCAATTGCTCAAGAGGTCCAAAAATCGACTGTGCTAGGGCAAAAGTCAACTGTGACCTACAAATAGTCAAACCTCAAGAGTTTTTGTCAACATTCTCATTTTGAAGGATAATTAATAATTTGATCAAGGGTTGATCATAATTCATCAAGGATTGCTCAAGATTCATTAAGATTCAAAAGTTGCTAAATTAGGGTTTTGTAGGAAAAGTCAACTCAACTTTGACCAAGCATAACTTTCTCATACTGTATGCGAAATGACCCATCCAAAGCTCATTTTGAATAGGATGTAATTTACTACAATCCATATTCACACCCCAAGATCAATAAATGCACTCACAAAACGTTACAAATTTGGACATTATAGGTCATTTTTGAAAGTCAACAAAAACACCTTTTTTTCCAAAGCTTATAACTTGAGTATGGAATATCAAAATGAGATGAGACCAAAAAGGTTGGTTAGAGGACATATCAAGGTTTCTAAAAAGTCCAAAAACACCTCCAAAAGTTTAAAATTGAAGAAGTTATTCATTGTTGAAGTTGGGCATTTTTCCAAAATTGCCAAAAGTCAACTATCCCCAAAACATCAAATTTTGTCAAATGGGTCCACTTTTTTCCACTTGATTTAATCTTGTCACACTAAACACGTGTTCTATCTTTAGTCTTGTATCCATTTATTAATTTTTCTATTTTATTTGATTTTTATTGAATTAATTCATTTTTAATCAATTTAAATCCAAATAAAATCTAAATATTGATAACTTGGTATCTTTTTGATTGATTTAGGTCTTAAATATCATCATGGACACAATCAAATCCGAATCAAGCCATACCATGAACAAAAAGATGGAATTTGGATAAATTTTGAAGCTTTTTCATGGAAGATCAAATCACATCTTCAATCATCAATGCATAAGGATTCAAAGCCCAAAACTTGACCTAATTCATTCCATTATACTTATAAAATGCAAAGGCACGAATCAGAACGAAGAGGCTGCATAAACACCAAAGCAAAACTTGGAAAAGCTTGAATCTGAAAACGTGCTTAGAGGCAGTTTCAGCATAAAATCTCCATACTATTCAATTGCTTGACATCCACTGAGTGAGAAGGAATCAAAAGCAAGCTCTCTCCCTCCCTGAATCACACTGTAAGTCTCCCAGAAAACCGACCTGCACTTGAAATCGTACTCTCATATTCATGCATTTTTTTGGCAAAATCTTTATACAATCATGTTTATCGTTCCATTTAGAACCTTTTTGCATCATTTGATTGTGTTTATATGACCTATAGCGCCATACCCGAACCTAGGGTTTTGGAGGTTTGTTTTTGGGCGTTTTCTTTGCAAGAAAAATTGGAACCAATAGTGGGCATAGGCTTGCTCGGGATGTCTAGATGAACATGTCCATGGTTTTGGTTTTTATTTTTATAGCCTGGAATTAATTTTATGATGCAGCTACGCATTTAGCTGCGGATGTAAATCCACAGGTAAAAAAACAAGGTTTCGTTGGAGAAGATGAAGACGTGCCTCTTCCTTATTGGATGATTTTGAATCTTGGCGCGTGTTTTTATAATTCTGGCATATTTATTTGTTTTCTAATATAATAATTGTTATCCATTTCATTGACAATTAAAGTGCAGTGGTTGAGTGGTAGTGGCAAGCGTGCAAAATCCAATGGGACCTGGGTTCGAATCCCAGGTCCCCCAATGCATTTGTAATATTTTTCTTCAGGCCATCCTATGCAGCATCCAAGGCGCAGTCCATCATACTCCTTCAAATATCATCTGCCAGATGGCCTCCAGGCCAAATCTGATGGTCCAAAGAAGATGCTCACCATACTCCCAAGTCAACAGGCACACGTGGAATTGCCAAAGTCAGACAGGCTTGAACACGTTTGGGCCTCAAAAATGCTATTTCACCCCCTGATCTGGGCCCAAACCCCTTTTTGGTTATTTCTTTTTATTTTTTATTTCATTTATTTATATTGTTTTAATTAATTATTTTTATTATCACTAACCAATTAGAATTTTTCCTCATAAAATCAAAAATCAAAAAATATATTTTATTTATTAAAAATTAAACTCATCATTTTATTTTTGTAAATAAATTAATTTAATTAATTTAGTTTTAATTAGGTATAATTTTTAATATATTTTGCAAATAATTAAAATTAATGTAGAAAATTAGGTTTTTACTAACTTTAAATCAAATTTACTTTATTTCATTAAATATCCAAAAATCCAAAAAATATCTTTTTAATTAATTAATTTATTTATTTAAATAAATTAGTTTAATTCCATTTAATTCAAAAATAAACAAAAAAATGCTTTCTTTCAAAAAAGGGGTAAAAACCCTAAAAAATGCATTTGATTTAATTTCTCGCACGCGATCCATATTTTCATATTATTGTACTTGTTTCCCGAAATGTAATAGCTTTAATTAGGACATTTTTACCGCTTTATTTTACTTTCCGCATTTTAATTTCAAGGGTTTGTTTTTGGCGATGTAAATACCCGACGCCTTGTAATAGTTTAGATTTAATTTCTGCAATTTAAATTCCGCAACTATAAACTGTTAGATGTTTGGTAATAGGGAATACATGACAAGATCGAATGTATGAACTTAAAATGAACATAGCTCACCCATGACATGTACAAAGATAATATAACCGAACTAACACACTCGCACATGCACACTCTTAGGGTACACCTCACTTGGTTGCCTTCGAACGTGGTCATTGAGTATAGGAAGTTGTAGAGGTCGTCCTCTTATCCCAAGATCATAGTTGCCTCGAAACGGTTGCCTCAGAAAAATGATCTAAGACATTAGGGTTACCGCTAAGGCATCCTAACATTGCTTTAGTGACCACACGTCCCTTAATCGAATTGACCCTTAAAACTCCAATGACGGTGCTACCTACTCATCAATAGTGGGATAGCATTGTCTAGAGGACATTAGCACAGATTGATTCCTTTTTCGAGTAGGTAGATGGTTCTTAAGTACTTGCTCCTTTTAAAATAAAACAAAACTTTTCGCACTTACACTCCTTTCAAACAAAAACTTCTTTCAAACCCACAAACACAAAGAAAAGCAATTATTGAAAACACTTTGAGCAAGTACCTAAGAGCTCGTGGATAACCACGGATAGAAAGGGTGCTAACACCTTCCCTTTCTATAATCTACCCCCCGGACCCGAGAAACATCTCGAAAAAGGAATTTTTCTGTGCTTTTTTCCTTTCCTTGTTGGATAAAATAAAAGTCGATGGCGACTCTTGCTTACCGCGACATTTTGCAAAAACAAACGCAAAAGGCGAACCAACATTCCAAAAATAGTCAGTTCTCTTCCCACCGTATCACACACACACTCACATATACAGGTCTACATCCACTCTGGATCTCACTGGTAACGACTCTGCTACTGCCAGTTATGACTTCGAAAGTCCGATCAACTTAGCCGAAGATGAAGGTGAAGATGGTTGCGAAGTTCCTGGTGAGCTTGCTAGACTGCTACTTCAAGAAGAGAGGGCTATACAACCACATGAAGAGCCAGTGGAAACAGTGAATTTGGGTACAGAGACAGACAAGAAGGAAGTTAAGATCGGCGCAAACCTGGAGCTTCGTATCAAGCAACGGTTGATTCAGATGCTGCATGACTACATTGAGATCTTTGCCTGGTCTTATGAAGATATGCCTGGGTTGGATACCGATATTGTGGTTCACCGATTGCCTACCAAGGAAGACTGTCCTCCAGTGAAACAGAAAGTCCACCGAATGCGCCCAGAGATGTCTGAGAAAATAAAGGCTGAAGTTATGAAACAGTTTGACACCGGTTTTCTAGCATTTACTTCTTACCCTTAGTGGGTGGCCAATGTGATTCCTGTACCGAAGAAGGATGGTAAGGTTCAAATGTATGTTGACTACATGGATTTGAACAGGACGAGCCCTAAAGATGATTTACCTCTGCCTCATATCGACGTTCTGGCTGACAACACTGCACAGCATAAAGTCTTCTCCTTTATGGATGGTTTCTCTGGTTATAATCAAAATAAAATGGCTCCCGAAGACATGGAGAAGACAACTTTTGTTACTCAGTGGGGTACTTTTTGCTACAAGGTCATGCCCTTTGGATTAAAGAATGCTGGGGAAACGTATCAGCGTGCCATGGTTGCTTTGTTTCATGACATGATCCATCATGAGATTGAGGTATACGTCGACGACATGATTGCAAGATCTCAAACTGAGGAAGAACACCTTGACCACCTTCAGAAGTTGTTTGACAGGTTGAAGTTGTACAAGCTGAGGTTAAACCCGAACAAGTTCACCTTCGGGGTGAGATCTGGTAAGCTGCTGGGTTTCGTTGTAAGCGATAAAGGTATTCAAGTGGATCCTGCAAAGGTGAAAGCTATATAGGAAATGCCAGCTCCCAGAACAGAGAAAGAAGTCAGATGTTTTCTGGGACGTCTGAACTACATTGCCCGATTCATCTCACACCTGACCGCTACTTGTAAGTCAATCTTCAAGCTACTGAAGAAAGATCAAGTAGTACGTTGGAACGATGAATGTCAGGCCGCTTTCGAAAGGATCAAAGAGTATCTCCAAGAGCCACCTATTCTGATGCCACCAGTTGGGGGGAGACCTTTGATCTTATACTTGACAGTACTCGACAACTCAATGGGGTGTGTGCTGGGTCAACATGACGAGTCTGGCCGAAAAGAGCATGCTATTGATTACCTTAGCAAAAAGTTTACTGACTGTGAGACCCGATACTCACTGCTCGAGAAAACTTGCTGCGCTTTGGCATGGGCTGCTCGCCGGCTGAGACAGTATATGTTGACTCACACTACTCTGTTGATATCAAAGATGGATCCAATCAAGTATATCTTCGAAAAGCCTACCTTGTCCGGAAGAATAGCGAGATGGCAGATAATCTTGATTGAGTATGACATCTAGTACACGACCCAAAAGGAAATCAAGGGAATTGTGTTGGCAGACCATTTGGCACATCAGGCAGTGGATGATTACCAGTCTATGAACTTTGAATTCTCGGACGAGAATATCATGATAGTGACTGATTGTGAGACACCTGGACCAGATGAAGGACCTGAAGAAGGATCCTGATGGTCTATGTACTTTGATGGAGCTTCAAACACTTTGGGTAATGGCATTGGCGCCATGATCATATCTCCTAAAGGCTCTCATACTCTGTTCACCGCCCGACTATGTTTCAACTGCACCAACAACATGGCAGAGTATGAAGCGTGCATCATGGGTCTTCGAGCAGCAATTGACCTAAGGATTAAGTTTCTAAGTGTCTTCGGAGATTCCGCTCTCGTGATCAGTCAGATCAAAGGCGAGTGGGATACGAAACACCCAAATCTTATCCCTTACAAGGAGTACATGTTGACATTGCTTCCCCACTTTGAAAAGATAACCTTTGAACACTTCCCAAGAAAGGAGAATCAGTTGGCGGACGCGTTGGCTACGATGTCTTCTATGTTCAAAGTCAATTGGGACAACGAGGCTCCCCGGATTATCATTGAAAGATTGGATGAACCTGCACATTGCTATGACATTGAGACTGAAGAGGTAACAGAAAAGCCCTGGTTTCATGAAGTAAAAAGGTATCTTGAGGCTCAGGAATACCCTGAAGGTGCATCTATTAATGACAAGAAGTTTCTGAGGAGGTTCGCAGCGAAATTCTTCATCAACAATGGCGTTCTTTACAAGCGTAACCATGATTCGACCTTACTGCGATGTGTGGATAAGAACAAGGCAGAAAGGATCATGGAAGATTTATATGAAGGTACTTTCGGAACTCATTCCAGTGGACACACCATGGCAAAGAAAATCCTTCAGGCAGGATATTATTGGTCCACAATGAAAGCTGACTGTTATCGGCATTCTCGGACATGTCACAAGTGCCAAGTCTATGCTGATAAGGTGCACATACCTCCAGTACCTCTGAACATCTTGACGGAACCTTGGCCTTTTGCAATGTGGGGCATTGATATGATCGGCGAGATCAGGCCTACGGCATCCAACGAGCATCGTTTCATCCTGGTAGCTATTGATTACTTTACGAAATGGGTTGAAGTAGCTTCCTTTGCTACTGTAACCAAGAACGTCATGGCACAGTTCATTCGGCACAATCTGATCTGTCGATATGGTGTACCAGAGAGGATCATTACGGACAATGGTACCAACCTCAACAACAAGATGATCACCGAGCTCTGCGAGCAATTCAAGATACAACATCATAACTCTTCTCCCTACCGGCCGAAGATGAATGAGGCTGTCGAAGCGGCTAATAAGAACATTAAGAAGATTGTGCAGAAGATGACAGTGACATACAAAGACTGGCACGAGATGTTAACATTTTCCCTTCATGGGTACCGTACCTCAGCTCGAACGTCAACAGGGGCAACACCCTATTCCTTGGTATATGGTATGGAGGCTGTCTTGCCCATTGAAGTTCAAATACCTTCTCTCCGAATCATGAAGGATGCAGGTTTGAGTGAAGATGACTGGATTCAGACCCGGCTTGATCAACTGAATTTAATCGACGAAAAGAGACTTACTGCTATTTGTCATGGTCAGACGTATCAAAAGTAGATGATCAAGGCATTTAACAAGAAAGTTAGACGACAAGAGTATCAAGTGGGGGATCTGGTAATCAAGCGTATTATCCTACCTCAAGGTGATCCCAGGGGAAAATGGACGCCTACTTATGAAGGGCCATTTGTGGTTAAGAACATTTTCTCAGGAGGAGCTATGATTCTAACCACCATGGATGGTGACGACCTTCCTCACCCCGTCAATGCAGACATAGTGAAAAAATACTACGCATAATCAAAGACCCGCTAGGTCGACTGGCCTAGGCAAAAATAAGGGCTTTCCGACGAACCAAAAGGGTTCGGGCAAAACTAAGGGATGAAAATGAAAAATCTGTACACCTGGCAAGTCGAAAACCTGAAAAGGCGGCTTGGGCAAAAAAGGGTATCCCGGTGGACTGAAAACTCGAAAGGGCGGTCCAGGAAAAAATTAGGGATCAAAGCGTAACACTATATCTCATTGGATCACATTGCATCCAGACTTAGGTATCAACTATTAAGCTCAGACGACACTAATCAATCTGATCTACCTTCGACCAAGTAGAAAAGCGATGAGATGCTCGAGGACATAAGGGCAATAGCAGAGTTGGAACCCAGTGGGATTATTCACATAGCTATTTTGTTTTCTTTTCACAAATTGTGTAAATTCTATCTGCTCGGCGGTGTTCTCTTACTAGGATGCCAGCCTCTTGTACAAAAATGCCTATTCACAGGCCAAACTTCAAAATCAATACAATTCATTTTCAAAGAAATTTCAAATTGTTTTTCCTTTATCTGTTTTGTTTTGCAAAGAATGTCCAATGTTCATTTTTGATATATGCATTTGACATTAATTGCTGCTCATAAATATTTACATGCGTAACAAAAATGATTACTGGTGATATCAGAAACAGGGGCAAATAATAATTGTCCGAACTGTACAGTTGCTCTGTCCACCAGGTACAAAGGTAGATCCAGCTGAAGAATATGGCTAAGATACCTTCACTCCCCGCAGAGTAAGGCAGTAATGGTAGCTCTCCCCAAGCTGAGACTTGCAACTATGAACGAATCAGCAATGCTCTCCCCAAGCAGAGTTGATCTATCATCAGCACTGAAGAGGCTTGATATCCCCGGTAGTCTTAATATTCCCTAACGGAGTATAAGAATATTCCCCGACAGAATACAAGATACCCCCAGTGGAGTTAAAATTTTCCCAGTGCAGTCTGGAAAAGCTTTCCCCAACGGAGTTGAAGCATCATCCCCAGTAGACTCTGGAAGTTTATCCCCAGCGGAGTACAAAAATAAATCTCCTCAGCCGAGTTTAAAGGATCATTCCCAGCAGAACTCAAAGGATTATCCCCACAAAAGTCTAATAGGTTACCCCCGGTAAGGTCTCCACTGAAGGATCATCCTCAGCGAAGTTCTTTCCTTTCACAAACAAGAATTCAATCCCCCAACAGATTCAATATCACCAACAACGATAATTCATCCCGACGGAATTTATCAGTGGAATCCTCAACAGAGCATCTCTTCCCCACAAATTAATCTCCTCATCAGTTTATTCCCCAACAGAGTTATCTTCTCCTACAGGTTTATTCTTGCAATCACCTTCGTTCACCATCCCCAGCGGAAGCAAAGAATTCAACTTACGTCTCCAGCAGCTATCTGGGATTTATTTTGCCTAGCTAAAACATTACATTTCCATACATCATGATACATGCATATACGCATCATACCATACAATCTCATTTATGTTGAGAGCATCATTGCTTGATATACATCATGCATTTCATACATCATGACATTACATATGACTGACCCCTTTACCGTTTCAGGGAAAGACGAATCAGTAAACACCGTTGACTACTCATATGACCTGGTAGTCCCCTCAAAAGAAAAACTACATCTATGGACGACTTTCGTCTGGTTCAGTTAAATCGATCCTAAGATTTTTCTGATTCGTATCCAGTCAAAGTTAATCCAAGGCCTTCTCTGGTTCAGTTAGATCGACGATAAGATCTCCCTGATTCGTATTCCAGTTGAAGATATTCCAAGACTTTCGTCTGGTTCAGTTAAATCGATCCTAAGATTTTTTTGATTCTTATCCAGTCAAAGTTAATCCAAGACCTTCTCTGGTTCAGTTAGATCGACAATAAGATCTCCCTGATTCGTATTCCAGTTGAAGATATTCCAAGACTTTCGTCTGGTTCAGTTAAATGGATCCTAAGATTTTTCTGATTATTATCCAGTCAAAGTTAATCCAAGACCTTCTCTGGTTCAGTTAGATCGACGATAAGATCTCCCTGATTCGTATTCCAGTTGAAGATATTCCAAGACTTTCGTCTGGTTCAGTTAAATCGATCCTAAGATTTTTCTGATTCTTATCCATTCAAAGTTAATCCAAGACCTTCTATGGTTCAGTTAGATCGACGATAAAATCTCCCTGATTCGTATTCCAGTTGAAGATATTCCAAGACTTTCGTCTGGTTCAGTTAAATCGATCCTAAGATTTTTCTGATTCGTATCCAGTCAAAGTTAATCAAAGACCTTATCTGGTTCAGTTAGATCGACGATATGATCTCCCTGATTCGTATTCCAGTTGAAGATATTCCAAGACTTTTGTCTGGTTCAGTTAAATCGATCCTAAGATTTTTCTGATTCTTATCCAGTCAAAGTTAATCCAAGACCTTCTCTGGTTCAGTTAGATCGACAATAAGATCTCCCTGATTCGTATTCCAGTTGAAGATATTCCAAGACTTTTGTCTGGTTCAGTTAAATGGATCCTAAGATTTTTCTGATTATTATCCAGTCAAAGTTAATCCAAGACCTTCTCTGGTTCAGTTAGATCGACGATAAGATCTCCCTGATTCGTATTCCAGTTGAAGATATTCCAAGACTTTCGTCTGGTTCAGTTAAATCGATCCTAAGAATTTTCTGATTCTTATCCAGTCAAAGTTAATCCAAGACCTTCTATGGTTCAGTTAGATCGACGATAAAATCTCCCTGATTCGTATTCCAGTTGAAGATATTCAAAGACTTTCGTCTGGTTCAGTTAAATCGATCCTAAGATTTTTCTGATTCGTATCCAGTCAAAGTTAATCAAAGACCTTATCTGGTTCAGTTAGATCGACGATATGATCTCCCTGATTCGTATTCCAGTTGAAGATATTCCAAGACTTTTGTCTGGTTCAGTTAAATCGATCCTAAGATTTTTCTGATTCTTATCCAGTCAAAGTTAATCCAAGACCTTCTCTGGTTCAGTTAGATCGATGATAAGATCTCCCTGATTCGTATTCCAGTTGAAGATATTCCAAGACTTTCGTCTAGTTCAGTTAAATCGATCCTAAGATTTTTCTGATTCTTATCCAGTCAAAGTTAATCCAAGGCCTTCTCTGGTTCAGTTAGATCGATGATAAGATCTCCCTGATTCGTATTCCAGTTGAAGATATTCCAAGACTTTCATCTGGTTCAGTTAAATTGATCCTAAGATTTTTCTGATTCTTATCCAATCAAAGTTAATCCAAGACCTTCTCTGGTTCAGTTAGACCGACGATAAGATCTCCCTGATTCGTATTCCAGTTAAAGATATTCCAAGACTTTCGTCTGGTTCAGTTAAATCGAACCTAAGATTCTTCTGATTCTTATCCAGTCAAAGTTAATCCAAGACATTCTCTGGTTCAGTTAGATCGACGCTAAGATCTCCCTGATTCGTATTCCAGTTGAAGATATTCCAAGACTTTCGCCCGGTTCAGTTAAATCGATCCTAAGATTTTTCTGATTCTTATCCAGCCAAAGTTAATCCAAGACCTTCTCTTGTTCAGTTAGATAGACGATAAGATTTCTCTGATTCCTATTCCAGTCTAAGTTCAGACCTCCTATCAACAGTCTCCAAATAGCATCCGTAAGCCCATTCCCGACATCACAAGGCTGATACCACTTCATGCGAGTGCAAATTTCTAGGCACTCTAGTGTTCAATCATCTTCCACCTTCGGATCACGAAAGGCCCGAAAGCCAATCTATATCCTCAGGTTTAAGAAGATTGAACAGGGGAAGCTGTTGTACCCCAAAATTTTCCCTCTCATATTTCTCAAAACATTGCAAGAAAAATCTCCAAGTGGCTCAAGATTGCTCAAGAGTTGGACAGTCAAACTATCTCCTAAGGCAGTCAACCTCAAATTAGGGTTTTGTGTTGCATCAAGGTCCTTGCATCCAAATGACCTCAAGTGCTCCCCAATGTCCTAATATTATCTCAAGATCATCCATGCCAAATTTCAAGCCTTGCAGAGGAAGTTTGCTCAGTCAATTGCTCAAGGGGTCCAAAAATCGACTATGCTAGGGCAAAAGTCAACTGTGACCTATAAACAGTCAAACTTCAAGATTTTTTGTCAACATTCTCATTTTGAAGGATATTTCATCATTTGATAAAGGGTTGATCATGATTCATCAAGGATTGCTCAAAATTCATCAAGACACAAAAGTTGTTAAATTAGGGTTTTATAGGAAAAGTCAACTCAACTTTGACCATGCATAACTTTCTCATACTTTATGAGAAATGACCCATCCAAAGCTCATTTTAAATAGGATGAAATTTCCTACAATCCATCTTCATACCCCCAAGATCAGAAAATTCACTCACAAGAAGTTACAAATTTGGACATTATAGGTCATTTTTGAAAGTCAACAAAAATACCTTTTTTTTTCCAAAGCTTATAACTTGAGCATGGAATATAAAAATGCGATGATACCAAAAGGTTTGGTTAGAGGACACCTCAAGCTTTCTAAAAAGTCCAAGAACACTTCCAAAAGTTCAAAATTGAAGGAGTTATGCATTGTTGAAGTTGGGCATTTTTGCAAAATTGCCAAAAGTCAATTGTCCCCAAAACTTCAAATTTTGTCAAATGGGCCCATTCCTTTCCACTTGATTTGGAATTTCCACATTACACATGTGTCCTAGATTCAGCCTTGTGTCCATTTATCAATTTTTCTATTTTATTTGATTTTATATTGAATTATTTCATTTTAAATAAATTTAAATTAAATAAAATCCCAAAACTTGATTACATGAGATCTTTTTCTATTTTTAGGACCTAATCATCATCAATGTCATGATCAAACTCGTATCAAGCATTCCATGTGCAAAAAGATTGGATTTTTGGCAAATTAGGCAAGTTATCAATGGTGGATCAAATCCAATCTCAAGGCATTGATGTGGAAAGATTCAAGACCAATTTGTTGACCTAATACATTGCAGCATACATTTACAATCCAAGGCACATGAATTTGAGGCTGGAGGCTGCAAGAATATCAAGAACCAAACTTAAAAAAAGGTGAAAAAAGTACAAAACTGAAATCGTCCTTGGAGGAAAATTCAGAAGCAAAACTCAATGCTAATCAATTGTTGGACAATCCCTAAAGCAGAACCAACCCAAAACCAGTCTCCATACACGTTCAAAGGCTTTGTAAGTGTCTCGAAAAATCGCTTTTTGTTTGAATTCGTGGATCCTTATTCTTGCACTTTTCTTACAAACTCTTTGCATATTCATAATTATCATCGAATTTATAAGCGTTCTGCATCAGTCAATTGTATTTTTCTGGCCTAGATGAAGAAACCCCATAGCTAGGGTTCTTCGTTTGTGTTTTGGGGCTTTCTTTTTCAAGGGAAATCAATTTTCAAGAAGGGTATAGGTTTACTCAGGATGCCAAGACGAACTCAACCATGTGCTTGGAATCAATTTTCATGGACTGGAATGGATTTTAGGATGCATCTACGCATTTAGCTGCGGATCTAAATTCGCAGGTAAACTTGCAAGGTTTGAAGGTCAGGGACGACAAACGTGTCTCCCTCTGATTGGACTATTCAAACAATTCGCACACTTTTTTTTATTTTCTGGCATAATGACGTGTTTTGATATATTATGTTTTGTTTGCGTTTAATTAACAATTGAGAAGCAGTGGTGCAGTGGTAGTGGCGTGTGTTCAAAATCCAACAGGACCTGGGTTCGAATCCCAGGTCCCCATATGCTTTGTATTTTTTCTCTTCAGGTGATCCAGTGCTGATCCAAGCGTGTGATGCATCATACTCCCTTATTCAATCAATGGACAGATGGCCCCAGGCCAAATCTGATGGCCCAGATGGAACGTCCACCATACTCCCTAGTCAAATGCACACGTTGGATTTCAAAAAGTCAGCCAGGCCTGCACAATTGGGCCATGGATTTTTCTATTCAGACTCCCTAAGCAGGCCCAAACCTCCTAACCCTAACTCTTTCTATTTTCTTTTTATTTTGCTTAATTATTTATTTGTTATTATTTTTAATTATTAACCAACCAATCAAATCTTTTTTCTTCATAAAATTAAAAACAAAAAAATGTTTTCTTATTTAAATTAAATTTTAGTATTTTATTTTTATTAACAAATCAATTAATTAATTTAGTTTTAATTAGGAATAACTTTAATATCTTTTTGCAATAATTAAAATTAACTTAGACGATTAGGTTTTTATTAACATTGAATAATTTTATCTTTATTTCTTTAAATAACACAAAAATTCCAAAAATATTATTTTCATTAATTAGCTTATTAATTTAATAATTAATTTAGTTTGATTTCTTTCTTAATTCAAAAACCAAAAAAAAATCTTTTCATAAATAACAAAGGGTCAAAACCCTAAAACTTACGCCCGATTTAATTTCCCGCATGCGACTCTTGCTTACCGCGACATTTTGCAAAAACAAACGCAAAACGCAAACCAGCATTCCAAAAAATAGTCAGTTCTTTCCCACTGTATCACAACGACTTGGGCAAAAAAGGGTATCCCGGTGGACTTAAAACCTGAAAGGGAAGTCCAGGAAAAAATTAGGGATTAAAGCGTAACACTATGTCTCATTGGATCACCTTGCATCTAGACTTCGGTATCAACTATCAAGCTCGGACGACACTAATCAATCTGATCTACCTTCAACCAAGTAGCAAAGTGATGAGATGCTCGAGGACATAAAGGCAATAGCAGAATTGGAATCCAGTAGGGTTGTTCACATAGCTGTTTTGTTTTTCACAATTTGTGTAAATTCTATCCGCTCAGCGGCGTTCTCTTACTAGGACGTCAGCCTCTTGTACAAAAACGCCTATTTACAGGCCAAACTTCAAAGCCAATACAATTCATTTTCAAAGAAATTTCAAACTGTTTTTTCTTTATCTGTTTTGATTTGCAAAGAACGTCCAATGTTCATTTTTGATATATGCATTTGACATTAATTGCTGCTCATGAATATTTACATGCGAAACAAAAGACGATTACTAGTAATATCAGAGACAGGGGCAATAAGATTTGTCCAAGCTTTACAGTTGCTCTATCCGCCAAGGTACAACGGTAAATTCAGCTGAAGAATATGGATAAGATACTTTCACTCCCCACAGAGTAAGACAGTAATGATAGCTCTCCCCAGCTGAGACTTGCAACTATGAATGAATCGGTAATATTCTCCCCAAGCAGAGTTTATCTACCATTAGCACTAAAAAGGATTGATATCCCCGACAGTCTTAATATTCCCCAAAGGAATATAAGAATGCTCCCCGACAGAGTACGAGATATCTCCAGTGGAGTTAAAATTTTCCAGCGTAGTCTGAAAAAGCTTCCCCAATGGAGTTGGGAGAATCATCCCCAGTAGACTATGGAAGTTTATCCTCAGCGGAGTACAAAAATAAATCTCCCCAGCCAAGTTCAAAGGATCATTCCCAGCAGAACTCAAAGGATTATCCCCATAAGAGTCTAAAAGGATATTCCCAGAGAAGTCGCAACCAAAGATCATCCCCAGCGGATTTCTTTCCTTTCACAAACAGGAATTCAATCCCCAATAGGATTCAATATCACCAGCAATGATAATTCATCTCGACGGAATTTATCATTGGAATCTTCAGCAGAACATCTCTTCCCCACAGAGTAATCTCCTCATCAGTTTATTCCCCCAAAAGAGTCATCCTCTCCCGCAGGTTTATTCTCTTTGTTCGCCATTCCCAGGGGAAACGAAGAATCCATCTATATTCTTCAGCAACTATCCGAGAGTTATTTTCCCCAGCTAGAAACATTACATTTCCATACATCATGATACAGGCATATACGCATCATACCACACAATCTCATTTATTTTAAGAGCATCATTGCTTGATATATATCATGCATTTCATACATCATGACATTGCATATGACTAACTCTTTACCTTTTCAGGAAAAGACGAATCAATAAACACTGTTGACTACTTATATGACCTGGTAGTCCCCTCAAAAACTACATCTATTGAGGGCTATTTCAGCAGATTCCTCAGAAAGACGCTCTCGCAAGACTTTCGTCTGGTTCAGTTAAATCGATTCTAAGATTTTTCTGATTCTTATTCCAGTCAAAGTTAATCCAAGACCTTCTCTGGTTCAGTCAGATCGACGCTAAGATCTCCCTGATTCTTATTCCAGTTAAAGATATTCCAAGACTTTCGTCTAGTTTAGTTAAATCGATTCTAAGATTTTTCTGATTCTTACCCAGTCAAAGTTAATACAAGACCTTCTCTGGTTCAGTCAAATTGACGCTAAGATCTCCCTGATTCTTATTCTAGTTGAATATATTCCAAGACTTTCGTATGGTTTAGTTAAATCGATTTTAAGATTTTTCTGATTCTTACCCAGTCAAAGTTAATCCAAGACCTTCTCTGGTTCAGTCAGATCGACGCTAAGATCTCCCTGATTCTTATTCCAGTTGAAGATATTTCAAGACTTTTGTCTGGTTCAGTTAAATCGATTATAAGATTCTTCTGATTCTTATACAATCAAAGTTAATCCAAGACCTTCTCTGGTTCAGTCAGATCGACGCTAAGATCTCCCTGATTCTTATTCCAGTTGGAGATATTCCAAGACTTTCGTCTGGTTCAGTTAAATCGATTCTAATATTTTTCTGGTTCTTATCCAGTCAAAGTTAATCCAAGACCTTCTCTGGTTCAGTCAGATCGACGCTAAGATCTCCCTGATTCTTATTCCAGTCGAAGGTACTCCAAGACTTTCTCACTGGTTCAGATAAATCTCTCAACGGTTTATTCTGATTCGTTTTCTATTAAAATCAATTTCAGACCTCCTATCAACAATATCTAAATGGCATCTGTAAGCCCATTCCCGACATCACGATGCTGATACCACTTCATGCGAGTGCAAATTTCTGGGCACTCTAGTGTTCAATCATCTTCCACCTTCGGATCACGAAAGGCACGAAAGCCAATCTATATCCTCAGGTTTAAGAAGATTGAATAGGGGCAGATGTTGTACCCCAAAATTTGCCTTTTAATATTTCTCAAAACATTGCAAGAAAAATCTCCAAGTTGCTCGAGTTTGTTCAAGAGTGGGTCAGACAAATCATCTCCTAAGGCAGTCAACCCCAAATTAGGGTTTTGTATTGCATCAAGATCCTTGATTCCAAATGACCTCAAATTCTCCCTAATGTCCTAATATGTTCTCAAGGTCATCCATGTCAAATTTCAAGCCTTGTAGAAGAAGTTTGCTCAGTCAATTGCTCAAAGGGTCCAAAAATCGACTATGCTAGGGCAAAAGTCACCTGTGACCCAAATACAGTCAAACCTCAAGATTTTTTGGAAACATTCTCATTTTGAAGTATATTTAACCATTTGATCAAGGGTTGATCATGATTCATCAAGGATTTTTCAAAATTCATCAAGACTCAAAAGTTGCTAAATTAGGGTTTTGTAGGAAAAGTCAACTCAACTTTGACCAAACATAACTTTCTCATAATTTATGAGAAATGACCCATCCAAAGCTAATTTTCAAGAGGATGAAATTTTCTACAATCCATCTTCATACCCCAAGATCATAAAATTCACTCACAAGAAGTTATAAATTTGGACATTATAGGTCATTTTTGAAAGTCAACAAAAACACATTTTTTGCCAAAGCTTATAACTTGAGCATGGAATATCAAAATGAGATGAGACCAAAAGGGTTGGTTATAGGACATCCCTAGCTTTCTAAAAAATCAAAGAAAACTTCCAAAAGTGCAAAATTGAAGAAGTTATGCATTGTTTAAGTTGGGCATTTTTACAAAATTACCAAAAGTCAACTATCCCCAAAACTTCAAATTTTGTCGAATGGGCCCATTCTTTTCCACTTGATTTGAACTTTCCAAATTGAACACGTGTTCTAGTTTCAGCCTTGTGTCCATTTATTAATTTTATTATTTTTATTTGATTTTTTATTGAATTATTTCATTTTTAATCAAATTAAATCAAATTAAATCCAAATATTGATTGCTTGATATCTTTTTGGCTATTTCAGGACTGAATCATCATCATCAAGGGTATCAAACTCGTATCAAGCATTCCATGTGCAAAAAGATTGAGTTTTGACAATTTTGGAAGGTTTAGTAATGGTGAATCAAATCAAATCCCATGGCATTGATGTGCAAAGATTCAAGGCATATTTGTTAACCTAATACATTCTATCATACATAAGGAAGCTTAAGGCACAATTACAATAGTTAGAGGCTGCAAGAACCAACCAAACAAAACTTGGAAAAAGTGACAAAAAGTTGGAGATCAAAATCAAGCTTGGAGGCATTTTCAGAAGCAAAACTCAATACCAATCGATTGTTGGAGGTTCACAGAGTCAAAACCAATCCCTAGCAAGCCTCCATACACGCTCAAACGCATTGTAAGTGACACACGGTCCCCCTCTGAATTTGATTTCGTATTTCAAAATCCATGCATCATTACAAGAAATCAATGGTATATTTGTAACCACCAGATAATTTCCAAGCTTTTCATATTATTTGATTTCGTTTATCTGCTCTGTGGTGCAAAACGCCATTGTTAGGGTTTTTCCTCTTGGATTAGGGTTTTTCATTACAGGTAAAATTAGCCCCATTAATGGCCATGGACGTGACCGGGAGGGGAAGACGAATGCAACCATGGTCTTGGGTGGAGTTTATATGGCCTGAGATGAGTTTTTGGAACGACCTAGGCATTTAGCTGCGGATTCAAATCCGCATGTAATTTCTTTGCAGGCCTGAGGACAGGGATGACAACGTGTCTCCCTCTGATTGGACCTTTCAAATTTTCGCGCACTTTTTTTATTTTCTGGCATATTAGCCCATTATCTCTTATTATTATTATTGCTTAATGTATTAACAACTAAAGCACATTGGCCTAGTGGAAGCAAGCGTTGGCAGTCATGTGCAGGACCTGGGTTCGAATCCCAGGTCCCCCATATGCTTTGTTATATTTTTTCTTCAGGTAATCATGTGCTGATCCAAGCGTGAGGTCTATCATGCACTCTCAAACATTCAATGGACAGATGGCCATAGGCCAGATCTGATGGCCAAGAGATGATGGTCCATCGTGGACCAAGTCAACCAGCGCGCAGGGAATCCAGGAAAGTCAATGCAGGGCCAGCTCATTTAGGCCACAGAATTACTAAGCAAACCTCCAAATCAGGCCCAAACCTCCTATCTCTTTCTATTTCTTTTATTTAATTTTATTTGTTTTATTATTTTTATTTAATCAATTAACCAATCAATTTTTTTCTTTATAAAAATAAAACCAAAAAATATTTTTCTTCATTAAAACCAAATTTTAATTTTTATTAATAAATACTAATTATATTAATTTAGTTTTAATTAGGATAACTTTAATATATTTTGTAAATAATCAAATTAACTTAGACATAACTAGGTTTTTATTAACATTGATCAATTTTATTTTCTTTCTTTAAATAACACAAAAACTCAAAAATATTTATTTTTATTAATTAGTTTAATTAATTTAATTTAATAATTAATTTAGGATAGTTTATTTCTTAATTCAAAAATAACCAAAAAAAAATCTTTTTTTAATAACAAAAGGGTCAAAACCCTAGAACTCGCATTCGATTTAATTTCCCGCACGCGATCCATTTATTTCAATATTGTATTTGTTCCCGGAATGTAATAGATAATTAGGACTATTTTTATCACTTTATTTATTTTTTCGCATTTAAATTTCAAAGGGTTGCTTTTGGCGATGTAAATACCCGACGCCTTGTAATTTAATTTCCGCAATTTATTTTCCGCAAAATATAACTATTAGATGTTTGATAATAGGAATGCATGAAAAGAATGAATGTTTAACCTAAAATCAATCTAGATAACCATTAACATGTACAAAGACAAAAAACTGAAAACAACACACTCGCACATGCGCACTCTTACGGTACACCCCACTTGGTTGCCTTCGTACGCGGTCATTGAGCATAGGTTGTTTTAGAGGTCGCCATCTTGTCCAAAGATCATAGTCGCCTCGAAACGGTTGCCTCGGATATTGTTGCTTCAAAACAAATGATCTAAGACATTAGGGTTACCGCTAAGGCGTCCTAACATTGCTTTAGTGACCGTAAGTCCCTAAATTCGAATTGACCCTAAAACTCCAACGACGGTGCTACCTACTCATTAATAGTAGGATAATATTGTCTAAAGGAAAATTGCATAGAACGATTCCTTTTTCGAGTAGGTATATGGTTCTTAAGTACTTGCTCTTTCAAAACAAAACAAATTTTCACACTTACACTCCTTGTCAAACAAAAACTTCTTCAAACCCACAAACACAAAGAAAGCAATTTTTGAAAACAATATGAGCAAGTACCTAAGAGCCCATGGATAACCATGGATAGAAAGGGTGCTAACACCTTCCCTTTCTATAATCTACCCCCCGAACCCGAGAAATATCTCGAAAAAGGAATTTTTTTGTGCTTTTTTCCTTTCCTTGTTGGATAAAATAAAAGCCGGTGGCGACTCTTGCTTACCGTGACATTTTGCGAAAACAAACGCAAAACGCAAACCAGCATTCCAAAAAATAGTCAGTTCTTTCCCACTGTATCACAACTGCATTTGCTTAAGCGGCTGTAGTAATATAGTGTTATCAAAAATATAATTTCCAGTAGTGTGGAGATTCCTATTAAAAAGACTATAGATGAATAGGAAGATAAGGCTCCATCTTCTAGTGCTAGTGAAAGATAGACAACCTACTGTAGTTCTCGATTATCATTTGACTAGTTCTTTAACGTGTGTAGTGATACATACTTTGAATGTAGCTGAAAGGTTGCAAGACTTAGAAAAAAGACCTTTAAGGAAGCATTTGAAAGCAAATAGATTCAAAAGTTGAAGGTGAAGAAGTGAAAAACACAAGAAGGGGGGGGGGGGGGGGGGGTTGAATTGAAAACTTGAAATCAAAAGCACAATGACACAGTATTTTTATCCTGGTTCGTTTGATCTCAAACTACTTCAGTCCACCCGTCAAGGTGATTTTGCCTCTCTCCAACGAGGTCTTAATCCACTAATCTCAAAAGGATTACAATCACTAATTTAACAACTGTTAAAGTCTTCTTGAGTACAACCACAATCCGGTTAATCTCAAGAAACATTTTTTTAATCAAATAAACAAGAGTACTGTGTGTTGTTGTTTTTCTTTACAAAAATTGTTATCACAACTGTGATAATTTAAACAAAATGAGAGCGTGGAAATATGATAAGTATGCTTGCAGGTTTTTGAATTCTCGTGAATAAAATTGGCAAAATCGTTACCGATTTGATCACTGAGTTTGTTTATATAGGCAATGGATTCCCGTTGACCATTAAGCATGATAAATGTCATTAACTCAGTTTCCATTTGGAGCAAATCCTGTCTGAAAGAAGCCGTTGTAATTGATGCAGTCTTGAATGAATAATAACACTTCAGAATCTTTTCATCCTTGCCTGCTGCTGATGCTTCAACACATTGATGACTTAGTTTATTATGCTCTTATTCAAAATCAGAGTTTACTCCACTTAAGCGCAAGTTCTGGTCATCAATCTTCAGCGTAAATTCTGATTGCTTCAGCGTGTAGCTTCTACAGCTAATCTTCTGATACTGCTTTGGTCAGAGCTTCTGTATACACAATACCATAATTTTTAGGGTGCATATTTGTTCTTTGTATTTGTTATCATCAAAACTCTAACTAAGAGTTGTAGAATCAAACTATGTTCTAACAATCTCCCCCTTTTTGATGATGACTGTTGTACCCCAAAATTTGCCCTCCCATATTCTTCAAGAAATTGCCAAGTCAAGCTTCAAAATTCCCCAAGGGTTGCACAGTTCAAAGGCCTCCTAAACAGTCAAAATTAGGGTTTTGGTTCTGATCAAGAAAATGAAGTTTCCAAAGGTCCAATCAAGTCCCACATGCCTACAAATATGGTCAAGCATCCTCATATCAAGTTTCAAGACTTTCAGCACAAAATTGCACAGTCAAAAACCCTAATTGCACTACAGTCAACTGTAGGGGTAAAATGGTCATTTGACAGTCAAAAGTTCAAATTTTTGGTCAACATCTCATTTGGAAGCCACAAACATCATTTTATCAATGCTTGATCATGATTCTCAAAGCTTGGCTCAAAAATCATCAAGATGCAAAAGTTTCCTTATTTGGACAGCTGAAAAAGTCAACTGTAAATTGACCAGGGCATAACTTTCACATGGATTATCAGAAAAATTCCATCCAAAGCTCATTTTGAAGAGAAAGACATTTCCTACAACTCCTCTTCACACTTCAAGTCCAAGAAATGCTCTCACAAAAAGTTATCAATTTCAACATTATAGGTCATTTTCAAAAGTCAACAAAAAGGGACTTTAAGTCAAAGGCCATAACATGAGATTGGTAAATCAAAATGACATGGGACCAAAGGCATTGGTTATAGGACTCAAAGACCTTTCCAAAATGTCCAAGAACATGAGCAAAGCTTAAAAATTGAGCAAGTTATGCCTTGTGGAAGTTGGGAAATGTTTGGGTATTTTGAAAAGTCAACATTGATTCAAATGACCTAAAATTGCTAATGGGCCTATTTTCCTTCCACAATTCATCATCCAAGGCATGGGCACGACCATTAGGCCCAAAGGGAAGTTTTTCTCCATTTTTATTTATTTATTTGGATTTTTTATTATTAATAATTCATTTAAATTAATTAAATACATGGAAAATACTAAACCTAATTCATCAAATCTTTTTGTACATGTAATAGGTTCAAAAATTCGTGCATAATCAAATATGGAAAGATTTGAAGAGAATTGGTCATGATTGGTACAAAATAGCATGGAAAATATTGGAAAAAGATCTTGAAAAATCAAATCTCAAAAACCATGAATGCAAAGGATTTTGATCAAGTTTTTTGACCTAATTCATTCATACTTATACAAAGAATCAAGACCTAATGCAGAAGACCACGAAGCTGCGCATAAAACTCCATTATCAAACTCAAATTTTTTGGCAAAAATTCCAAATCTGAAAACCTATTTGCAGGTCGATTCAAGCCAAGAAACTTATCCTATTGCCTTCAAAAGACATCAAGCAACGTGCCTGGATCAAGAACACAGTCTCTAACCCTTTGAATCATTGTACAGAAGTCCAACTTTTCTCACTTTTTTTCATAATCGTATTTTACAGTTTAAGCATATTCATTGCATTTTGTTCATGAATTCTTGTTAATTAGTTGATTCTGAAGCTAACCATGTAGATGAATTGAGTTTTTATGCGCTATACAAGAAGTCACCATGGGCGATGTTTAGGGTTTTCAGAACCTCAAATTGGGTTTTTTTAATTAAGGAAAAATTGGCATCCAAGACTTAGACCATTGAATCAAGCATGGTTGGACGATCAGGAATCCACCCTCGCGCCTAATTTATGATGATCCCTGGGCTAGTCGCTATTTTTCAGAAACTAGCCTAAGGGAACATTTGAAAAAACCGTGGCCTATGTTTTTATGTTTCAGGAAAAATAAAACAATGAGGAAGATGACTCGGTGGCAGGCGATGGTTGGCTGGTTTAAAATTTCGCGCTAAAAAGCACTAACGCATGTTTTTATTCTTATAATATTTGTTTGTTCTTTATTATACAGAAAGCGCGCTTGGTACGATTGGCAAGGCATGTGTGTGTTAACGTTCAAGACCTGGGTTCGAGCCCCAGGTCCTCACCCCCCTTCATATTATTTTCTATTAAATGTTCCCATGCAGTTTCAGCCTGAAGGAGCACCCTATGTCCATACAATCTGGCCATCCACGTGCCCATGGAGATGGATCAAACGGCCACAATCTGAAGCGCACCATGGACTGTAGTCAACTACCTCACACCCTAGTGCCAAAGTCAACGAGGCTTAAGGAATTGGGCCCTAAATTGCTGGGCTTCACCTCCAAAATTAGGGACAGACCCCCTAGGTTTGCAAACTTTTTCATTCATTCTTTTTTTTTTGTTTTCTTTCTTTCTTTTAATTATTGTTCTTTTTAATTAATTATTTTTCATAAAAACACAAAACACATAAAAATCAGAAAAGGCGAAAAAATAATAAATATTTTTATTTTAGTATTTTGTAAATAAATTCATAAATTAACTAGTTTTAAATTAGGTTTTAATTTTAACTCTTTTAATAAAAATCTAAAAAATATAGAATTAGGGTTATGATAATTTTTATTCCTTTTTATTTTTCTTTCATAATAATTAAAATATTAAATATTTATTTTTGTAATTAAATTGCATGTAAATTAATTAGGGTTAATTTTAGGTTAAAACTTAATCTTCCTTTTTTTAATAAATTAAAAAACAACTAGAATTAGGGTTAGCATTTATTTTAATTAGTTCTTTTTTCATTAAAACCAAAAAATACCAAAAAAACAATTTCTTTTCTTTTTTATTAATTAATTCCATCATTTAATTTAATTTTGCAAAAAGGGTCCAACGCCCTTGTTTAATTCTTATTTAATTCGCGTGCTTATTTCTTTTTCGTTCAATATTTATGTATCTCTCCCAAGGCCTTGTAAATTAATTTCTCGCACTTTAATTCCCATTATGTCTTTATTTTTCTGCCAAATCGGGTCCTGGATTAATTTTGGCGATGTCGACCCGCGCCTTTTGTAATAGCTTTAGAACTTTACTTTTCTCGCAATTTTTTAACTGTTAATCAATGCATGCAAGAATGAATGACAAAATAAAAACAAACGCGTAGATCACCCATGACATGAACAAGATAAATATCTGAAAACGACACACAAATCACACACCACCCCTAGGGTACGCCTCACTGTTGCCTTGCCTCGAAAGGTGATCGTCGAGTAAAGGACGTTTTAGTAAGTCCTCATGATCCAGGAACCTGGCATGAGGGTAGCTTCTAAGGTGTCTTCCCATTGCTCTGGTGATCACCATGTCCCGAACCTTCGAATTGACCCGAACACCTCCAACGGTGGTGCTACCTACCTCTCAATGGTGGGATGGCACTACTTTAAAGGACATTTACACAGACGAATTCCTTAGGGTAGGTAGATGACTCTAGATACTTGCTCTAATTTCAAACAAAAATTCAAAAATACTTTTCACACCAACACATTTTCAAAAGGCTTTCGAAAGCATCTTTTCAAACACTCTTGAGGACCGATACAAGAGTCGAACTGGAATTTTCAAAGAAACTTTTTAAAACCCACAGTTGAAAAGCAAACAAACCATTTTTGAAAACACAAGTGAGCAAGTATCTAAGAGCCCATGGATAACCATGGATAGAAAGGGTGCTAACACCTTCCCTTTCTATAACCTACCTCCCGAACCGAGAGCAATCTCTATAAGGAATTTTTCTGTGCTTTTGTCCTTTCCATTTGGAGAAAATAAAAGACAGTGGCGACTCTTGCTTCCGCGACATTTCGCGAACCAGCGTTAAACAGTCAGTTCCATATCCACCGATCACAGAACTGGCGACTCTGCTGGGGATAAAACTTAAAGTGAGGTGTACCTTAGGGCTAGTTCATAACTGTGTTTTCAATTGTCTGAATTGTTTGCTTTAAAGTTGTGGGTACTGTCTTGGGAGTTCTATAGATCCTAACCCGGATCTGGGGGATACCTTCTTAGAAAGTAGCAACAAGGCTGTGAGGGAACTGTGTGGGGTATACCGACATGGTTGAAGCAGTCTGCTACGTTGATGTGGCACTTTGGTGTGTACCGGTAACCCTTGAGTTCAGTCAAGGAGAGTACGGGGCCTCCGCGTGGTGTCATGAAGCATCAACAGACCTTAGGAACCTTAATGGAACTATCTTGGCCTCTTTAGGGTAGTGAGATAACTGACTTTGGTGCAGTCCGAGGTTGGTTGATACTCGATACTACACTCAATTGAGGGTTGCTTTCCTGGAATATTTCGGTCGCCAATTCAGTGGCTAAATCGAAACAATGAACAATGAAAGCAATCCCGTGATATTGGGACCCTTAGAACCCGGTTACTTCTAATAGGACAGGTTGAGCCCACCAACTTCAAGAGGGTAATACCCAGACCCCATGCTGGCCTTAAACTCTAAGGGCTTCTCTTGTGTGACTTGTGTGCCTTCGTACTTGACTACTTGCATGCTTGTTATCTGACACATGAATTACTTGCAGGTCTTGTTTATAGTCCTTAATTGGGACTCATAACAGGGTTTACTAAGTCTCTTGCAGGTTTTGTTTATAGCCCTTAATTGGGACTCATAACAAAGTATACTGAGTTTCTTGCAGGGTTTGTTTATAATCCTTAATTGGGACTCATAACAGGGTTTACCTACATCACCCCATGCATAGCATGACATCATACCATTGCATACATCCTAACCCATTTCAAGGATCTCAAGGGCTTGTGATGCAGGTCATGATGAATCAAACATCTAGCAAGGGGCAAAGAGGATTTATTCTCCCCTAGCCAAAGTTGTCAGAGGCTATGACCCATTTGATATGGTGAGCTTTGACTCCTGAAGAAGGTTCCCCTAGCCAAGGTTGTTTGGAAAGCAAAATAAGGTTGATGACTTGAGTCAGGGGCTATGACCCACTTGATATGGTGAGCCTTTGACCCTTGGAAGAAAGACTCTCAACAAATATGAAGTTTCTTTCAATCAAGCTACCGGATCCAAATGCTAACCAATTTTCTTGTTTACCCCGCGAGGTCCTTGAAAACATAACATGCATGTCATACTCATCATTGCATAACAGGTATCCTTGTTGCAGGTCACTTACCTTTCTCGCTGTTTATTTCAGCAATGGCTTCACAACAAGATAACCAGGACCTTCACGCTCAAGAGACTCAGTTCAGGGAAATCTTCCTAGGTCTATCCAAGGGGCAGGAAGAGTTGAGGACACTCCTCATGGGGAATCTGATCAGAAAGAGTCCTGAAGATGACAAGGACGAACAGCTGAAATGTCTACAAGCTGAGGTAGACACGCTGAAAACCCAGATGCTGGGGCAAAGGGCCCTCATTCAAGGTTTAGCTCAGGAGCAAGGAGAGCTGAGAGCCATGATCAGTCAGCTTCCTCAAGGCATGAAGCAACCAGCCCAAATCAGGGACCAGGTCATGGAACAGCTTCCAAGAGGGCAAAGGTCGGGTCCAATGAATAGACTTCTCCGAGTTGCTACTACTTCGCAGGTCCGACAACGACCTCGCCAAGAACAGCGGGTTGATCAGAACAGGTCGGGCGAGCCTAAGAGACAATTCGCCAACATCAACATGTCATGGTCACGGGCTTTGCAGCACATGTTAAGGATGAACCTGATTACGGTGATCAACCCTCCTGCAAATCCAAAGACTTCCTCTCCAAATCACAACCCAGAAGCAAGGTGCGCTTACCATTCTGGTAGCCCGGGGCACGATACTGAGGACTGTTGGGCATTGAAGTACAAGATTCAGAATATGATCGATGCTAAAGAGATCGAGTTCGAGCCCGCCGAGACTCCCAACGTGGTCACTGCTCCCTTGCCCAATCATGGCTAAGATTGGGAAATTTTTGTTCATTCGAATGTTCAAGTTGCAATTTTCTTGTGTTCAAACATTTACTCATGTTAAACTTTGTTATTTCATTAATGCATCGCATATGTCTGTTCTGAAACAATATATTCGTATTCACTAAATGCAAATTATTTTCATATTTTTTTTCTGATGTCAACTCTGGATCTAAAATTCTAAGCCTCTTGAGGGAGGATGACGAAAACGATACCGCTATCTTTACAGTATGCTTTTGAACAGACCCCGCTGATGAGGTACAGGCATTGTTTCAATTCCTAAACACTGGAGTTATAAGGATGATAATCCCTCGTCAACCCATCTGAGCCAAAGAAGTAGGAGTTTTTCTTTTCGAAATTTAAAACCCTTTATCATAACCTGGGGCAGGGTAGTTCTCTCAGTTGATCCAAGTGCATAACAAATGGCACCAAAAAGGTCCTTACAAAATAAACAAAAGACAGTGATGGTTACGAATAATCATAAAGACAGGCAGTCATTATCAAAAAATTCATAAATGAAAAGCCCATTAAGTCAAAACCCATGAAGGAGACTTACAAAACTGGGGCATCCCGCTGACTGTAATTCCAAAAAAGGAAACAGTTCAGGCAAAAAAAAAAGAAGGGGAATAACAAAAAAAAGAAAGAAAGAGGTCCTATAAACCCTCAACAAAAAAAGGAATGACTGCCTATTCAAAATAAATTGTCAACATCGGAATCATCACCGGAAAATCAGAGTAAAGACTCAAACAAGGTCTAACGTATGATCAACTGAGTTTAGGTTTGGAGAACATCACGAAGAGCGGGTGGGTACAAATAAAATTTGAGCCTTTATCCTTTGTTTCTTAAACCGTGAAACAGGCCACGTTATAACCCTCAAAAGTCTTAGCTGAAGCATGGGTTAGTTCGAAAGCATACTGTTACGAAAGGTATCCTGACTCCTTAAGGCCTACGGTACAATACGGAGTTGACATCACGTTTTACAAACAATCACTTGTTTTATGAAAAGAATGCATTTTCAAAATCTTCAAGACAGACTTAAGCTTTGCATTTTTAACATAACTTTGTTGGCATATGACTTTTTGTTTGAACAGCAGGGAAATTCGCACGACGAATGCCTAATGAACAGAAGCACTTCCCATCAAGGGGCATGATATGATCGTGGTCCATCATCTGGGGCAGTCCAATCAAGATTCGGAGAATCTCTCAAAGGCCAAATAGCCTGGGGCAAATCTCCACCTGAGTCACTTGGGGCATTCCAACAACGAATCTTGCCTGATCAAATACCTTCTGGTGGCATGACAAAACACTTCTAACAGGGGCAACTCCCTACTTTCTGAGAGCGTGGACATAGTCGAAAAGATACTACGCAAAATCAAAGACCCGCTAGGTTGACATACCTAGGCAAAAATTAGGGCTTCCCGGCGAACCAAAAGGGTTCGAGCAAAATGAAGGGATGAAATGAAAAATCTGTACACCCGGCAAGTCAAAAACCTGAAAAGGCGGCTTGAGCAAAAATGGGTATCCCGGTGGACTGAAAACCCGAAAGGGCGGTCCAGGCAAAAGTTAGGGATCAAAGCGTACGACTATGTCCTGGCATCTCGTCACTTGCCTACCAGAAGAGGAGTTGTCAATCGGCAGTCATCAAGCACCTCACAGGTCTTCCTCTCCCACCTCAGAAACAGGGGCAGTATGAGTTGTTTAAAGCAATCTAACTGTTCTATCCTCCAAGGTATCGAGGTAGGTTCAGCTAAAGAACATAACCGGTACGTCCTAATTCCCCAGAGTGAGCCAGCAGGTCAATACACTCTCCCCGAGCAAAGTTACAGCCAACCTTAAGGAAGTTGGGTATCCTCCAGCAGATCTCAACATTCCCCAGCAGCATACATAGTCCTAACAAGCATCCCCGGCATTCTTGGTCTAAAGATTGTTCCCCGGCGGCATATCAAATATTCAAAGGAATCACTTTCCCCGCAGTTCAAAACCTCCCCAGGAGAGTCCAATCCAGTCCCCCAGGAAAGTTGGAATCCATCTCCCCAAGAACTAAGCTTATCCCCAGTAGATTCTGGAAGCTTATCCCTCGCAGAACACGAATGCGTCTCCCGGCTTTATTCAAAGAGTTATTTCCTTACCAGGGTATAACTGGGTTATCCTCAACTGAAAGCCACAGAAAGATCGTCCCAGACGAAGTCTTCGTATCCCCAGCAAGTTATTATCAACAATTCAACGGAGTATCTCTCTCCCCACAGAGTATTGCTTCCCAGCAAGATCGCTAGAGTACTTTTCTCCCCGCAGAATATTCCATTCGCCAAGTTTATTCCCCGACGGAGTTATCTTCTCCTACCAGTATGCTTGCAACTATCATTCCCAGCGGAAGCAAAATCTATTCTTCAACATCAGCCCAGGATATGACTTCCCGGCACCCGTCAAGGATTTACTTTCCTAGACGAAAACATACATTCCTAAACATCACATACATCATTATAGCATGCATAGACGCATCATACAAATCTCATTTATATTGAGAACATCATCGCTTGATCCATATCATGCATTGCATAGGACTGACCTTTATCTTTCAGGAAGGATTCAGTTAAATTCTCAATCATATTTCAAGACCTTATCTGGTTCAGTTAATCGACTCCAAAGGTTTCTTATCCAGTCAAAGGCCTTCCCTGGTCCAGTTAAATCGACCCCAAACAAATTTTTCTGATAAAGATCCAGTTGAAGACATTCCAAGACCTAGACCGGTTCAGTTAATCGACCCTAAGATTCTCTGTTTCTTATCCAGTCCAAGGCCTTCTCTAGTCCAGCTAAATCGACCCCAAACAGATTTTTCTGATGAAGACTCAGTAGAAGTTATCCCAGGTTTTTCTCAAACGTCCGCTTTTGAGATTATAATTTCCTATGGTTCTCTCCCCAATGCTGCGGAGACGATAATTCCATTCCAGGTTTTTCTCAAACGTCCGCTTTTGAGATTATAATTTCCTATGGTTCTCTCCCCAATGCTGCGGAGACGATAATTCCATTCCAGGTTTTTCTCAAACGTCCGCTTTTGAGATTATAATTTCCTATGGTTCTCTCCCCAATGTTGCGGAGACGATAATTCCATTCCAGGTTTTTCTCAAACGTCCGCTTTTGAGATTATAATTTCCTATGGTTCTCTCCCCAATGCTGCGGAGACGATAATTCCATTCCAGGTTTTTCTCAAACGTCCGCTTTTGAGATTATAATTTCCTATGGTTCTCTCCCCAATGCTGCGGAGACGATAATTCCATTCCAGGTTTTTCTCAAACGTCCGCTTTTGAGATTATAATTGCCTATGGTTCTCTCCCCGATCCTGCGGAGATGGTAATTCCCACCAAGATTTTCTCAAATTGCTGTTGAGATTAAGGTCATCCAAGGTTCTCTTACCGTTCCTGTTGAGGTAGTAACCATCCCTGGTTCATTCATCACCCCTTGAAGATCCAGACTCATCTCCTGTAACCAGTCAGGACATGTCTATACAAAGCATCTGAAGACCAGCTCCTGCAACATGTCAGGTAATCATTTTTCTTTTGCAGGTACACAGGTTCTCGCTAAGGAATCTCTTACGCGATCAACATCCAGATGGCATCTATAAGCCCATCATCCTGTCCATCAAACTCTAAATGGCATCCATAAGCCCATTCCATCATCACACTGCTACTATGTGAGCGCAAATTTCTGGGCACTCTAGTGTTCAATCATCTTCCACCTTCGGATTACGAAAGGCGCGTCAGCCAATCTGCATCCTCAGGTCTAAGAAGATTGAACAGGGGCAACTGTTGTACCCCAAAATTTTCCCTCCCATATTCTTCAAGAAATTGCCAAGTCAAGCTTCAAAATTCCCCAAGGGTTGCACAGTTCAAAGGCCTCCTAAACAGTCAAAATTAGGGTTTTGGTTCTGATCAAGAAAATGAAGTTTCCAAAGGTCCAATCAAGTCCCACATGCCTACAAATATGGTCAAGCATCCTCATATCAAGTTTCAAGACTTTCAGCACAAAATTGCACAATCAAAAACCCTAATTGCACTACAGTCAACTGTAGGGGTAAAATGGTCATTTGACAGTCAAAAGTTCAAATTTTTGGTCAACATCTCATTTGGAAGCCACAAACATCATTTGATCAATGCTTGATCATTATTCTCAAAGCTTGGCTCAAAAATCATCAAGATGCAAAAGTTTCCTTATTTGGACAACTGAAAAAGTCAACTGTAAATTGACCAGGGCATAACTTTCACATGGATTATCAGAAAAATTCCATCCAAAGCTCATTTTGAAGAGAAAGACATTTCCTACAACTCCTCTTCACACTTCAAGTCCAAGAAATGCTCTCACAAAAAGTTATCAATTTCAACATTATAGGTCATTTTCAAAAGTCAACAAAAAAGGACTTTAAGTCAAAGGCCATAACTTGAGATTGGTAAATTAAAATGACATGGGACCAAAGGCATTGGTTAGAGGACTCAAAGACCTTTCCAAAATGTCCAAGAACATGAGCAAAGCTTAAAAATTGAGCAAGTTATGCCTTGTGGAAGTTGGGAAATGTTTGGGTATTTTGAAAAGTCAACATTGATTCAAATGACCTAAAATTGCTAATGGGCCTATTTTCCTTCCACAATTCATCATCCAAGGCATGGGCACGACCATTAGGCCCAAAGGGAAGTTTTTCTCCATTTTTATTTATTTATTTGGATTTTTTATTATTAATAATTCATTTAAATTAATTAAATACATGGAAAATACTAAACCTAATTCATCAAATCTTTTTGTACATGTAATAGGTTCAAAAATTCGTGCATAATCAAATATGGAAAGATTTGAAGAGAATTGGTCATGATTGGTACAAAATAGCATGGAAAATATTGGAAAAAGATCTTGAAAAATCAAATCTCAAAAACCATGAATGCAAAGGATTTTGATCAAGTTTTTTGACCTAATTCATTCATACTTATACAAAGAAGCAAGACCTAATGCAGAAGACCACGAAGCTGCGCATAAAACTCCATTATCAAACTCAAATTTTTTGGCAAAAATTCCAAATCTGAAAACCTATTTGCAGGTCGATTCAAGCCAAGAAACTTATCCTATTGCCTTCAAAAGACATCAAGCAACGTGCCTGGATCAAGAACACAGTCTCTAACCCTTTGAATCATTGTACAGAAGTCCAACTTTTCTCACTTTTTTTCATAATCGTATTTTACAGTTTAAGCATATTCATTGCATTTTGTTCATGAATTCTTGTTAATTAGTTGATTCTGAAGCTAACCATGTAGATGAATTGAGTTTTTATGCGCTATACAAGAAGTCACCATGGGCGATGTTTAGGGTTTTCAGAACCTCAAATTGGGTTTTTTTAATTAAGGAAAAATTGGCATCCAAGACTTAGACCATTGAATCAAGCATGGTTGGACGATCAGGAATCCACCCTCGCGCCTAATTTATGATGATCCCTGGGCTAGTCGCTATTTTTCAGAAATTAGCCTAAGGGAACATTTGAAAAAACCGTGGCCTATGTTTTTATGTTTCAGGAAAAATAAAACAATGAGGAAGATGACTCGGTGGCAGGCGATGGTTGGCTGGTTTAAAATTTCGCGCTAAAAAGCACTAACGCATGTTTTTATTCTTATAATATTTGTTTGTTCTTTATTATACAGAAAGCGCGCTTGGTACGATTGGCAAGGCATGTGTGTGTTAACGTTCAAGACCTGGGTTCGAGCCCCAGGTCCTCACCCCCCTTCATATTATTTTCTATTAAATGTTCCCATGCAGTTTCAGCCTGAAGGAGCACCCTATGTCCATACAATCTGGCCATCCACGTGCCCATGGAGATGGATCAAACGGCCACAATCTGAAGCGCACCATGGACTGTAGTCAACTACCTCACACCCTAGTGCCAAAGTCAACGAGGCTTAAGGAATTGGGCCCTAAATTGCTGGGCTTCACCTCCAAAATTAGGGGCAGACCCCCTAGGTTTGCAAACTTTTTCATTCATTCTTTTTTTTTTGTTTTCTTTCTTTCTTTTAATTATTGTTCTTTTTAATTAATTATTTTTCATAAAAACACAAAACACATAAAAATCAGAAAAGGCGAAAAAATAATAAATATTTTTATTTTAGTATTTTGTAAATAAATTCATAAATTAACTAGTTTTAAATTAGGTTTTAATTTTAACTCTTTTAATAAAAATCTAAAAAATATAGAATTAGGGTTATGATAATTTTTATTCCTTTTTATTTTTCTTTCATAATAATTAAAATATTAAATATTTATTTTTGTAATTAAATTGCATGTAAATTAATTAGGGTTAATTTTAGGTTAAAACTTAATCTTCCTTTTTTTAATAAATTAAAAAACAACTAGAATTAGGGTTAGCATTTATTTTAATTAGTTCTTTTTTCATTAAAACCAAAAAATACCAAAAAAACAATTTCTTTTCTTTTTTATTAATTAATTCCATCATTTAATTTAATTTTGCAAAAAGGGTCCAACGCCCTCGTTTAATTCTTATTTAATTCGCGTGCTTATTTCTTTTTCGTTCAATATTTATGTATCTCTCCCAAGGCCTTGTAAATTAATTTCTCGCACTTTAATTCCCATTATGTCTTTATTTTTCTGCCAAATCGGGTCCTGGATTAATTTTGGCGATGTGGACCCGCGCCTTTTGTAATAGCTTTAGAACTTTACTTTTCTCGCAATTTTTGAACTGTTAATCAATGCATGCAAGAATGAATGACAAAATAAAAACAAACGCGTAGATCACCCATGACATGAACAAGATAAATATCTGAAAACGACACACAAATCACACACCACCCCTAGGGTACGCCTCACTGTTGCCTTGCCTCGAAAGGTGATCGTCGAGTAGAGGACGTTTTAGTAAGTCCTCATGATCCAGGAACCTGGCATGAGGGTAGCTTCTAAGGTGTGTTCCCATTGCTCTGGTGATCACTATGTCCCGAACCTTCGAATTAACCCGAACACCTCCAACGGTGGTGCTACCTACCTCTCAATGGTGGGATGGCACTACTTTAAAGGACATTTACACAGACGAATTCCTTAGGGTAGGTAAATGACTCTAGATACTTGCTCTAATTTCAAACAAAAATTCAAAAATACTTTTCACACCAACACATTTTCAAAAGGCTTTCGAAAGCATCTTTTCAAACACTCTTGAGGACCGATACAAGAGTCGAACTGGAATTTTCAAAGAAACTTTTTAAAACCCACAGTTGAAAAGCAAACAAACCATTTTTGAAAACACAAGTGAGCAAGTATCTAAGAGCCCATGGATAACCATGGATAGAAAGGGTGCTAACACCTTCCCTTTCTATAACCTACCTCCCGAACCGAGAGCAATCTCTATAAGGAATTTTTCTGTGCTTTTGTCCTTTCCATTTGGAGAAAATAAAAGACGGTGGCGACTCTTGCTTCCGCGACATTTCGCGAACCAGCGTTAAACAGTCAGTTCCAGATCCACCGATCACAGACAAAAACTAGAATTTTCAATTAAAAATAAAGAACAAAAGGTTTAAGAGAAACTCCCCCTGAGTTGATTACTTCCCTTAAGTTCTTTCTCATTAGGGTTTAGCTGCATCTCCTATCAGAATTTTGTACCTGTTCAAACTTTTCAGAAGGTAGAGGTTAAGTAATTCAGAATGTTTGAGACTTTTGTCTCGGTAAACCATTATTGAAAATATCTTACTACAAAAACTATAATTTTCAATTAAAAATAAAGAACAAAAGGTTTAAGAGAAACTCCCCCTAAGTTGATTACTTCCCTTAAGTTCCTTCTCATCAGAGTTTAGCTGCATCTCCTATCAAAATTTTGTACCTATTCAAACATTTCAGAAGGTAGAGGTTAAGTAATTCAGAATGTTTGAGACTTTTGTCTTGGTAAACCATTATTGAAAATATCTTAATTTCTCCCCCGTTTTTGTCATGTATCAAAAAGGCAATAAAATCATAGCCAAAAGAGATGAATTATATTTAAACATAATGCAATGACAAGTTTCAGAAGCAAAGAGGTAAAAATAAAAGTTACAGATAAACAATTTTAAAATAAAATCTAAGAAGGAGGGGGAAGACGTGTGAACAACGCTTCCAGCAAGCTCTTGATCTGAGAATTGGACTCTTCTTGCTTTCCCAGAATGCCTCTGATTTCCTTTGTAGCGTCTTCTTGTTTACCCAGAATACTCAATGTGTTGATTTCCTGAGCCTCCGTCAAATGTTCTATCAGCCTATTCTCTGTTAGAATATCTGATATCAGCCTTCCTAAGGGAATCCAATCCCTCTTGGTCCTTTCGTCTTCTCTGGTTTCCTTCACACTTGTTCTGAGATGGTTGAAGAGCAATTGTGGAAGATTTACCTTTGTCCTCTTAGAAATGAAATAGATCAGAAATTGTTGATCAATATTGATATAGTCTGGAGAGCTTGTAGGCTTCCTGTGGTGGATGCATCCCAGAATGATTTTGGCCCAGATTCTGTGATGATCCTTCAAATCTCTGATTTTACTGGAGGTTTATCCAGAAGTAAAAATTTCCTTTGCAATTGATCTTAGGTCATAACATCTCTCATCCATGTCAATGCATCTGACACAACCACTGTTGTATCCAAGAAGCTTTGCAATAAGGTCTTCAGTAATCACAATTTTCTTCCCCATGACATAAGAAGTAACCTGATGATTTGATGAAGAAGCATCCAGAATTCTTTGACAAGAATGGGAAATGTTGGACCAACCAGACGGTCAAAAAACCTGTTCCAACCTTGAGCAGTCACGTCTTCATAGAGATTGAACCCATTTTCTTGAAGACTCCCAAAATCAACAATCAGTTCAGAGAGAACTTCCAGATTATCAATAGGTGTGAGGAGCATTCTATGGGGTTCTTCATACTGTTCCGTTGAAGCAGATTCATGAGCACTGACATTTGAGAGACTTGATGAAGCCATTGTTCACACGGGATTTTGAAGAAGATGAGGAGGATTTTTGAAAGCAACAACTTGAAACGAGAGAAAATATTGATGAGAGTAAAAGTGAATGAATGTAAAAAGTAATTTTGAGTTTAAATAGGTTTCTTGAAAACGTAAGCAGTAAGAAAAAGAAAAATTAGTCATGATTATATGCATTAATGACACCTGATTTTAGGGGATTTAGAAAGATACTGAACGGTTACCGCTTACAAGTGTTTCAATGCATCCAATCAGCGCCTTGATCCCTTCAGAAATTGAACGCGTGTTCAGCTTCAAAAGGTAGCAGGTGAGAGGATGACGCGTGTTTGATGTTGTGAACTGCACGCCTCTATCCTTGAAATGAAACATTCAGATCTTCCTGGATAGATTCTGATGCAATCTGTACTTCTAAACTCTGAAGACAAGTTGATCAGTTGTTCACAGAAAATAATAAAATAATAAAGTTCTGAGGGTTAAGATATAAATAAAACATTTTATTCTGGGCATAGCTTCATGCTGAGATGTTTTAGAATGAAGTTAAACCTATCTTCAGAAAGAGGTTTTGTAAATACATCAGCCCATTGATGGTCTGTGTCAATAAATTTTAAGCTAAGAATTCCTTTCTGAATATAGTCCCTAATAAAATAATGTTTTATTTCTATATGCTTAGCCCTAGAATGTAAAATAGGATTCTTACTGAGACATATAGCAGAAGTGTTGTCACAGAGGATGGGAATGTTACTCTCAAATATGTTGAAGTCTTTAAGTTGACTTTTCATTCAGAGCATTTGCGTGCTACATCCAGCAGCTGCTATGTACTCAGCTTCTGTTGTTGATAGTGCTATTGTGGAATGTCTCTTGCTGGTCCATGAGATCAGATTTTCTCCCAAAAACTGGCAGCTTCCAGAAGTTCTTTTACGTTCTACTCTGTCTCCAGCGAAGTCAGCGTCACAATATCCTACTAAGCTGTAATCATTTGATTTTCTATAAAACAAACCCAGATTAGTAGTACCTTTCAGATACTTGAAAATTTGCTTAACTGCTGTTAAGTGAGTTTCTCTAGGATCTGATTGGAATCTAGCACATAAGCAAAAACTAAATAAAATGTCAGGCCTTGAAGCTGTCAGATAGAGGAGAGAACCAATCATACTTCTGTAGACCTTCTATTCTACCTTTTTACTTACCTCTTCCTTTTCCAAAATGCACGTGGGATGCATTGGAACCTTTGAGGGCTTACATTCTAAGAGACCAAATTTCTTCAGAAGTTCTCTGACATATTTGCTCTGATGAATGTAAGTTCCTTCTGGAGTTTGGTTTATCTGAATGCCCAGAAAGAATTTGAGTTCCCCCATTTAGCTCATCTCAAACTCTGCCTGCATGCATTTAGAAAACTCTCTTCCCAGAGAGGGTTTAGTAGACCCAAAGATGATGTCATCAACATAAATTTGACATACTAAAATGTCATTCTTAATTGTCTTACAGAATAAGGTTGTGTACACTTTCCCTCTGGTGAATTCCTTTTCTAATAGGAAGTTACTTAGTCTTTCATACCAAGCTCTGGGAGCTTGTTTCAGACCATAGAGTGACTTCTTTAGTTTGAAAACATATTCTGGGTGTTTGGAATTCTCAAACCCAGGGGGTTGGTGCACATATACCTCTTCTTCTATATAGCCATTTAAGAATGCACTTTTGACATCCATCTGATACAGAGTGATGCCATTATTTACAACAAATGATATTAAAAGTCTGATAGATTCTAACCTGGCGACTGGAGCAAAGGTTTCTGTATAGTCTATCCCCTTTTTCTGACTATAACCTTGTGCTACCAGTCGTGCTTTGTTTCTGATGGCTTCTCCTTGCTCGTTCAGTTTGTTTCTGAACACCCACTTTGTTCCAATGACATTGAATCCTTTTGGTTTGGGAACCAGATCCCATACGTCATTTCTGGTGAATTGATTCAATTCCTCCTGCATTTCCAGAATCCAGTCATTGTCCAGAAGCGCTTCATCAATTGTTGTTGGTTCAATCAGAGAGACCAGCCCCATGAGGGATTCTTCAGAGCTTCTGAATGTTGATCTTGTTCTGATTGGATCATCCTTCTTTCCCAGTATTTTATCTTCTGGGTGAGCTATGCTGCTTCTGGATAGCCTTTTCTGAAGTTGATCAACTGAAGGTGCTGGATTGCTTGCAGTGACTCTTTCTGATGTAGTGGGAGTGTCTCTGTTGAGAACTTCTAACGAGTTGTCTTCAGTACCTATGAGTTCAACTTCCATACCTGCAAGGAATTCATTCTGCTTTGACTTTTGAGAGTCAAGCTTATCATCAAACCTAACACTGATTGACTCTTCAACAATCTCTGTTTCTATATTGTATACTATGTATCCTCTTGAGTGTTCAGAGTATCCTAACATAATACACTTTTGTGCTTTAGAGTCAAACTTGTTCAAATAATTTTTTGTATTCAGAATAAAGCAAGTGCATCCAAATGGATGAAAATAAGAAATGTTGGGCTTTCTGTTCTTCCACAATTCATATGGAGTCTTTTCCAGAATAGGTCTTATGGGGATTCTATTTTGAATGTAACACCCTGTGTTGATTGCCTCTGCCCAGAAGATCTTAGCAATGTTAGTCTCATTAATCATGATTCTGGACATTTCTTGCAATGTTTTGTTCTACAACTCCATTTTGTTGGAGAGTTCTAGGACAAGAGAAGTCATGCAAGATGCCTTTTTCATTAAAAAATAATTCAAAACTTTTATTTTCAAATTCCCCACTATGATCACTTATGACTTTGACAATTCTAAGATCCTTTTCATTCTGAACTTGGTTGCAGAAGATAACGAACACAGAGTGTGACTCGTCCTTGTGTCTTAAGAACTTTACCCATGTCCATATGCTATAGTCATCTACGATTACTAACCTATACTTCTTGCCACTGACAGGCGCAGTTTTTACTGGTCCAAATAAGTCAATGTGCAGAAGTTCTAATGGCTTAGAGGTGGAAACAACATTTTTGGATTTGGAAGCAGGTTTTGCAAATTTTCCTTTTTGACATGCTTCACACAGAGTATCTGAGCTGAACTTCAAGTTTGGAAGTCCTCTGACCAGATTGAGTTTGTTAATCTGAGATATTATTCTCATACTAACATGCCCCAATCTTCTGTGCCAGATCCATTGCTCGTTGTTAACATAAAGTGGGCATTTTACATTCTGACTCTTTAGTTCAGAAAGTTTTATTTTATAAATGTTGTTTTTCCTCTTTCCATTAAATAAGATAGTCCCATCTTTCTGACTAACAGCTTTGCATGAATTTTGATTAAAGATTATATCATAACCGTTATCACTTAATTGACTTATGGGTAACAGGTTATGCATTAATCCATCAACTAATAACACATTATTTATAGAGGGAAGATTTCCATTACCTACTGTTCCAGAGCCAATGATATTTCCTCTTTGGTTGCCTCCAAAGCCCACGTAGCCTCCAGGCTTAAGTTCCAGGCTTTGGAACACATGCCTTCTTCCCGTCATATGTCGAGAGAAGCCAGAGTCCAGGTACCATGACTGGTGTTTTAGCCTTGATGCTAAGGATGTCTCTTCAGTGTCTGATTCTGAGTCTGAACCAGAAGCTTCACTTTCTTCTGACACGTTTGCCATGAGAGCTATGTTTTCTCTTTCATCATCTGACTCTGAGTCAGTTTCAGAGGTGTCTGAATCATCCCAAGTTGCCATGAGGCTTTTCTTCTTTTCCTTGAAGAACTTCTTTTTGGGCTTCTCCTTCTAAAGCCTTGGGCAGTCACTTTTGTAGTGCCCTTGCTCGTTACACTCATAGCAGATGATGTTCTTGTTATTTGGCTTTCTGTATCCTGAAGAACCTTTAGATCTTGTGTCCAGAGGAAGACTCAGACTTTCTGTATCTGGAGGAGGATTCATTCTGATTCTCTGATCTTCTAGGATTTCTGAATTTCCTTTGTCTCTGCTTCCACAGTTGGTTCACCCTTATGAAGAGGAGAGACAGTTCATCTTCTTCTGATGAGGATCCATCAGAAGTTTCTTCCACAGCCTGCAAAACCTTAGAGTCAGATTTTCTGTTAGATTTTAAAGCTAGTGGGTTACCTTGATTTTGAGGCTCATCTTCTTCTAGCTCTATCTCGTGACTTATGAGGGAGCTGACAAGTTCCTCCAGAGATATTTTGTTGAGATCTTTGGCTAGCTTAAGTGCTGTGACCATTGGCCTCCATTGCTTGGGTAAGCTTATGATGATCTTCTTAACGTGATCAGCAGTAGAATACCCTTTGTCAAGAACCTTCAGTCCAGCAACAAGGATTTGGAATGTTGAAAACATAGCTTCTATGAATTCACTATCTTCCATCTTGAATGCCTCATACTTCTGAATAAGCGCAAGGGTCTTGGTTTCTTTGACTTGAATGTTGCCTTCATGCGTCATTCTCAGAGAGTCAAACATGTTCTTGGCAGTCTCTCTGTTTGATATTTTCTCATATTTTGAGTATGAGATAACGCTGAGAAGTATTATTCTGGCCTTATGGTGATTTCTGAAGTCACGTTTCTGCTGGTCAGACATCATTTTTCTGTCTATCTTCTGACCTCTTCCATCCACTGGATGTGTGTATCCATCAGTTACCATGTCCCACAGATCAGCATCATGGGCCAGAAAGAAACTCTCAATTCTATCTTTCCAGTAGTAAAAGTTTTCTCCATCAAAGACTGGAGGTTTGCCACTGAATCTGTCCTTGTCTTCATGGTAATCATTGCTGATGTTTTGGCTTGGTCCCACCATAGTGTTTTTCTGCAGCTTGGATCTTGTACTGACACGGTTAAGTGTTTAAGCTCAGAACCAGGCACTCTGATGCCAATTGAAGAAGTGAAAAACACAAGGAGGGGGGTTGAATTGAAAACTTGAAATCAAAAGCACAATGACACAGTATTTTTATCCTGGTTCGGTTGATCTCAAACTACTCCAGTCCACCCGTCAAGGTGATTTCGCCTCTCTCCAACGAGGTCTTAATCCACTAATCTCAAAAGGATTACAATCACTACTTTAACAACTGTTAAAGTCTTCTCGAGTACAACCACAATTCGGTTAATCTCAAGGAACACTATTTTAATCAAATAAACAAGAGTACTGTGTGTTGTTGTTTTTCTTTACAAAAACCGTTATCACAACTGTGATAATTTACACAAAATGAGAGCGTGGAAATATGATAAGTATGCTTGTAGTTTTTTGAATTCTCGTGAATAAAATTGGCAAAATCGTTACCGATTTGATCACTGAGTTTGTTTATATAGGAAATGGATTCTCGTTGACCATTAAGCATGATAAATGTCATTAACTCAGTTTCCATTTGGAGCAGATCCTGTCTGAAAGAAGCCGTTGTAATTGATGCAGTCTTGAATGAATAATAACGCTTCAGAATCTTTTCATCCTTGCCTGCTGCTGATGCTTCAACACATTGATGACTTAGTTTATTATGCTCTTGTTCAGAATCAGAGTTTACTTCACTTAAGCGCATATTCTGGTCATTAATCTTCAGCGTAAATTCTGATTGCTTCAGCGTGTAGCTTCTATAGATAATCTTCTGATGTTGCTTTGGTCAGAACTTCTGTATACACAATACCATAATTTTTAGGGTGCATATTTGTTCTTTGTATTTGTTATCATCAAAACTCTAACTAAGGGTTGTAGAATCAAATTATGTTCTAACAGAAGGCTCTCAATAATAAAATTTCAATACATCAAATTTTATTTAAAAATTAAAAAAAACTATCAAATATTTAAAGTAATAATAATAATAATTATGTAAAATAAAAAAGGAACATAACGCTTAAGTAAAATCATATCATGTTGATTTCGAGAGGAAAAAAAAGGGTCATATTTTGATACCCTGAAGTATTAAGTCCACCATTAAAGCCATGACCTTACACTCTATCCAAGTAGGTATGGCAACGGGGCGGGTCGGAGACGGTTTTTACCTCCCCCAAACTCAAACCTGAATCCCCAAACAATCCCTGTTCCCCGCCCCAAACTCAAACGGGGATGGAGAATTAAAACCCAAACCCATCTCAACGGGTTCGGGTTGAGTTCGGGTATCCCCGCCCCGCCATCATTCATTTAGTAAAATCAATTTTTTTAATAGAAATATTTATTTTTTCCAAAATCAAATTACATTATAAAGTAATAAATTAAAATAATCTCAAAAAATTTCATACATACATTTCAAATATTTCAAATGATAAATATAAATCAAATTGTCAAAACATTGGCCACATATTTAATATTTTAAATTATAAAAAACAAATATTAATATACCTAATGAAATAAACGAACGGGTTCGGGGACGGGTTCGGGGTGGGTACTAGTGTCCCCATTACCTGACCCGTCCCCATATTTTATAATTGGGGAAAACCCAAACCCGAACCCAAACCCAGTCAAAACAGATTTTCCCCGTGAACTTCGAGGCGGGTTCGGATGGGTACCCACATGTATGAGTTTTGTTGCCATGCCTATATCCAAGTGCAAGAACTTGTTAAAAAAATTAAGAAAAAGGGACACCGTTGCTGCCAAGGCTAAGAACGAGAACTATTTATAAGTTAATTATATGTTGCCCTTTCCAATAATTTAAGGAGTTTTCAACCATCGGTCTTGGTCATCGTTTTGCCTCCAGTTTTTAAGCTCCCAATCTATAATGCTACAGAGTGAAGGAATGAGACTTACATAAAAATCAATTATCAATTATCAATTTAGCAATTTAAATGTATCATAAAATGTTACCTACAATATTTAAAATTCATATGGGACAAACAATTATAACAAAATCCTTCAGTATCAAAGCCAAAGGAATAATCTTTGGTGTTCCCACTCAACTATCAAACCTATCTATATATACCAATCTATCTAACTAAAATACTCAAATCATTTGCATAACTATAACACACCCTCTTGATTCCTCAAAGCCTTTTCCCTCATGTTTCCTACATTTTCATTTTGGTTTCTTTTACTCCTTATTTTCAACTTCTGGCCGAAAACAATTGCATTCACCTTAGGAAACCAGACTGATCATTTAGCATTGCTCAAATTCAAGCAATTAATAACCAATGACCCATATGGAATCCTTGATTCTTGGAATGGTTCGAGCCATTTCTGCAATTGGCATGGAATTACATGCAATCTGAAGCATCAAAGAGTTACAAAAATAAACTTACCTGGATACAAGCTGCATGGATCCTTATCTTCTCATGTGGCTAATCTCTCTTTTTTGAAGATTGTCAACCTTGCAGACAACAAGTTCTTTGGAATAATCCCACAACAGTTGGGTAACTTGTTACAATTACAAGAACTCTATCTCACCAATAACTCGTTTGATGGAAAGATTCCTATAAACTTGACAAATTGTTACAATCTTATATACTTAAACTTGAGACGAAACAATTTGATTGGAAAAATACCAATTGAAATTGGCTTTCTTCAAAAGCTTCAAAAATTGAGTGTTAGCGGGAACAATTTGATCGGAGGAGTCCCAGCAAGCATAGGGAATCTTTCATTATTAACAGATCTTTCAGTTCCTTATAACAATTTAGAGGGAGATATTCCACAAGAAATATGCCGCCTCAAAAAGTTGACAGTCATGGTATTATCAGTCAACTACTTGTCTGGCACATTTCCTCTTTGCATATACAATATGTCATCTCTTACTACGATCTCTGCTGCACAAAATCAATTTAACGGCTCTCTTCCAGCCAACATGTTTAACAACCTCCCCAATCTCCAAGTGTTTTCAATTGGTGGTAATAATGTCTCAGGTCTAATGCCCATTTCTATTGCAAATGCTTCTACCCTGACGGTACTTGGTGTCAGCAAAAACTATTTTGTCGGAAAAGTTCCAAGTTTTGGGAGGCTAAAATATCTTTGGTGGATAAATTTGGAAATAAATAATTTTGGTTACAATTCACGTAATGACTTAGAATTTTTGAAATCATTGATAAACTGTAGTAAGTTGGAAGTGGTTTCTTTATCCTATAATAATTTTGGAGGTAGTTTGTCAAGTTCCATAGGCAACTTATCCACCCAACTTAGTCGACTATATCTTGGGTATAATCAAATATATGGGAAAATTCCTTTAGAATTAGGAAATCTAAATAGTTTAATTCTCTTAAACATGCAAGATAATCATTTTGAAGGGAGAATTCCTTCATCTATCAGGAAGCTTCAAAAGCTGCAAGTGTTAAATTTGGGTGGGAACAGGTTGTCAGGTGAAATACCATCCTTTATAGGAAACCTCAGTCGACTGTTTCGTTTGACTTTACGAAATAATATGTTAGAGGGAACTATTCCTTCAAGTATAGGGAACTGCCAAAACATACAAATGTTAAACCTTTCAAAAAACAACCTTAGAGGAGTCATACCCCCAGAGGTCTTCAGCATTTCATCTTTAACAATAGGATTGTTCTTATCACAAAACTTTTTGAGTGGCAGCCTACCTGATGAACTCGGCCATCTACAAAATATTGTGACGATTGATGTCTCTAAAAATCGTTTGTCTGGTAAAATTCCTATAACCTTGGGGAAATGCATATGCTTAGAATACCTTATTTTGGCAGGGAATTCATTCAATGGAAGCATACCTCACTCTTTGGAATCTCTCAAAGTTCTTAAAGTGTTGGATCTTTCTAAAAATCAACTATCTGGGTTGATTCCAAAAGCTTTGCAAAATATTCCTTTCTTTGAATATTTCATTGTATCGTTCAACATGTTGGAAGGAGAGGTACCAACTAAAGGTGTCTTTAGAAATGCAAGTGCATTTACAGTGATTGGAAACAATAAGCTTTGTGGAGGAATTTTGGAGTTACATCTACCACCATGCCCTATTAAAGGTACAAAACACTATAATTTGAAGTTGATGGCAGGGATAGTTAGTGTAGTTTCTTTTCTTTTCATTATGCTATCTATTCTGACAATCTATTGGAGGAGGGGAACGATAAAAAAACCATCTTTTGATTCACCAATAATTGATCAGATGATTAAGGTTTCGTACCAAAACCTACACAGGGCAACCAATGGGTTCTCGAAAAGCAACTTGATAGGATCTGGAAATTTTGGTTCTGTCTACAAAGGAACACTTGAGTCGATAGAAGGATTTGTTGCCATAAAAGTCCTAAACCTTACAAAGAAGGGATCTCACAAGAGTTTCATTGCTGAATGTAACGCGCTAAAACATATTAGACACCGGAATCTAGTAAAAATTCTGACATGCTGTTCCAGCACAGATTATAAAGGAGGTGAGTTTAAAGCTCTTGCATTTGAGTACATGAGAAATGGAAACTTAGAAAGTTGGTTGCATCCCACAACAGAAATGACAGATGAGCCCAGATCATTAAATCTAGAGCAAAGGTTCAATATTATTATTGATGTTGCGTCAGCGTTTTGTTATCTTCACTACGAATGCGAGCAACCTGTCATTCATTGTGATTTAAAGCCAGCAAATGTTCTTCTTAATGACTCCCTGGTAGCACAAGTGAGTGATTTTGGCTTAGCAAGATTGGTCTCAAGTGCCAGTATCTCTCTGAAGCAAAGTAGCACAATTGGAGTGATGGGGACAGTTGGATATGCACCCCTAGGTAGAACCTGACACTGTTTTATTAATTTAAAATTTGTGAGTTTCTAAATATTTTTTGTTAATATAGTGATGATAATTATAAGAACTTTATTTCTTACTTTTCAGAGTACGGAATGGGTTTGGAAGTGTCGATTGAAGGCGACACGTATAGTTTTGGAATACTGGTATTAGAAATATTAACTGGAAGGAGACCCACAGATGAAATGTTTAAAGATGATCATAATCTCCATAATTATGTGAAACACTCAATTCCAAATCACCTTTTCCAGATTGTGGACCGGTCTCTTCTCCCCATTGAATTAGAAAACAATAGTGAGAATGGGAACTCTTGTAGTATAGATCCTAATGTAGAAAAATGTCTACTTTCAATATTTAGGATTGCACTTTCTTGTTCAGTGGAATCACCAAAAGAAAGAATGAACATGGTCGATGTTATAAAGGAACTCAACATCATTAAAAGTTTCTTTCCTACCGAGGTTCAACGAAGGCAAGGTGCATTACAACCACAAATCACATGATGTAGAGGTATGGTCATACCATTGCTACCACCCATTGTTGTCATACCATATCATTCTATGCTTTATTATCCTTAAATGTACTATTCAGTATGATTTCTAATATATACATTTTTTCTTTTTGTCTATCTTATGTTTAAATGTCAGCAGAAGTATCCTACACCCTACACAGAACGACAACGAAGCTTAATTCCAAAGTTCTTGGGTTAAGCTTGGGTGGGATGTTGGATGTTCAGACATTAGTTATGACTCATGTTGGTGTGATGCTTTATTGTTTTTTATGAAAAAAATCTGATTTTTAGGAAAAAAACTTAACTACAATTTCTTAAGTGTAGGTTATATTTTTTCAATGAAAATATGACAATTTTATAATTTTCGCTTACACATATGTATTTTCTCCTATTTTTACTCTATAAAAGATATTTAAGTAATATTTGTCATATTTTTATTGTAGAAAAGTATGAACCGCGCCTATGAAATTGTATCTAAGTATTCTCTTGCTTTTTTATTTATTTAATTGCATGTAGGAGGATCTTTTTAATGTAATTAATCATCAAGAAAATTAAAAAAACTTACTCTTTTTAGTTCTTCTATATCCTTAACAAATTTCTTTTTTGAAGCACTAGCATATAGGAAGCAAAGTAAAAACATGCCTCAGATTTAAGCAGTAAACTGTAAATTGTGTAACTTCACCCAATTTACTAGAATAAAATGCCATAAGTTCAGGAAAAAAAATATAGTAAAGCAGAACCAACCTCAATTCTTGAAAATGCAATGAGTTCAAAAAGCATAAACTTTGGCTGAATTTGATTCAAAATTGCCTCAAATTTGCTCAAACTAACCATAGATTTGGTAACAATTTGATGGGTGAAGAGGATATTAATAATAGTGGAGACACGTTTTCCTGTAAGGAAAGACAATATTATTCAAAAATGTTAGCATCTTGTAAAGCTTTTCATCAAACATCATATGTGCATTCTTACTCCAACGTTTTGTTTGCAAAGATAACTTATCAGTTGTTGCTTGGATATATTTGTATTAAGATCATGAGTCATATTTACCTACTTAATTTTACCTAAGATAGTTAATCTGCCACAACATCCTTAACCGGTTATATTTACGGATTCTGATGATGATAATCATCAAAACAGTTTGATTAAACATGAAGAACTTGTGGAATATCCAAAAAAATGGATAAACTTAACAAATTGACAATTCCATCAGTATCTTCGAACCAAATTTATAAATTTGGCAAAATAGATATATTATCTCGTTTTGCTGTTAAAAGCTTAGAACAAACTTTTCAAATTTCTGAAAGTACTCAGACGATCAAACTTTTAACAAAAAAAGATTTAATTCATTTTAAAAATTATAAGTATATCCATGTTGGTTTAATACAAGTTGTTGTTAAACCTTTAACTTTGCTAGGATTAAATATTAGCATTTTGGGATATATATTAAAGATGGTAGATGTAAAGATTTTAAACAATCTTTAGCTGCTTTAATTGAGACAAGCTTATGTCATGGACCAGTTTATTTTTATGTCTATTCCAATATAAGCTTATCTATGTCTGATAAAAATTTATTAGATGCTCTTCAATTAACTATTCATACCAATGGTTACAACTTTAAACCTGGTAGTGAAATTATGACTATATGTTACAGGATTTATTACAAAGTTCTTACCACTTTAAATCCTAAAGCTAAACAAATATCGTTTCCTGGAACTACTACTTTAGTTCAAACCAATTTATTAACATATAATGTTGCAACTAATAGGTTGCTAAAATAGGATGAAATTAATTTTTCAGAAACCTGGAATCTTCCTCAGGCCATAGAACCTGAACCCATCCTTAATAAGGATGTTGGTCAAATAATCCAGACTAATGAAGGAGATTTGGAGATAAACTTTATCTCTAAAAGAATAATTAGAATACCTAGATCTATGTCTGGAAGACATTCTGTGAATTCTATAAATGAGTTTTACACTACTCCTAGTCAATTAGCTAGACCTTCAACTTCTTAATTAAGAGAGGAAATATAAATAGTTGAGAATATAAGACTTAGCGAAAACAAAATTCCCCATGAGATATATCAAAACCCAAATCCTTCTAGAGTAGAATCACCTACTCCCTCAGATATGGACTTCCCATTATAATGTTAGATTATTCTCCAGGTAGTAATATAAGAAACCTGGTCAATAAAGAGTTTCAGCATGAAAGATACACTCAATTTAGAAAATGGTTTTTTAAAACTTTTTCTGCTCTAGTGTTAGCAAGCTTTAAAGATGAGTACTATACTCAGATGTTTATGAACCAAGATTTCATTCCCTTTGTCAAATGGTTCATTAGTTGCTTTATAAGTAAACAAAAAGAAGAGTTAGTTTTTATGAAACAAGATGAACTTTTAGTCCTTCAAAAACGAAGGCAAGGTGCATTACAACCACAAATCACATGATGTAGAGGTATGGTCATACCATTGCTACCATCCATTGTTGTCATCCCATATCATTCTATGATTTATTATCCTTAAATGTACTATTCAGTATGATTTCTGATATATACATTTTTCCTTTTTGTCTATCTTAGGTTTGAATGTGAGCAGAAGTATCCTTACACCCTACAGAGAACGACAATGAAGCTTAATTCCAAAGTTATTGGGTTAAGCTTGGGTGAGATGTTGGATGTTCAGACATTAGTTATGACTCATGTTGGTGTGATGCTTTATTGTTTTTTATGAAAAAAATTTGATTTTTAGAAAAAAAACTTAACTACAATTCCTTAAGTGTAGTTTATATTTTTTCAATGAAAATATGACAACTTTATAATTTCCACTTACACATATGTATTTTCTCCTATTTTTACTCTATAAAAGATATTTAAGTAATATTTGTCATATTTTTATTGTAGAAAAGTATGAATCACACCTATGAAATTGTATCTAAGTATTCTCTTGCTTTTGATTTGATTTAAATCTTGACATATTTGATTTGATTCTGTGATATTTCTTTTGGATATGCCTCAGTATATTTCGTAGGTCAAGAATATTTAATATAGAATATGTTTTATATCTCCAGTTGTACATTGGTTACTAAATTGGGCCTTGAGACAATTTAGGAAACTTTGTATTGTTTATTCCAAGATTTAAGAATATTTTGTTGCACAATTGATGCATCACTCAGCTTATGGATCAAGAAACTTCTGGACGCAGAATTTGAAGCCCATGGAATATAGAGGTGTATTTAAATAGAAGACCTGACCTAATGTAATCGAATCTTTCAATAATTTATAAATTAAGGAAAGCTTAGAGTCTTAGGTTTTGAGAGTCTCTTGAGTAGTTGTAAGTCACCCTTGTATCTTTTGATACTTGTGGTCGACATAATATTCTCACTCATAAGCCTTTAGCTAATGAGTTGAGTATTGTTCTTGGTTGAAGATTTTAAGCAAAACCAAGTATTGTTCTTAGTTAAGAGTCTTAACTAAGTATTGTTGTATTGGAAGTGTAATCTTCTTGTTGAGTTGTTTTTGATACAGTCACTTGGATTGGGACTATTACATATCATTGCGGTGATTGGAAGTGAGAGGGTGATTTCTCATATCTAGGAGTTCCTATGTAGAAGTTGCATCGGGTAGGGATTAAGTGAGAAGTTGTAAACTGGGATTTTTTATCTTTGAATTAATACTACTGAAAGTTAATTTCCTTCTTGGCCTTGTAGCCCTCAGAGTAGGTGATTTGCACCGAACTAGGTTAAAATCTCTATATGTTATTCATCATTCTGCAATTTTATTTCAGTATCACTTGCATCTTGATAAATCTGTTCTGGATGTCAAAAACAGATGTTGTAACATCTGTCTTGACATTGTTCTGATGTTGGGATATTAGTATGAACATGTGTTGCTTGTACCAGAGAATTTCAATTGGTATTAGAGCAGGCACCTTGGTCTATTGGGTGAGCTTCAAGGAGTATTTTTCTGGTACCACTGTTCTTTTTTAAAGACTGGAGTGATAGCATTTTGGTTATCAATAGACAACAGAGATTAAAGAATTATCAGGATAGGAGATTCTTGGTTCTGAAGAGATAAAAGGGAAGAGGTTGAGTTGGATCTTCGTCACTCTGAAATTATCAACTTCATGTTTTATGGAATCGGTAAGTTCATTGCATCACTTGTATTGTAGCCAAAGATACTTGGGAATTTCTCAAGTACACTCATAAAGGCAAATCTAAGTGTGTTTTGAAGAAAAGAATTCAGATGTGAAGATGATCAAGGAGAAGTTTTGTCAAGTTTCTAATCAAGAGGTTTGACATGAAAATGACAATTTATTGAAGAAGAACAAGAGCATTCTTTTTTAAACTTATAGGAAATTTTACTCTGGTCTCTAATGAAGGGTTTCTTATTACTATTGTGTTCCTTGCAAGAAAATCCAATCAGATGTTGAAGAGTTTGAACAGAATGTCTAGATCAAATGTCCAGAACATCTGTATTGACTTCAACATGTCTGTGATGCTAAGGAATAGGCTGGAACTGAAATATAGATCAATCAATGTCAAAGCATTCTCATGAGTGTGATAACCTTGGATCTTTGTGGAGCAAAATTCCCTACTTATCTCAAGAACAACTATATGGGTTTTCTATTTCTTGTTTGAATGGAAGATGGACTTATAATGAAGATTTATGTGTTTAAGAATTATCTTGTGATCTGCTGGATGTTTTATTCAAAGATATGTGTATCTAGAATAAAAGGAGATGTCAACCATGAAGAAATAGTAGGTGATTTATTTTTGATCTTATGTCTTAGAGAATAAAGGATTGTCTACCATCTATGTCTTATAAGGTGAGATGACTTTAATATTTGTAAAACTTGATATCTTTATCAAGTCTATAAGGATATGTTCAGAACAATTATGAGGTGTCTTCTAGAGGAAAGATTATTGGAGGGGTTTGGGTTTTTCAAGCTATTATTAGTAAAGAGAAAAACTCAAGTGATAAAAGACTATTTTTATCAAAAAGGCAAGTTGAGTCAAGGATGTTAATCTTAATGTCTTAACATTGTGTTGGACATTAACTTACTCATTCTAAAGGCATATACTTGTGTAATACGGTGGGAGAACTGACTTTACTAGTTTTACGTTTTATCGCAAATGTTGCTGTTAACAAGAGTCGCCACCGACTTTTCTTTTATCCAATAAAGGAAAGGGTGAAAAGAACATGAAAGACCTTTTGTAAATATTTTGAGTTCGGGCGGTAGATTATGAAAAGGGAAGGTGTTATCACCCTTTTCATTCGTAGTTATTTACGAGCTCTTAGTTGCTAGCTCACTTTGAAAATGCTTTTTGGTGTAAGTGCATCTGAGAATATTTTTGAAAAGACGCCCTAGTGCGGCAAACTTTGTAATGATTCTCGTATCGTTGAGAATGAATACAAAGTATTTTTTGTCTTTGAAAATATTTAGAAAATATATTGTATGTGTGAGAAATTGTTTTGTTTGGTGAGTAAGTAACTACAAGCTGTCTACCTACTCGAATGGTCTTTGTTCTTTTCCTCTTTTCCTTTAGACAGTGCTATACTACTATTTAGTTAGTAGGTAGCCCCATCATTGAATGTTTGAGGGACAGGCGAGGGTCATCATACATTCACGAAAGCAACTCGAAAGACGCTTTAGCAATTACCCTAAGGTATTAAGATCATTTACCGAGGCAATGTCGAAGGGTCATCGAGGGAATATGATATTTTAACCAAAGGGTCTTTGCTAAAACTTCTCACGTTCGAGAGACGTAACTATTTATTTTCTAAAGGCAACAAGTTGAGGTACCTTAGAGGTGCACGTGTGCGAAGTGTGTTGTGTTTCTGTTATTTGTCTTGGATGTTTAGGTTTTCTACCATTTTTCTTTTAAGTCTTTGCATGCACGCCTAATTAGTCTAACACTTAAATATATACATAAGGGCAGAAAATAAAAGTGTGGGAATTAAACTACGCTATTACATCGCTTCGGGGATGGGGGAATACAAATCATGAAATGGGGATAAAAATGTAAAAGGGTCCTAATTAGCTATTACAAACTTTGGACAGTTACAATATTGAAAAAAAAAGTGAAAAAGTAAATAAACGCACGGAGATTGAAGAGGGCAAGATATCTAAAAAAAATCTAAGTATAAAAAATATTTTTGGTGTTTTTATTTAGAAAAACTAATTGAATGATAATTAAAGCCTAATTCTAATTATATTTTAAATTAATGAAATAAAGTCAAGGTGATTAAATTAATTAATTTTTATTGTGAAAATAAAGTTAATTAATTAAAATCTATATCTAATTTTTTTAATTTTTATGATTTTTATTAAAAAAAGTTATTAAAAGAAAAGAGTTAAATTAAAGTAAAATAATAAAAAAAAGAAAGATCTATGGGCTGCGTTGTGAAAGAAAATGGGGGGTGCAAAGGAAACCAAAAGATTTTTAGGCCCAAGCGCTAGCCCAGCTGTTGCATGATCCAGTGGGAACACTCTCTGGAGGCACGCCATGGTCCAGGATGTTATTTCTGTATCCATACTTACATGTAAAACATTAGAAAAATTCAGGAAATACATATGAATGGAATAAGCATGCTTACAAGGATTTAAACCATAAAAATCTTGAGAAAATGAAACTTACCAATCTTAACAATCGGAGTTGAGGTGAGGGTGGTTTCTGGAGTTGATTTGCGAAGGGTAATGGTTGGTTCTGACTCCTGGCAACGTTTGGAGGACAATGGAAGGCTTGGATTGGTTTGAAAATTGATGGAGATGCGAGATACAATTTTCACAACTTTTTGAATTTGGAGAATTTTTGGAGAGCTTTTGTGCCAATCATTTTCATGGTCTTCTGAGTTGCTATGCTTGCCTTTATATAGAAGGATGAAGTGAGCTGACAAATATGGCAAGAATCAAAGCCATGATGTCGTGATAAAACAAGAATCAAACAACTTTAAAACTTGCCAAACTTGAGATTTTTCTTGCAATCTTGGTCTTGCACGAGTTTGGCAAGGTTGTAATGTGTTTTAATGAGTTACCATGAGTTGTCTTGGGTGTTTGGGTCATTGAAACAAAAATCCCAAGCCTTTATACCATTGTTTCATATTTTATTTGATTTTATTTGCATTTAAATGAATAAAAATTTAAATAAAAGAAATAAGAATCATAAAAATATTTGAATGGATTTAAAGGTCCTCTAACACCTTATGAACATGTTTGAACATCAAACGCTAGGCCCACTAGTTCAAAACTTCAAGTTTGCTCACCTTGCATTTCATGAATTTCCTCAAAATTCCCCAACTTGTGCAACTCATAACTTGCTCAATTTTCATCTTTTGAAGGTGATCTTGACTTTTTGGAAATCTCAAGGTGCCCTCTACAATCCCTATGTTGATCTTTTTTCCTTTGAAGATTTTATCTTGATGTAAGTTGCCTTGATAAAAAGTGTCTTTTTTTTACTTTTGAAAATGACCTATAATATTTTAGCTCATATCTTTCAAATGAAGTATTTTCTGGACTTAAGCATTAAAGCAAAGTTGTAGAGAATTGAATTTTCTTCAAAATGAGCTTTGGTTGGGGAAAAGTTGATGAAGTTTGTGAAAGTTATGCATGGTCAAATTTCAATTGACTTCTCCTAAGGAAACCCTAATTTGACAATTCTTGACTTTTAATGATTTGAGAGCTTTCCTTGGGGAATCATGATCAAACCTTAATAAAATGATTAATATCACATAAAAATGTTGATGTTGACCAAAAATCTTGAAGTTTCACTATATGTTGATTATAGTTAACTTTTTGACCAATACAATTTATTTTCAATCATGTGTGCCATTGACTAAGCAAACTTTTGATGTAGGGCTTGAAACTTGACATAGACCTTGTTGAGAACCTATGAAGAACCATGGAATCCACTTGATACCTTTGCAATCCAAATTTACTTAAGAAACCCAAACCCTAATTGTAGACCTTTAGCTTAGGAGGAGCATTGACTGGTCAACCCTTGTGTATCTTGAGTGTTTGAGAAGCTTTGAAAGAATGTCTTAAGAAATATGAGAGGGAAAATTTTGTGGTACAACAACTGCCCCTGTTCAATCTTCTTAAACCTGAAGAGTTATATTGGCTTGTTTGCCATTCGTGACTTGAAGGTAGAAGATGATTGAACACTTAAGTCCCCAGAAATTTGCACTCGCTTGTGCAAGAGGTAGTGTTGTTGGTTGAATGTACCGTGAATGGGCTTATAGAATATATTTAGAGAGGTGACGGGGAATCGTTGGAGATGGGCTTATAGATGCCATCCAAAATAATTGTTGACTTCAACTGGAAGAAGTACCAGAATAAATCTATGGTCGATTTAATCTGAGCCAGAGAAAGGTCTACTGGAAAATCATCTGGATAAATCATGGGTCGATTTAAACTGAACCAACATATGTTTGTACTTAAATTTAACTGGATAAGAATCATAATAAATCTTTGGTAGATTTAAACTGAACCAGAGAGAGTGCCAACTGGAAAAGAATCAAGATAAATCATTGGTCGATTTAAACTGAACTAGCAAAGGTCTTGATTTATCTTTAACTGGATAAGAATCAGAATAAATCTGTGGACGATTTAACTAAACCAGGGAAAGTATCTACCGGAAAATAATCAGGATGAATCATTGGTCGATTTAAACTAAACCAACAGAGGTCTTGATTGTCTTTAACTGGATCAGAATAAGTCTTTGGGCAACTTAAACTGAACCAGAGAAAAGTGTCTACTGTAAAAGAATCAGGATAAATCATTGGTAGATTTAAACTGAACCAACAAAGGTCTTTTCTTAACTCTAATTGGATAAGAATCAGAATAAATCTTCGGACGATTTAAACTAAAACAAAAAAAAGTGTCTACTGGAAAAGAATCAGGATAAATCATTGGTCGATTTAAACTGAACCAGCAAATGTATGTACTTAACTTTAACTGGATAAGAATCAGAATAAATCATTGGTCGATTTAAACTAAACCAGAAAAAACGTCTATTGGAAAAGAATAAGGATAAATCATTGGTCGATTTAACTTGAACTAGAAGAGGTCTTCGTTGGTCTTTAACTAGGTAAGAATCAGAATAAATCTTTGGGTGGTTTTAACTAAACTAGAGAAAGTGAAAACTGGAAAAGAATCAGGATAAATCATTGGTCGATTTAAACTGAACCAACTGAGGTCTTATAATTATCTTTAACTGGATAAGAATCAGAATAAATCTTTTGATGATTTAACTGAACCAGGGAAAGTATCTAACGAAATAGAATCAGGACGAATCATTGGTTGATTTAAATTGAACCAACAAAGGTCTTGATTGTCTTTAACTAGATCAGAATAAGTCTTTGGGCAACTTAAACTAAACCAGAGAAAGGTGTCTATTGGGAAAAGTATCAGGATAAATCATTGGTCGATTTAAACTGAACCAGCATAGGTCTTGAGTGTCTTTAACTGGATGAGAATCAAAATAAATCTTTGAGCGATTTAAACTGAACCAGAGAAAGGTATTGATTTTCTTTAACTGGATAAGAATCAAAATAAATCTTCGGGCAATTTAAACTGAACCAGAAAAATGGTCTACTGGAAATGAATCAGGATAAATCATTGGTCGATTTAAACTGAACCAGCAGATGTCTCTTTTTGTCTTTAACTGGATAAGAATCAGGATAAATCATTGGGCGATTTAAACTGAACCAGAAAAAGGTGTCTACGGGAAAAGAATCAGGATAAATCATTGGTCGATTTAAACTGAACCAGCAGATGTATGTACTTAAATTTAACTGGATAAGAATCAAAATAAATCATTGGGCGATTTAAATTGAACAAGAGAAAGTGCCTACTGGAAAAGAATCAGGATAAATCATTGGTCAATTTAAACTGAACCAACAAAGGTCTTATAATTATCTTTAACTGGATAAGAATTAGAATAAATCTTTGGGCGATTTAAAATGAACCATCAGATGTCTTTGTTTGTCTTTAACTGGATAATAATTAGAATAAATCTTTGGGCGATTTAAACTGGACTAGAGAAAGGTGTCTACTGGAAAAGAATCAGGATAAATCATTGGTCGATTTAAACTGAACCAGCAGATGTCTGTTTCTGTCTTTAACTGGATAAGAATTAGAATAAATCTTTGGGCGATTTAAACTGAACCAGAAAAAGGTCGATTGGAAAAGAATAAAGATAAGTCATTGGTTGATTTAAACTGAACCAACAGATGTTTGTTCTTGTCTTTAATTAGATAAGAATCAGAATAAATCATTGGGCCATTTAAACTGAACCAGAAAAGGTCTATTGGAAAAGAATCCGGATAAATCATTGGTCGATTTAAACTGAACCAACAGATGTCTGTACTTAACATTATTTGGGTAAGAATCAGAATAAATCTTTGAGCGATTTAAGCTGAACCAGAGAAAGGTCTTGATTGTCTTTAATTGGATAAGAATCAGAATAAATCTTTGGTTGATTTAAATTGAACCAGAGAAAGGTCTACTGGAAAAGCATAAGGATAAATCTGTTAAAAGTTTCTTTCCTACCGAGGTTCAACGAAGGCAAGGTGCATTTCAACCACAAATCACATGATGTAGGTATGGTCATACCATTGCTACCACCCATTTTTGTCATACCATATCATTCTATGCTTTATTATCCTTAAATGTACTATTCAATATGATTTCTAATATATACATTTTTTTCTTTTTGTCTCTCTTATGTTTGAATGTCAGCAGAAGTATCCTACACCCTACACAGAACGACAACGAAGCTTAATTCCAAAGTTCTTGGGTTAAGCTTGGGTGGGATGTTGGATGTTCAGACATTAGTTATGACTCATGTTGGTGTGATGCTTTATTGTTTTTTATGAAAAAAATCTGATTTTTAGGAAAAAAACTTAACTATAATTTCTTAAGTGTAGGTTATATTTTTTCAATGAAAATATGACAATTTTATAATTTCCACTTACACATATGTATTTTCTCCTATTTTTACTCTATAAAAGATATTTAAGTAATATTTGTCATATTTTTATTGTAGAAAAGTATGAACCGCACCTATGAAATTGTATCTAAGTATTCTCTTGCTTTTTTATTTATTTAATTGCATGTAGGAGGATCTTTTTAATGTAATTAATCATCAAGAAAATTAGAAAAACTTACTCTTTTTAGTTCTTATATATCCTTAACAGATTTCTTTTTTGAAGCACTAGCATATAGGAAGCAAAGTAAAAACATGCCTCAGATTTAAGGAGTAAACTGTAAATTGTGTAACTTCACCCAATTTACTAGAATAAAATGCCATAAGTTCAGGAAAAAAATATAGTAAAGCAGAACCAACCTCAATTCTTGAAAATGCAATGAGTTCAGAAAGCATAAACTTTGGCTGAATTTGATTCAAAATGGCCTCAGATTTGCTCAAACTAACCATAGATTTGGTAACGATTTGATGGGTGAAGAGGATATTAATAATAGTGGAGACACGTTTTCCTGTAAGGAAAGACAATATTATTCAAAAATGTTAGCATCTTGTGAAGCTTTTCATCAAACATCATATGTGCATTCTTACTCCAACGTTTTGTTTGCAAAGATAACTTATCAGTTGTTGCCTGGATATATTTGTATTAAGATCATGAGTCATATTTAACTACTTAATTTTACCTAAGATAGTTAATCTGCCACAACATCCTTAACCGGTCATATTTACGGATTCTGATGATGATAATCATCAAAACAGTTTGATTAAACATGAAGAACTTATGGAATATCCAAAAAATGGATAAACTTAACAAATTGACAATTCCATCAGTATCTTCGAACCAAATTTATAAATTTGGCAAAATAGATATATTATCTCGTTTTGGTGTTAAAAGCTTAGAACAAACTTTTCAAATTTCTGAAAGTACTCAGACGATCAAAATTTTAACAAAAAAAGATTTAATTCATTTTAAAAATTATAAGTATATCCATGTTGGTTTAATACAAGTTGTTGTTAAACCTTTAACTTTGCTAGGATTAAATATTAACATTTTGGGATATATTAGAGATGGTAGATGTAAAGATTTTAAACACTCTTTAGCTGCTTTAATTGAGACAAGCTTATGTCATGGACCAGTTTATTTTGATGTCTCTTCCAATATAAGCTTATCTATGTCTTATAAAAATTTATTAGATGTTCTTCAATTAACTATTCATACCAATGGTTACAACTTTAAACCTGGTAGTGAAATTATGGCTATATGTTACAGGATTTATTACAAAGTTCGTACCACTTTAAACCCTAAAGCTAAATAAATATCATTTCCTGGAACTACTACTTTAGTTCAAACTAATTTATTAACATCTAATGTTGCAACTAATAGGTTGCTAAAATAGGATGAAATTAATTTTTCAGAAACCTGGAATCTTCCTCAGGCCATAGAACCTGAACCCATCCTTAATAAGGATGTTGGTCAAATAATCCAGACTAATGAAGGAGATTTGGAGATAAACTTTAACTCTAAAAGAATAATTAGAATACCTAGATCTATGTCTGGAAGACATTCTGTGAATTCTATAAATGAGTTTTACACTACTCCTAGTCAATTAGCTAGACCTTCAACTTCTTAATTAAGAGAGGAAATAGAAGTAGTTGAGAATATAAGACTTAGCGAAAACAAAATTCCCCATGAGATATATCAAAACCCAAATCCTTCTAGAGTAGAATCACCTACTCCCTCAGATATGGACTTCCCATTATAATGTTAGATTATTCTCCAGGTAGTAATCTAAGAAACCTTGTCAATAACGAGTTTCAGCATGAAAGATACACTCAATTTAGAAAATGGTTTTTTAAAACTTTTTGTGCTCTAGTGTTAGCAAGCTTTAAAGATGAGTACTATAATCAGATGTCTATGAACCAAGATTTCATTCCCTTTGTCAATTGGTTCATTAGTTACTTTATAGGTAAACAAAAAGAAGAGTTAGTTTTTATGAAACAAGATGAACTTTTAGTCCTTCAAAAACCTTGGGAGAATATCAAAAGATAAAAAATGGAATCTCGTTTTCCCCCAGAGAAAACCATAAGTTTGGGTCTTCATACTGAATCTACACCTTATCTTACTATTCAATTAAAAAGAGTTGAACAAAATCAGGTTACGCTTAAGGAGTTAAATTCCATAATTAAATCCAATAATTATACTAATGCCTACCTTGTTTATCTAGGAGAACAATTTATTTCTCTAGAAAAAGAACTGTTTTCCGTAAAAGACCTTTTAGACAAACAAATAGCTCATCAAAAGGTTATTATTGACCTTATTAATAACCCTAAATTTCAGGAACAAGCCTCTACCTCTAATATTTCAGATGTTCCTATAATTCAACCTCATATTCCTATAGAAGGATTTAAAGTGGAAACCAACGGAGATGAGTTTGTCCGTTTTCTTGAGAAAAAGCTTAAAGATTTACATTTAACGGTTATGTATAATCAAGACTCTTCTATGAAGAAGCCATTAATGACTTAGCAAATATGTTTGCTAACTTAGACATTAGTAATCAAAATACTAATGAGATAAACCCTATTTATAACTTTAAACCTTTGGAGAAATACTATTATAAGCGCCCCTCTCCCCAAGATTTACTTTTTGAGGAACCTGAACCCTTCCGAAATTCGTATTCTGGAAAAGCCATTTATGAATGGAACATTGATGGATTAAATGACAAACAAATTCTTGATGCCATACATAGAATGATTATGTATTCTACTGTTTGTAAACAACACAGAAATTCCGACAAAGATATTTCCTCTTTTATATCAACTGGATTTATTGGTCAATTAAGAGGCTGGTGGGATCATTATCTCACTGATAGTCAGAAAAAAAATATTCTTAACCATAAGAAAATAGTTAAGTCTGAAGCTCCTGGAATCGGAACAAGTGGTATTGCCACCACAGGTGAAGAAGATGCAGTTTATACACTGTGTCTCTTTATCCTTCAACATTTTGTTGGAACTAATATCCCTATTGGAGAAAAAAATTCAAACTCTACTTCAGAACCTAAGATGTCCCTCCCTCACACATTTTAGATGGTACAAAGATACCTTTTTATCTAGAGTTTATGAATTAAAAAACCCTAACTCTATCCACTGGAAATCCAAATTTATTGATGGATTGCCCCATTTCTTTTTTGAAAAAGTTAGACATTCTTTAAGAAGTAAAAATGATGGGATAAATATTAATTATCCTGATCTTACTAATGACCAAATTATTAGCACTTGTGTTAATGAAGGATTAACCTTGTGTAATGATATTAAGCTTTGAAATCAGCTTAAAAAACAGAAACTTTCTGAAAAACACCAAATGGGTGAATTATGCAACCAGTTCACCTTTGATCTTGGAAGATCTCCTGAGAATAAAAAGAAAAAACGAAAAAATTTCAGGAATAAACCTCATAAAAATAAGGATAATTATAAAAACTCTTATAAGAAGAATAAGAAAAAGGATCACTTTAATAAAAGTAGACCAAAAGAAAAGACTTTTAATCATAAAGGAAAAAGAAAAGCTAAAATATTTGATGTATCTTGCCACTAGTATGGTAAAGCTGGTCACTATGCAAACCAATGTTGGACCAAAAAAGCTCTTAACGAAATCGAGGATGAGCAATTACGCTCTCAACTTGAGAAAGTTTGTTTACTTAAATCTGACTCAGAAACCAATTTTACTAATGAAGATATCGACATGATCTATGAATCATCATCGAATTATTCCTCTGATAGTTCTGACAATAATAATTGTCAATGTAATCAAATAGATTATTAGAAGTCTATTGTTGACATGAACGGTCTTAATGTTCTTACTACAGAACAAGATGAAGCTATAAAAGCTATTGAGTCTATTTCTGATGATAATCTTAAAAGAAAAATGCTTGAAGTTTTAATTCAAGAAAACTCTAAAAAAGAATCTCCTATTATTATCGAAGCCCCTTACCAATTAAGTGAGGTTTTATCCAGATTTCAACAGTCCCATATCCGTGAAATCTTGTTTCCCTTACGGATTTAAATAGAGAAATTAATCTTTTGAAATATGAAATTACTCAGATAAGAAGGATAATAAAAAATTATATCAAAGGGTTTCCTTGCTTGAAATAGGTACCCCTAAAGTTGAAGAAATATCTTCTACTAGTAGTCTTTCCACTAATAATAGATTTCTCATTCTTATTGACAAAGTAATTTCTCAAAAATGTTTTGTTAGAATAACTTTAGTTATTAACAGAATGTTTATATTACAGAATGAAGTCGCCCTTATTGATAGTGGCGCTGATCTTAATTGTCTTCAGGAAGGAATTTTTCCTACCAAATATTATACCAAAACCACTTAAACCCTTGCTCAGGCTAGTGGTGACAAATACCAAAACCACTTAAACCCTTGCTCAGGCTAGTGGTGACAAATTAACGGTTAATTATAAATTACCTAATACCTATGTTTGCAATCAAGATATTTTTTTACCTACCCATTTCATATTAGTTAAAAACATGACTCACAAAGTTATTCTTGGAACTCCTTTTTTTAAATAGCATTATGCCTTTAATAAATGTTGACATTAAATGCATCACCAGCATGATTAATGGTAAGAAGGTCGCTTTTGAATTCATTATTGATCCTTGTATTAAAATGCTTAATGAAGTCAAAAGTATTATTTTAAATAAAGAAAAATAATTAGGTTTTCTTAAAGAAGAAGTTAGTTTATTAAATATTAATGAACAACTTAATAAAGATGAGATAAAAGGACAAATCAAATTAATTGATCAATAGTTTAAAGAAGAAGTTTGCAATGATTTTCCAAATGCTTTTTGGGATAGAAAGAAACATGTTATTTCTTTACCTTATCTTGATGACTTTAATGAAAGTCAGATTCCCACTAAAGCCATACCATCCTAGATGAATCATGAGTATTTAAACCTATGTAAAGAAGAAATAAATTCTCTTTTAGATAAAGGTTTAATTAGAAAATCTAAATCTCCTTGGAGTTGCACTATTTTTTATGTTAATAATGCTGCTAAAAGAGAATATGGTGTCCCTAGAATTGTTATCAATTATAAACCCCTTAATAAGGTGTTGAAATGGATTAGATATCCTATTCCTAATAAAAAGGAGTTATTAGATAGATTAAACACTGCTTTTATCTTTTCTAAATTCGGTATGAAATCTGGCTATTGGAAAATTCAGATTAATGAATCTGATAAGTATAAAACGGCCTTCACTGTGCCTTTTGGACATTTCGAATGGAATGTCCTCCCGTTTGGGATAGAGAACGCCCCTTCCAAATTTTAAAATATTATGAATGATATTTTTATTCCTTATACGGAATTTTAAATTGTTTACATTGATGATGTTTTAGTTTTTTCTAAAATAATTGATAAACATATAAAACATTTAAAAACATTTAAGGGTTTAATTAATCATAAGGGATAAGTTATATCCGCTCCTGAGATGAAAATATTTCAGACTAAAATTAGATTTTTAGACCATGAAATTGATCAAGGAACTATTATTCCTATTCAAAGAAGTATTGAATTTGCTTCTAAGTTCCCTGATATCATTACTGATAAGAAACAATTACAAAGATTTATTGGTAGTCTTAATTATATTGCCGATTACTATGAGAATCTTGCCAATGATACTGGTATATTACATGCTAGGCTTAGAAAAAATCTTGGCCCTTGGACTGATAAACATTCTCAAGCAGTCCGAAGAATTAAAAATAAGGTTAAATGTTTGTCTTGCTTATCTCTGGCTAACCCCAAGTATTTTAAAATCGTTGAAACTGATGCTTCAAACTTAGGATATGAAGGAATTCTAAAACAGGTTATACTTGGAACATCTAAAGAAGTTTTTGTTAGGTTTACCTCTGGTAAATGGAATCCTACTCAGCCAAAATATTCGACCATCAAAAAAGAAATGCTTTCTATTATAAAATGTGTTTCGAAATTTCAAGATGATTTACTTAATAAAAAATTTTTATTCCAAATTGATTGCAGCTCTGCTAAATCAATTATTGAAAAAGATGTTAAAAATCTCATTGCAAAACAAATATTTGCTAGCTGGAAATCTCAATTATAGATGTTTGAATTTGATATTAAACATATTAAAGGTGAAAATAATTCACTTTCTAATTACCTCACCCGTGAATTTTTGCAGGGAAAGAATGACACCCTAATCTAGGGGAGGAAGAGGCCGCAGTTATGGACGAGGCCTTGGAAGAGGGAGTAACAATATGTTACCCCAAAGTGAATTAAACATTCCCCTTATAGGGGATTAGACTACAGTCTATAAAGGTAAAAATATGAAACAATTACCTACCTCAAAAAAGGTAGATATACCTTCCTCTTTATCTTCTAAAAAGATTATATCTTACAAAGAAATTACGGTTAAAGACCCCTGTGATACGGTGGGAGAACTGACTTGAGGTTTTGCGTTTGTGTTCGCAAATGTTCGGTTTAGCAAGAGTCGCCACCGACTTTTTATTTTATCCTAAGGAAAGGTCAAAAAGCACAGGAAAGACCTTTGAGATGTTTTCTTTGGTTCGGGGAGTAGATTATAGAAAGGGAAGGTATTAGCACCCTTTCTATCCATGGTTATCCATGGTCTCTTAGTTACTTGCTTAGATCACTTGCTTTTGCTTTTCAATTGTTTGAAATGGTGCTTTGTGTGTGTGGTTTTGAAAATGTTTTGAAAAAGATGCCTTGTCTAGGCAACCATTGTAACAATTCTTTACTCGAATGTTTTACAAAGGTGTTTGTCTTTTTGAAAAGATGTTTCAATGTTTTGAATGTTTGTTTTGAAGTTGTGTTGTGATGTGTGTTTTGAAAAATGGCAAGGATTGTTTTGCAAGATTGATCAAGTAACCAAGAGCTATCTACCCTAAATTTCTCAAAGATCTTTCTCATGTTTTAACCCTTTTAACAGTGTTGTTTCACCATTGTATTTGGTGAACAACCTTGTGTTAGGATGTTAACGGGACGGGCGCGGGTCATCGTTTAGACCATGAATGCAATAGTGTCAAGTGTCTTTGGCAATTTTCTTGAGGGACTATGATCATTTTGTTTAGGCAACAAGATAGCGTCATCGAGGGACCATGATCATTTTGTTTGTTTTTATTTTGTTTTGTTTTGCCAAAGTTCTTGACATGCAAACATGGCCCATTTTTGAAGGCAACAAGTGGAATAACACTAAGGGTGCAAGTGTGCATTGTGTTTATTAGGTCAAACTATTCGTTGATTGATTTTTGCATACAAACCCTAAGTCTATCATGGCATAATTTGGAAATTTTTAAATGTGCGAGAATTTAAAGTCCTAAATTATTACAATATGATTATGGGGATGGGGATACAAGTTTGAATTTGGGGGATATTTGACAAGGAAATAAGATCTAAATTATTACAACCATATCGAATATACAAATATTTAACATTTAAATAAATACAATTTAAATAAATATCAAAATGCAATGTATTATGCAAAAAGAGATTTTTTTTTATGTATGTAAAAAGGTTTTCATGTTTGAAGTATAAACAAAATAAAAAAAGTCATATTTTTGGTTATTTTTGTTATTTAGGAAAAAACCCTAATTTTTGAATAAATAGTATTATTTATTAACTATGTACAATATATATTAATTTATACAAGAATATAAAAAGTATATTGTTAAAAAAGTATTTTAGTGTAATATATTAATAAAAATAAAAATGTATTATTTCTATATTTTTTATCCTAAGTATTCTAATAAATATAATATATATATATATATATATATATATATATATATATATATATATATATATATATATATATATATATATATATATATTACAAAAACCTATTAAATATAAAAGAGAAAATTAATTATTTATGTATATAAAAAAAATGTATATTTGATAAAATATTTTCAAGATGTAAATAAAAATAGTAACTAAGAAATAAATATATTTTTGTATTATATTTTTGAGGCTTTTATAAAAAAAGTATTTATATTTATTTACATACATAAGCTATTAAAATGGAACAAATATCAAATAAATATAAAAAAAATTGGAAAAAAATATTTTTGGTGTTTTTTATGTTTAAGCAAAAAATATGAAATCAGAATAAAAAATAAAAAGTCAAAAATAACAAGTATTTAATCAAATAGGCCAGGGGGGTGCAAATGGAAAAGGGTGGTGCAAAAAGTAAGGATGGCTCAGGCCCAGCCCAAGCCATCATCTTTAACCTCCAGCTCCTTGTTCAAACAGAAAACACGCGCCTCTCCTTGTCCAAAACAAACTCCTGATTCTTTGATTTTTATGCAAAACTCATAACACAAACATTATAGAGCATCAAATCACGAGTTCAAACATGTAAAAAACTTGGATTAACACTCAAAGGCCAGAGAGAATTTCTCTGGCCCTAAATTTTAACCTAATTTTTTCATCATGTTCATGGCTAAAATTCTCACAGCATGCTTAACATAAATGAAAAGTGATCACATATATGGCTTCAGGGCTATGAGTAGGACATGTTTCATTCACAAACCTAAGCCTAACTCTTCCTAGATTGAGAGATAGAAGTCCATGGATTACCTGTCTCAGCTTGAATCGTGCAGAGCAATGTGGCCAACTTCAATGGAGTTTGAGCTTCTGTATAGCTTGCCTGAAGTCCAAGGAAGCTTCTCCAACACCTAGCTTGCTTTGAATCACTCTGTATCGTGCTATGGAAGTTCACCTGCAAAACTAAAAAATGAAAATGGAAACTGAGGTTAGGGGAGTTACAACTTGTGTTTAGGGCTTGGGATAGTTTGTGTGGATGGTGTGGAATGTGTTGGAACTTGTTTGGGCAAAAACACATGAGTGGATAATGCTAGGCAAGTCAATCTGCAAAGAATGCCCTGTTTTGCAGCAAAACAGGGATTCTGAGTATTAAGAAGTATGAGGGATGGTTCAATCGTGTTTTAGGCTTGGCTTGATGTATGGAAAAGGTTCACAAGGTTTGTTCTTGGCTGTGTTGACAGGAAGTGGAAGTTGGAGTTGTTTTGCAATGTTTCTTCAAGTGTAAGCAAAGAAATGTAAGTTGTGATACAAGCCAGTACAATGCCCTCATGTATGCTGCAAGTTAGGCTCTTGATAACTGGGATTTGTGGATTCGATTTGGCTCTAAGATCTGGCCCCATGCCTCAAGGATTTGGTATTTGACATAAAGCATAACTTTATCAAAATGGCATTCTACCTTTTTCCATTTAAGGGTTAATTTTGTGTGCAATGTCCAAATGAACAAAATAATGCATTAGCTCAGTGGATTTGAATTCAATTGAGGAGTGTAAAAGGGTTTAGAGGCCTGCAAGCTAGCACAAACCAAGCTGATTTGAAAATGCCATTTGCTATGAACATGTATTGGTCATGAACAAAAGTGAGTTTTGGCCAACTTTGCAAATTCGATTCTCTCTAACCACAAGGGTGTTTGAGAAGTTCTTGGACAATCTGGAAAGCTTAGAATGTGTAATATAATCCATCTTTGTAATGCAAATTGAAACTCCAAGTGGAACCATGTGAAAAAAGGCCAAGAAGTTGGACAAAAATCCTGCCTAGAATAGGGTAAAATTTCTCTAAGTTAAAAATATTTTGTACCCTTGTTCCAAAAATCATAACTTGAGATACAAGCTTCATTTTAGAAAACTTTATGAATCAAAGTTGTAGATTTTGCAATGGACTACAACTTTCATTTATCAAGTTTTGCTTGAATCCAATTGCATCTTGGTGAAAAAATGGGACAAAGTTAGGAAAAAATAAGGAAATTTCATAACTTAGAAAATTTCTAAGTTATGAAATTTTTCATTTTAAAACCCTAATTTGAAATTTTAGGTTTCTTGATGAACAAGTTTCATAATTTGACATGTCTTGATGAAAAATGAATCTTGGCACTTGATTTTGACCAAAAAGTCAAAGTTTGACTTTTCAGTATACAGTCAAATTTTGATCAGTTGACTGAAAAATTCATCTGTCAATCCTATGCATTTGAGATCTTTTGAACTTGTTGAATGGGTCAAGACAATGCCATTGAGTCCTTGAGTCCATATATGAGCTTGGTTTGCCATTGGTTAGGTCAAACAGTCAAAAATTGCCTTTGTGCAGTCAAAACCCTAAAAATGACCATTTTGCCCTTTGGGTGATCTGATCAAATTTCTTGTGGAATTGTGATCCATACTTGACCAAATGGTTCATGTGAGTTCATAATGTTGATGTGGGTCAAATTTCATGAAGTTTGATTGTCAATTGGCCACAGTTGACTTTTTCCCCAATACAACTGATTTCTAGGTCAACTGTCCAATTGACTGGGCAAAGATTGGAATCAAGGCTTGAAACTTGGTATGGATAAACTTGTAAGTCCAATATGAAGCATGAAAGTCACTTTGGGCTTTTTAGGTCAAAACATCCCTGTGCAAACTCAAACCCTAATTTGGGTCAATAGTGCAAGGAGGGGTCTTGAGCAGAGCAAACCCTAACTTGATCTTGAGTTCCAAGAGTCTTATGGTGAGAAAATGTTGATGAAATGAGAGGGAAAGTTTTGGGGTACAACAGTTGCCCCTGTTCAATATTCTTGAACCTGAAGAGTTAGATTGGCAAGTTTGTCTTTCGCGTCTCGAAGGTAAAAGTAGATTGGATACTAGAGTTCCCGTAAATTTGCACTCGTCAAGACATGGATGCGGGAATGGGCTTAAAGATGCCATTTGGAGATATGATGGATAGTTGTTAGAGATGGGCTTAGAGATGCCATCTGGAGAGGTGACAGGATCTTGTCGGGGATGGGCTTAAAGATGCCATCTGGATTGTATGTTGTTGGTGAGTGGACGAGTATCAGAAAGTTATCCATGTTTGGAACATCTCTGAGCTCGGGGTCTGAATAAGCAATAGATTGACATCCGTATTTGGAAGCATCCGTAAACTGTTTTCAGAAGTCTTGAATCTGAACAAGCGATAGATTAACATCCATATCTGGAGAACCCGTAAACTGTTTTCAGAAGTCTTGAATCTGAACAAGCGATAGATTAACATCCATATCTGGAGAACCCGTAAACTGTTTTCATAAGTTGAGTCTGAACAAGCGATAGATTAACATCCATATCTGGAGAACCCGTAAACTGTTTTCAGAAGTCTGGAATCTGAACAAGCGATATATTAACATCCATATCTGGAGAACCCGTAAACTGTTTTCAGAAGTTGAGTCTGAACAAGCGATAGATTGACATCCATATCTGGAGAACTCGTAAACTGTTTTCAGAAGTCTTGAATCTGAACAAGCGATAGATTAACATCCATATCTGGAGAACCCGTAAACTGTTTTCAGAAGTTGAGTCTGAACAAGCGATAGATTAACATCCATATCTGGAGAACCCGTAAACTATTTTCAGAAGTTGAGTCTGAACAAGCGATAGATTAACATCCATATCTGGAGAACCCGTAAACTGTTTTCAGAAGTTGAGTCTGAACAAGCGATAGATTAATATCCGTATTTGGAAGCACCCGTAAACTGTTTTCAGAAGTTTGGAATCTGAACAAGTGATAGATTAACATCCATATCTGGAGAACCCGTAAACTGTTTTCAGAAGTTGGTGTTGAATAAGCAATAGATCAGCATCCATGTTGGGAAGCGTCCGTAAACTGTTTTCAAAAGTTGGAGCTTGTTAATCTTATCCTGAAAAGGGTAAAATATTAGCTGAAACACAAAGTTATGTTGCATGAAATGTATGATGCAGTATATATGTTATATCAAGGTTTATGATATATGAATGTAATGAATGCGCATGTAAGCTGAGTAGCTGTCTTGCTGAGGATAGATGAATCCTTGATAGCCGGAGATAAAAGAATCTTGATTGTTACCAGGGAAAGTGAATCATTGACTGCTGCAGGGGATTGCAAGAATCTTTGATTGCTGAAGATGAGACATCCTTGTTGACTGCTGATTGCTTGGGGAACAAGATCTTCAATTGTTGAGGGATCTTAGGACCACTGCTGGGGATTGAAACTCCTTGGTGACTTGTGGGGAATGAGAATTCTGATGATCTCTACTGGGGAGTCCAGAACCTGGTAGACTTATGCTGGAGAAGTAAGACTGAGAATCTTCAATCTGATGGGAAGTATCTCTGTGGGGAGAATGTTCACTAATCTGGTTCCGCTGGGGATTGATAGTTGGAAGTTTTAGCTCCGCTGGGGTGTAACAGTTTTGGCTCCACTGGGGATCTTGAAACTGAGGGGAATTAGATTCTAGAAGGCTCTCTGGCTGGGTAAATCAGCTTTGAGAAAGCTTTTGTTCTGTTGAGGATCCTGAAGTTTAACTCTGTTTGGGGAATTAAGCTCTGGATTTTAACATTGTTGAGGAATTGGTGTTTAATTCTATTTGGGATTCCTTCTGAAAGGGCATCAAGATATCTATCTGTACCTTCAACCTATCAGCAATCATCTTTCTTGATTTGTAAGAAAATGATTATGTTCAAATGCATATGCCTATTTTAACAAAACATTGGACGTTTCTCAAATAAAACATAAGTGTAAAAAGCAAAAGGAAGAAAAAGCAAATTTCTGTATTTGGAAAAGTATTTGTATTAACTTTCTGTGAGTATCTTTGTACAAAGGAGACAGACATTCTAGTAAGAGGATATTGTCGTAAACATTTGAAAAATTTATACAAAAGAAAGATGGCCATGTGTAACAATTCCATGGGATTCCCATTCTATTATAGCCTTCACAACTCTGAATATCTTGTCCCTTCAATGCTTCGTCCGCCGATGATTGGATTGATCAGAAGCTCGGAACTTGTTGATGAAGAGATTGTTTTTTGAAGTGATCCGACGAGACATAGTAATACGCTTTAATTCCCTAACTTTTGCCTGAATCGCCCTTTCGGGTTTTCGATCCACCGGGAAACCCTTTTTTGCCCAAGTCACCCTTTCGGGTTTTCAACTTGCCGGGTGTACAAATTTTTTTGTTTTATCCCTAATTTTTGCCTGAACCGCCCTTTCGGGTTTTCGGTTCACCGGGATGCCCATTTTTTCCTGTCGCCCTTTCGGGTTTTCGACTTGTCGGGTTGTTTCATGCGTAGTATCTTTTGACTATGTCTGCGTTCGCAGGGTGGGGCAAATCATCGCCGTCCATGATGGTCAGAATCATTGCACCACCAGAAAATATGCTCTTGATCACAAATGGTCCTTCGTAAGTAGGAGTCCATTTGCCCCTGGGATCACTTTGCGGCAAGATGATCCGCTTGATTACAAGATCTCCGACTTGGTATACTTGACGTCTGACTTTCTTGTTGAAAGGCTTGATCATCCGTTTTTGGTACGTCTGACCATGGCAAACAGCAGTAAGTCGTTTCTCGTCGATCAAATTGAGTTGATCAAGTCGGGTCTGAATCCAATCGTCTTCACTCAAACCAGAGTCCTTCATAATCCTTAAAGAAGGAATCTGAACTTCCATGGGTAGGACAACTTCCATGCCATATACTAAAGAAAACGGGGTTGCCCCTGTTGAAGTACGTGCCATGGTACGATATCCATACAGAGCAAACGGTAACATCTCATGCCAGTCCTTGTAGGTAACTGTCATTTTCTGAATGATCTTCTTGATGTTTTTGTTCACAGCTTCAACAACACCGTTCATCTTTGGCCGATAGGGAGATGAATTGTGATGATAAATCTTGAACTGTTCGCATAGAGCGGTGATCATAGTATTGTTCAAGTTTGTACCGTTGTCTGTGATGATCCTGTCGGGGACACCATACCGGCATATGAGGTTCTGCTTGATGAAGCGGGCAACCACATTTTTTGTAACAGAGGAAAAGGAAGCTGCTTCGACCCACTTGGTGAAATAGTCAATAGCGACCAAGATGAAGCGATGTCCGTTGGATGTCGTGGGCTGGATCTCTCCAATCATGTCAATGCTCCACATTGCGAATGGCCAAGGAGATGTCAGAACGTTGAGAGGGACAGGAGGAATATGTATTTTGTCGGCATAGACTTGGCATTTGTGACAAGTACGGGAATGTTGATGGCAATCAGCTTCCATGGTAGACCAGTAATAGCCTGCCCTTAGAATCTTCTTAGCCATCATGTGTCCTCTCAAGTGGGTGCCAAATGTGCCGCTGTGTATCTCAGTCATGATTAACTCTTCTTCAGATTTGTCTACACATCGGAGTAAAACACAATCATGGCTACGTTTATAAAGGATGCCATTGCTTAGGAAGAACTTGGCTGCAAATTTCCTTAAAAACTTCTTGTCATTGACGGAAGCTCCTTCGGGATATTCTCTAGTCTGGAGATACCTTTTGATTTCATGAAACCAGGGTTGTTCCATTACTTCTTCGGTATTAATCTCATGACAATGCGCAGGTTCATCCATTTGCTCAATGGTGATTTGGGGAGCCTCGTTATCCCAGTTGAGTTTAAACATGGAAGACATTGTAGCCAGAGCATCTGCTAGCTGATTCTCTTCTCGCGGGAAATGCTCAAAGGTGATTTGCTCGAAATGAGGCAACAATGTTAGGACATGTTCTTTGTATGGGATAAGATTAGGATGTTTGGTGTCCCACTCTCCTTTGATTTGACTGATAACCACGGCCGATTCCCCAAATACGATCAAAGATTTGATCCCCAAGTCTATAGCAGCCTTGAGACCAAAGATGCAAGCTTCATATTCGGCCATGTTGTTGGTACATCTGAAACAAAGTCGGGCAGTGAAAGGTGTATGGCAACCTTTTGGGGAAATGAGTACCGCACCGATACGGTTTCCAAGTGCATTTGAAGCACCATCAAAGTACAGGGTCCATCGGGATCCATTTTCAGGTCCGTCATACGGTCCGTTACCTTCAATGTTGTCCAAAGTCATGATGTCCTCGTCCGGGAAGTAGAATCTCATGGATTGATAATCTTCGATAGCTTGATGAGCTAGATGGTCAGCTAGTACACTCCCTTTTATAGATTTTTGGGTAGTATACTGGATGTCATACTCAGTCAGGATCATTTGCCATCTAGCGATTCTTCCAGATAAAGCAGGCTTCTCGAAGATATACTTGATCGGGTCCATTTTGGAGATCAGCAAAGTGGTATGAGTCAACATATACTGCCTTAGTCGGCGAGCAGCCCATACCAAAGCGCAGCAAGTTTTCTCGAGCAGTGAGTAGCGAGTCTCACAGTCGGTAAACTTTTTGCTAAGGTAATAAATGGCATGCTTTTTTTGACCTGACTCGTCATGTTGGCCCAGTACGCACCCCATTGAGTTATCCAAAACAGTCAGATACATGATTAATGGCCTTCCTTCGATGGGTGGCATCAGAATAGGAGGTTCTAGCAAATACTCCTTGATCTTATCAAAAGCAATTTGACAATCATCGTTCCATTCGACTACCTGATCTTTCTTTAATAGTTTGAAAATTGGCTCACAGGTAGACGTCAGATGAGAGATGAACCTTGCAATATAGTTCAAGCGTCCTAAGAATCCTCTAACCTCCTTTTCAGTACGGGGGGCCAGCATTTCTTGTATAGATTTTACTTTTGCTGGATCGACCTCAATGCCTTTGTTGCTGACAATAAATCCCAGAAGTTTACCAGACCTAACTCCAAAAGTACACTTACTTGGATTCAGCCCGAGTTTGCATTCCTTCAACCTGGCAAACAGCTTTTGCAAATGTTCAAGGTGTTCTTCTTCCGTTTGTGATCGAGCTATCATGTCGTCTACGTAAACTTCAATCTCATGATGTATCATATCATGAAACAAAGCTACCATGACGCATTGATAAGTTGCCCCTGCGTTCTTCAGTCTGAACGACATCACCTTGTAGCAGAAGGTACCCCATTGTGTAACAAAGGTTGTTTTCTCCATGTCCTCGGGGGCCATTTTAATCGGGTTGTAGCCCGAGAATCCGTCCATGAAAGAAAATACTTTGTGCTGAGCCGTGTTGTCAATCAAGATGTCAATATGTGGCAGCGGGAAATCATCTTTAGGGCTAGCCCTGTTCAAATCCCGATAGTCCACACATATTCTGACCTTTCCGTCTTTTTTGGGAACGGGCACAATGTTAGCAACCCATTGTGGATAGGATGTAACAGCCAGAAAGCCAGTGTTGAATTGCTTCATTACTTCAGCTTTAATCTTCTCAGACATGTCGGGCCTCATTCGGCGGACTTTTTGCTTGATCGGTGGACATCCTTCTCTTGTAGGGAGACGGTGAACCACGATATCTGTGTCTAACCCCGACATGTCTTCATAAGACCAGGCGAAAATTTCAACGTATTCATTCAACAGTTGTATTAAGCGTTCCTTGACACTTGGTTCCAGATTGGCACCCACTTGTACTTCTTTCCTGTCTTCCTCCGTTCCTAAGTTGACTGTTTCCAACAAATCTTCATGAGGTAAAATGGCTCTCTCTTCTTGTTGTAGAAGTCTGGCTAACTCTCCCGGTACTTCACAATCTTCGCCATCTTCGTACTCAACCTGATTGACCAAATCTTCAGAGTTATTGAAGGATACAACATAATAGTCACCCATGGAATCCGGAGTGGATGGGTCCCTGCATTTGTGAGTGTGGGTGTGTGTAAGGGATAGCCATCCTTAAACAAGCAAAAATGCAAAAGGAAAGAAAATGAACACAACAGTTTATAAATGAAAAACGTCCAATGATTCATTAAACATGGCATATGATTATGAAGGAAAATCAAACCCTTACAAATGGACCTACATGCCCCGGGCAAGGCATGAGGTGAAAAATAGTGTGCAGATTGTTTTAGTAATTATTACAGACCAACAGGAAATGTTCGAAAGATAAAATTACTGATTGATGAAAGTAATGGGAACGAAGTCTTTTGCCTCCCAGTTGTGCAGTCCCCCTTAAATGGTTGGGAAGATCCAATCTTCAATGTTACCCTCTTCGTCTTCATCTTCTAAAGCATTGATTCCATGAGGAGAAATCTTGATGGGTGTCCTTTCAATTTTGGAGCGACGCATAGCCTTTTTCCCCGCAGCAGTAAATCCCAACCCAAACTTGTTTGTCTTGTGAGGAAAGTCAGGCAACTAACCCCATACTGTGCTCTTCCCCTCCTTCATTGCAGCCTTTGCGTCTTTCAGAGATGCCATCCTGGCTACCTGCTTGGGTACCTCAGCTACTGCCTTTGCTACTGCAACCTTGGGAGAAACTTCCTCGAAGTGTTGGAATGGTGTTTCGATGAATTCGCCATCCACTTCCACATACCGAAAGGAGTTCAGATGACTGATCATGTACTCCTCCTCACCGTGTACAGTTATGATTTTACCCTTAACAGGGTATTTCAGCATCTGATGTAGAGAAGAAGTGAATGCCCCAACATTATGTATCCACGGTCTTCCTAGCAAGCAAGAGTAAGATGGGCGGATGTCCATCACATAGAATGTGGAGTGGAACACCTCAGTGACTACCTTGATGGGAATGTCGAACTCCCCATGCACCATCCTTTTAGACCCGTCAAAGGCCCTGACAATGATATTACTTGGTTTCAGCTCCAAGCCTTCACAATCCAACCGGTCCAGGGCTTTCTTAGGCAGTACATTTAGAGAAGAACCAGTATCGACCAAGACATGGGCGAGAGTGGTTCCTCGGCATTCAACCGACACATGCAATGCGTCATTATGCTTTCTTCCCTTCGGAGTTAGGTCAGCATCATAGAAACCCAGACCATTGTCGGTGATAAGGCTGGCTACACAATCCTGGAATTGATCGGCTGAGGTTTCTTGGGGCACATGGGTTGTCTTCAAAAACCTTATCAAGGCTTTGGCATGAGCCTCCGAACAAAGAAGCAAAGCTAACATGGAGATCTTCGAGGGGGTTTGCCCAAGTTGCTCCACCACATCGTAATCACTCTTCTTAATAATTTTCAGAATCTCCTCCATTTCTTTTTTAGAGGTCTCAGGGATGACCAATGGCTGAGCCCTTGTCCTGACGAGCTCTTCTTGGATCCCTTTCCCTTTATCAGCAGCAACAGAAGGGACAACCACAAGAGTAACAACTTCTTCAATCATTGGAGTAACCTTGGGAGTAGCTGAGGGTCCAAAGATTGCCTTTGGAGAGGCAATCTCTGGAGAGAAAATTCTTCCACTTCGGGTAATTTTTCTCGTACCGGCAATGTTTCCAATGTCGGCAGTTTCTTCGTCAGAGCTCTCTTCAGTTATCTCAATTTGTTTAACACCGTGGTAGTAGATTTCTCCACCATAATTCCACGGTATTGATTTGTCAGATTTGTATGGGACGGGCCCAGGCATGGTTATCTTCAAGGGTACAATCTTCGGAGCGGATGTAATCTTAACAGGCCTTTTGGGGACCTTGGAAAGATTGGCGGAAATGGTTATTATTGAAACTTCATTGATAGGAGTTGGAGTAACGAGAGTCTTTTCGAAAAGAATTTCTTGGTTGTCCATTAGGCGTTGGATGCCTAACTTCAACAGTGGACAGTCGGTTGGTGAGGAGGAACAAAGGTAGCAATCTTCTTTACAACCAGGGAAAATCCCAGCTTTCAACAAATTCAGCTTGATTGTTAGTAGTGGAGTTATCAGATCATCAACAGTTGAAACAAACAGATCTTCTTCAACAGCATGGACATTGCGACCATGCTTTGGCATTGGAGCGGAGATTACATTCGGCTTCTCAGGGGCGTCGAACTCAACCTCTTTAGCATCTATCAAATCCTGAATTTTATTCTTAAGTGCCCAGCTGTGATCGGTGGATTTAGAACTGACTGTTTAACGCTGGTTCGCGAAATGTCGCGGAAGTAAGAGTCGCCACCGTCTTTTATTTTCTCCAACATGGACAGGACAAAAGCACAGCAAAATTCCTTATGAGATTATCTCTCGGTTCGGGAGGTAGATTTATAGAAAGGGAAGGTGTTAGCACCCTTTCTATCCATGGTTATCCATGGGCTCTTAGATACTTGCTCATTGTGTTTTCAAAAGGTTTTGCTTTTCAATTGTGAGTGGGTTTGAAAAAGTTTCGTTTAAAGATTTCTGAATAACTCTTGTATCAGTCCTCAAGAGTGTTTGAAAAATTGTTTTGAAAGCTTTTTGAAAGTGTCGGTGTGAAAAGAGTTTTGATTTGTTTTTGAATAGAGCAAGTATCTATGAGTCATCTACCTACCCTAAGGAATTAGACTGTGTAAATGTCCTTAAGGTAGTGCCATCCCACCATTGAGAGGTAGGTAGCACCACCGTTGGAGGTGTTCGGGTCAATTCGAGTGTTAGGGACGTTGTGGTCACCGAAGCAACGGTTAGGATACCTTAGAAGCTACCCTTATGTCCTTGATCCTTTTTTAATTCGAGGCAACCGTTTCGAGGCAACTATTCCGAGGCAACTGGATCATGGACATAAGGACTTACTAAGACGTCCCATACTTGACGACCACGTTTCGAAGGCAACAGGTGAGGCGCACCCTAGGAGTGGTGTGTGAATTTGTGTGTTATTTTCATGTCAATATTTATCTTTGATCATAGTATTGTGAGCTACGCTTGTTTTTAATTAGCCATACATTCTTTCATGCAAAGTTTAGAATTTAAGAGTGCAGAAATTTAAATGCAGAAAGATAAATCCTACGCTATTACAAGGTGCGAGTCTATACATCGCCAAAATACAAAGACCCATTTGATAAAAAATGCGGAAAGTAAATAAACGCGGTAAACCTAATTACTATTACAATCCTTGAGCAGTTACATAATATTCGAAGAGAAAAAAAGAATAACGTGCGAAAGAATAAAAATTAGGACGTCCGAGGGTTTTGACCCTTTTGAAATTAAATTGAAATTAAAGCCTAATTATTATTTAACTAAAGAAAGGAAGGAAAAGAAAATGTTTTTATGTTTTTGGTTTTTTAATGGAATAAAGAAAAGAATTAAAATTAAAGTTAGTGAAACCCTATTTCTAAATTATTTTTAATTGTTAAAGAAAATGTTAAAAGTTAACCTAATTTATGCTAATTAATTATTTACATATTTATTTACAAAATTAATAGTGATTTATAATGGTGATTAATAATAATTAATTAAGAAAAAAAGAAAAAGAAAAAGGTGAAAATGTCAAAAACCTAATTCTAGATATTTTTTATTTATTGAGAAAAATGATTAAAGTTTAAAACCTAAATTAACTAAATTAATTGTTAGTTTTATTTACAAAAATTAATTAGTGAAGAAATTAATAATAATTAAATAAAACATTTTATTATGAAAAGAAAACTGTTTTAAGGTGAATTAAATAAAAATAATTAAAGCAATTAAATGGTTAAAAGGAAAGAAAATAGAATTAAAAATATGCAAACCAATGGGGGTTTTCAGGCCCAAAGGGAGGTGTTTTGCAGTAATCTGGCCCATTGAACAAAGCCTTGTTTGACTTTCCAGCTTGTGTGTACGCTGGTTGACCAGGGTGTATCCTGGAGTTCATTCTATGGCCATTGGATGAGTGATCATGAGCGCGTGGCAGGCTAACGTGTGAGGACGTATGGTAGGCCCTTTTGATGAGCACTGCATGGAAACACATTAGGATAAAAATTATGAAATATGTGGGGGGACCTGGGAATCGAACCCAGGTCCCAATGCTTACCAACCACGTCTTCCACCAACTGAGCTGTTGTACGCGTTTGTTAACATAATGGAAAACAATTAATATATATGAAAAACTCAATTATGCTGAATTATTAAAAAAACCGCGCCAAGATTTGAACTGCCCAACCATGTTTGGACACGCTAGCCTTCTTCTTCATCTTCCTGCAAAAATACAAAACAAGTAGCGGGGGTTTTAAACCCCCACTAAGTGCAACCTGTAAAAATAGCGATTACGCCCATGGGTCATATAAATTAGGCGCGAGTATTCCATTGGCTTCGTCTTGATGCAACGATTCTGCCCATATAGGTTAGGTGGTCTAATTTTACCGTATGAGGAAAACCCCAATTTTGAAGTTCTGAAACCCTAGGTTTCATCAATGGTGGATTTGGCTGTAAGCATTGTTAGTCCAATTAAACATTACCAACCGCTTTAGAATGATGTTAGTAACATAAATCAACAATTAAAACACATGAATGATGCGTGAAAATTAAAAAACGATTATGGAAAAGTTTGTGATAAACGTGACTCAGTTCTACCAATTCTTGGAGTATGGGGACTTGTTCTTGATGCCAATAGTTTCCTAGCAATGTCAGTAAGGCAATGGAAGTGTTTTGAAGCCTTGAATCGCCCTGCAACTGTGATTTCAGATTTCAAGTTTTGGTGAAAATTTTACAAAGTGGTTATCTGTTTTTGAGCAGTTTTTCGTGTATCTTTTAATAGGGTTTCACTATGCCTTTGTATCTGAACGTGATTAGGTCAAAAAAAACAAGCCCAAGGTCCATGAATTGATGATTTGAAGATTTGATTTTCAACATATCAATTTCAATCTTTTTCCATTGAAACTCTTGCCAATCATGGAGAATCTTCCCTTTTTGAATGTGAAACGACTTGCCACCTTGCCCTAGTTTGATTTGCTGCACAAAAAAAGATTTAAAAAGCATGATTTGATATTTTCTCATAATTAAATCTAATTAAATGAATTAATAAGAATAAAAATTCAATTAATTAATTAAAAATAAGAAAATAAATCCCTTTTAGCTCAATGGGTCGTGCATATGCTTTGGGTAATGATTCAAGGAAGAATTTGAGGCCCATTAGCATTTTTGAAGTGTTTTAGGCAAAGTTGACTTTTCAAAATTCCCAAAATTTTCCCAACTTCTTCAAGATATATCTTGCTCAATTTTGAAGCTATGATCATGTTCTTGGACATTTTGGAAAGGTCTTGAGGTACTCTAACCAATGCATTTGGTCCCATGTCATTTTGATTTACCAATCTCAAGTTATGATCTTTGACTTAAAGTGCCTTTTTGTTGACTATTGAAAATGACCTATAATGTTGAAATTGATAACTTTTTGTGAGAGCACTTCTTGGACTTGAAGTGTGAAGACGAGTTGTAGGAAATGTCATTCTCTTCAAAATGAGCTTTGGATGGAATTTTTCTGATAAACCATGAAGAAGTTATGCTCTGGTCAATTTGCAGTTGACTTTTCAACTGTCCAAAAATAGAAACTTTTGCATCTTGAGACTTTTTGAGCCATGCTTTGAGAATCATGATCAAGAATTGATCAAATGATGATTGTGGCTTCAAAATAAGATGTTGACCAAATTTTTTGACTTTTGACTGTCAAATGACCATTTTGCCCCTACAGTTGACTGTGAAGCAATTAGGGTTTTTGACTGTATAATTTGATGATGTGAGTCTTGAAACTTGACATATGGATACTTGGCAATGTATATAGTCACATGGGACTTGATTGGACCCTTGGAAACCTCAATTCCTTTGCAAGAACCAAAACCCTAATTTTGACTGTGTTAGGAGGCAATTGGACTGTGCAACCCTTGAGAGATTTTGAATCATCTGGAGATTGATCCTGGCAAATCTTGAAGAATATGGGAGGGCAAATTTTGGGGTACAACAGTTGACCCTGTTCAATCTTCTTAGACCTGAGGATGTAGATTGGCTGGCGTGCCTTTCGTAATCCTAAGGTGGAAGATGATTGAACACTAGAGTGCCCAGAAATTTGCACTCACATAGTGGAGTATCAGCAGTGTGATAGTGGGAATGGGCTTACAGATGCCATTTGGAAAGATGATGGATAGGAGGATGGGCTTATAGATGCCATCTGGAGCTGTTGGTATGTGGACGGGCTTATAGATGCCATCTAGGTGTCGATCGCATAAGAGATTCCTTAGCGAGAACTTGCGTACCTGAGAAAGAAAATAATTACCTGGCATGTTACAGGGGTTGATCTTCAAACTCTTTGTGTAGATGTGCCCTGGCTGGATACAGGTATCGAATCTTTAAACTTTTCAGACGTGCCCTGGTAGGATAAAGGAATCGAGTCCGGAGAATAGTCGTCAACAGATACACCCTGGCAAGATACAGGAATCGGATCTTCAAACTCTTCAGACGTGCCCTGGCCAGATACAGGAATCGAGTCTAGAATTAGTCGTCAACAGATACACCCTGGCAAGATACAGGAATCGGATCTTCGAACTCTTCAGACGTGCCCTGGCAGGATACAGGAATCGAGTCTAGAATTAGTCGTCAACAGATACACCCTGGCGAGATACAGGAATCGGATCTTCGAACTCTTCAGACGTGCCCTGGCAAGATACAGGAATCGAGTCTGGAATATAGTCGTCAACAGATACACCCTGGCGAGATACAGGAATCGGATCTTCAAACTCTTCAGACGTGCCCTGGCAAGATACAGGAATCGAGTCTGGAATATAGTCGTCAACAGATACACCCTGGCGAGATACAGGAATCAGATCTTCAAACTCTTCAGACGTGCCCTGGCAAGATACAGGAATCGAGTCTGGAAATAGTCGTCAACAGATACACCTTGGCGAGATACAGGAATCGGATCTTCGAACTCTTCAGACGTGCCCTGGCAAGATACAGGAATCGAGTCTGGAATATAGTCGTCAACAGATACACCCTGGCGAGATATAGGAATCGGATCTTCAAACTCTTCAGACGTGCCCTGGCAAGATACAGGAATCGAGTCTGGAATATAGTCGTCAACAGATACACCCTGGCGAGATACAGGAATCAGATCTTCAAACTCTTCAGACGTGCCCTGGCAAGATACAGGAATCGAGTCTGGAATAGTCGTCAACAGATACACCCTGGCGAGATACAGGAATCAGATCTGGAATCACGACAGTTGATAGCAATTATCTTTGTATTGATCTTTGTCCTGAAAAGACAAAACGTTTGTTGTATGCGATGTCATGATGTATGGCATGCGTGATGTTCTCAGAATAAATGAAATTGTATGTTTATGATGCGTATGTGCATGCTATAATGTATGAGGATATGATGTTTATGAAATGTATTTTGTCTAGGAAAGTAAATCTGTTGACGTACCAAAACGGGTGATCAAGGCATTTAACAAGAAAGTCAGACGATAAGAGTATCAAGTCGGGGACCTGGTAATCAAGCGCATTATTCTACCTCAAGGTGATCCCAGGGGCAAATGGACCCCTACGTACGAAGGGCCATTTGTGGTTAAGAACATCTTTTCAGGAGGAGCGATGATCCTAACCACCATGGATGGTGACGACCTTCCTCACCCCGCCAATGCAAACATAGTAAAAAGATACTACGCATAATTAAAGACCCGCTAGGTCGACTGGCCTAGGCAAAAATAAGGGCTTTCCGGCGAACCAAAAGGGTTCGGGAATAAATAAGGGATGAAAATAAAAAAATCTGTACACCCGGCAAGTCGAAAACCTGAAAAGGCAGCTTGGGCAAAAATGGGTATCCCGATGGACTGAAAACCCGAAAGGGCGGTCCAGGAAAAAGTTAGGGATTAAAGCGTAACACTATGTCTCATTGGATCACCTCGCATCCGGACTTCAGTATCGACCATCAGGCTCGGACGGCACCAATCGATCAGATTCATCTCCAACTAAGCAGCAAAGTGATGAGATGCTTGAGGACATAAAGGCGATAGCAGAGTTGGAACCCAGTGGGATTTTTCACATAGCTGTTTTGTTTTCTTTTTTACAAAATGTATAAATCCTATTTGCTCGGCGGCGTTCTATTACTAGGACGTCAACCTCTTGTACAAAAACGCCTATTTACAGGCAAATTTCAAAATCAATACAAGTTCATTTTTCAGACAAATTGCAAATTGTTTTTCCTTTATCTGTTTTGTTTTGCAAAGAACGTCCAATGTTCATTTTTGATATATGCATTTGACATAAATTGCTGATCATAAATATTTGCATGCGAAACAAAGGACTAATTACGGGTGACATCGGAAGTAGGGGAAATAAGAATTGTCTAAACTGTCTAGTTGCTCTGTCCACCAAGGTACCAAGGTAGTTTCAGTTGAAGAATACGACCAAGATACCTTCACTCCACAGAATAAAACAATAATGGTAGCTCTCCCCACTGAGGCTTACAACCATGAACGAATCAGCAATGCTCTCCCCAAGCAGAGTTGGTCTACCATCAACCCTAAAAAGGTTGGGTATCCCCAGTAGATCTTAATATTCCCCAGCAGAGTATACAAATATTCCTCAGCAAGTATCCCCGACAGTCTTAATATTCCTTGACAGAGTATAAGAATGTTCCCCGGCGGAATACAAGATACCCCCAGTGGAGCCATTTCCCAGCGCAGTCTAAAAAGCTTCCTCGTCAGAGTTGAATCATTTTCCCCAGTAGATTCTGGAAGCTTGTCCCCTGCAGAGTACAAATGTATCTCCTCAGCCAAATTTAGAGGTTATCCCACAAAAGTCTAACTGGGTTATCCTCAGCAAGATGCAACTGAAAGATCATCCCCAGCGAAGTTCTTTCTATCCCCAGCGGAGTTCATCATCAAAATCTCCAACAAAGCTTATCAACGGAATCCCCAGCGGAGTTATCTTTAAAATCTCAGCAAAGCATCTCCTCCCCACAGAGTAATTCCCCTCGAAGTAATCTTCTCATCAATTCATTCCCCAACGGAGTCATCCTCTCTTGCAAGTTTATCATCTTCGTTCATCATCCCCAGCGGAAACGAAGAATTCAACTCTATTCTCCAGCAGCTATTCGGGATTTATTTTCCCTAGCTAAAACATCACATTTTCATACATCATGATACATGCATAAACGCATCATATAATACAATCTCATTTATGTTGAGAACATCATTGCTTGATCCATATCATGCATTGCATATGACTGACCTTTACCTTTCAGGAAAGATGCAGTTAAATTCTCAGCTATGTCAAAGGAGACAAAACTAGATAAATCGATTCCTAAAGATTTTTCTGATGCTAATCTAGTCAAAGAAGACAAATCCAGTCAAAGGAGACAAATCCAGTCAATAGAGACAAAACAAGTTAAATCGATTCCTAAAGATTTTTCTGATGCTAATCCAGTCAATGGAGATAAAACCAGTTAAATCGATTCCTAAAGATTTTTCTGATGCTAATCCAGTCAATGGAGACAAAACCAGTTAAATTGATTCCTAAAGATTTTTCTGATGCTAATCCAGTCAATGGAGACAAAACCAGTTAAATCGATTCCTAAAGATTTTTCTGATGCTAATCCAGTCAATGGAGACAAAACCAGTTAAATTGATTCCTACAGATTTTTATGATGCTAATCCAGTCAATGGAGACAAAACCAGTTAAATCGATTCCTAAAGATTTTTCTGATGCTAATCCAGTCAATGGAGACAAAACCAGTTAAATCGATTCCTAAAGATTTTTCTGATGCTAATCCAGTCAATGGAGACAAAACCAGTTAAATCGATTCCTAAAGATTTTTCTGATGCTAATCCAGTCAACGGAGATAAAACCCAGCTAAATCGATTCCTAAAGATTTTTCTGATGCTAATCCAGTCAATGGAGACAAAACCAGTTAAATCAATTCCTAAAGATTTTTCTGAAGCCAGTCAATGGAGACAAGTCCAGTTAAATCGATTCCTAAAGATTTTTCTGATGATAACCCGTCAATAGAGACAACCCGTCAATAGAGACAACCCGTCAATGAAGACAACCCGTCAATGAAGACAACCCGTCAATAGAGACAACCCGTCAATGAAGACAACCCGTCAATAAAGACAACCCTTCAATGAAGACAACCTGTCAACGAAGACAAAACTACCTACCAACAATCTCCAGGTGGCATCTATAAGCCCATCCCCCTATCCATCATCTCTCCAAATGGCATATGTAAGCCCATTCCCGACATCACATTGCTGATACTACACCATGCAAGTGAAAATTTCTGGGCACTTTAGTGTTCAATCATCTTCTACCTTCGGATCACGAAAGGCATGCAAGCCAATCTACATCCTCAGGTTTAAGAAGATTGAACAGGGGAAACTGTTGTACCCCAAAATTTGCCCTCCCATATTCCTCAAGATTTGTCAAGAATGATCTTCAAATTGCTCAAGATTGCTCAAGGATTGTACAGTCAAACCACTTCCTAAGACAACTGAAATTAGGGTTTTGGTTCTTTCAAGGAATTTGGGGTTTTCAATGGTTCAATCAAGTCTCATAGGCCTATACATATTCTCAAGCATCTACATGCCAAGTTTCAAGACTCAAAGTGCCAATTGGCACAATCAAAAGCTCCATTTGATCTATAGTCAACTACAAGGGCAAAATGGTCATTTTGCAGTCAAAAGTCAGAATTTTTGGTCAACATCTCATTTTGAGTTCACAATCATCATTTGATCAAGTCTTGATCATGATTCCACAAGAATAGCTCAAAAATCATCAAGGTGCAAAAAGTTACTATTTTTGGACAGTAGAAAAGTCAACTGTACTTTGACGAGGGCATAACTTTTTCATGGCTTGTCAAAAAAATTCCATCCAATGCTCATTTTGAAGGGGATGCAATTTCCTATAATCCATCTTCACACTCCAAGGTCAAGAAATGCTCTCACAAGAAGTTACCAATTTTTACATTATAGGTCAATTTCAAAAGTCAACAAAAGTACACTTTGAGTCAAAGGCCATAACTTGAGGTTGGTAAATCCAAATGACACGGGACCAAAGGAATTAGTTAGAGGACTTCAAGAGCTTTCCAAAATGTCCAAGAACATGGTCATATGATCAAAATTGAGCAAGTTGTGCATTGGAGAAGTTGGGAAATTTTCATGAATTTGCAAAAGTCAACTTTGCTCAAAACACCTTCTTTTTGCTAATGGGCCTCAAATCTCTTCTTGAAACTTCACCCATGACCTATGCACGACCCATCAAGATTAATTGGATTTATTTTCTTATTTTTATTGATTAATTGGATTTTTAATTAATATTAATCCATTTAATTAATTTAAATTATAAGAAAATAGAAGATTTGATTTTTAAATCAATTTGTGAAGCAAATATGATCAAAACATGCTGGCAAATTCGTGCACAAGTCAAAGATACAAAAAAATTCAAATTTGGCAACATTGTTCAATCATGAAAAATCAAGAATATTTGATTTTCAATCAAAGATTTAAACATCAATGCACATGGATTTGATCCAAAACTTTGACCTAATTTGATTCTCCTATATGTATGCAAGAAAACCATGACCTAGGACACGATTGAAAGCTGCAGAAATGGCCATAACAATTTCAAGAATTTTCAAGAAAAGTCAAAACCTGTTCTTGCATTCTAGGTCGATTCAAGGCATTTTGTTCATCCAAACACCTTGCAGGAGGCACTAGGATTGATTTACAATCAAATTCAAGCATCAAAGCTCAAGGAATCACGATACACAGTCCCACGATTTGCCCTTATATTTCATAATTGTATCTCTTAATTCATGTGCATTTAACATGTTTTTGTGACTGATTTGCATTGCTAGAGACCATACAAAGCTAATGGAATGAATTAATTGGACTATAGTGCCCTGAATCGTAAGATGCCATGACTGAATTTCTAGGGTTCTTGAGCTTTTAAATGGGGCTTTTCAATCCAGGAAAAATTGGGACTAGTGAGATACATGACTGAAATCGTGAGACCAAGACGAACACAACCCATACCTCGCGAAATATTTATGATTGTTGTGGTTCTATTCGCTATTTTTCCTTGCAGGAGTTAGTGGAGGTTAAAAACCCCCGCTATTTGATGTTATTAACACAGGACGAAGGTTGAAGACGCTGATGTGTTGGCATCTGATTGGTTAATTTGAAAAGCGCGCGTTTTGCTTTTTATTTTACAGCATTGTGATTGTTTTCATATATACTAATTGCTTATTATTATAATATCAATTGAAGCATGATGGTGTAGTGGTAGGGACGCTGGCCTGGAAGCATTGGGACCTGGGTTCGAATCCCAGGTCCCCCAAAACCTTGTTACTTTTATTTTTCAGATATTCTTGTACAGTTTGCAAAGAGAGGTCCACCATATACCTCAAATTTCAGTGCGCCAGATGTCTCCAGCCATAGATCCAATGGACATGAGTGGGAGATCACTGTACTCCCCAGTCAACAGGCGTGTGGATAATTACCAAAGTCAACATGGCTGAAATGCTAGTGGGCCTGGAAATTGCCAAAGACACCTCCTGATTTGGGCCAGCACCCCCTGGGTTTATTTCTTCTTCTCTTTTTATTTTTTTATTTAATTTCTTTTTATTAATTTTTAATTAACTACTAACTAAAACAATTAACATTTTTTTTAATAAATTCAGAAAACATGAAAAATATAATATTTTTATTTATTAAATTTAATTATTTATTTTGTAAATAAATACTAACATAATTAATTTAGTTTTTTATTAGGTTAATTTTAATATTTTCATAATAAATAAAATTAATATAGAATTAGGGTTTTTGATAACTTTTAATCATTTTATTTTTTTATTTATTTCCTTAAAAAACACAAAAAAACTCAAAAAATATCTTTCTTTATTTAATTAATTAATTAGTCTAGGTTTAATTTAATTAAATGCAAAATAATAAAAAATCTCTTTCTTTCTCAAAAAAGGGTCAAAACCCTAAAAACTCTCCAATTCAATTTTTCTCGCGCGTGTGATTATTCTTGATTCATATTTTGATCCGTATAATTGTATTTGCTCCGAGGATGTAATAGCTTTAATTAGGCCTTTTTATCGCTTTTATTTACTTTCCCCAATTTACTTTTCAAGGGTTTGTTTTTGGCGATGTAAATACCCGACGCCTTGTAATAGCGTAGTTTTATTTTCCGCAACCATTAACTGCTAGATGTATGCTAACTAGGATATGAATGTCAAGATCTCTCTTAAATTAAAATAAATCGTAGCTCACCATAACATGTACAAAGATAACATAACTGAAACCTGACACACTTGCACATGCCACTCTTAGGGTATGCCTCACTTGGTTGCCTCGACGTGGTCATTGAGTATAGGGTGTTTTAGAGGTCGCCCTCCTGTCTAAAGATCAAAGTTGCCTCGAAACGGTTGCCTCAGATAAAACGATCTAAGACATTAGGGTTACCGCTAAAGCGTCCTACCATTGCTTTAGTGACCACATGTCCCTAAAATCGAATTGACCCGAAAACTCCAACGACGGTGCTACCTACTTCTCAATAGTGGGATAGTACTGTCTAAAGGACATTTACACAGCTTAATTTCTTTTGAGTAGGTAGAAGTTCTCAGGTACTTGCTCTTTCAAAACAAAAATACTTTTCGCACTTACACCTTTCAAACAAAGTTTTCAAACAATACTTCATACACTCTTGAGGACAGATACAAGAGTTAAATCGAAGTTTTCAAACAAAAGTTTTCAAAACCCACAAACACAAGAAAAGCAAAACCTTTTGAAAACATAGTGAGCAAGTACCTAAGAGCCCGTGGATAACCACAGATAGAAAGGGTGCTAACACCTTCCCTTTCTATAATCTACCTCCCGAACCTAAGAAATATCTCGAAAAGGAATTTTGCTGTGCTTTTGTCCTTTCCTTGTTGGAGAAAACAAAAGACGATGGCGACTCTTGGTTACCGCGACATTTTGCGAAGCGCAAACGCGAACCAGCATTCCAAAACAGTCAGTTCTATTTCCACCGATCACGCATATACATAACATTGCATATTTAAATTATATTGTATATTGTTTATTCAAAATATTTGTACAAATTCGATTTGGTTGTAATAGTTTAAATTAGGTTTACATTATTGCAAATTCCCATTCACAATTTGTATACCCCCTCCCATAAAATGTTGTAATAGCGTAGTAATCTTTAAATTATGCAATTTACCTTTTTTATATACCATGCTAGTAATTAGGGCTTGTATGGCAAGATCAAAACAAATCAAATAGAAAACCCTAAATCCAAGACAAAATCAAGCATGAAAATAACACACTTGCACACAAGCATCCTTAGGGTTTCTCCACTTGGTTGCCTTATACAAAAATGGCCATATAACGCATGCGGAGTATCTTGGCAAAAAAAAACAAGTATAAGATCATAGTCCCTCGATGACGCTATTCAAAGTTGCCTTACAAAATGATCTTGGTCCCTCAAAAATGCTAAGATACTTTGCAAAATTGCTAATCATGGTTATACGATGACCCGCGCCCGTCCCGTTTACATCCAAAGATAACGTTGCTTACCAAATCAATGGTAAGACAACAATATTAAAGGAAAAGAAAATGAATAAGAAAGAAATTTGAGTAGTTAGATTGCTTCTAGTTACTTGCTCTATTTCAAAATAACTATCCTTTATATTTTCAAAAACAAACACACACATTTCCAAACATCTTACAAATATTAAAAACATTTTCAAAAAGACAACATCTTTGTATACATTCTTATGAACGAGAATCATTACAAATATTGCCTAAACAATGGCCTCTTTTACAAAATACTTTCAAAACCACACAAAGCAAAATTTAGAAACAAAAGCAAGTGATCTAGCAAGTAACTAAGAGCCCATGGAAAACCATGGATGAGAAGGGTGCTAATACCTTCCCTTTTCATAATCTACCCCCCGAACTCAAGAAACAATCTCAAAGGTCTTTCTTGTGCTTTTTCACCTTTCCTTTTGGATAAAACAAAAGTCGGTGGCGACTCTTGCTAACCACAACATTTGCGATAAAACGCAAAACCCTCAAGTCAGTTCTCCCACCGTATCATAGAACTGGCGACTCTGCTGGGGATTATTTTAAAAGTGGGGTGACCTTAGGGCTAGATCACATTTATTTGCTTATATTGTTTGACTTATTTGCTTTACATTATGGTTCTTTGTTTGGGTTTGAAATCCTCTACCCAGATTTGGGATACATTATAGGTAAATAGCAATACGTTATGGAAACTGTGCATGGTATACCGACATGGTCTAAGCAATAGCTATGTTAGTGTGACATATTTGTGGGTACCGGTAGCCTTTGATTTAATCAAAGATAATACGGGGCCGCTGAGTGATGTCATGAAGCACTAATTAACTTTTAGAACCTCTACTTGACCAACTTGGCCTTTAGGATGTAGTGAGATGATCGACTTTGGTACAGTCTGAAGTTGGTAGATGCTCGATACTACACTCATGGAGGTTTGGTTTCTTGGGATATTTCGGTCGCCATTAAAGAGGCTTGAGCTGAAACAATGACCAAGGAAACAATCCAGTATTATTGAGCTTCTTAGAACCCGATTACTATTACTAGGACATGTTTAAGCCAACTAAACTTCAAGAGGGTACTTACCTATAAAACCCCATGCAAGCCTAAACTAAGAACTTGATTGCTTTGCTTGTATATGTATACTTGTACATAACATCATGGACATTATGAACATCATATGCATCCACTAACCATTTCAAGGATTTTGGAGATTCATCTTTGTTCTTGCTTTGTAGGATATGGATTCACTTCGCAGGAAAACTATCCAAGTCAACCTTGTAAGAATTCCTCCACAACATAAGGAGCTAGCTTCAAGGATCCCTAAGAACTCTCCGTTCAACGAGAGACATGGTCGTCTACTCAACTTGGTCACCTCCAACACATATGAGGATATGATGAAGGTGCTCTTTCAGTTCTTTGATCCTTTGCACCATTGTTTCACATTTCCCGACTATCAGCTTGTGCCTACTTTGGAAGAATTCTCTCAACTCTTGAGGATTCCCATTGTTGTACCCCAAAAATTTCCCTCCCATATTCTTCAAAGTTTTGACAAGCATCATCTCAATTTGCTCAAGTCTACTCAAGGGTTGCACAGTCCAAATGCCTCCTAAGGCAGTCAAAATTACGGTTTTGGTTCCTTCAATGAATTTGAGGCTTTCAATGGTCCAATCAAGTCCCATGGGCCTATATACATTGTCAAGCATCTACATGCCAAGTTTCAAGATTCACAATGCCAGTTTGCACAGTCAAAAGCCCTAGTTGCTCAACAACCAACTGCAGGGGCAAAATGGTCATTTGACAGTCAAAAGTCAAAAAATTTGGTCAACATCTTATTTTGAGCACACAATCATCATTTTATCAAGTCTTGATCATTATTCCACAAGAATGGCTCAAAAATCATCAAGATGCAAAAGTTTCCATTTTAGGACAGCTGAAAAGTCAACTGTAACTTGACCAGGGCATAACTTTTTTATGGTTCATCAGAAAAATCCCATCCAATGCTCATTTTGAAGGGGATGACATTTTCTACAACTCATCTTCACATTCCAAGTCCAAGAAATGCTCTCACAAAAAGTTATCAATTTCTACATTATAGGTCAATTTCAAAAGTCAACAAAAAGGCATTTTAAGTCAAAGACCATAACTTGAGATTGCTAAATCCAAATGACATGGGACCAAAGGAATTTGTTAGAGGACTTCAAGACCTTTTCAAAATGTCCAAGAACATGTACATATGATCAAAATTGAGCAAGATATGCATTGGAGAAGTTGGGAAATTTTTGTGAAATGGCAAAAGTCAACTATCCTTAAAACTTCAATTTTTGACAAAGGGGCCCAATTTCTTCCACTTGATTCAGCCTTGTCATGCCACCCACGTGTCCCATGATTAATTTCAAGACCAAACACTTATTTTTCCATTTTATTTAATTTTTATTGATTTAATTCATTTTAAATCCATAATAATTCAAATAAAATCTAAAAATTAATGGAAGGGCATCTTTTTGATTTGAACAACTTTCATATACCACATGCCAGCTACCAAATTCGTGCCAAGCCTTTTTGTGCATAAAATCTTGAATTTGAACCAAAAATGGAAAGTTCTTCAATGGTGGTCAACAAGATCTCAAGGCTTCAATGCACAAGGATACAAGCCCATATTTGAATCAAAACTGATTGCCATATACATATGCAAGGAGGCCAGACCTAATTCACGACCTAGAGATTGCACAAAACGGCCAGAGCAAAAGCAAAAAATTGTTGAAAAAGTGTGAGACCAAAAACTGTGTCGCAAGCATTTTCAGACAAAACTTAGCACGTAACCTTCTTCCTTGCCATACCCTGAAGCTAAGGCGATCACAAACGCATCCTAAGACTACCTACCAATCGCTGTAAGTTGTCTCGAACTCGCCCCTGAACATGGAATCTCAACCTCTAATTCTTGCGCCTTTTCTTTAATATTTTAGCATATTTGTGTTCACCATTCAATTTCCAGGCATCCTGCATTATTCAATTGTATTGTTGTAGCCTAGATCTCCCTACCCGAACCTAGGGTTTTGGGGGTTGCAATTTGGGGTTTTGTTTTACAGGAATAATTGGTACAAGCCGTAGCCATGGATGGATTTAGGATGATGAGACGAACAGGATGATGGCCCAAGTTGGCATTTTCGTGGCCTGGAGCTCATTAAAGAGAAGGCAACGGATTTTGTTGCGGAACCGAATCCGCAGGAAAAAACACAGGGGCTATTGGAGAAGATGAAGACGTGCTTGCGTCTGATTGGCCAGTTCAAATTAAAACGCGCGTTTTATTTATTTCCAGGATATTGCTTTTTATTATATATAATATTAACTTGTTATTATTATAACGAATTGAAGCAATTGGCTCAGTGGTTAAGGCGTGCAAGCATAATCCCTTGGGACATGGGTTCGAATCCCAGGTCCCCCAAATACTTGATATTATTTTGTTTAATGTGTTCTCATGCAGCGTCCCAAAGGCATTCCGACATGGATCTCCAGAAATCAACGCGCCAGGTGTCCTTACGCCTCAATCCAAAGGCCAAAAGATGAGTGACCATCATGATCCTCAGTCCACGCTTGCATAGCCAATTCCCAAAGTCAAACCAGGCTTGCTGATTAGTGGGCCACAAAGTTACTTCTTCACCTCCTTCTGGGCCCAGAACCCCCTTGGTTCCTTCCTTTTTCTTTTAACTTATATTTTCTATTTTATTTATTAACTATTTTTTCTAATTATTATTATTATCACTAAAATTAACATTAATTAACCTTTTCACAATAAAAATTCAGAAAACCAAAAATCATTTTTATTAATTTCAATTACTTTTTTTTAAAAATAAATTCATGAATTAATTTAGCTGTTTAATTAGGTTAATTGTAATCTTTTTCACATTAAATAAAAATCAAATCTAGAATTAGGTTTTTCTTTTGACACTTTTAATTTCTTCTTTTTATTTTATTTATTTTATTTCATTAAAACATTAAAAACACAAAAAAAATACTTTTTCTTTAATTAATTAATTAATTAGTAAATTAGTTTTAATAGTTAATTTAATTGCAAAAAGGGACCAATTTCAATTCTTTTCTCAAAAAAAAGGGTCAAAACCCTCAGGACGTCCCGATTCAATCTTTCGCGCGCGTATTTATTTTTTAATTCATTATTTTGTATCTGCTCAGGAAATGTAATAGTTAATTAGAACCTTATCGCTTTCTTTTAATTTCTCGCATTTTTATTTTCCAAACGGGTTATGTTTTTGGCGATGTATAGACCCGCGCCTTGTAATAGCTAGATTTACCTTTTCCGCACTTTATTTTCCGCACTCTTAACTGTTAAAAAATGCATGAAAGACTTGTATGAAAAATAAAATCAAAGCGTAGCTCACCAATAACATGTACAAGATAAGCTTAACTGAAAAACAACACACATGCACATGCCACTCCTAGGGTACGCCTCACTGGTTGCCTCGAAGTGGTCATCAAGTATAGGGTGTCTTAGAGGTCGCCCTCCTGTCTAAGATCCAGTTGCCTCGAAACGGTTGCCTTGGATAAAAAGGATCTAGGACATTAGGGTTACCACTAAGGCGTCCTACCATTGCTTTGGTGACCACATTGTCCCTATAATCGAATTGACCCGAATAACTCCAACGATGGTGCTACCTACCTCTCAATGGTGGGATAGCACTATCTAAAGGACTCTTACACAACCTAATTCCTTAGAGTAGGTAGGTTTCTCCTGGGTACTTGCTCTTTCTAAAAAACAAAACAACTTTTCGCACCTACACTTTCAAAAAGTTTTCAAACAAATATTTCATACACTCTTGAGAACAGATACAAGAGTTACCTAGAAATTTTTCAAACGAAACTTCTTTCAAAACCCACATACACCTGAAAAGCAAACAATTTTTGAAAACATAAGAGCAAGTAGCTAAGAGCCCGTGGATAACCACGGATAGAAAGGGTGCTAACACCTTCCCTTTCTATAAATCTACCTCCCGAACCGAGAAACATTCTCGAAAAGGAATTTTGCTGTGCTTTTGTCCTTTCCATGTTGGAGAACATAAAAGACGGTGGCGACTCTTGCTTACCGCGACATTTCGCGAAACCGGCTAAAATAGTCAGTTCTATTTCCACCGATCACAGAACTGGCGACTCTGCTGGGGATATTAATAAGTGAGGTGTACCTTAGGATTAGACCACTCTTGTTTTCAATTGCTTGCTTTGTTTGCTTTAAATATTTTGGGTTTGTCTTGGAGTTTCATAGATCCTAACCCGGATCTGGGGGATACCTTTTAGAAAGTAGCAATAAACTGTGAGGGAACTGTGCGGGGTATACCGACACGGTTGAAGCAGTTTGCTACGTTGATGTGGCACTTTGGTGTGTACCGGTAACCCTTGAGTCAAGTCAAGGAGAGTACGGGGCCGCCGCATGGTGTCGTGAAGCATCAACTGACCTTAGGAACCTTACTTGACCATCCTGGCCTCTTTAGGGGTAGTGAGATGACCGACTTTGGTGCAGTCCGAAGTTGGTAGATACTCGATAGTACACTCATTGAGGGTTGTTTTCTTGGAATATTTTGATCGCCAGTTCAGTGGCTAAATCAAAACAATGAACATAGAAAACAATCCAATGATATTGAGCTCCTTAGAACCCGGTTACTTTTGATAGGACAGGTTTTGAGCCCACCAACTTCAAGAGGGTAGTACCTAGACCTCATATCGGCCTAAACTCTAAGGGCTGTCTGGTGTGACTTGTCTGCCTTATCATGTTTGCTTTTTGTGAATACTTGTGGTGTGTCCTTATCATAACATCATAGCATCATACAGCATCATATGCATTTACTAACCACTTCAAGGGTTCGAATCTTCATCTTTGTTCTTGTTTTGTAGGACATGGAAACTATCCGCAGAAAGACAATTCAGATCAACCTTGTAAGGGTCCCTCCTCAGCTTAAGAAGCTCACATCCAGGATTCCCGAGAACTCTTCCTTCAGTGAAAGGCATGGTAGACTACTCAGCTTGGTCAATACCAACATTGAAGAGGATATGGTGAAAGTGTTGTTCCAGTTCTTTGACCCTGTGCACCATTGTTTTACTTTCCCGGATTATCAATTGGTGCCTACTTTGGAGGAATTTTCTCAGCTTCTGGGGATTCCTATTCTTAGTCAACTACCCTACAACGGTACGGAAGGGGAACCAAAACTTGAAGAGGTTGCTAAAGCATTACGTCTACAACCATCTGACATCAAGGGGCACTGGGAAACCAGAAGTGGTATCAAAGGATTCTTGGCAAATTTCCTGTTTGAGAAAGCACAAGAATGTTGGAATGCCCTTGACCTACAAACCTTTGAAGAAGTTGTGGCACTCTTTGTCTATGGGTTGGTGTTGTTCCCGAATCCAGATCAACTTATAGATATCAATGCTGTCAAGATCTTCATGTCCAGGAATCCTATACCTACGTTGCTCGGGGAAATCCTCCACTCATGTTACACTCGAACCATGAGAAAAAGAGGTGTTCTCATGTGCTCCACTCCTCTCCTGGCAAGGTGGTTTATTTCTCACCTTCCACAATCAGTTTTGAGGAACGAGCGGGGTTTGAGATGGTCACAACAGTTAATGACTCTTACACATGCTGATATACATTGGTGTTCTCGGTCCCGAGAAAATGTCACTATCATTGATCGTTGCGGAGAGTTTCCTAATGTTCCTTTACTTGGAATTAGGGGGGGCATTACATACAACCCATGTCTGGCTTTGAGATAGTTTGGATATGCTCGGAGGGATGGCCCTCATGACATGTTGATTCCTGGCATAGTTTTTAACTTCGACAACGATGCACAAGGACTTCGCCAAAGATTCATCAGAGCTTGGAGGATGCCCAACAGGGTAGATGGTAAGACACTGGGGCACAAGAACTCCATCCCCCTTGAACCTTATCTCAACTGGGTACGAGCCCGCTCCCAGAAGCTGATGATGCCATATCCTCATGTTCTCCCCGTGATCAAAGAGCCAGTTTTGGAAGGCGAGTTGCCATACACCATTCAACATCCAGACATGCCAACATCTTGGGAAGAAATGCAAAAAAGCTGGATCCAACTCAAGGAAGAACGGAATTCTCTTGAAACCAGTCTACATGTCAGTGAGAAGAAGGTCTTGGAGCTCACCCGTCTACTTCACGAGGAAAAGACCCTCAACACCTACATCGCTCCAAAGAGGATGCGCAGTGTCTTTTGGGATTAAGTATTTTGTAATGTGTCGCCCATGAGGCATTGATGTACTGAACAGATTATTTCTTAATACAACGTGTGTTCCCTTTTTGTCTACAACGAATTTGAACCTTCGAACCCTTGAATGCATTGCATAAATAGCATATCATGCATCATATGCATAACAGGTACCCCTTTTTCTACAGGTTGCTTAATCTTCTTCGCTGTTTATTACAGCAATCATCATGAATCCTGAACCTACTACTGAACAAGCTATCAAGGCCCTCCAGGCCCAGAACGCCCAGTTTCAAGAGCTGGTCATGAGCTTAGCCCAGGGTCAACAGGAGTTGAAGACTCTGCTCTTGAAGGAGGAGAAGAAGAAGAAGAAGAAGAAGAAGAGGATTGTGCTGTTTAACACTGGACGGAGGTTTGGGAATACACTGCAGAATGAGGCTGATCAGGCTACTTCCTCTACAGGGAAAGACAGTCCCTAAGGGGGAAGGGTTCCTAGTCCCGCGGTCTCCGACAACGAGACAGATTACAATGATGAGCAGTACCCTCCTGCTGAGGACAGGTACAAACAATTGGAGGACCGGCTAAGCACTGTAGAGATTCAACACATGCCTGGGTTGGATTTCAGAGATCTAGGTTTATCTTCTGGGGTGGTGATCCCGCACAAGTTCAAGGCACCTGCCTTTGTGAAGTACGACGGGGCTTTCTGCCCTAAGCTGCATCTGAGGTCTTATGTAAGGAAGATCCAACCTTACACTGCAGACAAGAACCTATGGATCCATTTCTTCCATGATAGCCTTTCAGGGGCTCAACTCGAATGGTTCTATCAGCTGGATGGAGCCAGTATTCAAAACTGGGAGGACATGGCTACTGCATTTTATAAGCAGTATCAGTACAATTCCGACCTTGCTCCCACGCGTACCCAACTCCAGGGTATGTCACTGGGGACGGGTGAAGGTTTTAAGGAGTACGCGCAGAAGTGGAGAGACCTGGCTGGCAGGGTGCAGCCACCGTTGACTGACCGTGAACTCGTGGACATGTTCTTAGGGACCCTGTCTGGTCCATTCTTCAACCATCTGATTGGTAATTCTTCTGCAGGGTTTACAGACCTCATTCTGACTGGTGAAAGGATAGAAGCTGGCATCAAGTCGGGGAAGATACAGAAAAGTGCCTCTTTGAGTACTAAAAAGAAGCCCTTCAAGAAGGAAGCTAGTGCTGTTTATGGTCCAAGGAGACAGAACAAACCGGAACGCCGCCAAGCTGTCAACGCGGTGGTAATTTCAAAGCCTGCTGCTGCTCCTCAACATTATAACCAACCAAGGGGTGAGAGACCCAAAAGGCAGTACACTCGGCTCAGTATGACCCTGTCTCAGATATTTCCGCAACTGTTGTCGACCAATCTGGTAACTGTCAAGGAAGCTCTGAAGGTAGTGAACACAACCTCTCCAAAGTACAACCCCAACGCCCGCTGCACTTATCACTCTGATAGCCCGGGGCATACTACCGATGATTGTTGGGCTCTGAGGAATAAGGTTCAAGACCTTATTGATGCTAAAGAGGTTCAGTTCGAGGCGCCCGAGAGGCCTAATGTGGTGACAGCTCCCATGCCAATTCATGGAGTAAATGCTATTAGGGATGATGACGACGTGGAGGAATCTGAATTCAACAGCTGGATCTATCCAACAACCAACGGTGGATCCAACAACTGGACTGCCAAAGACTTCACACCTATTACTTTTGTCACTCAGTAATGAACTCCTTTGTTTTAAATTTGTAACGAACAATAGTTTGAAACTTTATGGCCTGGTGTCTTACCCGGGGCACCGTGGTTTCATTTGTGAGGGCTTTTGTGTGTCACTTTCATATATCATGAATAAAAGCATTGGACGTTTTTTTGCATTTCAAATCTTGTGCTCCTTGTCTTTCTTATTTATATATTGCAAAACAGCTATATTTACACACACTCACCTATACAGGTCCCAATCCACTCTGGATCTCACTGGTAACGACTATGCTACTATCAGTTATGACTTCGAAAACCCGATCAACTTAGCCGAAGACGAAGGTGAAGATGATTGTGAAGTGCCTGGTGAGCTTGCAAGACTGTTACTCCCGGAAGAGAGGGCCATTCAGCCACATGAAGAGCCTGTGGAAATGGTAAATCTAGGTACTGAGACAGACAGAAAGGAAGTCAAGATTGGTGCCAATCTGGAGTCTAGTGTGAAACAACGGTTGATTCAGATGTTGCATGATTATGTGGAAATATTTGCCTGGTCTTACGAAGACATGCCTGGGTTGGATACTGACATTGTGGTTCATCACCTGCCTACCAAGGAAGACTGCCCTCTGGTTAAACAGAAGGTCCATCGTATGCGCCCAGAGATGTTCGAGAAAATCAAAGCTGAGGTTATGAAACAATTTGATGCCGGGTTTCTAGCAGTGACTTCTTACCCTCAGTGGGTTGCCAACGTGGTTCCAGTGCCGAAGAAAGATGGTAAGGTCCGAATGTGTGTTGATTACATGGATTTGAATAGGGCGAGCCCTAAGGATGATTTCCCTCTGCCTCACATCGACGTTCTGGTTGACAATACTGCTCAGCATAAGGTATTCTCCTTCATGGATGGGTTCTCAGGTTATAATCAGATCAAGATGGCTCCTGAAGACATGGAGAAGACCATTTTTGTTACTCAGTGGGGCACCTTTTGCTACAAGGTCATGCCTTTTGGGTTGAAAAATGCTGGGGCAACCTACCAACGTGCCATGGTTGCTTTGTTTCATGACATGATCCATCATGAGATAGAAGTATATGTCGACGATATGATTGCAAGGTCCCAAACTGAGGAGGAATACCTTGACCATCTGCAGACACTGTTTGACCGTCTGAAGTTGTACAAGCTGAGGTTAAACCCAAACAAGTGCACCTTTGGGGTGAGATCTGGAAAAGTGCTAGGTTTCGTTGTGAGCGACAAAGGTATTCAAGTGGACCCTGCCAAAGTGAAAGCCATACAAGAGATGCCAACTCCCAAAACAGAGAAAGAAGTCAGAGGCTTTCTAGGACGGCTGAACTACATTGCCCGATTCATCTCACATCTAACTGCTACCTGTGAACCAATCTTCAAGCTACTGAAGAAAGATCAAGTAGTACGTTGGAACGATGAATGTCAGGCCGCTTTCGAAAGAATCAAAGAGTATCTCCAAGAGCCACCCATTCTTATGCCACCGGTTGAAGGGAGACCTCTAATCTTATACTTGACAGTATTGGACAACTCAATGGGGTGTGTGCTGGGGCAGCATGACGAGTCTGGCCGAAAAGAGCATGCTATTTATTACCTTAGCAAAAAGTTTACCGACTGTGAGACCCGATACTCACTGCTCGAGAAAACTTGCTGCGCTTTGGTATGGGCTGCTCGCCGGCTGAGACAGTATATGTTGACTCACACCACTCTCTTGATTTCAAAAATGGATCCGATCAAGTACATATTCGAAAAGCCCTCCTTGTCCGGAAGAATAGCAAGATGGCAGATGATCTTGACAGAATACGACATCCAGTACACGACTCAGAAAGCAATCAAGGGAAGTGTATTGGCAGACCATTTGGCACACCAACCAGTGGATAACTACCAATCTATGAACTTTGAATTTCCACACGAGAATATCATGGTAGTGACTGATTGTGAAATACCTGGACCGGATGAAGGACCCGAGGAAGGATCCCGATGGTCTATGCACTTTGACAGAGCCTCGAATGCTTTGGGTAACGGTATTGGTGCTGTGATCATATCCCCTAAAGGCACTCATACTCCACTTACTGCCCGACTATGTTTCAACTGCACCAACAACATGGCGGAGTATGAGGCGTGCATCATGGGTCTTCAAGCTGCAATTGACTTGAGGATCAAGTTTCTGAGTGTCTTCGGAGATTCCGCTCTCGTGATCAATCAGATCAAAGGCGAGTGGGATACGAAACACCCAAATCTTATTCCTTACAAAGAGTATGTGTTGACATTGATTCCCCACTTCGAGGAGATAACTTTTGAACACTTCCCAAGAGAATAAAATTAGTTGGCGAACGCGTTAGCTATGATGTCTTCTATGTTCAAAGTCAAATGGGATAACGAGGCTCCCCGGATCATTATCTGGAAGTTGGACGAACCTGCACATTGCTGTGATCTTGAGGCTGAAGAGGTAACTGAAAAACCTTGGTATCATGAAGTGAAGAGGTACTTGGAAGCTCAAGAATACCCCGACGGTGCATCTGTTAATGACAAAAAGTTTCTGAGAAGGTTCGCGGCAAAGTTCTTCCTCAGCAACGGCATTCTCTACAAACGAAATCATGATTCAACTTTACTGCGTTGTGTGGATAAGATTGAAGCAGAAAGGGTCATGGCAGAACTGCATGAAGGTACCTTCGGAACACATTCCAGTGGACATACTATGGCAAAGAAAATCCTTCGGGCAGGATATTTCTGGTCCACAATGGAAGCTGATTGTTACCAACATTCTCGGACATGTCACAAATGCCAAATCTATGCTGATAAGGTGCACGTTCCTCCAGTTCCTCTGAACGTCTTGACAGCTCCTTGGCCTTTTGCAATGTGGGGCATTGATATGATTGGCGAGATCAGACCTACGACATCCAACGGGCATCGCTTCATCCTAGTAGCAATTGATTACTTCACAAAGTGGGTTGAAGCAGCTTCCTATGCTACCGTAACCAAGAACGTCGTGGCACGGTTCATTCGGCACAACTTGATCTGTCGATACGGTGTACCTGAGAGGATCATTACGGACAATGGTACCAATCTCAACAATAAGATGATCACTGAGCTCTGCGAGCAGTTCAAGATACAGCACCACAACTCTTCTCCTTACCGACCGAAGATGAATGGGGCTGTAGAAGCGGCGAATAAGAATATCAAGAAGATTGTGCAGAAGATGACAGTGACCTACAAAGATTGGCACGAAATGTTACCGTTTGCTCTTCACGGGTACCGTACCTCAGCAAGGACGTCAACAGGGGCAACACCCTTTTCCTTGGTCTATGGCATGGAGGCAGTCTTGCCTATTGAAGTCCAGATACCCTCTCTCCAGATAATGAAGGATGCAGGTTTAAGCAAAGATGACTGGATCCAGACTTGGCTTGATCAGTTAGACCTAATCGACGAAAAGAGACTCACTGCTATTTGTCATGGTCAAACGTACCAAAAACGGATGATCAGGGCATTTAACAAGAAAGTCAGACGACAAGAGTATCAAGTTGGAGACCTGGTAATCAAGCGTATCATTCTTCCTCAAAGTGATCCCCGGGGAAAATGGACCCCTACGTATGAAGGGCCATTGTGGTTAAACATATCTTCTCAGGAGGAGCTATGATTCTAACCACCATGGATGGTGACGACCTTCCTCACCCCGCCAATGCAGACATAGTAAAAAGATACTACGCATGATCAAAGACCCGCTAGGTTGACACACCTAGGCAAAAATAAGGGCTTCCCGGCGAACCAAAAGGGTTCGGGCAAAAATAAGGGATGAAATGAAATAAATCTGTACACCCGGCAAGTCGAAAACCTGAAAAGGCGGCTTGGGCAAAAATGGGTATCTCGGTGGACTGAAAACTCGAAAGGGCGGTCCAGGAAAAAGTTAGGGATAAAGCGTAATACTATGTCTCATTGGATCACTTTGCATCCAGAATTCGGTATCAACTATCAGGTTCAGACGGCATCGATCAGTCAACTTCATCTTTAACTAAGCAGCCAAGTGGTGAGACGCTTGAAGACATAAAGGCGATAACAGAGTTGAAACCCAGTGGATTTTTTTCACATAGCTGTTTTGTTCTCTTTTCACAAAATTGTATAAACTTTATGTTGTTCGGCGGCGTTCTCTTACTAGGACGTCAGCCTCTTGTACACAAACGCCTATTTACAGGCAAACTCAAAAATCAATACAAATTCACTTTTCAGACAAATTGCCAATTGTTTTTCCTTTTTCTGTTTTGTTTTGCGAAGAACGTCAAATGTTCATTTTTGATATATGCATCTGACATTAATTGCTAATCATAAATACTTGCATGCGAAACAAAGGACTAATTACAGGTGACATCAGAAACAGGGGCAATAATGAGTTGTCTAAGCAATCTAGTTGCTCTGTCCACCAAGGAACCAAGGTAAATTCGGCTGAAGAATATGACCAGGATATCTCCACTCCACGCAGAGTAAGACAAGATTCAGCAATACTCGCCCCAAGCCGAGTTGGTCTCCCATCAGCCCCGAAAAGGCACAGTATCTCCAGCAAGTTAGCAACACTCTCCCCAAGCAGAGTTAGGCCACCGACAACCCTAAGAAAGTTGGGTATCCCCAGAAAATCTCAACATTCCCCAGCGGAGTATAGATATTCCTCAGCGAGCATCCCCGGAAGTCTTAAGGTAAGATTGTTCCCTGGCGGAATACAGACACCCCAGTGGAGCCACTTCCCCAATACAGTCCAAAGTCTCCCCAGGAGAGTTGAATCAATCTCCCCAGTAGATTCTGGAAGCTTATCCCCAGTAGATTCTGGAAGCTTATCCCCTGCAGAGCACGAACGCATCTCCCCGGCTTTATTCAGAAGATTATTCCCCACCAGAGCTTATAACTGGGTTATCCTCAGCTAATTACCACGGAAAGATCGTCCTCGGCGAGGTTCTTCCCATCCCCCAACGGAGTTCATCAAATCTTCCAACAAAACATATCAACGGAATACCCAACGGAGTTCATCAAATCTTCCAACAAAACATATCAATGGAATACCCAACGGAGTTATCATCAAAACCTTAGCGAAGTATCTCTTCCGACAGAGTAATTCCCCGCAGAGTAATCTCTCCAATAAGTTTATTCCCCAACAGAGTCATATTCTCCTACCGGTTTATTCTTGCAAACCATCATCCCCAGCGGAAACGAAGAACTCTATTCTTCAACATTAGCCCAGGATTCAACAAGCTCCCGGCATTCGTCAAAGATTTATTTTCCTAGACGAAAATACATTCATAGACATTTCACATTTCATACATCCTGCTTACATACATGTAAAGTGCGTACGACACTATCTCACTTATTTTGAAACATCATGACATCATGCATTTCATACATCATGACATTGCATACAACTGATGTTTTGCCTTTTCAGGAAAAAGGTCAATCCAAAGATGATTACTATCAACTGTCGCAATTCCAGATTCGATACCTGTATCTAGCCAGGGCATATCTGTGAGTGATTGATTGTAGATTCGATACCTGTATCCAGCCAAGGCATATCTACATGAAGAGTTTAGAGATTCGATACCTGTACCCAGCCAGGGCATATCTGTAGACGACTAATTCCATATTCGATACCTGTATCTAGCTAGGGCATATCTGTGAGTGATTGATTGTGGATTCGACACTTGTATCTAGCCAGGGCATATCTGCATGAAGAGTTTGAAATTCCAGATTCGATACATGTATCTAGCCAGGGCATATCTGTGAGTGATTGATTGTAGATTCGATACCTGTAGCCAGCCAAGGCATGTCTCCATGAAGAGTTTAGAGATTCGATTCCTGTATCCAGCCAGGGCATATCTGTAGACGACCAATTCCAGATTCGATACCTGTATCTTGCCAGGGCATATCTGTGAGTGATTGATTGTAGATTCGATACCTGTATCCAGCCAGGGCATGTCTGCATGAAGAGTTTAGAGACTCGATTCCTGTATCCAGCCAGGGCATATCTGTAGACGACCAATTCCAGATTCGATTCCTGTATCTAGCCAGGGCATATTTGTGAGTAACTGATTGTAGATTCGACACCTGTATCTAGCCAAGGCATGTCTGCATGAAGAGTTTAGAGATTCGATTCCTGTATCCATCCAGGGCATATCTGTAGACGACGAAGTTCCAGATTCGATACCTGTATCCAGCCAGGGTATATCTGTGAGCGATTGATTGTAGATTCGATACCTGTATCCAGCCAGGGCATATCTGCATGAAGAGTTTAGAGATTCGATACCTGTATCCAGCCAGGGCATATCTGTAGACGACAAATTCCAGATTCGATACCTGTATCCAGCCAGGGCATATCTGTAGACGACTAATTCCAGATTCGATACCTGTATCTAGCCAGGGCATATCTGTGAGTGATTGATTGTAGATTCGATACCTGTACCTAGCCAGGGCATATCTGCATAAAGAGATTGAAGATTAACACCTGTAACAGGCCAGGTAACTATCTTTCTTTCTCAAGTACGCAAGTTCTCGCTAAGGAATCTATTACGCGATCGACACCCCCGGATGGCATCTTTATGCCCATCTCCACAACTATCCGTTACATCTCCAGATGGCATCTATAAGCCCATCCTCCTATCCATCATTTCCAAATGGCATCTATAAGCCCATTCCCGACAAGGTTCTGTCACATCTCCAGATGGCATCTATAAGCCCATCTTCCTATCCACCATCATTCCAAATGGCATCTGTAAGCCCATTCCCGACATCACATCGCTGATATTCTACTATGCGAGTGCAAATTTCTGGGCACTCTAGTGTTCAATCATCTTCCACCTTCGGATCACGAAAGGCACGCAAGCCAATCTACATCCTCAGGTCTAAGAAGATTGAACAGGGGCAACTGTTGTACCCCAAAATTTTCCCTCCCATATTCTTCAAAGTTTTGACAAGCATCATCTCAATTTGCTCAAGTCTACTCAAGGGTTGCACAGTCCAAATGCCTCCTAAGGCAGTCAAAATTAGGGTTTTGGTTCCTTCAATGAATTTGAGGCTTTCAATGGTCCAATCAAGTCCCATGGGCCTATATACATTGTCAAGCATCTACATGCCAAGTTTCAAGATTCACAATGCCAGTTTGCACAGTCAAAAGCCCTAGTTGCTCCACAACCAACTGCAGGGGCAAAATGGTTATTTGACAGTCAAAAGTCAAATTTTTTGGTCAACATCTTATTTTGAGCACACAATCATCATTTGATCAAGTCTTGATCGTGATTCCACAAGAATGGCTCAAAAATCATCAAGATGCAAAAGTTTCTATTTTAGGACAGTTGAAAAGTCAACTGTAACTTGACCAGGGCATAACTTTTTCATGGTTCATCCGAAAAATCCCATCCAATACTCATTTTGAAGGGGATGCATTTCCTACAACTAATCTTCACATTCCAAGTCCAAGAAATGCTCTCACAAAAAGTTATCAATTTCTACATTATAGGTCAATTTCAAAAGTCAACAAAAAGGAATTTTAAGTCAAAGACCATAACTTGAGATTGCTAAATCCAAATGACATGAGACCAAAGGAATTTTTTAAAGGACTTCAAGACCTTTCCAAAATGTCCAAGAACATGTTCATATGATCAAAATTGAGCAAGATATGCATTGGAGAAGTTGGGAAATTTTTGTGAAATGGCAAAAGTCAACTATCCTTAAAACTTCAATTTTTGACAAAAGGGCCCACTTTCTTCCACTTGATTCAGCCTTGTCATGCCACCCACGTGTCCCATGATTAATTTCAAGACCAAACATTTATTTTTCCATTTTATTTAATTTTTATTGATTTAATTCATTTTAAATCCATAATAATTCAACTAAAATCTAAAAATTAATGGAAGGGCATCTTTTTGATTTGAACAACTTTCATATACCACATACCAGCTACCAAATTCGTGCCAAGCCTTTTTGTGCATAGAATCTTGAATTTGAACCAAAAATGGAAAGTTCTTCAATGGTGGTCAACAAGATCTCAAGGCTTCAATGCACAAGGATACAAGCCCATATTTGAATCAAAACTGATTGCCATATACATATGCAAGGAGGCCAGACCTAATTCACGACCTAGAGATTGCATAAAACGGCCAGAGCAAAAGCAAAAAATTGTTGAAAAAGTGTGAGACAAAAAACTGTGTTGCAAGCATTTTCAGACAAAACTAAGCACGTAGCCTTCTTCCTTGCCATACCCTGAAGCTAAGGCGATCACAAACGCATCCTAAGACTACCTACGAAGCGCTGTAAGTTGTCTCGAACTCGCCCCTGAACATGGAATCTCAACCTCTAATTCTTGCGCCTTTTCTTTAATATTTTAGCATATTTGTGTTCACCATTCAATTTCTAGGCATCCTGCATTATTCAATTGTATTGTTGTAGCCTAGAACTCCCTACCCGAACCTAGGGTTTTGGGGGTTGCAATTTGGGGTTTTGTTTTACAGGAATAATTGGTACAAGCCATATCCATGGATGGATTTAGGATGATGAGACGAACAGGATGATGGCCCAAGTTGGCATTTTCGTGGCCTGGAGGTCATTATAAGAGAAGGCAACGGATTTTGTTGCGGAACCGAATCCGCAGGAAAAAACACAGGGGCTATTGGAGAAGATGAAGACGTGCTTGCGTCTGATTGGCCAGTTCAAATTAAAACGCGCGTTTTTTATTTATTTCCAGGATATTGCTTTTTATTATATATAATATTAACTTGTTATTATTATAACGAATTGAAGCAATTGGCTCAGTGGTTAAGGCATGCAAGCATAATCCCTTGGGACCAGGGTTCGAATCCCAGGTCCCCCAAATACTTGATATTATTTTGTTTAATGTGTTCTCATGCAGCGTCCCAAAGGCATTCCACCATGGATCTCCAGAAATCAACGCGCCAGGTGTCCTTACGCCTCAATCCAAAGGCCAAAAGATGAGTGACCATCATGATCCTCAGTCCAAGCTTGCATAGCCAATTCCTAAAGTCAAACCAGGCTTGCTGATTAGTGGGCCACAAAGTTACTTCTTCACCTCCTTCTGGGCCCAGAACCCCCTTGGTTCCTTCCTTTTTCTTTTAGCTTATATTTTCCATTTTATTTATTAACTATTTTTTCTAATTATTATTATTATCACTAAAATTAACATTAATTAACCTTTTCACAATAAAAATTCAGAAAACCAAAAAACATTTTTATTAATTTCAATTACTTTTTTTTAAATAAATTCATTAATTAATTTAGCTGTTTAATTAGGTTAATTGTAATCTTTTTCACATTAAATAAAAATCAAATCTAGAATTAGGTTTTTCTTTTGACACTTTTAATTTCTTCTTTTTATTTTATTTATTTTATTTCATTAAAACATTAAAAACACAAAAAAAACACTTTTTCTTTAATTAATTAATTAATTAATTAGTAAATTAGTTTTAATAGTTAATTTAATTGCAAAAAGGGACCAATTTCAATTCTTTTCTCAAAAAAAAGGGTCAAAACCCTCAGGACGTCCCGATTCAATCTTTCGCGCGCGTATTTATTTTTTAATTCATTATTTTGTATCTGCTCAGGAAATGAAATAGTTAATTAGAACCTTATCGCTTTCTTTTAATTTCTCGCATTTTTATTTTCCAAACGGGTTATGTTTTTGGCGATGTATAGACCCGCGCCTTGTAATAGCTAGATTTACCTTTTCCGCACTTTATTTTCCGCACTCTTAACTGTTAAAAAATGCATGAAAGACTTGTATGAAAAAAAAAATCAAAGCGTAGCTCACCAATAACATGTACAAGATAAGCTTAACTGAAAAACAACACACATGCACATGCCACTCCTAGGGTACGCCTCACTGGTTGCCTCGAAGTGGTCATCAAGTATAGGGTGTCTTAGAGGTCGCCCTCCTGTCTAAGATCCAGTTGCCTCGAAACGGTTGCCTCAGATAAAAAGGATCTAGGACATTAGGGTTACTACTAAGGCGTCCTACCATTGCTTTGGTGACCATATTGTCCCTATAATCGAATTGACCCGAATAACTCCAACGATGGTGCTACCTACCTCTCAATGGTGGGATAGCACTATCTAAAGGACTCTTACACAGCCTAATTCCTTAGAGTAGGTAGGTTTCTCCTGGGTACTTGCTCTTTCTAAAAAACAAAACAACTTTTCGCACCTACACTTTCAAAAAGTTTTCAAACAAATATTTCATACACTCTTGAGGACAGATACAAGAGTTACCTAGAAATTTTTCAAACGAAACTTCTTTCAAAACCCACATACACCTGAAAAGCAAACAATTTTTGAAAACATAAGAGCAAGTACCTAAGAGCCCGTGGATAACCACAGATAGAAAGGGTGCTAAAACCTTCCCTTTCTATAAATCTACCTCCCGAAATGAGAAACATTCTCGAAAAGGAATTTTGTTGTGCTTTTGTCCTTTCCATGTTGGAGAACATAAAAGACGGTGGCGACTCTTGCTTACCGCGACATTTCGCGAAACCGGCTAAAACAGTCAGTTCTATTTCCACCGATCACACCCATTCTCAATCAACTGCCTTTCAACGGTACGGAAAGAGACCCAAAGCCAGAAGAGATTGCTCAAGCTCTGCACTTGCACTCATATGATGTCACAACTTGTTGGGAAACTAGGAGTGGTGTCAAAGGCTTCTTAGTAAAGTTCTTGTTTGAGAAAGCCCAAAGCTGTTGAAATTCCTTAGACTTGAAAGCCTTTGAGGAAATTGTGGCTCTTCTTATCTATGGGATGGTCTTGTTTCCCAATCCTAACCAACTTATAGATGTGAGCGCCGTCAAAATTTTCATGTCAAGTAACCCGGTGCCTACATTGCTAGGGGATATCCTACACTCTTTTCACACTCGCACAATGAGGAAAAGAGGTGTTCTTATGTGTTGCACTCCTCTCCTGGAAAGATGGTTTATTTCTCATCTTCCCCAATCAGCCTTAAAGAATGAGCAAGGTTTAAGGTGGTCACAAAGGTTAATGACGCTCAAACATTTAGACATTCATTGGTGCTCCCGATCCAAAGAGAATGTTATCATTGTTGACCGTTGTGGAGAATTCCCTAATGTCCCTTTACTTGGCATTAGGGGAGGCATCACTTACAACCCATGCTTAGCTTTAAGACAGTTTGGTTATGCCCGAAGGGATGGCCCGCATGAGATGCTGATTCAAGGTTTGGTATTCGACTATGACAACGACGATCAAGGTCTTTGCTAGAGATTCATCAGAGCTTGGAGGATGCTAAACAAGGTGGATAGAAAGACTTTGGGACACAAGAATTCCATCCCTCTTGAGCCTTACCTCAAATGGGTACGAACCCATTCTCAAAGTCTTATGATGCCTTATCCTTCCATCCTCCCGGTGATCATTGAGCCTGTTAAGGAGGGAGAAGTTCCATACACTATCCTACATCCTGACATGCCCACATCCCTTGAAGACCTACAAAGGGATTGGATACAGCTCAAAGGAGAGCGAGATACGTTCGAGGCCCAATTCTACTAAAGCGAGAAGAAGGTTTTGGAACTCACTAGGCTACTTCATGAGGAGCGGACTCTAAATGCCTATATCGCACCAAAAAGGATGCGCACTACTTTTTAATCTTAGAGTTTTGTATTATTTTTCCCAAGGGGCATTGATGTACTCAAACTTTATCTTATTAATATAACATGTGCTTCTTTTTGTCTAAAACGAACTTGAATCTTTGAAATCCTTGAAAACAATGCATATGCACATATCATTCATCATAACATAAACAGGTCTTTTGCAACAAGTTTCCTCATCTCTCTGCTGTTTATTTCAGTAAGATGGATCTCAAACAAACATTCAAAGACCTCCAAACTCAGAAAACGCAGTTTCAATAGTTGCTCACGACTCTGACCAAGAGGCAAGAAGAATTGAAGACTCTGCTAGCTGAAGAGAAGAAAAATAAAACCAAGAAAGTAAATGGAGTCTTGAATATGGGGAGAAGATTTCATGAACAGACAAGAAGGACTTTGAATTTTGCAATAACATCCGGTGAAGGAGAGGGGAAAGGCAAGGAAACAGCGGTCCCGTCAGAATCTGAAGAGGAAGAAGAAGAGGAAGACTACTCTGAGGAATAGTATCCTCCAACTGATGATAAGTACAGGCATCTCGAAGAGCGTTTGAATGCAATGGAAATACAAAGGGTACCGGGCTTAGATTTTGAAGACTTGGGACTAGTATCGGGGATTGTGATTCCTCCGAAGTTCAAAGTACTTTTGTTTGCAAAATATGATGGAGTGTCAAGCCCTAAGATGCACCTCTGATCATATGTGAGAAAAATCCAACCACACTCCGTTGATAAAGACTTGTGGGTGCACTTTTTCCAGGATAGCCTATCTGGAACACAACTCGACTGGTTTTACCAACTAGAAAGAGCCAACGTCCATAATTGGGAAGATCTCGCCGCAACTTTCTATAAGCAATATCAATATAATGCTGATTTGGCGCCTACCCGTACTCAACTTCAGAGTATGGCTATGGCTTCCAATGAAGGTTTTAAGGATTACGCACAGAAGTGGAGAGATCTGGATGGGAGAGTCCAACCCCCTATGTCTGAAAGGGAATTGGTGGACATGTTCTTAGGCACTTTATCGGGCCCTTTCTTCAACCGTTTAATTGGAAGCTCATCTGCAGGATTTACTGAGTTAATACTGACCGGAGAGAGGGTGGAAGCTGGCGTAAGAAGTGGAATGATTCAGAAGGACTCATCTTCTTCTACAGCTGTGAGGAAGCCTTTATTGGTAAGAAAGAGGTATCTGCTATTTATCCACAAAGAAACCAAGAGAGAACCGAGCACCGACCAATGGTAGGGGCTATTATGATTCCAAAGCCTACGTCTGATCAACAAATAAATAATCAACCAAGGGTGGAAAGGCCAGTACGGCAATTCACCAGAATCAACATGACTCCGTCTCAAGTATTACCTCATATGTTGAGATCCAATTTGGTAACCCTGAAGGAAGCTCCGAAAAACCCCAACACGACATCCCCTCATTATCACCCCAATTCTCGTTGCGCATATCACTCTGAAAGTCCTGGTCACGATACTAATAACTGTTGGGCCTTGAAAAACAAAATATAAGATCTCATTGAAGCAAAAGAAATTGAGTTTGATGCGCTTGAGAAGCCAAATGTTATATCTGCTCCCATTCCCAGACATGGTCACAACACCAATGCTATTGAAGAAGATTTATTTGTTACCATAGTTGATAAACTCATGACTCCATTTCCAATCATTAAGATAAATTTGTTGAAAGCCGGTGTGTTCCCGTGTTGTAATAAAGACTTCCACCTCTACTTATCCTCACCAACTGATTACCCTTTGTTGAAAACAGGCATTCAACGCTTGATAGACAACAAAGAGATTCTGTTTGAAAGTACTCCTATTTCCCCTGTTCCTGTTGAAGATGTTTCAATCATTACCATATGCGCCAATTCTTCCAGGGTTTCTAAAAAACCCGTTAGAATTACATTGGTTGCGAAAGTAACTCTTCTAATAATCACAATGCCTGGGCCAGTCCCATACGAATCAGACAAAACTGTGCCGTCAAATTACGGTGGGGACATTTACTACCATGGCATCAAACAAGATGGGCTGGCCGCCAAAGAGATAAACTTCGAAGAAGAAGATTCTGACATTAGAAATATTTTCGGAACCAGTAAGATTACCCGAAGCGGTAGGATCTTTTCTCCAAAAATTACCCCCCCGAAGGCAGTTTTTGGACCCGTGGCTGCTCCGAAGGTTACTTCCGTACCCATAATCATCTCTGCAAGTGCTCCTATTGATGAAGCCATTATAACCCCTGTTGTCATTCCTACCAGCACTCCTACTGCTGAAACCCGAGGAAAAAGTATTCAAGAAGAGCCTGTCCGGACGAAGACTCAGTCACTGACTATTCCCAAGGCTTCCAAGAAAGAAATGGAGGAGATATTAAAAATTATAAAGAGGAGCGACTACGACGTAGTCGAACAGTTGGGGAAAACTCCCTCCAAAATATCCATGATAGCATTACTACTGTGTTCTGAGGCACATGCGAAAGCCTTGGTGAAGTTCCTTAAAACAGCACATGTGCCTCAAGAGACGTCTGCTGACCAATTTCAAGATTGTGTGGCCAGTCTGACAGCGGATAATGGCCTAGGCTTCTCGGATGCTGATCTGACACCAAGGGGAAGAAATAACAACGAGGCGTTACATGTCTCTATGGAATGTAAGGGCACAACTCTGGCCCATGTCTTGGTGGATACTGGCTCATCTTTGAATGTTTTTCCGAAGAAAGCTCTTGACAGACTTGACTGTGAAGGACTAACGTTAAAGCCAAGTAACATAGTAGTAAGGGCATTTGATGGCTCGAAAAGGATGGTACACAGGGAGGTAGATATCCCCATAAAGGTTGGAACTCAAAATTTCAATTCGCCCATTTATGTAATGGACATCCGCCCCTCTTACTCTTGTCTGCTAGGACGACCATGGATTCATAATGCTGGCGCTGTCACCTCTACATTGCACCAGATGTTGAAATATCCGGTTCAAGGAAAGATTATAACTGTCCACGGAGAGGAAGAATACATGATTAGCCATCTCAATTCCTTCAGGTATGTGGAATTGGACGGTGAATTCATTGAAACTCCTTTTCAACACTTCGAAGAGGTCCCCCAAGAGATTGCAGTGACCAAGACTGTGTCCCAGATTCCCAAGATCACAAGACCTCCACTCCGGATGTCATCTCTGAAGGATGCCAAAGCAGAAGTAGAGGAAGGAGGATGCACCATCTGGGGGAAACTTCCAGATATCCCGTATAAGTCTGATAAGTTTGGATTAGGTTTCTCTTCAAGTGCTCAAAAGGCTGTACGCCGTGCCCGTGCTAGAGGGCCACCCTTGAAGATTAACAACCAAGAGGTCAACGCGGTAGAAGATGGTGAAGAGGATTGCAACTTGGAGGATTGGATCTTTCTGACTATCAATGGAGAACTCCACAATTGGGAGGCCAGAGACTTTGTCACAATAACTTTCATCCCTCAGTAATTTATCTTTTCTTTTTGTTGTTGGATTTTTAATATTCACAAAGAATTCGAACTCCTAAAACCTTGTGTCTTGCCCGAGGCACAATGGTCCATTTGTAAGGGTTGTTATTTCATCTTCATATGACATTCAATGAATCATGTACGTTTTTCACATACAAACTTTTGTTCTCATTGTTTTTTTCTTTTTATTTTCTTTTAAAGATGGTTATACCCTTATGCACACCAACACTCACAAATGCAGGTATCCATCCATTCTGGATCCCATGGGTAACGATACTGCTATGGCCCTTTGTGACTCTGAGGATCTAATCTTCCAAGCCAAAGACGAAGGTGAGGAAGATTGTGAGGTACCATGGGAACTTACCATACTGCTACAACAAGAGGAAAGAGCCATTCAGCCTCACGAAGAACTTGTGGATACAATCAACTTGGGTACTGAAGAGGATAAAAAAGAGGTCAAGGTGGGTGCCAATCTGGAACCCAGTGTCAAAGAGCACCTGATTCAACTGTTAGATGACTATGTTGAGATCTTTGCCTGGTCATATGAAGACATGCCAAGACTTGATACGGACATCGTGGTACATCGTCTGCCTACTAAAGAAGACTGCCCGCCAGTAAAACAAAAGGTTCGCCGCATGAGACCTGATATGTCAGAAAATATCAAAGCGAAGGTCATGAAGCAATTCAATGTTTGATTCTTGGCTGTAACTTCCTATCCTCAATGGGTTGCCAACATTTTTCCCGCACCTAAAAAAGATGGCAAAGTACGAATGTGTGTGGATTATAGAGATTTGAACAGGGCGATCCCTAAAGATGATTTTCCACTCCCCCACATTGATATCGTGGTCGACAATACCGCACAACACAAAGTGTTTTCCTTCATGGATGGATTCTCAGGTTATAATCAAATCAAAATGGCACCTGAGGACATGGAGAAAACTACATTTGTCACACAGTGGGGCACATTCTTCTACAAGGTGATGCCATTCGAATTGAAGAATGTTGGAGTAACCTATCAACGCGCCATGGTAGCTTTATTTCACGATATGATACATCATGAAATAGAAGTCTACGTAGACGATATGATAGCCAGATCGCAAACGGAAGAAGAACACCTTGATCACTTACAAAAGCTATTTGAAAGACTGAAGAAGTATAAGCTGAGGTTGAATCCAAACAAATGCACATTTGGAGTACGGTCCGGTAAACTCCTAGGTTTTGTCGTCAGTAACAAAGTTATTGAGGTCGATCCTTCCAAAGTTAAAGCAATATCAGAGATGCCTGCTCCTCGTACTGAGAAGGAAGTCAGAGGATTCTTGGGACGCTTGAACTATATTTCCAGATTCATTTCTCACTTAACAGCTACTTGTGAGCCAATCTTCAAACTATTGAAGAAAGATCAAGTAGTCAGATGGAATGATGAATGCCAACTTGCTTTTGACAAAATCAAAGAATAATTACAAGAGCCTCCTTTGTTGATCCCACCAGTCGAGGGAAGACCGTTGATCATGTATCTGACTATTTTAGAAAACTCAATGGGGTGTGTATTGGGGCAGCATGACGAGTCTGGCCGAAAAGAGCATGCTATTTATTACTTGAGCAAAAATTTTACTGACTGTGAAACCAGATATTCGCTGCTCGAGAAAACTTGTTGTGCTCTGGCATGGGTTGCTCGTCGGCTAAGACAGTATATGTTGACTCATACTACCTTATTGATATCTAAGATGTATCTGATAAAATATATCTTCGACAAGCCTGCTCTTTCTGGGAGAATAGCTAGATGGAAGATGATCCTAATGGAGTACGACATACAGTATACTACCTAAAAATCTATAAAAGGCAGTGTATTGGCTGATCATCTTGCTCACCAAGCTATAGAAGACTATCAGTCCATGAAGTTTGAATTCCCGGATGAAGACATCATGACATTAGACAACTGTGAAGAAATCAGGCTATATGACGGACCTGAACAAGGATCCCGATGGACCCGGTTCTTTGATGGGGAATCCAATGCACTTGGTAATGGTATCGGCGTCGTACTCATATCTCCAGAAGGGTGTCATACTCCCTTTACTTCCAGACTTTGCTTCAACTGTACAAACAACATGGCGGAATACGAAGCATGCATCTTTGGTCTCAGAGCTTCCATAGACCTAGGGATCAAATCCTTAGACGTGTTTGGAGATTCATCTTTGGTCATCAGTCAGATCAAAGGGGAGTGGGACACTAAACACCCAAACCTTATCCCTTACAAAGAACATGTTTTGACATTTCTACCACATTTTGAGAAGATTACCTTCGAGCATTTCTCGCGAGAAGAAAATCAGATAGCATATGCTCTGGCCACAATGTCATCTATGTTTAAACTTAATTGGGATAACGAGGCTCCCCAGATCACCATCGAACGAATGGATGAACCAACACACTGTCACGAGATTAATACTGAAGAAGTAGTGGACCAGCCTTGGTTTCACGAAGTCAAGAGGTATCTCGAGGATCAAGAATATCTAGAAGGAGCTTCAATCAATGATAAGAATTTCTTAAGGAGATTCTCTGCTAAAATCTTCCTTAGTAATGGCATCCTGTACAAACGCAATCATGACTCCATTTTGCTTCGGTGTGTGGATAAGGTTGAAGCTGAAAAGATCATGGATGAAGTACATGAAGGTACTTTTGGCACCCACTCCAGTGGGCATACTGTTGTAACCCAAAATTTTCCCTCCCATATTTCTCAAAACATTGTAAGAAAGATCTCCAAGTTGCTCAAGGTTGCTCAAGAGTTGGTCAGACAAGCTATCTCCTAAGGCAGCCTACCCCAAATTAGGGTTTTGTGTTGCATCAAGATCCTTGAGTCCAAATGACCTCAAGTTCTCCCCAATGTCCTAATATGTTCTCAAGATCATCCAGGTCAAATTTCAAGCCTTGCAGAGGAAGTTTGCTCAGTCAATTGCTCAAAGGTCCAAAAGTCGACTGTGCTAGGGCAAAAGGAAACTTTGACCTAAAAACAGTCAAACTTCAAGATTTTTTGTCAACATTCTCATTTTATAGGATATTTCATCATTTGATCAAGGTTTGATCATGATTCATCAAGGATTGCTCAAAATTCATCAAGATTCAAAAGTTGCTAAGTTAGGGTTTTGCAAGAAAAGTCAACTCAACTTTGACCAAGCATAACTTTCTCATACTTTATGATAAATGACCCATCCAAAGCTCATTTTTAAGAGGATGCAATTAAATACAATCCATCTTCATACCCCAAGATCAAAATATGCACTCACAAGATGTTATGAATTTTGACATTATAGGTCATTTTTGAAAGTCAACAAAAACACCTTTTTTGTCAAAGCTTCTAATTTGAGCATGGAATATCAAAATGAGATGAGACCAACAGGGTTGATTAGAGGACATCTCAAGATTTCAAAAAAGTCAAAGAACACCTCAAAAAATTCAAAATTGAAGAAGTTATGCATTGTTGAAGTTGGACTTTTTTGCAAAATTGCCAAAAGTCAACTATCCCCAAAACTTCAAATTTTGTCAAATGGGCCCATTCTTTTTCACTTGTTTTGAGTTTGCATTGTTGCCCACGTGCTCTAGCCTTGGCCATGTGTCCATATCTCATTTTTATTATTTAATTTGATTTTTATTTGAATTAATTCATTTTAAATCAAATAAAATCACATAAAATCTAAGGCATTGATAACTAATGATTTTCCGGTTGTTTTAGGCTCCAATTATAGCTAGCTTTGAAATCAAATTCGTATCAAGGCCATTATGCACAAGAAGATTGGATTGAAGCCAAAATTGGAAGGTTTTAATGGAAGATCAAATCAAATATGCAATCATCAATGTAGGAGGATTTGGACAAAGTTTGTTACCCTAATACACTAAGCAATACATAAGCAAGTGAGAGGCACAAGAATCAGGGTTGGAGATCACTTGAGGAGGCATAACAAAAGTTGCAAAAATCACAAAAAAGTGGGAGGTCGAAATCAAGGCTAGAGACGTTTTCAGGGCTTGAGACTTGTCCCAATCGATTGCTGGCCATCTCCAGAAGCTAACCCAATCCAAACCACGCGTTTTCAAGCATTCTAAAGCACTGTAAGTAGTCCACGAATCTGCTGTATTTTTGAAATCGAAACTCACTATTCTCGCATCCATTGAATGAACTAATTGCATATTTTTAATCCTCACATCATTTACAAGCTTTTGGCATCATTTGATTTCATTTATCTGACTGGTATCAAGATCCACCATCGCTAGGTTTCTTTGTTTGTTTTTAGGGCTTTCTTTTTCAGGTGAAATTGGCCTTAATGGTGGTTATGGCTGTGATCAGAGAGAGGAGACAAGGCTAACTATGGTATTGGATTCCATTTATATGGCCTGGAAAAAGTTTTAGAATGAATTTGCGCTTTTAGCTGCGAATAAAAATCCGCCGGTAAATTTACAGTGCTTAGAGGACAGGGACGATGAGGTGTCATCCGTCCATTTTCCCGTTTAAAAATTGCGCGCATTTTTTATTGTTTTTCCAATATTTTATTTGTTTCCTATATTATCTCTATGGATTAATTAATATACAACAAAGCAGCGTGGCTCAGCTGGTCGCCATGTGTATATTCAAGGCATCAGTGGCTAGAGGTCAGGGGTTCGATCCCTGCCTCTAGCATTTGCTATTTTTCTTGACAATTGCAGTTAATCCATTATGCGCGCATGCCAAGGGACCACCATACTCCTTCACCAATCCACACGCCAGATGGCCAGATGGCCAGATCTGGTGGTCAGCATCAAGGGTCCACCAAAGGGCAGGTCAACGCAGGAACACTGGATCCCAAAAAGTCCACATGGATCAGCTTAATGGGCCAGCCAAAAATGCTCTCTACACCTCCAAAAGGCCCATTCTCTCCTTTTCTTTATATTTTATTTATTTAATTTAATTGTCTTATTTTATTTTAATTAACTTCTAACCAATGGTTTAATTTTCCTTTTTATCACAAAATCACAAAAAAATATTTTTAATTCAGAATTTTTTTTATTAATAAATACTAACTAAATTAATTAGGTTTAATTCTAGAACAACTTTAATTTGCTTTGTAAATATTTAAAATTAATTAGAAATCATTAGGTTTTAATTCATTTAATTATTTTTATTTTCTTTCTTAAAATAATAAAAAACCCAAAAAATGTCATAAATTATTTTTCATTAATTAACTTATTTAATTTTAATTTAGTATTTGATTTAGGATTTAATTTCTTTCCTTAAAATAAAAACAACCAAAAAAACGTTTTCTTTTAAAAGGAGCAAAACCCTAATCTCGCATCCGATTTAATTTTTCGCGCGCTTTATTTATTTTTATCCATATTAATGTATCTGCTTATGGTATGTAATAGATAATTAGGACCATTTATTTATTTACCACTTTATTTTATTTTCAAAGGATTGCTTTTGGCGATGTAAATACCCGACGCCTTGTAATTTAATTTCCGCACCTTTAAATTCTGCTAATTATAACTGCTAGATGTTTGATAATAGGGTTTGCATGACAAGACTGAATGCTTAATCTTAAAATCAAATCAGATCACCCTTAACATGTACAAAGAAAAAAATAACTGAAAACAGTACACTCGCACATGCGCACTCTTAGGGTACACCCCACTTGGTTGCCTTCGTACACGGCCATTGAGTATAGGTCGTTTTAGAGGTCGCCCTCTTGTCTAAAAGATCATAGTTGCCTCGGATATTGTTGCCTCAAACAAATGATCTAAGACATTAGGGTTACCGCTAAGGCATCCTAACATTGCTTTAGTGACCGTATGTCCCTCATTCGAATTGACCCTCAAATTCCAACGACGGTGCTACCTACTCATTAATAGTCGGATAGCATTGTCTAAAGGAAATTAGCATAAAACGATTCCTTTTTCGAGTAGGTAGATAGTTCTTAGATACTTGCTCAATCAAAACAAAACAAAATTTTCACACTTACACTCCTTTTCGAACAAACTTTTCAAAACACTTCATTACACTCTTGAGGACAGAAGATTGAGTTAAATCGAAGTTTTAAACAAAAACTTTTTCAAACCCACAAGCACAAAGAAAACCATTTTGAAAATAATAAGCAAGTACCTAAGAGCCCGTGGATAACCACGGATAGAAAGGGTGCTAATACCTTCCCTTTCTATAATCTACCACCCGAACCCGAGAAATATCTCAAAAAAGGAATTTTCTGTGCTTTTTTCCTTTCCTTGTTGGATAAAATAAAAGTCGGTGGCGACTCTTGCTTACTGCGACATTTTGCGAAAACAAACGCAAAACACAAACCAGCATTCCAAAAAACAGTCAGTTCTTCCCACCGTATCACAGAACTGGCGACTCTGCTAGGGACGCTTATAAGTGGGGTGTACCTTTGGAATAGTTCATAATGTTTTCAATTGCTTGATTTTTATGCTTTATCTTTGTGGGTTTGAATTGCAGTTACTATAGATCCTAACCCGGATCTGGGGATACCCTTTAGGTAAGTAGCAATAAACTGTGAGGGAACTGTACGACGTAGACCGATACGGTTGAAGCAGTAGCTACGTTGGTGTGGCACTTTAGTATGTACCGGTATCCCTTGTGGCGAAACGAGGAGAATATGGGTCTACTAAGGGGTCATTAAGCACCAATTGACCTTAGAACCTATAATTGACCAACTTGGCCATAAAACAAGTGCAATATGCTACACTCATTGATACCAAACTCTCGCGATGATTCTGGCCGCAAGAAAAGGTTGCTAAACTGGAATTATGACCGATCGAGGGTGGTCAGTGATATTGAGATCCTCTAGAACCCAATTACTATATCTAGGACAAGTTTGAACCAACTGAACTGAAAAACGGTAATACCTAGACTCCTTGCCAGCCTGAAATCTAAGGGCTATATGTGTGACTTGTTTGCCCTTACCATGTTTGCTATCTGTGAATACTTGTGATGTGTTTCTATCATGACATTGCATGCATATTGCATTGGACTAACCATTTCAAAGACCAATGGGATTCATCTTTGTTCTGTTTTGTAGGTCATGGCATCTATGCATAGAAACACTATTCGGATCAACTTTGTACAGATTCCCACTCAGCTCAAGGAATTGGTTGCAAAGGTTCCAGATACTACTTCCTTTACCAGAAGACATGGACACCTCCTTGGGTTGGTCACCTCCAAGATGGATGAACAAATGATGAGTGTCTTAGTCCAATTCTTTGATCCACTGTACCACAACTTCACTTTTCCGGACTACCAGTTGGTCCCCACCTTGGAAGAATTCTCCGATCTACTTGGTATCTCCATTCTAGAGCAGACCCTATTTACAGGTTGGGAGAAAGTCCTGAGGCCGGAAGAAATTTCTTCATCCCTCCATCTGACAAAGGCTGAGGTAATGTCTAATTGGGAAACTCGGAGTGGGACAAAAGGCTTCTTGACTAAGTTCTTGGTTGGTCGGGCTAATCAGTTTTGGGACAGTTTGGATTTTCAAGCATTCGAGGATATCCTGGCTTTTCTCATTTATGGGTTGGTTCTGTTTCCTAACTCACATTCTTTCGTCGACGTGAATGCAGTGAAGATTTTCATGTCTCGTAATCCGGTGCCCACTCTCTTGGGTGACATTCTACACTCTCTTTATGCCCGTACTGCTCGGAAGCGGGGAATCCTTATGTGCTGTGCACCATTGCTGGCGAGGTGGTTTATTTCTCACCTCCCCAAATCAGTTTTGAAGAACAAGGAAGGCATGGGTTGGGCCTACAGGATTATGTCCCTTGCTCACACGGACATCATTTGGACTATTAAAGGCATGGAAGACGTAGTTATTATTGATCGCTGTGGGGAATACCCCAATGTTCCACTGTTAAGAATCAATGGAGGGATAACCTATAACCCTTGTCTGGCCTTACGACAGTTTGGGCGAGGCAAGAGGGAAGGACCTCATGAGTTGTTGATGCCAAGCATTGTCTTTGACTTCCAAGGGGATAGTGATGAGCATCGCCACAGATTCATGCGTGCCTGGGATAGGGTACACAGGTCTGATCCGCACGAGTTAGGTGTGAATACTTCTCTTCCAATGGAACCATATCTCTGGTGGGTTCGTACACGTGCTTAGAAGCTACGGATGCCCTACGAAGCTGTCTTACCTGTGATAGTTGAACTTGCTGATGAAGAAGGGGTTCCTCCTACCATCCTCCATCCATACATTCCTACTGACATTGGGTCACTAAAGAGGTCTTGGATCCAACTAAGGGAAGAGCGGGATACTTACAGAGAAAAGTATCACGAGCAAGAGAGGAAGATCCTGAAGTTGACAAGGCAACTGGAGAATGAGCAGATCCTCAACGACTATGTTGGCACCAACGGGAAACGACCTTGGGAGCGCTGATGTCTTATGTTATTTCTAGTTTTAATTTACTTTTCAGTTTTTCTTTCTTATAACGCCTTAAAGGCATTTGTTGAACTTTTGAATTCAAGTTTTATCTAATAAAAGTATGTTTCATTTTGGTTTACGAATTTGAATCTCTAAAGTCTATGAAATCATATCATACACATATCATTCCCATGCACCTCATTACAGGTACCCTTACAGGTTTCTCATCTTCTTCGCTTTTTATTTCAACACATCATGTCTTATGAAACATCAAATGATCAAGCTATCAAGGCTCTGCAAGCTCATAACGCCCAGTTCCAGGAAATGTTCATGAACCTGGCCAAGTGTCAGCAAGATCTGAAGACCCTTATCTTGAAGGATAAGAAGAAGAAGAATAATAATAAGAAGAAGACAGTCCTACTGAATAGGGGTCGTAGATTTGGGAACAATTTGCGGGATGATGTTGATTTATCTCACTCATCTGGAGGGGGAGAAAACCAAGAAGAAAGGAGGGCTCCTAGCCCAGTGGTTTCTGACAACGAGACTGACTTTGACGAATACCAGTATCCTCCGGCTGAGGATAGATATAAACATCTTGAAGACCGGTTAAGTGCGATGGAGATCCAGAAGGTACCTGGATTGGACTTTGGTGATTTGGGTTTGTCATTTGGGGTGGTGATTCCCCACAAGTTTAAAGCATCAGTCTTTGCTAAATACGACGGGGTCTCCTGCCTAAAGCTACACCTCCGTCCGTATGTTAGAAAGATCCAACCATATACTGCTGATAAGAACCTCTGGATCCAATTCTTTCAAGATAGTCTCTTAGGGACTCAACTTGAATGGTTTTACCAGCTGGAAGGAGATAGTGTCTGTAATTGGGAGGACTTGGCTGCTGCTTTCTACAAGCAGTACCAATATAATGCCGACCTCGCTCCCACGCATACCCAACTCCAGGGTATGTCTATGGGTGCGAGCGAAGGTTTCAAAGACTACGCTCAGAAGTGGAGGGACCTTGCTGGAAGAGTACAACCCCCGCTGGCTGACAGGGAGTTAGTGGATATGTTTCTGGGGACCTTGTCTGATCCGTATTTCAACCATCTGATTGGAAGTTCATCGTCCGGGTTTACTGAGCTGATTATGACAGGGGAAAGAGTTGAAGCCGGTATTAAGAGCGGAAAAATACAGAAGGGTGCTTCGTCTAGTTCCAAGAAGAAGCCTTTTAAGAAGGAATCCAACGTTGTTTACAGTTCGAAGAGCCATAACAAACCTGAACACCACCAAGCAGTTAATGCGGTTGTTATATCAACACCTGCTGTTTCTCCTCAGCACAACAATCAGCCAAGGGCCGAGAGACCACGAAGACAATTCACTCAGCTTCATATGACACTGTCTCAGATTCTGCCGCAGTTATGGAAGACCAACTTGGTGATTCCAAAGGAGGCCCCGAAGAATCCCAATACAACATCACCGATGTACAATCCAACTGCCCGCTGTGCTTTTCACTCTGATAGCCAGGGGCATGATACGAATGATTGTTGGGTTTTGAAGAATAAGGTACATGATTTAATCGATGCTAAGGAGATTGAATTTGAAGCACCTGAAAGGCCTAATGTTATGACTGCTCCTATGCCCAAGCATGGAGTGAATTATGTAGATGAAGACTCGTTTGTTGTTTCTATGAAAGACATTACTACTCCATTGATGACTGTGAAGAAGAACCTTCTGTTAGCCAGTTTATTTCCAGGTTGTGGCGAAGGTTGCCATCTGTGTGCCGTCTTACCTACTGGTTGCCATCTTTTGAAGTTAGGTGTCCAACGCCCGATGGATAATAAAGAAATCTTGTTTGAGAAGACTTTTATTCCTTTGGTTCCTACTGAAGAAGTTTCTATAATCACCATTTTCGACAATTCTTCCAAGGCTTCCTCGAGAAATCCTGTTAGAATTACATCTGTTCCACGAATCGCTCCCTTGATCATTACTGTTCCCGGGCCTATCCCCTATACATCCGATAAGGCTGTCCCGTGGCATTATGGGGTTGACGTGTATTATCACGGGGTTAAACAAGACTTTAATGCTGAAGAGGCGGGTACTGACGTCAGCAATATTGTTGGATCTAGTAAAGTCACCCGCAGCGGAAGGCTTTTCTCCCCTGAGATCTCTCCACCAGTTGTTCGGAAACCTGTTGTTATTACACCTACCAGTACACCTGCTACTATCCCTGTTCATGTTCCAATTCTTACCCCTGTTGCCGAGTCATCTGACACTCGGGGTAAAGGGACCACCAGTGAGCCTGCCCGGACGGAGGTACCGAAGAAGATTACTGTTGAAGCCTCTAGACAGGAGATAGAGGAAATTTTGAAGATCATCAAAAAGAGAGACTATAACATAGTCGAGCAGCTGGGGCAAATCCCATCCAAAATCTCTATGTTGTCTCTGTTGCTATGCTCAGAAGCCCATGCCAAGGCTCTGATTGCTTTCCTAAAAACTGCGCACGTGCCGCAGGAGACATCAGCTGATCAGTTTAAAGATTGCGTGGCTAGTCTGACTGCTGATAACGGGTTGGGTTTCTCTGACGCTGACTTGACTGCTAAGGGAAAGAATCATAATGACGCCCTGCATGTCTCCATTGAGTGCAGGGGCACTACTCTAGAACACATATTGGTGGATACTGGATCCTCGCTGAATGTGTTACCCAAGAAGGCATTGGACCGGTTAGACTATGAAGGGTTGGAGCTGAAGCCAAGTAACATTGTAGTTAGGGCCTTTGATGGGTCCAAAAGGATGGTACATGAAGAATTGGATATTCCAGTTAAGGTTGGTTCTCAGATTTTCGCGTCTACATTCTATGTGATGGACATTCAGACATCTTATTCTTGTTTGCTGGGTCGCCCGTGGATCCACAAAACCGGGGCTGTAACTTCTACGCTTCACCAGATGCTGAAATACCTAGTCAAGGGGAAAATTGTTACAGTACGAGGGGAAGACGAGTACATGGTAAGCCACCTCAACTCCTTTCGGTATGTGGAAATGGACGGGGAGTTCATTGAGACCCCGTTTCAACATTTTGAAGAAGTCCCCCAGACGCTGGCATCAACTGAAACTGTCGTTGAAGATCCTCCAATGAAGATGGCCTCCTTCAAGGATGCCCGGGCTGTTGTTGAGAAAGGTGGGTGTGCGAATTGGGGCCAAATCCCTGATTTTACACATAAGACTAACAAGTTTGGTTTGGGTTTCACTGTAGAAGCTCAAAGGGTTGTTCGGCGTGCGCGGATCGGAGGACCTCCCTTGTTTATCAGCAATTCAGGAGTGAATGCCATTGAAGACGATGTTGAAGAATCTGAGTTCCACAGTTGGATCTACCCGACCGCCGATGGTGGACTAAGAAATTGGATGATAAAGGACTTCATCCCAATTTCTTTTATTACCCAGTAATGAGACTTTTGTTTTGTATTTGTAACAAACAATTTTTAAACTTTACGGCCCGGTGTCTTACCCGAGGCACTGTGGCTTTGTCTATGAGGGCTTGATATTTGTCATCTCCATATATCATTAATAAAAGCATTGGATGTTTCTTGCATTTCAAATTTTGCGCTCCTTGTTTTTCTTTTATTATATATTGCAAAATAGCTATTTTACACACACTCACATATACAGATCTACGTCCACTCTGGATCCTACTGGTAACGGCTCTACTACTGCCAGTTATAACTTCGAAAGTCCGATCAACTTAGCCGAAGATGAAGGTGGAGATGATTTCGAAGTGCCTGGTGAACTTGCTAGACTGTTACTTCAGAAAGAGAGGGTTATACAGCCGCATGAAGAGCCAGTGGAAACAGTGAATCTGGGTACAGAGGTAGACAAGAAAGAGGTCAAGATCGGTGCGAATCTGGAGCCTAGTGTTAAACTACGGTTGATTCAGATGCTGTGGAACTATGTTGAGATCTTTGCCCGGTCTTATGAAGATATTCCTGGGTTGGATACCGATATTGTGGTTCACCGCCTGCCCACCAAGGAAGATTGTCCTCCAGTGAAACAGAAGGTTCGCCGAATGCGCCCGGAGATGTATGAGAAAATCAAGGCTGAAGTGATGAAATAGTTTGACGCCGGTTTTCTAGCAGTTACTTCTTACCCGCAGTGGGTAGCCAATGTGGTTCCTGTGCCGAAGAAGGATGGTAAAGTTCAAATGTGTGTTGACTACAGAGATCTGAACAGGGAAAGCCCCAAGGATGATTTCCCTCTACCTCATATCGATGTTCTGGTTGACAACACCGCTCAGCATAAGTTCTTCTCCTTTATGGATGGTTTCTCTGGTTACAACCAGATTAAGATGGCTCCCGAAGATATGGAGAAGACAAACTTTGTTACTCAATGGGGTACCTTTTGCTACAAGGTTATGCCGTTTAGATTGAAGAATGATGGGGCAACGTATCAGCGCACCATGGTCGCCTTGTTCCACGACATGATCCATCATGAGATTGAGGTATACGTCAATGACATGATTGCAAGATCCCAGACTGAAAAAGAGCATCTTGACCACCTTCAGAAGCTATTTGACAGGTTGAAGTTGTACAAGCTGAGGTTAAACCCGAACAAATGCACCTTCGGGGTGAGATCTGGTAAACTGCTGGGTTTCGTCGTAAGTGATAAAGGTATTCAAGTGGATCCTGCAAAGGTGAAAGCTATCCAGGAAATGCCGGCTCCCCGAACAGAAAAAGAAGTCAGAGGCTTTCTGGGACGTTTGAACTACATTTCCCGATTCATCTTGCACCTGACTGCTACTTGTGAGCCAATCTTCAACTTACTGAAGAAAGCTCAAGTGGTAAGATGGAATGATGAATGTCAGGCCGCTTTCGAAAGGATCAAGGAATATCTCCAAGAGCCACCCATTCTGATGCCTCTAGTTGAAGGGAGACCTTTGATCTTATACTTGACAGTACTCGACAACTCAATGGGGTGTGTGTTGGGGCAGCATGACGAGTCTGGCCGAAAAGAGCATGCTATTTATTACCTTAGCAAAAAGTTTACCGACTGTGAGATCCGATACTCACTGCTCGAGAAAACTTGTTGCGCTTTGGCATGGGCTGCTCGCCGGCTGAGACAATATATGCTGACTCACACTACTCTATTGATATCAAAGATGGATCCAATCAAATATATCTTTGAGAAGCCTGCCTTGTCCGGAAGAATAGCAAGATGGAAGATGATCTTGACTGAGTATGACATCCAATACACGACCCAAAAAGCAATCAAGGGAAGTGTGTTGGCAGACCATTTGGCACACCAGGCAGTGGATGATTACCAGTCTATGTACTTTGAATTTCCGGATGAGAATATCATGATAGTAACCGACTATGAAGAACCTGGACCGGATGAAGGACCTGAGGAAGGATCCCGATGGTCTATGTACTTTGATGGAGCTTCGAACTCTTTGGGTAATGGCATTGGCGCTATGATCATATCTCCTAAAGGCTCTCATACTCCGTTTACCGCCCGACTATGTTTCAACTGCACCAACAACATGGCGGAGTATGAAGCATGCATTATGGGTCTTCGAGCAGCTATTGACCTGAGGATTAAGTTCTTAAGTGTATTCAGAGATTCCACTCTCGTGATCAGTCAGATCAAAGGCGAGTGGGATATGAAACACCCAAATCTTATTCCTTACAAGGAGTACGTGTTGACGTTTCTTCCACATTTTGAAGAGATAACCTTTGAGCACTTCCCTAGAGAGAAGAATCAGTTGGCGGACGCGCTAGCTACGATGTCTTCTATGTTCAAGGTCAATTGGGACAACGAAGCTCCCCGGATTATCATTGAAAGGTTGGACGAACCTGCACATTGTTGTGACATTGAGACTGAAGAGGTAGCAGATAAACCTTGGTTTCATGAGGTGAAGAGGTATCTTGAAGCTCAAGAATACCCCGAGGGTGCATCTGTTAGTGATAAGAAGTTTCTGAGGAGGTTCACGACGAAGTTCTTCATCAGCAATGGTATTCTTTACAAGCGCAACCATGATTCAACCTTACTGTGATGTGTGGATAAGAACGAGGCAGAAAGGATCATGGCAGAGTTACATGAAGGTACTTTCGGGACTCATTCCAGTGGGCACACCATGACAAAGAAAATCCTACGGGCAGGATATTATTGGTCCACAATGGAACCCGACTGTTATCAGCATTCTCGGACATGTCACAAGTGCCAACTTTATGCTGATAAGGTGCACATACCTCCAGTACCTCTGAACGTTTTGATAGCTCCTTGGACTTTTGCAATGTGGGGCATCGACATGATTGGAGAGATCAGGCCTACTGCATCCAACGGGCATCGTTTCATCTTGGTAGATATTGATTACTTTACGAAGTGGGTTGAAGTAGCTTCCTTTGCTACCGTAACCAAGAACGTCGTAGCACGGTTTATTCGGCACAATCTGATTTGTCGATATGGTGTACTAGAGAGGATCATTACGGACAATGGTACAAATCTCAATAATAAAATGATCACCAAACTCTGCCAACAGTTCAAGATACAGCATCATAACTCTTCTCTCTACCGGTCGAAGATGAATGGGGTTGTTGAAGCGGCTAATAAGAACATTAAGAAGATCGTGCAGAAGATGACGGTGACGTACAAATATTGGCATGAGATGTTACCATTTGCTCTTCATGGGTACCGTACCTCAGCACGGACGTCAACAGGGGCAACACCCTATTCCTTAGTTTATGGTATGGAAGCAGTCTTGCCCATTGAAGTTCAGATACCCTCTCTTCGGATTATGAAGGATGCAGGTTTGAGCGAAGACGACTGGATTCAGACACGGCTTGATCAGCTGAACTTAATCGACGAAAAGAGACTTACTGCTATTTGTCATGGTTAGACGTATCAAAAGCGGATGATCAAGGCATTTAACAAGAAAGTGAGACGACAAGAGTATCAAGTTGGGGATTTGGTAATCAAGCACATCATCCTACCTCAAAGTGATCCCAAGGGCAAATGGACCCCTACTTACGAAGGGCCATTTGTGGTTAAGAATATCTTCTAAGGAGGAGCTATGATCCTAACCACCATGGATGGTAACTATCTTCCTCACCCCGTCAATGCATACATAGTGAAAAAATACTATGCATAATCAAAGACCCGTTAGGTCGACTGGCCTAGGCAAAAATAAGGGCTTCCCGGTGAACCAAAAGGGTTCCGTCAAAAATAAGGGATGAAAATAAAAAAAACTGTACACCCGGCAAGTCGAAAACCTGAAAAGGCGGCTTGGGCAAAAAAGGGTATCCCGGTGGACTGAAAACCCGAAAGGGAGGTCCAAGCAAAAATTAGGGATCAAGGCATAACATTATGTCTCATTGGATCACCTTGGAACCAGACTTCGGTATCGACTATCAAGCTCGGACGACACTAATCAATCTGATCCACCTTCAACCAAGTAGCGAAGTCATGAGATGCTCAAGGACATAAGGGCAATAACAGAGTTAGAACCCAGTTGGATTGTTCACATAGCTATTTTTCTTTGTTTATTACAAATTGTATAAACTCTATTTGTTCGGCGGCGTTCTCTTACTAGGACGTCAGCCTCTTGTATAAAAACACCTATTTACAGGCCAAACTTCAAACCAACACAATTCATTTTCAAAGAAATTTCAAACTGTTTTTCCTTTTTCTGTTTTGTTTTGCAAAGAACGTCCAATGTTCATTTTTTATATCTGCATTTTACATTAATTGCTGCTCATAAATATTTACATGAGAAACAAAAGACGATTACTTGTAATATCAGAAATAGGGGCAAATGAGAAATTTCCAAACTGTACAATTGCTCTATCCACCAGGTACAAGGTAAATTTAGCTGAAGAATATGGCTAAAATACTTTAACTCCCCGCAGAGTAAGAAAATATGGTAATGTTAGCTCTCCCCAGCTAAGACTCACAACCGCGAATGAATCCGTAATATTCTCCCCAAGCAAAGTTTATCTACCATCAGTACTGAAAAGTCTTATTATCCCCGACGGAGTACAAAATATCACCAGTGGAGTTTGGAAATTTTCCCCAGCGCAGTCTGAAAAAGCTTCCCCAGTGGAGTGTGGAGAATCATCCCCAGTAGACTCTGGAAGATTGTCCCCAGTAAAGCTTAAAAGGTTATTCCCCAGTGAAGTCACAATTAAGAGATCATCCCCAACGAAGTTCATGCTTTTCACAAACAAGAATTCAATCCCCAACAGGATTCAGTATCACCAGCAACAGTAATTCATCCCCAGCAAAATTTATCAGCGGAATCCTCTATAGAGCATATCTTCCCCACAGAGTAATCTCCTCATCAGTTTATTCCCCAACAGAGTTATCCTCTCATGCAGGTTTATTCTCACAATCATCTTCATCCCCTATCTCCAGCGGAAATGAAGAATTCAACTCTTTTTCTCCAGCAGCTATCCGGGATTTATTTTCCCCAGCTAAAAACATTACATTTCCATACATTATGACACATGCATATACGCATCATACAACACAATCTCATTTATTTTGAGAACATCATTGCTTGATACATATCATGCATTACATACAGCTAACCTTTACCTTTCAGGAAGGATGCGGTTAAATTCTCATAAAATTCAAAGCTATGAAGCTTTTATCTAAGTCGAATTACTGACAAGTTCTTAAATCTCAACAGAGTTTTTCTTAGTTGAATTACAGACAAGGTCCTAAATCTCGACAAAGTTCCTCCGTCGAATTACAGACGAGTTCCTAAATCTCAGCAGAGTTTTCTCAGTTGAATTACGGGCGAGTTCTTAAATCTCGATGAAGATGTTTCCCCAAGTCGAATTACTGACAAGTTCTTAAATCTCAACAGAGTTTTTCTCAGTTGAATTACAGACAAGGTCCTAAATCTCGACAAAGTTCCTCCGTCGAATTACAGACGAGTTACTAAATCTTAGCAGAGTTTTCTCAGTTGAATTACAGGAGAGTTCTTAAATCTCGATGAAGATGTTTCCCCAAGTCGAATTACTGACAAGTTCTTAAATCTCAACAGAGTTTTTCTCAGTTGAATTACAGACAAGGTCCTAAATCTCGACAAAGTTCCTCCGTCGAATTACAGACAGGTTCCTAAATCTCAGCAGAGTTTTCTCAGTTGAATTATGGGCGAGTTCTTAAATCTCGATGAAGATGTTTCTCTCCAGTCGAATTACTGACAAGTTCTTAAATCTCAACAGAGTTTTTCTCAGTTGAATTACAGACAAGGTCCTAAATCTCGACAAAGTTCCTCCGTCGAATTACAGACGAGTTCCTAAATCTCAACAGAGTTTTCTCAATTGAATTACAGACGAGTTCTTAAATCTCGATGAAGATGTTTCCCCCCAGTCGAATTACTGACAAGTTCTTAAATCCCAACAGAGTTTTTCTCAGTTGAATTACAGACAAGGTCCTAAATCTCGACAAAGTTCATCTGTCAAATTACAGACAGGTTCCTAAATCTCAGCAGAGTTTTCTCAGTTGAATTACGGGCGAGTTCTTAAATCTCGGTGAAGATGTTTCCCTCCAGTCCAATTACTGACAAGTTCTTAAATCTCAACAGAGTTTTTCTCAGTTGAATTACAGACAAGGTCCTAAATCTCGACAAAGTTCCTCCATCGAATTACAGACGATTTCCTAAATCTCAGCAGAGTTTTCTCAATTGAATTACAGAAGAGTTCTTAAATCTCGATGAAGATGTTTCCCCCCAGTCGAATTACTGACAAGTTCTTAAATCTCAACAGTTTTTCTTAGTTGAATTACAGACAAGGTCCTAAATCTCGACAAAAATTCCCCCGTTGAATTACAAACAGGTTCCTAAATCTCAGCAGAGTTTTCTTAGTTGAATTACGGGCGAGTTCTTAAATCTCGATGAAGATGTTTCCCCCTCAGTTGAATTATGGGCAAATTCCTAAATCTCGACACCTCAGTTGAATTACGGACGAGTTCCTTTATCTCAAATAAAAATAAGACTTCCCCAGAGGAATCTTCCATAACAACAGGTATACAAGCTCTCTCTAAGGAATCTTTTATGCGATCGACACTTCTCCAAATGGCATCTGTAAGCCCATTCCCGACATCACAAGGCTGATACTACTTCATGCAAGTGAAAATTTTTGGGCACTCTAGTGTTCAATCATCTTCCACCTTCGGATCACGAAAGGCACGAAAGCCAATCTACACCCGCATGTTTAAGAAGATTGAACAGGGGCAGCTGTTGTACCCCAAAATTTGCCCTCCCATATTTCTCAAAACATTGCAAGAAAGATCTCCAAGTTGCTCAAGGTTGCTCAAGGTTGCTCAAGAGTTGGTCAGACAAGCTATCTCCTAAGGCAGTCTACCCCAAATTAGGGTTTTGTGTTTCATCAAGATCCTTGAGTCTAAATGACCTCAAGTGCTCCCCAATGTCCTAATATGTTCTCAAGATCATCCAAGTCAAATTTCAAGCCTTGCAGAGGAAGTTTGCTCAGTCAATTGCTCAAAGGTCGAAAAGTCGACTGTGCTAGGGCAAAAGGCAACTGTGACCTACAAACAGTCAAACTTCAAGATTTTTTGTCAACATTCTCATTTTGAAGGATATTTCATCATTTGATAAAGGGTTGATCATGATTCATCAAGGATTGCTCAAAATTCATCAAGATTCAAATGTTGCTAAATTAGGGTTTTACAGGAAAAGTCAACTCAACTTTGACCAAGCATAACTTTCTCATGCTTTATGAGAAATGACCCATCCAAAGCTCATTTTTAAAAGGATGCAATTCCAAGAAGTTATTAATTTTGACATTATAGGTCATTTTTGAAAGTCAACAAAAACACCTTTTTTGTCAAAGCTTCTAACTTGAGCATGGAATATCAAATGATATGAGACCAAAAGGGTTGATTAGAGGACATCGCAAGCTTTCTAAAAAGTCCCAGAACACCTCCAAAAGTTCAAAATTGAAGAAGATATGCATTGTTGAAGTTAGACTTTTTTGCAAAATTGCCTAAAGTCAACTATCCCCAAAACTTCAAATTTTGTCAAATGGGCCCATTCGTTTTCACTTGTTTTGAGTTTGCATTGTTGCCCACGTGCTCTAGCCTTGGCCATGTGTCCATATCTCATTTTTATTATTTAATTTGATTTTCATTTGAATTAATTCATTTTAAATCAAATAAAATCACATAAAATCTAAGGCATTGATAACTAATGATTTTCTGGTTGTTTTAGGCTCCAATTACAACTATCTTTGCAATCAAATTCGTATCAAGGCCATTATGCACAAGGATATTGGATTCAAGCCAAAATTGGAAGGTTTTAATGGAAGATCAAATCAAATATGCAATCATCACTGTAGGAGGATTTGGACAAAGTTTGTTACCCTAATACACTAAGCAATACATAAGCAAGCGAGAGGCACAAGAATCAGGGTTGGAGATCACTTGAGGAGGCAGAACAAAAGTTGCAAAAATCACAAAAAAGTGGGAGATCGAAATCAAGGTTAGAGACGTTTTTAGGGCTTGAGACTTGTCCCAATCGATTGCTGGCCATCTCCAGAAGCTAACCCAATCCAAACCACGCGTTTTCAAGCATTCTAAAGCACTGTAAGTAGTCCACGAATCCACTGTATTTTTGAAATCGAAACTCACTATTCTCGCATCCATTGAATGAACTAATTGCATATTTGTAATCCTCACATCATTTACAAGCTTTTGGCAGCATTTGATTTTGTGATCGGTGGAAATAGAACTGACTGTTTTGAAATGCTGGTTCGCGAAATGTCGCGGTAAGCAAGAGTCGCCACCGTCTTTTATTTTGTCCAACAAGGAAAGGACAAAAGCACGGCAAAATTCCTTTTCGAGATGTTTCTCGGTTCGGGAGGTAGATTATAGAAAGGGAAGGTGTTAGCACCCTTTCTATCCATGGTTATCCACGGGCTCTTAGGTACTTGCTCACTATGTTTTCAAAAATGTTTGCTTTTCTTGTGTTTGTGGGTTTTGAAAAAGTTTATTTTGAAAACTTCATTTTAACTCTTGTATCTGTCCTCAAGAATGTATGAAGTGTTTGTTTGAAACTTTTGTCAGAAAAGTGTAAGTGCGAAAAGTTGTTTTGTTTTGAAAGAGCAAGTACCTTAGAACCTCTACCTACTCAAAAGAAATTAAGCTGTGTAAATGTCCTTTAAACAGTACCATCCCACTATTGAGAAGTAGGTAGCACCGTCGTTGGAGTTTTTCGGGTCAATTCGATTATAGGGACATGTGGTCACCAAAGCAATAGTAGGACGCCTTAGCGGTAACCCTAACGTCCTAGATCCTTTTTTTATCCGAGGCAACCGTTTCGAGGAAACTTGGATCTTTAGACAGGAGGGCGACCTCTAAAACACCCTATACTCAATGACCACGTTGAGGCAACCAAGTGAGGCGTACCCTAAGAGTGGCATGTGCGAGCGTGTCAGGATTCAGTTAAATTATCTTTGCACATGTTATGGTGAGCTACGAGTTGATTTTAATTTCAGAGAACAATTCTTGTCATGCATAGCAGTTAATAGTTTGCGGAAAATAAATTGCGGAAAGTAAATCTACGCTATTACAAGGCGTCGGGTATTTACATCGCCAAAAACAAACCCTTTGAAAAAGTAAATGCGGGAAAATAAAGAAAGCGATAAAAAGGTCCTAATTATGCTATTACATTCTCGGAGCAATTACATAAATATGATCAAAATAATAATATGCGCGAAAAGAAATTGAATCGGAGAAGTCCTTAGGGTTTTGACCCTCTTTGAGAAAGAAAGAAGTTTTTGGTCCTTTTTGCATTTAATTAAACCTAATTCTAATTAATTAAATAATTAAAAGAAAAAAGTATTTTTTTAGTTTTTTAATGTTTTAATGAAATAAAAGAAAAGAAATTAAAATTGTCAAGAAAACCCTAATTCTATGTTGATTTTAAATTGTTGAGAAAAAGTTAAAATTAACCCTAATTAAACTAAATAAATTTGTGTTAGTATTTATTTACAAAAAATAAAGTGGAATTAATAAATAATAATAATAATAAAAATATTTACATTTTTAGTTTTGCTGAATTTATTATGAAAAATAATTAATTATGTTAGTTAAATAAATATAATAATAATAATTAGTAAAAGAATTAAATAAATAAATAGAAAATATAAAGAGAAAAGGGAAAAGAACCCAGGGGGTGTTGGCCAGCTTTGGAGGTTTGTTAGCAATTCTGGCCCATTGATCTCTCAAGCCCGTTTGACTTCTGGGGTCGTCCGTGGCGTTGGTTGACTGGGAGTATGGTAGTCACTCATCTTTGGCCTTCAGATCTGCTTTGCAAGCCACTTGGCGCTTGGATGTTTGGAGGTACAGGGTGTTTATCCTTTGGAAGCCTGCATATGATCATGTTAAGCAAAATAATATAAGCGTTTTGGGGGACCTGGGATTCGAACCCAGGTCCCAATGATCATTGGCCAACGCACCATCCACTACGCCATCTGCACGCGTTTGTTATTATGATAAGAAGTAAATATAATATTAAGAAACAATCCAATATGTTGTACAAAAGAAAATGCACGCTCCTTTTTTGAATGGTCCAATGATGCATCACCACATAATCATCTTCTTCCTATTTCCTGTAAAAAACACAAATAGATAGCGGGGGTTTTTAACCCCCACAATATGCAATGACGAATAATAGCGATTAGCCCTACAGGCTACATAAATATTTCGCGATGGTGGCTTTTGATTCTGTGCATTATAATCCAATTAACTTATGCCATTAGCTTTATATGAGTTCTAACAACACAAAACAATCAATAAAATATGTTAATTATGCATGAAATAGCCAATACGATTCTGAACATAAGAAGCAAACCGTTAAACTGTTCTTGATGATTCTTGTAGCTTTAAGGCCCGGTTTTGATTGCTACACGTTCCTCACACTCCCTGCAATGTGTTAGAATCCACAAAAGCCTTTGAATCGTGCTAGAATATGGAAATCAGTTTTGCAATTTTCTTTAATTTTTTAATGTGGTTATGGCTTTTTCTGCAGAGATTTCACGTGTGCATGATCAGGGTTTGCTTGTGTATTTATAGGAGACTGAAATTAGGTCAAATCTTTGAGCAAAAATCCATTGGAATGAAGATGGAATATTTGATTGGAAATCATATCTTTTTGTATTTTCATGATTGAAGAAAGTTTCCAAACTTGGATATTTTTGCATGTTTGATTTGTACACGAAATTGCCAGCATATCTTGACCATGTTTGCTTCACAAAAAGATTGAAAAATCAAATCTTTGTATTTTCCTACAATTTAAATCAATTAAATGAATTAATATTAATAAAAAATCCAATTAATTAATAAAAAATAAGAAAATAAATTCATTAGGCTTGATGGGTCGTTCATAGGCCATGGATAAAGTTTCAAGAATAAATTTGAGGCCCATTAGCAAAAACAAGGTGTTTTGAGCAAAGTTGACTTTTGCAAATTCACAAAAATTTCCCAACTTCTCCAATGCATATCTTGCTCAATTTTGATCATATGAACATTTTCTTGGACATTTTGGAAAGGTATTGAAGTCCTCTAACCAATGCCTTTGGTCCCATGTCATTTGGATTTACCAATCTCAAGTTATGGCCTTTGACTCAAAGTGCATTTTGTTGACTTTTGAATTTGACCTATAATGTAGAAATTGATAACTTTTTGTGAGAGCATTTCTTGGACTTGGAATGTGAAGGTGGATTGTATGAAATGTCATTCCCTTAAAAATGAGCATTGGATGGGATTTTTCTGATGAACCATGAAAAAGTTATGCTCTGGTCAAGATACAGTTGACTTTTCTGTTGTCCAAAAATAGTAACTTTTGCATCTTTGATGATTTTTGAGCTATCCTTGTGGAATCATGATCAAGACTTGATCAAATGATGATTGTGAGCTCAAAATGAGATGTTGACCAAAAATTCTGACTTTTGACTGCAAAATGACCATTTTGCCCCTGTAGTTGATTGTGGGTCAAATGGAGCTTTTGACTGTGGAATTGGCACTGTGAGTCTTGAAACTTGGCATGTAGGTGCTTGAGGATGTATATGGACCTATGAGACTTGATTGAGCCATTGAAAACCTCAAATTCCTTGAAAGAACCAAAACCCTGATTTTGACTGGCTTATGAGGCATTTGGACTGTACAACTCTTGAGTAGTCTTGAACCATTTGTAGATGACTCTTGACAAATCTTGAAGAATATGGGAGGGCAAATTTTGGGGTACAACAGTTGCCCCTGTTCAATCTTCTTAAACCTGAGGATGTAGATTGGCTTGCGTGCCTTTCGTGATCCGAAGGTGGAAGATGATTGAACACTAGAGTGCCCAGAAATTTGCACTCGCATAGTATGGTATCAGCAATGTGATGTCGGGAATGAGATTACAGATGCCATTTGGAAAGATGATGGATAGGAGGATGGGCTTATAGATGCCATCGGGAGATGTGACAGAATCTTGTCGGGGATGGGCTTATAGATGCCATCTGGAGATTGTTGGTAAAAGGCTGGGCTTATAGATGCCATCTGGAGATTATTGATAGGTAGTTTTGTCTTTGTTGATAGGTTTTTGAGAGAGCGACAGAATGATATCCGAATCTGGATCGTATATGAACTGTATTTGAAATTGAGATCTGTATGAGTAGCAGAATGACTTCCGGGTATGGAACGTATCTGTGCTGTAACTGGGATCTGGATAAGTGACAGAATGACTTTCGTGTCTTGGAATGTATCTGCACTTGAAGTTGATAGTTGAATCTGAATGAGACATAGGATGGCTTCCGTGTCTAGAGCATATCTAGTCTGTACCTAATTGCTGACGTCTGAACGAGTAGTAGAATGACCGCCGTGTCTGGGGTATATCCATACTATATCTGAATGAGTGACAGAATGTCATCCGAATCTGGATCGTATCTGGACTATCTCTTGAATGAATCTGGAACAAGAAATAGAATAGCCTCCAGATCTGGAGCATCTCTAAGATATCTCTGAAAGGAATTCTGAATAAGCGATAGAATAGCATCCGGATTTGGAGCATCTCTAAGCTATTTCTCAAAGGAAATCTGAATAAGTATCAGAATGTCGCCATGTCTGGGTTACAACTGAACTATCTCTAGACGGAATCTGGAATAAGTATCAGAATGTCGCCATGCCTGGGTCGCAACTGAATTATATCTAGAAGGAATCTGGAATAAGCAATAGAATAACATTCGGGTCTGGAGCATCTCTAAGCTATCTCTGAAAGGAAACTCTGAATAAGCAATAGAATAACATTCAGATCTGGAGCATTTCTAAGCTATCTCTGAAAGGGAATCTGAATAAGCAATAGAATAGCATCCGAATCTGGAGCATCTCTAAGTTATCTCTGAAAGGAAATCTGAATAAGCGATAGAATAGCATCCGAATCTGGAGCATCTCTAAGCTATCCCTGAAAGGAAATCTGAATAAGCGATAGAATAGCATCCGAATCTGGAGCATCTCTAAGCTATCTCTGAAAAGAAACTCTGAATAAGCAAAAGAATCGCATCCAGATCTGGAGCATCTCTAAGCTATCTCTGAAAAGAAACTCTGAATAAGCAAAAGAATAACATCCAGATTTGGAGCATCTCTAAGCTATCTCTGAAAGGAAATCTGAATAAGCGATAGAATAGCATCCGAATCTGGAGCATCTCTAAGCTATCTCTGAAAAGAAACTCTGAATAAGAAAAAGAATAGAATCCGGATCTGGAGCATCTCTAAGCTATCTCTGAAAAGAAACTCTTCAATGTAGATAACTTTCCTGGCTAGTTACAGGTATCGAATCTACAATCAATCGTCCACAAATATTTGCTGGCTAGATACAGGTGTTGATCTGGGACTGTAAAAGTTGATGGTAATCATCTTTTGATTGACCTTTTCCTGAAAAGGCAAAACATTAGTTGTATGCAATGTCATGATGTATGAAATGCATGATGCCATGATGTTCTAAAAAATAAATGAGATTGTGTCGTATGCACTTTATCATGTATGTAAGCAGGAGGTATGAAATGTGAAATGTTTATGAATGTATTTTCGTCTGGGAAAATAAATCCTTGACAATTTTCGGGGAGTTTGTTGAATCCTGGGCTGATGTTGAAGAATAGAGTTCTTCGTTTTCGCTAGGGATGATGAACAAAGATGTTTGCCAGAATAAACCAAATAGGAGAAGATGACTCCGTTGCGGAATAAACCTGGTGAAGAGATTACTCTGCAGGGAATTACTCTGTGGGAAGAGATACTTCACTGAGGTTTTAACGATAACTCCGCTGGGGATTCCGTTGATAAGCCCTGTTGGGGATTTTGATGATGAACTCCGCTGGGGATAGAGAGAACTTTGCTGAGGAATGATCTTTCTGTTGCAAATTGCTGAGGATAACCCAGTTAGACTCTGGTTGGGATAATCTCTGAATATGGCTAGGGAGAGATTTTTGTATTCTGCATGGGATAAGCTTCCAGAATCTACTGGGGAGATGGTTCCACTCTCCTGGGGAACTTTTGGATTGTATTGGGGAAATGGCTCCACTGGGGTGTCTGTATTCCGCCGGGGAACAATCTTATATTTCGTCGAGGAATATTAAGACTGCTGGGGATGCTTGCTGAGGAATATATGTATACTCCGCTGGGGAATATTGAGATCTTCTGGGGGTACCCAACATCCTTAGGGTTAACAGTAGACTAACTCTGCTTAGGGAGAGTGTTGCTGACTTGCTGGGGATACTGTGCCTTTTTAGGGCTGATGGGAGACCAACTCTGCTTGGGGAGAGTATTGTTGAATCTTGTCTTACTCCGCGGGGAGTGAAGGTATCTTGGTCATATTCTTCAGCTGAACTTACCTTGGTACCTGGAGGACAGAGCAACTAGATCGCTTAGACAATTCTTATTGCCCCAGATTTTGTGGGAGAAGGTACCTGTGGAGGTGTTTGATAACTGCCGATTGACAAATCTTCTTCTGGTAGGCAAGTGACGAGATGACGGGACATAGTCGTACGCTTTGATCCCTAATTTTTGCCTGGACCGCCCTTTCGGGTTTTCAGTCCATCGGGATACCCTTTTTTGCCCAAGCCGCCTTTTCAGGTTTTCGACTTGCCGGGTGTACAGATTTTTTTTTCATTTCATCCCTTATTTTTGCCCGAACCTTTTTTGGTTCACCGGGAAGCCCTTATTTTTGCCTAGGCCTGTCGACCTAGCGGGTCTTTAATTATGCGTAGTATTTTTTCGACTATGTCCACGCTCTCAGAATGCAGGGAGTTGTCACTGTCAGTAGTGTTGTGTTGCCCTACTACCAGAAGATCTTCGTTGATCATGCAAGATTCATCGCTGGAATTCCTGCCTAATGCCCCAGTTGATTCAGATGGAGATCTATCCCTGGCTATTTGGCATTTTTGAGAGATTCCTTGAATCTTGACTGGACTGCCCCAGATGACGGACCATGATCATGTCTGCCCCTTGGTTGGAAGTGTTTCTTCCACTTGAGATGACTCTTTTTATTGAGAGGGTTTTTGTTCACTAGATATTCGTCGTGCGAACTTCTTTGCTGTTCGAACAAATAGTCATATGCAAACAATGTTATTTTAAGAATGCAAAGCTTATGTCTGTTTTGAAGTTTTTGAAAATGCATTTTTCCAGTAAAACAGGCAATTTTTTTTTTTTGTAAAATGTGATGTCAACTCAGGATTTACAGCGAGCCATACAGGGGTCAGGATACCTTTTGTAACAGTATGCTTTCGAACTAACCCATGCTTCAGCTAGGACTTTTAAGGGTTATAACGTGGCCTGGTTCACGGTTTAAGAAACAAAGGATAAAGGCTCAAAATTTATTTGTACCCACCCGCTCTTCGTGATGTTCTTCCATCCTAAACTCAGCTAATTGTGCATTAGATCTTGTTTGAGTCTTTGCTCTGATAATCCGGTGATGGTTCAGATACTGATAGTTTATTTTGAATAGGCAGTCATTTTTATAAGAGTTTGCAGGACCTCTTTCTTTTTTGTTTTTATTATCCCTGTTTTTTTCCTGAACTGTTTCTTTTGTGATTACAGTCAGCGGGATGCCCCGGTTTTGTAAGTCTCCTTCATAGGTTTTGACTTAATGGGCTTTTATTTCTGAGAGATAATGACTGCCTGTCTTTATGATTATTCGGAACCATCACTGTGTTTTGTTTTGGAAGGACTCCTTGATGCCATTCATTGTGCACCTGGATCAACCGAGAAAACTAGCCTGCCCCAGGTTATAATTAAGGGTTTTGATTTTTGTGAAAAGAAAAACTCCAACTTCTTTGGCTCAAAGGGGTTGACTAGGGATTATCTTCCTTATAACTCCACTGTTTAGGATTTGAAACAATGCCTGTACCTCATCAGCGGGGTTTGTTCAAAAGCATACTGTAAAAATCGTGTTATCATTTTCGTCATCCTCCCTCAAAAGGCTTAGAATTTTTAATCGAGAATTGAACATCACAAAAAAATGAAAGAAATTTGAATATAGTGAATACAAATGGATTGATTCAAAACAGACATATGCGATGCATTGATAGAGTAACAAAGTTTGACATGAATAAATGTTTGAACAACCAAAAGAAAATTACAAATTGAAAATTCTAATGAACAAAAGCTTTCAATGATTCACTATATGAGCAATGGTTATGTTTGGAGTCTCTGGAGGGTCAAACTTGATCTCCTTGGCATCAATCAAGTCTTGGATCTTGTTCTTCAAACTCCAACAGTTGTTTGTGTCGTGTCCCGGACTATCAGAGTGGTATGCACACCTTTCATTGGGATGATAGGTAGGAGCGGAAGTATTTGGGTTCCGGGGAGGAGCCTTTAATGTAATCAGCCCTGTCTTCAACATGTGTTGTAGCGCTTGAGTCAATGACAGGTTGATCTTGGTAAATTGCCTCCTGGGCCTGTTTGTCTTACTCTGATCAACCTGTTGTTTTTGGTGAGGTTGTTGTTGGACCCTTGATGTAGTAGCAACTTGGAGAGGTCCATTCTTCACCATACCAAACTCTTGTCTTCTTGGAGGCTGATTACTGACTTTATCCTCAGTCTTGACTATTTGCTTCGTACTGTTGTATCTGTCTTGATGAAGCTGGTTGATCATGGTTCTCAACTCTTCTTGCTCCCGAGCTAAGCCTTGGATAAGAGCCATCTGCCCCAGCATCTGGGTTCTCATTGTATCTACCTCAGCTTGCAGACGTTTCAGCCGTTCGTCCTTATCGTCCTCAGGACTGTTCCTGACCAAAGTCCCCATGAGGAGTGTTCTCAACTCTTCCTGCCCCTTGGATAGATTTAGGAAGATTTCCCTGAACTGAGTCTCTTGAGTATGAAGATCCTGGTTGTCTTGTTGGAAAGCCATTGCTGAAATAAACAGCGAGAACGTGAGAGACCTGTAAAGGATGACCTATGATGCAATGATATGTATGATATATATATGCAATGTTTTCAAGGATCTCGCGGGGTAGACAAGAAAATTGTTAGAATTTGAATCTGGTAGCTTGATTGAAGGAACTTCATGTTGTTGAGAGTCCTTCTTCAAGAGTCAAGGCTCACCATATCGAGTGGGTCATAGCCCCTGACTCAAGTCATCGTGCTTGGATTTCTGGACAACCTTGGTTAGAGGAAAATAAATCCCCTTTGCCCCTTGCTAGACATTTGGTCCATCATGACCTGCATCACAAACCCTTGAGATCCTTGAAATGGTTAAGGGAATGCTATGGTATGATGTTATGATGTGTATGCTATGCGTGAAGTGATGTAAGTAAGCCCTGTAATAAGTCCAGATTAAGGACTGTAAACAAAACCTACAAGGAACTCATGTGTCAGATAACAAGAATGTGCAAGTAGTTCAAGTTTGAAGGCACACAAGTCACACAAGACAGCCCTTAGAGTTTAGGCCAGCATGAAGTTTAGGTACTACCCTCTTTTAGTTTCAGTTGGTTAAGACCTGTCCTAGAAAATAGTAACCGGGTTCTAAGGAGCTCGATATCATTGGATTGTTTTCTATGTTCATTGTTTTGATTTAGCCACTTAACTGGCGACCAAAATATTCCAAGAAAACAACCCTCAATGAGTGTAGTATCGAGTATCTACCAACTTTGGACTGCACCAAAGTCGGTCATCTCACTACCCCTAAAGAGGCCAGGATGGTCAAGTAAGGTTCTAAGGTCAGTTGATGCTTCACGACACCACGCGGCGGCCCCGTACTCTCCTTGACTTGACTCAAGGGTTACCGGTACTCACCAAAGTTCCACATCAACGTAGCAACTGCTTCAACCATGTCGGTATACCCCGCACAGTTCCCTCACAGTTTGTTGCTACTTCTAAAGGGTGTCCCCAGACCCGGGTTAGGATCTATAAAACGCCGATACAAGCCCACAATATTAAAGCAAACAAGGCATACAATTGAAAACAAGAGTGGTCTAATCCTAAGGTACACCTCACTTATAATTTCCCCAGCAGAGTCGCCAGTTCTGTGATCGGTGGAAATAGAACTGACTGTTTTGAAATGTTGGTTCGCGAAATGTCGCGGTAAGCAAGAGTCACCACCGTATTTTATTTTCTCCAACAAGGAAAGGACAAAAGCACAACAAAATTCCTTTTCGAGATGTTTCTCGGTTCGGGAGGTAGATTAAAGAAAGGGAAGGTGTTAGCACCCTTTCTATCCGTGGTTATCCACGGGCTCTTAGGTACTTGCTCACTATGTTTTCAAAAATGTTTGCTTTTCTTGTGTTTGTGGGTTTTGAAAAAGTTTATTTTGAAAACTTCATTTTAACTCTTGTATCTGTCCTCAAGAATGTATGAAGTGTTTGTTTGAAACTTTTGTCAGAAAAGTGTAAGTGCGAAAAGTTGTTTTGTTTTGAAAGAGCAAGTACCTTAGAACTTCTACCTACTCAAAAGAAATTAAGTTGTGTAAATGTCCTTTAAACAGTACCATCCCACTATTGAGAAGTAGGTAGCACCGTCGTTGGAGTTTTTCGGGTCAATTCGATTATAGGGACATGTGGTCACCAAAGCAATAGTAGGACGCCTTAGCGGTAACCCTAATGTCCTAGATCCTTTTTTTATCCGAGGCAACCGTTTCGAGGCAACTTGGATCTTTAGACAGGAGGGCAACCTCTAAAACACCCTATACTCAATGACCACGTTGAGGCAACCAAGTGAGGCGTACCCTAAGAGTGGCATGTGCGAGTGTGTCAGGATTCAGTTAAATTATCTTTGCACATGTTATGGTGAGCTACGAGTTGATTTTAATTTCAGAGAACAATTCTTGTCATGCATAGCAGTTAATAGTTTGCGGAAAATAAATTGCGGAAAGTAAATCTACGCTATTACAAGACGTCGGGTATTTACATCGCCAAAAACAAACCCTTTGAAAAAGTAAATGCGGGAAAATAAAGAAAGCGATAAAAAGGTCCTAATTATGCTATTACATTCTCGGAGCAATTACACAAATATGATCAAAATAATAATATGCGCGAAAAGAAATTGAATCGGAGAAGTCCTTAGGGTTTTGACCCTCTTTGAGAAAGAAAGAAGTTTTTGGTCCTTTTTGCATTTAATTAAACCTAATTCTAATTAATTAAATAATTAAAAGAAAAAAGTATTTTTTTAGTTTTTTAATGTTTTAATGAAATAAAAGAAAAGAAATTAAAATTGTCAAGAAAACCCTAATTCTATGTTGATTTTAAATTGTTGAGAAAAAGTTAAAATTAACCCTAATTAAAGTAAATTAATTTGTGTTAGTATTTATTTACAAAAAATAAAGTGGAATTAATAAATAATAATAATAAAAATATTTACATTTTTAGTTTTGCTGAATTTATTATGAAAAATAATTAATTATGTTAGTTAAATAAATATAATAATAATAATTAGTAAAAGAATTAAATAAATAAATAGAAAATATAAAGAGAAAATGGAAAAGAACCCAGGGGGTGTTGGCCAGCTTTGGAGGTTTGTTAGCAATTCTGGCCCATTGATCTCTCAAGACCGTTTGACTTCTGGGATCGTCCGTGGTGTTGGTTGACTGGGAGTATGGTAGTCACTCATCTTTGGCCTTCAGATCTGCTTTGCAAGCCACTTGGCGCTTGGATGTTTGGAGGTACAGGGTGTTTATCCTTTGGAAGCCTGCATATGATCATGTTAAGCAAAATAATATAAGCATTTTGGGGGACCTGGGATTCGAACCCAGGTCCCAATGATCATTGGCCAACGCACCATCCACTACGCCATCTGCACGCGTTTGTTATTATGATAAGAAGCAAATATAATATTAAGAAACAATCCAATATGCTGTACAAAATAAAACGCACGCTCCTTTTTTGAATGGTCCAATGATGCATCACCACATCATCATCTTCTTCCTATTTCCTGTAAAAAACACAAATAGATAGCGGGGGTTTTTAACCCCCACAATATGCAATGACGAATAATAGCGATTAGCCCTACAGGCTACATAAATATTTCGCGATGGTGGCTTTGGATTCGTCTTGACCTAACGAATTCAGTCATGGGTCTTATGAGGCTCAATTTTTCTTGTATTGCAAAGCCCCAATTTGAAGGCTTATGAACCCTAGAATTCGTCCATGGTAACTTTTGATTCTGTGCATTATAATCAAATTAACTTATGCCATTAGCTTTATATGAGTTCTAACAACACAAAACAATCAATAAAATATGTTAATTATGCATGAAATAGCCAATACGATTCTGAACATAAGAAGCAAACCGTTAAACTGTTCTTGATGATTCTTGTAGCTTTAAGGCCCGGTTTTGATTGCTACACGTTCCTCACACTCCCTGCAATGTGTTAGAATCCACAAAAGCCTTTGAATCGTGCTAGAATATGGAAATCAGTTTTTCAATTTTCTTGAATTTTTTTAATGTGGTTATGGCTTTTTCTGCAGAGATTTCACGTGTGCATGATCAGGGTTTGCTTGTGTATTTATAGGAGACTGAAATTAGGTCAAATCTTTGAGCAAAAATCCATTGGAGTGATGATGGAATATTTGATTGGAAATCATATCTTTTTGTATTTTCATGATTGAAGAAAGTTGCCAAACTTAGAGATTTTTGCATGTTTGATTTGTACACGAAATTGCCAGCATATCTTGACCATGTTTGCTTCACAAAAAGATTGAAAAATCAAATCTTTGTATTTTCCTACAATTTAAATCAATTAAATGAATTAATATTAATAAAAAATCCAATTAATTAATAAAAAATAAGAAAATAAATTCGTTAGGATTGATGGGTCGTGCATAGGCCATGGATAAAGTTTCAAGAAGAAATTTGAAGCCCATTAGCAAAAACAAAGTGTTTTGAGCAAAGTTGACTTTTGCAAATTCACAAAAATTTCCCAACTTCTCCAATGCATAGCTTGCTCAATTTTGATCATATGAACATGTTCTTGGACATTTTGGAAAGGTCTTGAAGTCCTCTAACCAATGCCTTTGGTCCCATGTCATTTGGATTTACCAATCTCAAGTTATGGCCTTTGACTCAAAGTGCATTTTTGTTGACTTTTGAATTTGACCTATAATGTAGAAATTGATAACTTTTTGTGAGAGCATTTCTTGGACTTGGAATGTGAAGATGGATTGTATGAAATGTCATCCCCTTCAAAATTAGCATTGGATGGGATTTTTCTGATGAACCATGAAAAAGTTATGCCCTGGTCAAGATACAGTTGACTTTTCTACTGTCCAAAAATAGTAACTTTTGCATCTTTGATGATTTTTGAGCTATCCTTGTGGAATCATGATCAAGACTTGATCAAATGATTATTGTGAGCTCAAAATGAGATGTTGACCAAAAATTCTGACTTTTGACTGCAAAATGACCATTTTGCCCCTGCAGTTGACTGTGGGTCAAATGGAGCTTTTGACTGTGGAATTGGCACTGTGAGTCTTGAAACTTGGCATGTAGGTGCTGGAGGATGTATATGGACCTATGAGACTTGATTGAGCCATTGAAAACCTCAAATTCCTTGAAAGAACCAAAACCCTGATTTTGACTGGCTTAGGAGGCATTTGGACTGTACAACTCTTGAGTAGTCTTGAACCATTTGAAGATGACTCTTGACAAATCTTGAAGAATATGGGAGGGAAAATTTTGGGGTACAAGAGATTTCATTTATCTGACTGGTATCAAGATCCACCATCGCTAGGTTTCTTTGTTCGTTTTTAGGGCTTTCTTTTTCAGGTGAAATTGGCCTTAATGGTGGTTATAGCTGTGATCAGAGAGAGGAGACGAGGCTAACTATGGTATTGGATTCCATTTATATGGTCTGGAGAAAGTTTTAGAACGAAGCTGTGCTTTTAGCTGCGGATAAAAATCCGCAGCTAAATTTACAGTGCTTAGAGGACAGGGACGATGAGGTGTCATCCGTCCATTTTCCCGTTCAAAAATTGCGCGCGTTTTTTATTGTTTTTCCAATATTTTATTTGTTTCCTATATTATCTCTATGGCTTAATTAATATACAACAAAGCAGCCTGGCTCAGCTGGTCACCATGTGTACATTAAAGGCATTAGTGGCTGGAGGTCAGGGTTTCGATCCCTACCTCCAGCATTTGCTATTTTGCTTGACAATTGCAGTTAATCCAGTATGCGCGCATGCCAAGGGATCACCATACTCCTTCACCAATCCACACGCCAGATGGCCAGATGGCCAGATCTGGTGGTCAGCATCAAGGGTCCACCAAAGGGCAGGTCAACGCAGGAACACTGGATCCCAAAAAGTCCACATGGATCAGCTTAATGGGCCAGCCAAAAATGCTCTCTACACTTCTAAAAAGGCCCATTCTCTCCTTTTCTTTATATTTTATTTATTTAATTTAATTATCTTATTTTATTTTAATTAACTTCTAACCAATGGATTAATTTTCCTTTTTATCACAAAATAACAAAAAAAATATTTTTAATTCAGAATTTTAATTTTTTTATTAATAAATACTAACTAAATTAATTAGGTTTAATTCTAGAACAACTTTAATTTGCTTTGTAAATATTTAAAATTAATTAGAAATCATTAGGTTTTAATTCATTTAATTATTTTTACTTTCTTTCTTAAAATAATAAAAAACCCAAAAATATGTCACAAATTATTTTTCATTAATTAACTTATTTAATTTTAATTTAGTATTTAATTTAGGATTTATTTTCTTTCCTTAAAATAAAAACAACCAAAAAAACATTTTCTTTTAAAAGGGGCAAAACCCTAATCTCGCAACCGATTTAATTTCCCGCGCGCTTTATTTATTTTTATCCATATTAATGTATCTGCTTCCGGTATGTAATAGATAATTAGGACCATTTATTTATTTACCGCTTTATTTTATTTTCAAAGGGATTCTTTTAGCGATGTAAATACCCGACGCCTTGTAATTTAATTTCCGCACCTTTAAATTTTGCTAATTATAACTGCTAGATGTTTAATGATAGGGTTTGCATGACAAGACTGAATGCTTAATCTTAAAATTAAATTAGATCACCCTTAACATGTACAAAGATAAAAATAACTGAAAACGACACACTCGCACATGCGCACTCTTAGGGTACACCCCACTTGGTTGCCTTCGTACACGGTCATTGAGTATAGCTCGTTTTAGAGGTCGCCCTCTTGTCTAAAAGATCATAGTTGCCTCGAAACGGTTGCCTCAGATATTGTTGCCTCAAACAAATGATCTAAGACATTAGGGTTACCGCTAAGGCATCCTAACATTGCTTTAGTGACCGTATGTCCCTCATTCGAATTGACCCTCAAATTCCAACGACAGTGCTACCTACTCGTTAATAGTGGGATAGCATTGTCTAAAGGAAATTAGCATAAAACGATTCCTTTTTCGAGTAGGTAGATAGTTCTTAGATACTTGCTCAATCAAAACAAAACAAATTTTTCACACTTACACTCCTTTTGGAACAAAGTTTTCAAAACACTTCATTACACTCTTGAGGACAAAAGCAAGAGTTAAATCGAAGTTTTAAACAAAAACTTTTTCAAACCCACAAGCACAAAGAAAACCATTTTGAAAACAATGAGCAAGTACCTAAGAGCCCGTGGATAACCACAGATAGAAAGGGTGCTAATACCTTCCCTTTCTATAATCTACCCCCCGAACCCGAGAAATATCTCGAAAAAGGAATTTTTCTGTGCTTTTTTACTTTCCTTGTTGGATAAAATAAAAGTCGGTGGCGACTCTTGCTTACTGCGACATTTTGCGAAAACAAATGCAAAACGCAAACCAGCATTCCAAAAAACAGTCAGTTCTTACCACCGTATCACACATACGATGGCGAAGAAAATCCTACGGGCAAGCTATTACTGGTCTACCATGGAAGCAGATTGCTATCAACACTCTCGGACCTGCCATAAGTGTCAAATTTATGCTGACAAGGTGCATGTACCTCCGATTCCTCTGAATGTCTTAACGGCTCCTTGGCCCTTTGCTATGTGGGGAATTGATATGATTGGAGAAATCAAGCCTACAGCCTGCAATGGACACTGCTTCATCCTAGTGGCCATTGACTATTTTACAAAATGGGTCGAAGCAGCTTCCTCCGCCTCCGTTACCAAGAATGTTGTTGCCCGCTTCATCAACAAAACCTTATTTGCCGGTACAGTATCCCGGAAAGGATCATCACTGACAATGGTACAAATCTCAATAACACTATGATCACCGCATTATGCGAGCAATTCAAAATCTAGCATCACAATTCTTCTCCCTATTGGCCAAAGATGAATGGTGTTGTCGAAGCTGCAAATAAAAACATTAAGAAGATCATACAGAAACTGACAATCACATACAAAGACTGGCATGAGATATTACCATTCACTCTCCACGGGTACTGTACCACGGCTCGCACATCAACCAGGGCAACACCCTATTCTTTGATTTACGGCATGGAGGCTGTCTTGCCTATTAAGGTTCAGATCCCCTCTTTGTGGATTGTGAAAGATGCAGGGTTGAATGAAGACGATTGGATCCAGACTCGACTTGATCAAATGAATTTGATTGATGAAAAGAGACTTACTGCTGTTTTCCATGGTCAGATGTATCAAAAACGAATGATCAAGGCTTTCAACAAAAAAATCAGATGCCAAGTATATCAAGTTGGAGATTTAGTGATCAAACATATCATCTTGCCGCAAAGTGATCCCACGGGAAAATGGACTCCAACCTATGAAGGACCATTTGTAATCAAAAATATATTCTCTGGTGGAGCAATGATATTGACCATCATGGATGGTGATGACCTGCCACACCCTGCGAACGCAGACATAGTCAAAAGATACTACGCATAAGAGACCCACTAGATTGACATACCTAGGCAAAACAAGGGCATCCCGACGAACCAAAAGGTTCGGGCAGAAATTAGGGATAAAATAAAAAAAATATGTATACTCGGCAAGTTGAAAACCCGAAAGGGCGACTTGGGCAAACAAGGGTTTCCCGGTGGACTGAAAACCCGAAAGGGCGGTCCAGGAAAAAGTTAGGGAATAAAAGCGTATGGCTATATCCCGTCGGATCATTTGACGGGCAACCTTTGGCTTCCGCTGACAAACTCAGAGTTTCTAATCAATTCAATCATCTTCGGACAAGGCAAATAGACAAGATATTCGGGGATATGAAGGCTATAGCAGAATGGGAACCCCATGGGATTATTACACACAACTATCTTTCTTTGTATTAAATTTTTCTTGTTTACGACAACATTCTCTTACTAGAATGTTTGTCTCCTTTGTACAAAATGTTTATTCAAAGTCAATACAAAGGTGCCCCTTTGAAAGTGAAAAAACTATTTATCTTTTTCTTTACACTTGTGTTTTGTTTACAAAAAACGTCCAATGATTCATGAATGAACATATGCATTTGAACATGATTACTGTTTACAAATAAACAAAATAAGAAAGATAAGTACTGATAGGTTGAAAGAGTAGGGAAATGTCTCTAGGCTATTCCATAAGAAATCCCCTACAGTACGTCCTTTAAATCCCCAAGCGAAACAAAGCTTCAAATTATTAATCCCCAGTAGAAGTCGTCAAAATTCTCAAGATTCCCCGAGCAGATCTTACAAGTAGTACATGGAATTTCCCTTATGACAGAACTTATCTCTCTCAACAAAAGTTCATCAGTACTTCAACTTCAAGACATAAAAATTCAACATATCCTCAGCAGCATGCAGGGATTTATTTTACTCAATCAAACAACAATACAACAAATCAGCTCACATGCGCATACATTGCATCCATATATCATAAACATTGATAAAGCAAATACATTGTATCATACATTTCATGCAACATGACCTTGTATTTTAGCTAACATTTTACCCTTTTCAGGATAAGATTAACAGTTACCATTGACAATATGCAATCATGATACAGTACAGATACGCTCCAGACACGAATTCCATTCTGATACTCATTCAGATACAACTTACAGATACAGTTTAGATACGCTCCATACACGGATGCCATTCTGATACTCGTTCATATACAACTTACAGATACAGTACAGATACGCTCCAGACACGGATGCCATTCTGATACTCATTCAAATTTCAAATTCAGATACAGTACAAATACGCTCCAGACACGGATGCCATTCTGATATCCATTCAAATTTAGATTTCAGATACAGTACAAATATGTTCCAGACACGGATGCCATTCTGATACTCATTCAGATAGAACCTTTCAGGTACAGTTCAGATACGCTCCAGACACGGATGCCATTCTGACACTCATTCTTTCGGCTTACAAATTACAATGGCATCTACAAGCCCATCTCCAACAAGATTCTATCACCTCTCTAATTGGCATCATTAATCCCATTCCCTCAATCGCGCATCGTTGAGTGCAAATTTCTGGGCACTTTAGTGTCCAATCATTCTTCCACCTTCGAGTCATGAATGGTAAAACTCACCAATCTAACTCTTCAGGTTTAAGAAGATTGAACATGGGAAGCTGTTGTACCCCAAAATTTTCCCTCTCATTTATCAAGATTTTCTCACAAGATCTATTTGACTCAAGACTGGATTAGGGTTTTGACCTGCTTAAGACATCTCATCATGCACTGATAACCTAAAATTAGGGTTTGGGATTGCACAAGGATTTTTGGACTATCAATGCTTCTTATGAATTTCAAGTATCATCATGGATTCCTAAGATTACTCATGTCAAGTTTCAAGCCTTGAATCACATTTTTGATCAGTCAGTTAGACAATTGACCTAAAAATCAGTTGTATTGGGGAAAATGTCAACCATGGCCAATTTACAGTCAAAATTCATAATTTTTGATCCACATAAACATTTTATACTCATATGTATCATTTGATCATGTTTGGACCACAATTCCTCAAGAAATTTGATCAAATCATCAAAGGGGCAAAATGGTCAAAATTAGGGTTTTGACTGAGAAAGGGAAATTTCTGATTTTTGACCTAACAAATGACCAATTGGTTTGAAGCATGATTTCAAGGGTTCATTTGTATTATCTTGACCTAATGACATGGTTCACAACATTGCATTTTCATTGGACTGACAGAAGAAATTTGCAGTCAACTGATCAAAAGTCAACTGTATACTGAAAAGTCAAACTTTGAATTTTTGGTCAAAATCAAGTGCCAAGGATCACAATTCCTCAAAACATGTCAAAATGTGAAACTTTTTCATCAAAAAATCAAAGATTAAAGATTTGGTTTTAAAATTTGAAATTTTCTTAACTTAGAAATTTTTCTAAGTATAGAAAATTTCTTATTTTTTCTCAACTTTAAGCCAAATTTCCACCATGATGCAAGATGATTAATAGAAAGTTCCCAACATGAAAGTTGTAGACCTCCATGAAATCTACAACTTTGCTTCACACATTTTCCCCTAAAGATGATTGGATCTCAAGATATAATTTTGTGAATACATGCTCATGAACTAAAATAACTTAGTGAAATTTTGCCCTAATTTAGGCAGGTTTTTTACCTAACTTCATGGAAATTTTTCACCTAGTTCCAAGAGGAATATTTAAATGCATTTCAAAGATGAGTTATATAGTACATTGCAAGCTTTCCAAAATGTCCAAGAACTCCTTGAGATCATTTTTGAGTAGGGATAATCGAAGAGATGAAGTTGGCAATTTCTCACTTTGATTTCAAGCCATTTCATGAAGAACAAAATTCAAATGTGAACCTATGCTGCCTAATCTTTGCTTTATAGGTCTCAAACTTGTTTCTCACTTCATAATTTAAGGCTTACACAGATGATAAAGCCTTAATCTAAGTACAAGAGTCTTTGTCCAAGCTTTAATTCCATAAATGGCACAAAGTTGCCATTGCCATTTTGGAAAAGCATAACTTTTGCCACTTTTCACTTCTTGAGCATTGGACCTATTTTCTTTGCATACACAAGTCCTATAAACCAAAAGCACATTGTCTAGAACTTGTACTAACTCGAAGCAGGCCTGTACAAGCATATGGAGACTTGTCCCCTCACTTTGCTTCAAAAGCAAGTAAGAGTGCAAAAAGGCTAGAACTCAAAAACTCGTTGTAGAGCTGACTTGAAACCTTCTCTATACTAATACAAAAACACATTACAACTGAGAACACGATTGCTCAAGGCCAGAAACACTCAAAAACTCCCTATCACCAAAAACCTATAAAAAACTTGTAGTTTGTGGCCAAGCATAGAAATCCACAAATTGACTCGTGCGTTTCAAGTTTTAATCACTCAAACACTTTACCTACCTCATATCTAAGTGTTCCAGACCATCATCCCTGTACTGTAACCCCTTCTTCTCCATCTTCCATTTTTGTTTTTCAAGCTTGCAGGTTGACTTGGATAGAGAGATTCAGGAACTTTCAAAGCAAGGCAAGGATTGAAACACACTCAGGGAGGTTCAGGCAAGCTAAAGGAATCTCCAGGCCTCCATAAATCCCACTCAAACTCCATTCACGACCTCAGTTGAAAGACGTAAGAACTCCAACTTTTATCTCTTCATACAGGCATCCATTGGCCACGATTTGTGAAAGGAAAATGTAGACATTATTGTGCTAAAGCCAACCATGTGCATAGATTTCATTTCTGTCCATTATGTATAGAGAATTTTAGAGTTCAAATTTCTGTAAAAATTAGGGTTGAAATTAGGGCCTTTAAAATTCGTTTTAATATTTGATTGTTAGTTTCTATAAGTTACATGTCTGAAATCGTGGGAAGAGTACTATCATTTTCATGTTGAAAGTTTCCATTTTCATGGAGAGATGAGAAAGATACAGAGGTTCTGGCCAACTTGAGAAAGAAGATGAAGTATAGGGCAAGGAGGCTTTATATGTTATGTTTTTATTATTTCATATAAACTAACGGATGTACAACCACCCAAGTGGCAAGGTAGCGCGCTAGAAATGCATAGGTCATGGGTTCGAACTTTGGCGCTACCTTTTGCACTTTTCTTAATTTTTTCAGCTTCATTTTTGACATTTTTGACAGCATGGGCTTGGTTCCTTTGGGCCTCATTTTTTTTAACACTTACCATCCTTTCTGTCACAGCACCCCCTGGCCCAATCCTTTTACTATTTATTTTTATTTTCATATTTGTTTTATTAAATATTTTCTTTAACACATAAAAATCATGAAAAATATAAATATGATAAATATTGCATTTTATTTTATTTTATTTTATTTTCACATGAAAATATATTTTATTTTAAATATATACTAACTATCTTTCTTAAATAAACTTGTAAAAATAAATTAAACTTAGATATATTTTTATCCTTTTTTTTTCATACTTATAAATATTTATTTTGACATATAAAAAGACTAAGTATCTCACAAAATATTATCTATTATTTTTAATACAAAAATACACAAAAAATAATACTTAAGGAACTTTATTTTCTTTTAAATTAGAAATTAGGGTTAACCATTTTTCAAGAATTAATTTCTTTTTCTTAAGATACTAGGATTAGGTCAAAATTATTTTGCATATGAAAAATAAAACAATTTCTTTTCCTTGCATATACATAACATTGCATATTTAAATTATATTGTATATTGTTTATTCAAAATATTTGTACAAATTCGATTTGGTTGTAATAGTTTAAATTAGGTTTACATTATTGCAAATTCCCATTCACAATTTGTATACCCCCCCTCCCATAAAATGTTGTAATAGCGTAGTAATCTTTAAATTATGCAATTTACCACTTTTATATACCATGCTAGTAATTAGGGCTTGTATGGAAAGATCAAAACAAATCAAATAGAAAAACCTAAATCCAAGACAAAATCAAGCATGAAAATAACACACTTGCACACAAGCATCTTTAGGGTTTCTCCACTTGGTTGCCTTATACAAAAATGGCCATATTACGCATGCGAAGTATCTTGGCAAAACAAACAAGTATAAGATCATAGTCCCTCGATGATGCTATTCAAAGTTTCCTTACAAAATGATCTTGGTCCCTCAAAAATGCTAAGATACTTTGCAACATTGCTAATCATGGTTATACGATGACCCACGCCTGTCCTGTTTACATCTAAAGATAGGGTTTCTTACCAAATCAATGGTAAGACAACAATATCAAAGGAAAAGAAAATGAATAGGAAAGACATTTGAGTAGTTAGATTGCTTCTAGTTACTTGCTCTATTTCAAAATAACTATCCTTGCTATTTTCAAAAACAAACACACACATTTCCAAACATGTTACAAATATTAAAAACATTTTCAAAAAGAAAACATCTTTGTATACATTCTTACGAACGAGAATCATTACAAAGATTGCCTAAACAATGGCCTCTTTTACAAAATACTTTCAAAACCACACAAAGCACAATTTCAAAACAAAAGCAAGTGATCTAGCAAGTAACTAAGAGCCCATGGAAAACCATGGATGAGAAGGGTGCTAATACCTCTCCTTTTCATAATCTACCCCCCGAACTCAAGAAACAATCTCAAAGGTCTTTCCTATGCTTTTTTACCTTTCCTTTTGGATAAAAGAAAAGTCGGAGGTTACTCTTGTTAACCGCAACATTTGCGATAGAATGCAAAACCCTCAAGTCAGTTCTCCCACCGTATCACACATGGTCATCTTTGAGCAAGAGTGAACTTGTCTTGAGTATGCAACTTGTCTTTAAGCTGGAGGAACATGAGATGAGAGAAAGGTTTGGTTAAAATGATCTACAAACTGATTAAAGGATGGAATATGTTGAACTATGAGAGTTTTGTTGAGCACCTTTTCCCTGAGGAAAAGGATGTCAAGTTCCTTGTACTTGGTCTTGGCATGAAGGACTGGTTTATGAGACAAGGCAACTGTGAAGAAGGTTTTGAAGTTCTCTAGATCCAATCCCTTCTCATTGAACTCATAAGTTGTAAAGGGAACCCAAAGATCAGCGAGAAGAGATTGGGTCCAAAAAACTTCAAAAGCTGAGTTATCCAAACTTCTATACTCAGCTTCATTGTTGGATCTGACCACTAAGGTTTTCTTCTTTGACCACCAAGATATGAGGTTATGACGCTGAAAAATAAAAGATCCTGAAGTGGATTTTATGTTAACTTGGTATGCACCTAGTTTGCATCGGAGAAGCCTTTTATGGAGATAGGTGACTGGGTTAAATAAGGTTGAAGAAGAAAGTCATGATTAAGTGTTGTTACTTTGATTGACTGCATTTGGTAAAACAACATGAACAACACAAGGTGTAAAATATGAAGATGCATCATGTGAGACAAGATGTTCCAGCATGAAGTGCAAACATATGGCCTCAGTCTATTAGCTAGTTTTTGAAAGTAAATCTAAGCGTAATTATGTTTGTTTCTATGATGTATTTTTTTAGAAACTCTGTATTAACTCTAGTACAATCAGAAGATTGAGTTTTGGAAGAAAATTGTTAATCCAAATCAATTTGGAATTTTTATTTATTATATCACAAATATGGATTATATGATTTAATTAAAAGAATTAGATTTTATTTAGTTAAAGAAGAGTTGATGATGAAACATCGTTTGAGTTTGGTTGGAAGAGTTGACGTTCAAACACGTACATGTGTTTGAAGAGCTAGTGGAATATGAGTTTCAGAGAGTTTTGATGAAGATGAAAATCACCTAGATTTTTTTTAAGAGAATGAAGATGCAACGAGTGTTAAAAATTAAATGAAAAGTTATAATTTAATTCTGTGAAGTATACACGCAAAAGAACTTTCATGTTGGGAATCAAGGCCAAACGAGGGAATATATTAATTTAAAATTAAAAAAGAAAGAAAAACGCTATATTCTGGGAATTTCATGCAAATAATATTTTCCTTCGGATGGGTAAAATAACTGAGGGAATAGACAATTTTAAAAATAAAAAATTAATAGAAAAATAAAGGTCATTTGGAACAATGAAACAATAAGTAAATAATTTAACAAAATCAATGTTTTTGTTTGTAAATAATTAATTTAATTTTTTATCAAGTATTTCTTTTTGATCCAAAAAATATTAATTTTGTAATTTAAAATAAATAAAGAAAGGGAAAGGCGCCAACTGAAATAGAATAACCCTTGGTCCCTAAGCCAATTGAAAAATAAATAAATAAACGAAAAATGCAGTAACTAGGATTCGAAGCGAGGTTCCCGCTAGATCTATTCCCTCCATTTATATTATAACCAAGAGAATATGGTGTATTTAAAAAAAAATTAAACATGTCCCGTGTTTGGAAATATACCTCGATTATTTATTGAGCGAGATGAAAGTTTTGTCATATAATGTATTATTTGTTGTTGTTATTGTTGTTCTTGTTGTTATTATTTTTATTGTTCTTGTTATTGATGTTAGTTCCATGGTTTTAGGTTTGACATAATTTTGATAAAACATGGTTCTACACTGATGTTGATCAAGATGTTCAACATTCTTGTCAACTGTCATAACAGTTTTGGTGTTATGAGTTTCTCAGCCAGATGTCGAAGCAGATGTCATGACATCTTGGTCTGGTACAGCAGGCGATGCTGATTTAAATCTTGACATATTTTATTTGATTCTATGATATTTCTTTTGGATATACCTCAATATATTTCGTAGGTCAATAATATTTAATGTAGAATATGTTTTATATCTCCAGCTGTACATTGGTTACTAAATTGGGCCTTGAGACAATTTAGGAAACTTTGTATTGTTTATTCCAAGATTTAAGAATATTTTGCTGCATAATTGATGCATCACTCATCTTATGGATCAAGAAACTTCTGGACGCAGAATTCGAAGCCCATGGAATATAGAGGTGTATTTAAATAGAAGACCTAACCTAATGTAATCGAATCTTTCAATAATTTATAAATTAGGGGAAGCTTAGAGTCTTAGGTTTTGAGAGTCTCTTGAGTAGTTCTAAGTCACCCTTGTATCTTTTGATACTTGTGGTCGACATAATATTCTCACTCATAAGCCTTTAGCTAATGAGTTGAGTATTGTTCTTGGTTGAAGATTTTAAGCAAAACCAAGTATTGTTCTTAGTTAAGAGTCTTAACAAAGTATTGTTGTATTGGAAGTGTAATCTTCTTGTTGAGTTGTTTTTGATACAATCACTGGGATTGGGACTGTTAGATATCATTGCGGTGATTGGAAGTGAGAGTGTGATTTCTCATATCTAGGAGGTTCCTATGTAGAAGTTGCATCGGGTAGGGATTAAGTGATAAGTTGTAAACTGGGATTTTTTAGCTTTGAATTGATACTACTGAAAGTTAATTTCCTTCTTGGCCTTGTAGCCTTTAGAGTAGGTGATTTGCACCAAACTAGGTTAAAATCTCTATGTGTTATTCATCATTCTGCAATTTTATTTCAGTATCACTTGCATCTTGATAAATCTGTTCTGGATGTCAAAAACAGATGTTATAACATCTGTCTTGACATTGTTCTGATGTTGGGATATTAGTATGAACATGTGTTGCTTGTACCAGAGAATTTTAATTGGTATCAGAGCAGGCACCTTGGTCTATTGGGTGAGCTTCAAGGAGTATTTTTCTGGTACTACTGTTCTTTTTTAAAGACTGGAGTGGCAGCATTTTGGTTATCAATAAACAACAGAACTTGAAGAATTATCAGGATAGGAGATTCTTGGTTCTGAAGAGATAAAAGGGAAGAGGTTGAGTTGGATCTTCTTCACTCTGAAATTATCAACTTTATGTTTTATGGAATTGGTAAGTTCATTGCATCACTTGTATTGTAGCCAAAGATGCTTGGGAATTTCTCAAGTACACTCATAAAGGCAAATCTAAGTGTGTTTGGAAGAAAAGAATTCAGATGTGAAGATGATCAAGGAGAAGTTTTCTCAAGTTTCTAATCAAGAGGTTTGACATGAAAATGACAATCTATTGAAGAAGAACAAGAGCATTCTTTTTCAAACTTATAGGAAATTTTACTCTGGTCTCTAATGAAGGGTTTCTTATTACTATTGTGTTCCTTGGAAGAAAATCCAATCAGATGTTAAAGAGTTTGAACAGAATGTCTAGATCAAATGTCCAGAACATTTGTATTTACTTCAACATGTCTGTGATGCTAAGGAATAGGCTGGAACTGAAGTATAGATCAATCAATGTCAAAGCATTCTCATGAGTGTGATGACCTTGGATCTTTGTGGAGTAAAATGCCCTACTTATCTCAAGAACAACTATATGGGTTTTCTATTTCTTGTTTGAATGGAAGATGGACTTCTAATGAAGATTTTTGTGTTTAAGAATTATCTTGTGATCAGCTGGATGTTTTATTCAAAGATATATGTATCTAGAATAAAAGGAGATGTCAACCATGAAGAAATAGGAGGTGATTTATTTTTGATCTTATGTCTTAGAGAATGAAAGATTGTCTACCATCTATGTATTATAAGGTGATATGACTTTAATATTCCTAAAACTTGATATCTTTATCAAGTCTATAAGGATATGTTCAGAACAATTATGAGGTGCCTTCTAGAGGAAAGATTATTGGAGGGGTTTGGGTTTTTCAAGCTATTATTAGTAAAGAGAAAAACTCAAGTGATAAAAGACTATTTTTATCAAAAAGGCAAGTTGAGTCAAGGATGTCAATCTTAATGTCTTAACATTGTGTTGGACATTAACTTACTCATGCTAAAGGCATATACTTGTGTAATACGATGGGAGAACTGACTTTACTAGTTTTGTGTTTTATCGCAAATATTGTTGTTAGCAAGAGTCGTCGCCGACTTTTCTTTTGTCCAATAAAGGAAAGGGTGAAAAGAACATGAAAGATATTTTGTAAAGATTTTGAGTTCGGGGGGGTAGATTATGAAAAGGGAAGGTGTTATTACCCTTTTCATTCGTAGTTATTTACGAGCTCTTAGTCGCTAGCTCACTTTGAAAATGCTTTTTGGTGTAAGTGCATCTGAAGATATTTTTGAAAAGACGCCCTAGTGCGGCAAACTTTGTAATGATTCTCGTATCATTTAGAATGAATACAAAGTTTTTTTTGTCTTTGAAAATATTTAGAAAATAGAGTGTATGTGTGAGAAATTGTTTTGTTTGGTGAGCAAGTAACTACAAGCTGTCTACCTACTCGAATGGTCTTTGTTCTTTTCCTCTTTTCCTTTAGACAATGTTATCCTAATATTTAGTTAGTAGGTAGCCCTATCATTGGATGTTTGAGGGACATGCGAGGGTCATCGTACAATCACGAAAGCAACTCGAAAGACGCTTTAGCAATTACCCTAAGGTATTAAGATCATTTACCGAGGCAATGTCGAAGGGTCATCGAGGAACTATGATCTTTTAACCAAAGGGTCTTTGCTAAAACTTCTCACGTTCGAGAGACGTAACTGTTTATTTTCTAAAGGCAACAAGTGGAGGTACCTTAGAGGTGCACGTGTGCAAAGTGTGTTGTGTTTCTGTTATTTGTCTTGGATGTTTAGGTTTTCTACCGTTTTGCTTTTAAGTCTTGCCATGCACGCCTAATTAGTCTAACAGTTAAATATATACATAAGGGCAGAAAATAAAAGCGTGGGAATTAAACTACGCTATTACATCGCTTCGGGGATGGGGAATACAAATCATGAAATGGGGATAAAAACGTAAAAGGGTCCTAATTAGCTATTACAAACTTTGGACAGTTACAATATTGAAAAAAAAAGTGAAAAAGTAAATAAACGCACGAAGATTGAAGAGGGCAAGATATCTAAAAAAATTCTAAGTATAAAAAATATTTTTGGTGTTTTTATTTAGAAAAACTAATTGAATGATAATTAAAGCCTAATTCTAATTATATTTTAAATTAATGAAATAAAGTCAAGGTGATTAAATTAATTAATTTTTATTGTGAAAATAAAGTTAATTAATTAAAATTTATATCTAATTTTTTTAATTTTTATGATTTTTATTTAAAAAAGTTATTAAAAGAAAAGAATTAAATTAAAGTAAAATAATAAAAAAAGAAAGATCTATGGGCTGCGTTGTGAAAGAAAATGGGGGGTGCAAAGGAAAGCAAAAGATTTTTAGGCCCGAGCGCTAGCCCAGCTGTTGCATGATCCAGTGGGAACACTCTCTGGAGACACGCCATGGTCCAGGCTGTTATTTTTGTATCCATACTTACATGTAAAACATTAGAAAAATTCAGGAAATACATATGAATGGAATAAGCATGCTTACAAGGATTTAAACCATAAAAATCTTGAGAAAATGAAACTTACCAATCATACCAATCGGAGTTGAGGTGAGGGTGGTTTCTGGGGTTGATTTGCGAAGGGTAATGGTTGGTTCTGACTCCTGGCAACGTTAGGAGGACAATGGAAGGCTTGGATTGGTTTGAAAATTGATGGAGATGTGAGATACAATTTTCACAACTTTTTGAATTTGGAGAATTTTTGGAGAGTTTTTGTGCCAATCATTTTCATGGTCTTCTGAGTTGCTATGCTTGCCTTTATATAGAAGGATGAAGTGAGCTGACAAATATGGCAAGAATCAAAGCCATGATGTCGTGATAAAACAAGAATCAAACAACTTTAAAACTTGCCAAACTTGAGATTTTTCTTGCAATCTTGGTCTTGCACGAGTTTGGCAAGGTTGTAATGTGTTGTAATGAGTTGTCATGAGTTGTCATGAGTTGTCATGAGTTGTCTTTGGCGTTTGGATGATTGAAACAAAAAGCCCAAGCCTTTATACCATTGTTTCATATTTTATTTGATTTTATTTGCATTTAAATGAATAAAATTTAAATAAAAAAATAAAAATCATAAAAAATATGTGAATGGATTTTAAGGTCCTCTAACACCTTATGAACATGTTTGAACATCAAACGTTAGGCCCACTAGTTCAAAACTTCAAGTTTGCTCACTTTGCATTTCATGAATTTCCTCAAAATTCCCCAACTTGTGCAACTCATAACTTGCTCAATTTTCATCTTTTGAAGGTGATCTTAACTTTTTTGAAATCTCAAGGTGTCCTCTACAATCCCTATTTTGATCTTTTTTCCTTTGAAGACTTTATCTTGATGTAAGTTGCCTTGATAAAAAGTGTCTTTTTTTTTACTTTTGAAAATGACCTATAATGTTTTAGCTCATATCTTTCAAATGAAGTATTTTTTGGACTTGAGCATTAAAGCAAAGTTGTAGAGAATTGAATTTTCTTAAAAATGAGCTTTGGTTGGGGAAAAGTTGATGAAGTATGTTAAAGTTATGCATGGTCAAATTTCAATTGACTTCTCCTAAGGAAACCCTAATTTGACAATTCTTGACTTTTGATGATTTGAGAGCTTTCCTTGGGGAATCATGATCAACCCTTAATAAAATGTTTAATATCACATAAAAATGTTGATGTTGACCAAAAATCTTGAAGTTTGACTATATGTTGACTATAGTTGACTTTTTGACCAATACAATTTATTTTCAATCATCTGAGTCATTGACTGAGCAAACTTTTGATGTAGGGCTTGAAACTTGACATAGACCTTGTTGGGGACCTATGAAGAACCATGGAATCCACTTGAGACCTTTGCAATCCAAATTTACTTAAGAAACTCAAAACCCTAGTTGTAGACCTTTAGCTTAGGAGGAGCATTGACTGGTCAACCCTTGTGTATCTTGAGTGCTTGAGAAGATTTAAAAGAATGTATTGAGAAATATGAGAGGGAAAATTTTGGGGTACAACAAATGCCCCTGTTCAATCTTCTTAAACCTGAAGAGTTATATTGGCTTGTTTTCTATTCTTGACTTGAAGGTAGAAGATGATTGAACACTTAAGTGCCCTGAAATTTGCACTCGCTTGTGCAAGAGGTAGTGTTGTTGGTTGATTGTACCAGGAATGGGATTATAGAATATATTTAGAGAGGTGACGGAGAATCGTTGGAGATGGGCTTATAGATGCCATCCAAAATAATTGTTGACTTCAACTGGAAGAAGTACAAAAATAAATCTATGGTCGATTTAATCTGAGCCAGAGAAAGGTCTAATGGAAAATCATCTGGATAAATCATGGGTCGATTTAAACTGAACCAGCATATGTTTGTACTTAACTTTAACTGGATAAAAATCAGAATAAATCTTTGGGAGATTTAAACTGAACCAGAGAGAGTGCCTACTGGAAAAGAATCAAGATAAATCATTGGTCGATTTAAACTGAACTAGCAAAGGTCTTGATTTATCTTTATATGGATAAGAATCAGAATAAATATTTGGAGGATTTAACTTAATCAGGGAAAGTATCTACCGGAAAATAATCAGGATGAATCATTGGTCGATTTAAACTAAACCAGCAGAGGTCTTGATTGTCTTTAACTGGATCAGAATAAGTCTTTGGGCAACTTAAACTGAACCAGAGAAAAGTGTCTACTGTAAAAGAATCAGGATAAATCATTGGTCGATTTAAACTGAACCAACAAAGGTCTTTTCTTAACTTTAATTGGATAAGAATCAGAATAAATCTTCGGGCGATTTAAACTAAAACAAAAAAGTGTCTACTGGAAAGGAATCAGGATAAATCATTAGTCGATTTAAACTAAACCAACAGATATCTGTAGTTAACTTTAACTGGATAAGAATCAGAATAAATCATTGGTCAATTTAAACTAAACCAGAAAAAGCGTCTACTGGAAAAGAATCAGGATAAATCATTGGTCGATTTAACTTAAACCAGAAGAGGTCTTCGTTGGTCTTTAATTGGGTAAGAATCATAATAAATCTTTGGGTGATTTTAACTAAACCAAAGAAAGTGCCAACTGGAAAAGAATCAGGATAAATCATTGGTATATTTAAACTGAACCAACATAGGTCTTATAATTATCTTTAACTGGATAAGAATAAGAATAAATCTTTTGACGATTTAACTGAACCAGGGAAAGTATCTACCGAAATAGAATCAGGATGAATCATTGGTTGATTTAAACTAAACCAACAGAGGTCTTGATTGTCTTTAACTGGATCAGAATAAGTCTTTGGGCAACTTAAACTGAACCAGAGAAAGGTGTCTATTGGGAAAAGTATCAGGATAAATCATTGGTCGATTTAAAATGAACCAACATAGGTCTTGAGTGTCTTTAACTAGATGAGAATCAGAATAAATCTTTGAGCGATTTAAACTGAACCAGAGAAAGGTATTGATTTTCTTTAACTGGATAAGAATCTAAATAAATCTTCGGGCGATTTAAATTGAACCAGAAAAATGGTCTACTGGAAATGAATCAGGATAAATCATTGGTCGATTTAAACTGAACCAGCAAATGTCTCTTTTTGTCTTTAATTGGATAAGAATCAGGATAAATCATTGGGCGATTTAAACTGGACCAGAAAAAGGTGTCTACTAGAAAAGAATCAGGATAAATCATTGGTCGATTTAAACTGAATCAGCAGATGTATGTACTTAAATTTAACTGGATAAGAATCATAAATCATTGGGTGATTTAAATTGAACCAGAGAAAGTGCCTACTGGAAAAGAATCAGGATAAATCATTGGTCGATTTAAACTAAACCAACATAGCTCTTATAATTATCTTTAACTGGATAAGAATTAGATCAAATCTTTGGGTGATTTAAACTGAACCATCAGATGTCTTTGTTTGTCTTTAATTGGATAAGAATCAGAATAAATTTTTGGGCGATTTAAACTGAACTAGAGAAAGGTGTCTACTGGAAAAGAATCAGGATAAATCATTGGTCGATTTAAACTGAACCAGCAGATGTCTGTTTCTGTCTTTAACTGGATAAGAATTAGAATAAATCTTTGGGCGATTTAAACTAAACCAGAAAAATGTCTATTGGAAAAGAATCAGGATAAATCATTGGTTGATTTAAACTGAACCAGCAGATGTTTGCTCTTGTCTTTAATTGGATAAAAATCAGAATAAATCATTGGGAGATTTAAACTGAACCAGAAAAAGGTCTATTGGAAAAGAATCCGGATAAATCATTGGTCGATTTAAACTGAACCAACAGATGTGTGTACTTAACATTATTTGGGTAAGAATCAGAATAAATCTTTGAGAGATTTAAGCTGAACCAGAGAAAGGTCTTGATTGTCTTCAACTGGATAAGAATTAGAATAAATCTTTGGTTGATTTAAACTGAACCAGAGAAAGGTCTACTGGAAAAGCATAAGGATAAATTTATGGTCGATTTAAACTAAAACAACATATGTTTGTACTTAACTTTAACTGGATAAGAATTGGAATAAATCTTTGAGCGATTTAAACTGAACTAGATAAAGGTCTTGATTGTCTTTAAATGGATAAGAATCAGAATAAATCTTTGGACGATTTCAACTAAACCAGCAGACGTCTCTTTGAGAAGGACCTTCTGAGGAAAATGCTGAAATAGCCCTTCGTTAGATGTAGCCTTAGATGATGTTTGTTGATTGGTATTTCCTGAAAGGGTAAAGAGTTAACTGTATGTGTTGTACTCCAAAATTTACCCTCCCATTTTTCCTCAAAGCATTCTTTCAAGGCTATTCAAATAGTTAAAGCACTCAAGGTTTGATTAGTCAAGTTGCTCATCTTAGACCAATGGCCCACAACTAGGGTTTGGAATTTCTCAAGTAAATTTGGTTTTAAAAGTTCTTAAATGGATTCCATGGTTCTTCATAGGTCCCTATCAAGGTTCATGTCAAGTTTCAAGCCCTACATCATGAATTTGCTCAATCAATGGTTCAAATGCTTGAAAATTAATTGTATTGGTCCAAAAGTCAACTATGGTCAACATACAGTCAAACTTCAAGATTTTTGGTCAACATCAACATTTTGAAGTGATATTCATCATTTGATCAAGGGTTGATCATGATTCCTCAAGGAAAGTCCTCAGATCATCAAAAGTCAAGAATTGTCAAATTAGGGTTTCCTTAGGAGAAGTCAACTAAACTTTGACCAGACATAACTTTCACATGCTTCACAAACTTTCCCCAACCAAATCCCATTTTGAATAAAATTCCAATCTCTACAACTTTTCTTTTATTCTCAATTCCAAAAATTGCTTCATTTGGAAGATATGATTTCATACATTATAGGTCATTTTCAAAAAGTCAACAAAAGACACTTTTTGTCAAAGCAACTTACATCAATATAATGTCTTCAAAAGCAAAAATTATAAACATAGATATTGTAGAGGACATCTTGAGATTTCCAAAAAGTCCCATATCTCCTTCAAAAGATGAAAATTGAGAAAGTTATGAGTTGCACAAGTTGGGAGATTTTTAAGAAATTCATGAAATGCAAATGGAGACAAATTGCAATTTTGTACTAATGGGCCTAGTTTTTTATATTCAAACATGTTTATAAGATGTGATAGTACCTATAAAAACATTCACACCTTCTCATGATTTTTATTGCTTTTATTTGAATTTTTATTCATTTAAAAATGAATAAAATTGAATAAAAAGATGACAATAGAGTGTGAAGACTTGGGCCTTTGGATTTCAAACCTTTTGCAAGCCCAAAAAATTCGTGAAATCCATGCCACAATATGTCCAGGTTCATGCAAATTCAAAAGAGGCAAGCAATATCTCAAAAATGGCAAGTTTTCAATGTGTTAGATTTTTGTTTCACAAGCCATGAATGCATTGTTTTCTTCCATATTGGTTCACCCTCACCCTTCTATTTCACTCTATAAATGCACAATACATTTAGAAGCAATGAACCACAAAATCCTTGCATACAAGAGCCCTCTCAAAATTCTCAAAAATCAAAGAAAAGTTGCAAAATCTATAATTTCACTTCCAGGCGCTATCAATCCAAACTAAGGCCACTAATATATTCCTGAGATCCCCAAGAGTCTTCTAGAGTCCAGTTTCAACCCCTAAGCATCCCAGATCAGCCTCATAACCATCCCACGGTTTTGGTGAAATTTTGAATCTCAAACTCCCTTACCATGTAATTTAAATTAGTTTTATGCATGCATTTTTATTACTATTGATGTTTTGAGTGAATCTAACGTCTTACATGTAAGCATAAACGCAGGAATTCAGATGTACTGGATCAAAGGAAGCTCTTGGGCTCAGTTGTCTTGGGCCTAGCCAAAATCGGGATTGCACCCCCCCATTTCCTTTTGCAAACGCTTGGGCCTGAGATGTTGGGCCTTGAAAAAATCTGATTATTCACCCCCCTAACATTTTTTTTGCAGCAGCTCATTTATATTTCTTTTTTAATTTTATTTTATTATTTCATTTACTATTTTATTATTTTATTTCAATTAATTCTTTTTTATTAAAAAAATCATAAAATCATAAAATCAAAAAATAGTAGATTTAAATTTTTATTAATTAAATTAATCAATCATTTAATCAAATTTTTTTTAATTAACTAATTAGAATTAGGTTCTCATGATTTAATTATTTTTCTAAACAAAAATAAAAAACGACAAAAAAAACATTTTCTTCCACTTAGAATTTTAGGGTTCTTTACATCTTTCTTTCTTTCTCCTCCGCGCGTTCATTTATTTTTATTCGCATTATTTTCATAAAATTATGTAATTTCACATGGGATGTAATAGTTAAACTAGGACCTTTTACTTTTTATTCCTCATTTTTGGTTTGTAATTTCCCCCATCCCGAAGTGATGTAATAGTGTAGATTCATTTTCCGCACTTTATTTCCATTACTTATGTCCAATTAACTGCTAGATGTATGCTAATATGCTTGTACGGAAAGACTAAAAGCAAACGCTAGAAAATCTAACACTTAAGATAAACATTACTGAACCACAACACACTCGCACACACGCACCTTTTGGGTACCTCCACTTGTTGCCTTCGGATAAATAAACAGTCATGACTCTCGAACGTAAGAGATTTTAGTGGCGACTGTGATACGGTGGCAGAACTGACTATTTTGAATGCTGGTTTGCATTTTGCGTTTTGTGTTTGCAAAATGTCGCGGTAAGCAAGAGTCACCACCGACTTTTATTTCATCTAACCGGAAAGGAAAATAGTACAGAAAAAATCCTTTTCGAGATATTCCGAGCACAGGGGGTAGATTATAGGAAGGGAAGGTGTTAACACCCTTTCTATCAATGGTTTTCCATGGGCTCTTAGGTACTTTCTCATCTTTTAAAATTGCTTGTGTATATGCTTTGTTTTTTTTTAAAGAGTTTTAACTTTGTGATAACCCTTGTATCAGTCCTCAAAGGTGTGATGAAGTTGTTTTTGAAAATTGTTTTGAAATGTGTAAGTGTGGAAAAAGTTTGTTTTGAGCAAGTACCTACTAGTATCTACCTACTCGAAAAAAGATCGTTTCTATTCTTGTTTCCTTTAGACAGCGCTATCCTACTATTGAGAAATAGGTACCACCGTCGTTGGAGTTGTAAGGGTCAATTCGAAAGGGACGTACGATCACTAAAGCAATGTTAGGACACCTTAGTAATAACCATAGAGTCTTAAGATCATATTCGAGGCAACATTTCCAAGGCAACATTTGATCTTTTAGATAGCAGGGAAACCACTAAGACACCCTATACTTAATGACCGTTTATCGAAGGCAACCGAAGTGTGAGTGTGATACGGTGGGAGAACTGACTTGAGGTTTTGCGTTTCGTCGCAAATGTCACGGTTTAGCAAGAGTCGCCACCGACTTTTATTTTATCCAAAAGGAAAGGTAAAAAAGCACAGGAAAGACCTTTGAGATGTTTTCTTGAGTTCGGGGGGGTATATTATGAAAAGGGAAGGTGCTAGCACCCTTTTCATCCATGGTTTTCCATGGGCTCTTAGTTACTTGTTTAGATCACTTGCTTTGCTTTTACAATTGTTTGAAATGGTGCTTTGTGTGGTTTTGAAAGCATTTTGAAAATAGGCTATCGTTTAGGCAATCTTTGTAATGATTCTCGTTCGTAAGAATGTATACAAAGATGTTTGTCTTTTGAAAAATGTTTCAATGTTTTGAAAGTTGTTTGGAAATGTTTTGAAAATGTGTGTGTTTGTTTGAAAATAGCAAGGATTGTTTGAAGTCTATCAAGTAACTAGAAGCATTCTATCTACTCAAAAGTCTTTCTTGTGCATTTTTATTCCTTTGACATTGTTGATTTACCATTGATTTGGTAAACAACCCTATCTTTGGATGTTAAACGGGACGGGCGTGGGTCATCGTATGACCATGATAGCAATGTTGCCAAATATCTTTATCATGTTTGAGGGACCAAGATCATTTGTTTTAGGCAACCTTTTGATAGCGTCATCGAGGGACTATGATCTTTTGTTTTGTTTTGTTTTGCCAAGATACTTTACATGTATACCATGGCCATTTTGTAAGGCAACCAAGTGGAGATACCTTAAGGGTGTTTGTGTGCAAGTGTGTCATATTACATGCTTTTTTTTGTCTTGGATTAGGTCGTGTCTATTTGTTTGATTTTTGTCTTATCATGCAAACCCTAGTTTTACTAAACATGGTATAATGCGATAAATTGTGTAAAATAAATCTAAGCTATTACAACAATTATTATGGGAGGGGGATACAAGTTTTTGAATGGGGAATATTGCACAAAATAAACCCTAAAATACTATTACAACCCAATTGAATATTTGCAATTTAAATAAATGTACAAATATTAAAAATGCAATAAAAATGTAAACATGAAAAAAATGTTTTGTATTTGATTTTTTGTATGAGTGAATTAATTATTTAAGCCCTAGAAAATAAGAGAAGAAATATTGTTATTTTTTGAAAGGGGTAAAACCCTAGTTTTTGATTAAAAGAAATATATATTCCATATTATCATTTTGTCCATTTTTTTTGTATAAGAAAAATAATAATAATATTATGTACAAATATTAAAAATTAAAATATGTGTGAAAATAAATATTTTGTGTGTAAAATAATAAAATAAATATATATAGTATTTATTAAATATATTTACAAATAAATATGAAAATAAGGTATATTAACCTAATAAACTATTATTTTATGCAAAAAAATAAAATAAAATAAAAAATAAAATGCAAAAAATAAAGAAAATATTTTTCATGGTTCAGAAAAATAAATAAAGTCAATAAATACAAAAATGAAAAGAAAATATGAAAAATAAACAAAATATGCAAAGGGGGTGTAGATAGTGGATCAGGGGGGTGTGAAAAGTTAAAACCGGAGGCCCAAGGCGCGCCAGGCCCAGGACTTCATCCCTGTCCTCCAGCCTCTCCCAAACGTGCGTGTTTCTGCCTTAAACCTATAACTCTCTATTCTTTGCACAAAAACAACAACTTGCAACATAAAAAATGTAGCTGGAATCTCACGATTCCAATGATATAAAAATCATAATCTAACTCTCAAAGACCAGGGAGAATTTCAGTAGCCCTAATTTCTGACCTAATTTTTTTATGAACTTCAAGCTTCAAATTCTCATGGCACAGTTAATATAAATGACAACTATGCATATGTACAGCTTCACCAAGTTAAGGACTACATCTTTGCTTCACAAATCGTGGCTTGAGGATGCCTAAATAGAGAGATAAAGTTTTGAAAAATACCTCCTTCAGCTGGATTTAGATATGGCAATATGGGGACTTTGAGTGAGGCCTGAGGATCGTGTGAGCTTCCTTGAAGTTCCCTCAAGCTATTCCAATGCTTAGCTTGCCTTGTGGATAGCTGAAACTCCCTGTAGAAGTCAAGTTGCAACCTTCCAAAATGAAAATGGTGATGTCTGAAATAGGGATTACAGAACCAGGACAAGGGCTTGGATAGTTTGGATATGATGTATGGGAGGTGTTTGAAGTGTTGAATCAAGAAACGCACGAGCCAATATTGAGTTGGCAAGAGTTTTGCAGAAGCTGCCTTGTTTGGGCAGAAATTTGTGTTTTTTGTGTTTGGGAGAGTTTCAGATGCTATGAATTCATGTGCTAGCTTGAAACAAGTTTGTGAAGTTGTTTTGAATGATGCCAAGCCCACCCTTTATCATATGTACAAGTTCTCTACCTTTTTGCCACTTTTCTTGTTTTTGAAGAAAGGTTGAAGTGACTATGCAAACAGGCATGTACTTGGCTATCTTGTGAGCTGTAAGAGTTGGTATACTTTGCTTAATTCTTGTGGAAATGGTCTGCACCAAAAGAACAAGTCTAATGCTCAAGGCTGATAAAGTTGGAAAAGCTTGCTTTATCAAAATGGTATTGTGAACTTTTGGCCCTTTATGGAATTATTTCTTGTATAATGCTTCAAAAGCCAAAACAAAGCCATTATCCACTGAGATAGCATTTAATTATGGAGTGTAGAAGGGATTTAGGACCTGTAATGCAAGGTAAAAGCATGCTTGATCAGATTTGCAACTTGGTGCATTGTGAAAATGGCTTGAACAAAAGTGACAAAATGCCATTTTCTCTTCTTCGATTCTCCCTAACAACAAATGACCTTGGAGAGTTCTTTGACATTTTGGAAAGCTTGCAAAATTCTCTATAATTAATCTTTGAAATTCATTTTGGGATACCTCTTGGAACTAGGTGAAAAATGTCCATGAAGTTAGGTCAAAAACCTGCCTAAACTAGGGCAAATTTTCACTAAGTTAGAAAGTTTATGGACCCCTATTCACAAATTCATAACTTTAGATCCAAGCATATTTTTGGAAATCTTTGTGAATCAAAGTTGTAGATTTCATGGAGTAATACAACTTTCATGTTGGAAGTTTTCTTTGAATCCAATTGTATCGTGGTGAAAAAGTTGTGGAAAGTTGGGAAAAAATAAGAAATTTTCCATACTTAGAAAAATCCTTAAGTTATGAAAAATTTCAAATTAAAACCCTAATTTGAAATTTTAGGTTTCTTGGTCAACAATTTTCACATATTGACATATCTTGATGAATTATGACCCTTGGCACTTGATTTTGACCAAAAAGTCAAAGTTTGACTTTTCAGTGCACAATTGACTTTTGATCACTTGACTACAAAATCGATCTGTCAATCCTATGCATTTGAGATCTTTTGTACTATGTGATTAGGTCAATATGATGCCATTGAGTCCTTGAAACCATTCTTGAACCCAATTGGTCATTGGCTTGGTTAAAAATCAGAAATTGCCCTTTCTCAGTCAAAACCCTAATTTTGACCATTTTGCCCTTTTGATGATTTGATCAAATTTCTTGAGGAGTTGTGATCCAAACTTGATAAAATGATACATATGAGTATAAAATGTTTTTGTGGATCAAAATTTATGAAGTTTGACTGTAAATTGGCCATGGTTGACTTCTTCCCCAATACAACTGACTTTTTAGGTCAACTGTCCAATTGACTGGGCAAAAATGTGATTCAAGGCTTGAAACTTGGTATGAGAAATCTTAGGGGTCCAACATGATGTATTAAAGTCATATGAAGCATTGAAGGTCCAAAAATCCTTGTGCAAACTCAAACCCTAATTCCAGGTCATCAGTGCAAGAGGAGGTGTCTTAAGCTGACCAAACCCTAATATGTCTAGAGTCCAAGAAGTCTTGTGAGGAAAATCCTGATAAATGAGAGGGAAAATTTTGGGGTACAACCACTTCCCCTGTTCAATATTCTTGAACCTGAAGAGTTAGATTGGCGAGCTTTGTCGTTCGTGACTCGAAGGTAAAAGATGACTGGACACTACATTGCCCGTAAATTTGCACTCGTCAAAGTGTAGTTGAGGGAATGGGCTTAAAGATGCCATTTGGAGAGGTGATAGAATCTTGTTGGAGATGGGCTTAAAGATGCCATCCAAGAATGTTTGCTGAGTTGTAAGTTGTAAGTCAAAAGAATGAGTATCAGAATGGTGTCCGTGTCTGGAACGTATCTGAGCTGTATCTTGAACTGAATCTGAATGAGTAATAGAATGGCTTCCATGTCTGGAGCGTATCTAAACTGTATCTGAAGTTGAAATCTGAATAAGGGCTAGAATGGCAACCGTGTCTGGAGCGTATCTAAGCCGGGGAAAGTCAGAATCAGTGACAGAATGGCATCCGTGTCTGGAGCGTATCTGACCTGTATCTGAAGTGAAGTCTGAATGAGTGTCAGAATGACTTCCGTGTCTGGAGTGTATCTGTACTGTATCTGAAATCTTTGAACATTGTTAATGATAACTGTTAATCTTACCCTGAAAAGGGTAAAATGTTAGCTGAAACACAAAGTTATGTTGCATGAAATGTATGATGCAATAAATGTGTCTTATCAATGTTTATGATGTATAAATGTAATGTATACGCATGTAAGCTGATTTGCTGTATTGCTGAGGAAAATACATCCTTGACAATTGGGGATAATAAAACCCTTGACTGTTGCCGGGGGAAATAAATCCTTGACTGCTGAGGATAAGAAATCCTGGGCAACTGTTAGGGATTAAAAATCCTTGACAACTTCTGCGGGGATATAAAGATCCTTCATGTCCTAAAGTTGGAGTACTGACAAGAATTATGTTGTGAGAGTAATTCCAAACTGCTTGAGAAATTTGCTTGGGAAATCCAGAGAACTTTGATGACTTCTACTGGGGGTTACTCAATGGGAATCCTTATTCTGTTGGGGAATAAAGAAAACTCTGATGACCTCTGTGGGGAAATAAGAATGAGAATCTTCATCCTGTTGAGAAGCAATGAAAACTTTGGCGACTTCACTGGGGAATTAAGAATGAGAATCTTAATTCTGTTGAAAAATAAGAACTTTGTGGGGAAGAAGGCTTACTGCTGGGGAGTAGGTTCAGGAGTCTGGGTTGTCTGCCATTCTACTGGGGAATTATCCTAGGTTGGGGAGAGACAAAAAGTTAACTATTATCTGGTTAATTTTCAGGCTTCAAGATAACTTGTTGGGGAATTTGGAGAAACTGGATGGTCTCCACTGGGGATTGGTAGTTGGAAATCTTGACTCGATTGGGGAAGAAGGTTTCATCTCCGCTGGGGATCTGTAATTCAAAGTTTTTGCTCCGCTAGGGATTGGGAGTTTGAAGTTTTAACTCTGATAGGGATCAAGGGTTTGAAATTTTAGTTCCGCTGGAGATATAGATGATGTACTGTAGGGATTGCTCATGAAATAGCCGAAATACGTTTTCCTATCCTTTCAACCTGTCAGTAATTGTTCTTTTTCATCCTGTTTATTTGTAAACAGTAATTATGTTCAAATGCATATGTTCATTAATGAATTATTGGAGGTTTTTGCAAATAAAAACACAAGTGTAAAAAGAAAAAGACAAATGGTTTTCTGCACTTTAAAGAGATATCTTTGTATTTACTTTGAATAAGTATTTGTGTACAAAGGAGACAGACATCCTAGTAATAGGATGGTGTCATAAAAATGAGAAAAAATGTATACAGAGAAAGATAACTATGTGTAAAAAATCCCATGGGGTTCCCATTCCGCTATAGCCTTCGTAACTCTGAATATCTTGTCCATTCATTGCTTCGTCTGAAGATGATTGGATTGATCAGAAGCCTCAGAGTTTGTCAGTGAAGAGATTGTCCTTAAAGTGATCCGACGAGACATAGTCATACGCTTTAATTCCCTAACTTTTGCATGAACCGCCCTTTCGGGTTTTCGATTCACCGGGAAACCCTTTTTTGCCCAAGTCGCCCTTTCGGGTTTTCAACTTGCCGGGTGTACAAATTTTTTCATTTATCCCTAATTTTTGCCTGAACCGCCCTTTCGTGTTTTCGATTCACCGGGATGCCCTTTTTTTGCTTAGGTGTGTCAACCTAACGGGTCATTTATGCGTAGTATCTTTTGACTATGTCTGCGTTCGTAGGGTCCGGCAGGTCGTCGCCGTCCATGGTGGTTAAGATCATTGCCCCACCAGAAAAGATGTTATTGATTACAAATGGTCCTTCATAGGTAGGAGTCCATTTTCCCCTGGGATCACTTTGTGGCAAGATGATGCGCTTGATCACTAAATCTCCGAATTGATATGTCTAGCGTCTGACTTTCTTGTTGAAAGCCTTGATCATCCGTTTTTGATACGTCTGACCATGGAAAACAACAGTAAGTCTCTTCTCATCAATTAAGTTTAACTGATCAAGTCGGGTCTGAATCCAATCGTCTTCACTCAAACTAGCATCCTTCATGATTCTCAAAGAGGGGATCTGAACCTTAATAGGTAAAACAGCCTCCATGCCATAAACTAAAGAATAGGGTGTTGCCCCAGTTGATGTGCGAGCCGTGGTACGGTACCCTTGGAGAGTAAACGGTAACATCTCATGCCAGTCCTTGTAGGTGACTGTCATCTTTTGTATGATATTTTTGATGTTTTTGTTCGCAGCTTCAACTGCACCATTCATCTTTGGCCGATAGGGGGATGAATTGTGATGTTGAATCTTGAACTGCTCGCACAAAGCGGTGATCATAGTATTGTTAAGGTTTGTACCATTATCGGTGATGATCCTTTCGGGGATACTGTAACGGCAAATAAGGTTCTACTTGATGAAGCGGGCAACAACATTCTTTGTAACGGATGCGAAGGAAGCTGCTTCGACCTATTTTGTGAAGTAGTCAATGGCCACCAGAATGAAGCGGTGTCCATTGGAGGTTGTAGGCTTGATCTCTCCAATCATGTCAATTCCCCACATAGAGAATGGCCAAGTAACTGTTAAGACATTTAGATGAACTGGGGGCACGTGTACCTTGTCTGCATAAATTTGACATTTATGGCAGGTAAGAGAGTGTCGATAGCAGTCAGCTTCCATGGTAGACCAGTAATAGCCTGCCCGTAGAATCTTCTTTGCCATCGTATGCCCGCTAGAGTGAGTGCCAAATGTACCTTCATGCAATCCAGCCATGACATTTTTAGCTTCAATCTTGTCCACACAACGGAGCAGAATAGAATCATGATTGCGTTTGTACAGGATGCCATTACTTAGGAAGAACTTAGCTGAGAATCTCCTTAAGAACTTTTTGTCATTGACTGAATCTCCTTCAGGATATTCCTGAGCCTCGAGATACCTTTTGACTTCATGAAACCACGGCTGGTCCACTACTTCTTCGGTATTAATCTCATGACAGTGTGCAGGTTCGTCCATTCGTTTAATGGTGATTTGGGGAGCCTCATTATCTCAGTTAAGTTTAAACATGGATGACATTGTAGCTAGAGCATCTGCTAGCTGATTTTCTTCTCGCGGGAAATGCTCGGAGGTAATCTGCTCGAAATGTGGTAACAATGTCAAGGCATGTTCTTTGTAAGGGATGAGGTTTGGATGCTTAGTGTCCCACTCTCCTTTGATCTGAATGATGACCAAAGTTGAGTCCCAAAACACAATCAAAGATTTGATTCCCAAGTCTATGGCAGCCTTGAGTCCAAAGATGCAAGCTTCATACTCTGCCATGTTGTTCGTACAGTTTAAGCAAAGTCTGGCGGTGAAAGGAGTATGGCATCCTTCTGGAGATATAAGCACAACATTGATACCGTTACCAAGTGCATTGGAGGCCCCATCAAAGCACAGGGTCCATCGAGATCCTTGATCAGGTCCGTCATATGGTATGATATCTTCAACATTGTCCAATGTCATGATGTCTTCATCGGGGAAGTCAAACTTCATGGATTGATAATCTTCTACAGCCTGATGGGCCAGATGATCAACTAGCACACTGCCTTTTATATCTTTTTGGGTCGTGTACTGTATATCGTATTCCGTTAGGATCATCTGCCATCTAGTTATTCTTTCAGATAGAGCAGGCTTCTCAAAGATGTACTTTATCGGATCTATCTTAGATATCAGCAAAGTGGTATGAGTCAACATATACTGCCTTAGCGGGCGAGCAGCCCATACCAAAGCCCAGCAAGTTTTCTTGGGCAGTGAATATCTTGTTTCACAGTCGGTAAACTTTTTGCTAAGGTAATAAATGGTATGCTCTTTTCGGCCAGACTCGTCATGCTTCCCCAGTACGCACCCCATTGAATTCTCTAGGACCGTCAGATACATGATTAGCGGTCTTCCTTCGATGGGTGGCATCAAGATAGGAGGCGCTAGCAAATACTCCTTGATTTTATCGAAAGCAATTTGATAGTCATCATTCTATCTAACTACCTGATCTTTCTTCAACAGCTTGAAGATTGGTTCACAAGTAGATGTCAGGTGAGAAATGAACCTAGCAATGTAGTTTAGGCGTCCCAAGAAACCTCTGACCTCCTTCTCAGTGCGAGGAGCAGGCATTTCTTGTATAGCTTTGACTTTGGCAGGATCAACCTCGATACCTTTGTTGCTGACAATAAAACCCAAGAGTTTACCAGACCGGACTCCGAATGTGCACTTGTTAGGGTTTAATCTTAGCTTGTACTCCTTCAACCTGACAAACAGCTTTTGCAAGTGATCAAGGTGTTCTTCTTCAGTTTGTGATCGGGCTATCATGTCATCTACGTAGACCTCTATCTCATGATGTATCATATCATGAAACAAAGCTACCATGGCGCGTTGATAGGTTGCCCCGACATTCTTCAGTCCGAATGGCATCACTTTGTAGCAGAACGTACCCCACTGTGTGACAAAAGTAGTTTTCTCCATGTCCTCAGGTGCCATTTTGATCTGGTTATAGCCTGAGAATCCATCCATGAAAGAAAATACTTTATGCTGGGCTGTATTATCAACCAAAATGTCAATGTGCGGAAGTGGAAAATCATCTTTAGGGATGGATCTGTTTAAATCTCTATAATCCACGCACATTCTCACTTTGCCGTCCTTTTTAGGCACGGGAACAATGTTAGCAACCCATTGTGGATAGGAAGTAACAGCCAGAAAACCAGCATTGAACTGTTTCATAACTTCTGCTTTGATCTTCTCTGACATGTCAGGTCTCATGCGGCGGACTTTTTGTTTCACTGGTGGACAGTCTTCTCTTGTGGGTAGACGGTGTACCACAATGTCTGTATCAAGTCCCGACATGTCTTCGTATGACCAGGAAAAGATCTCAACATAATCATGCAATAGCTGAATTAAGCGCTCCTTGACACTCGGCTCTAGGTTGGCACCCACTCTGATTTCCTTCTTGTCTTCCTCAGTACCCAAGTTGATTGTATCCAACAGCTCCTCATGAGGCAAAATTGCTCTTTCCTCTTGTTGCAGAAGTCTGGCCAATTCTCTGGAACCTCATAATCTTCCTCACCTTCGTATTCGGCTTGGTAGATCAGATCTTCAGAGTCACTGAAGGCTATAGCAGTATCGTTACCCATGGGTTCCAGAATGGAAGGGTACCTACATTTGTGAGTGTGGGTGTGTGTAAGGGCATATCCATCTTAAAACAACAAAATGTAAAAGAAAGACAATGATCACAAAAGGTTTATATATGAAAAGCGTCCATGATTCATTAAAATGACATATGAAATGAAGATAAAACCCTTACAAATGGACCTATGTGCCTCGGGTAAGACACACGGTTGAAAAAGTACGAATTGTTTGTGAATTATTACTGATCCAACAGAAATGGAAAAGATAAATTACTGCGGTATGAAAGTAATTGGAACAAAGTCTTTTGCTTCCCAGTTTCACGGTCCTCCTCCAACAGTAGGAAAAATCCAGTCTTCCAGGCTGCCATCTTCTTCACTGTCCTCTAGTGAATTAACCCCTCGGTGGCTGATCTTCACAGGTGGCCCTCCGGCACGGGCGCGACGCACGGCCTTCTAAGCAGTTAAGGTGAACCCCAAGCCGAATTTGTCTGATTTGAAAGGAAAGTATGGAAGCTGCCCCCAGATAGTGGATCCGCCTTCTTCTACCACTTCCCTAGAATACTTTAAAGATGACATCTGAGGTGGTGGTATTGTGATCACAGGAGTTGAGGACACCTCCTTGGTTGCTGCTACTTCAGGAGAGACTTCTTCAAAATGTTGGAAAAGGGTCTCTATGAATTCACCATCTAACTCCACATAACGGAAGGAAATTATATGACTAATCATATATTCCTCTTCCCCATGGACAATTATAATCTTCCCTTGGACAAGGTACTTTAGCATCTGATGTAGAGTGGAGGTGACCGCACCCGCATTGTGAATCCAGGGACGTCCCAATAGGCAAGAGTAAGAAGGATGGATGTCCATCACGTAGAATGTTGAATTGAATGTCTGGGTACCCACCTTGATCGGGATGTCCACCTCCCCATGGACCATCCTTTTAGAGCCGTCAAATGCTCTCACAATTATATTGCTAGGTTTCAGGGTTAGGCCTTCACAATCCAACCTATCCAAGGCTTTCTTTGGCAAGACTTTCAGAGATGATCCCGTATCAACCAAGACATGAGCTAGGGTGGTTCCCCTGCACTCCATCGAGACATGTAGTGCATTGTTATGTTTTCTCCATTTAGAGGTCAAGTCAGCATCGGAGAAACCCAGGCCATTGTCAGCTGTTAAACTGGCCACACACTCTTGGAATTGATCAGCCAAAGTCTCTTGCGGCACATAAGCCGTCTTCAGAAATTTTACCAAAGCTTTAGCATGTGCCTCGGAGCAAAGCAGCAATGCTAACATAGAGATTTTGGAGGGGGTCTGCCCCAGTTGTTCGACCACATCATAATCACTTTTCTTAATGATCCTCAGGATTTCTTCCATCTCCCTCTTGGATGTCTCAGGAATAACTAGTGACTGAGCCTTCGTCAAGACAGGCTCCTCTTGAACATTCTTTCCTTTATTCTCAGCAGCGGAAACAGAGATAGGAATTATATTATCATTGTTGGCAGGTACACTTGCAGGTGTAATCACTAGTACAGCTGTAATCTTCGGAACAGCCACGGGTCCAGAGACTGCCTTTGGAGGCGCAATCTCTGGAGAGAAAATTCTCCCACTGCGGGTAATTTTGCTTGTTCCAGCAATGTTACTGATGTCGAGATTGTCCTCCTCGGAGCGTTCTTCATCGGCAGTCTGTTCAATCTGTTTGACACCATGATAGTAGATTTCTCCACCATAGTTCCATGGTACCATTTTATCGGATTTGTATGGGGCAAGCCCGGGCATTGTTATCTTCAATGGAGTAGTCACTGGAGCAGATGTAATCCTAACGGGTTTTTTAGGAACCCTGGAAGGATTGGCGTATATGGTTATTATTGAAACTTCTGGAACTGGAATGGGTGAAATAGGAGCTTTCTCAAACAAAATTTCCTGGTTATCAATCAATTGTTGGATACCTTTCTTCAACAGAGGACAGTCAAATGATGAGGATAGGCAAGTATGGCAATCTTTGTCACAACCTGGGAACACCCCAGCCTTTAACAAATTCAACTTGATGGTCAGGAGTGGAGTTAATAATTCATCCACGGTAGCAACAAATAAATCCTCCTCAACATAATTAGCATTGTGTCCATGCCTAGGCATTAGAGCGGAGATAACATTTGGTTTTTCAAGAGCTTCAAATTCAACTTCCTTTACGTCAATCAGATCTTGAATCTTGTTCTTCAGAGCCCAACAGTTGTTGGTGTCATGACCTGGACTTTCTGAATGGTAAGCGCACCTGGCATTCAGATGGTAGTATGGAGATGTAGTATTGGTATTTTTAAGGGCCTCTTTCAGCATGGCAAGATTCAACTTCAGAAGATGGGGTAGGACTTGAGCAGGATTCATGTTTATCTTAGTGAATTTACTTACAGGCCTTTCCACCCTTTGCTGGTTATTCCTCGGCTGATCATTTCTCGGCTGGTTGTTTCTTGGCTGGTCTGATGCAGACTTTTGAATCATAACAGCCCCCACTGTTGGTCGTCGTTGGTTCTTCCCTAGTTTCTCTGTGCATAGACAACAGGCACTTCCTTCTTTCCCGTGAAGGACTTTTTTACAACTGCAGAGGTAGACGCGTCTTTCTGAATTTTCTCGCTTCTAATACCGGCTTCCACCCTCTCGCCAGTTAAAATCAATTCAGTGAACCCTGCAGAGGAACTTCCAATCAGGTGATTAAAGAAAGGACCTGATAAAGTTCCCAAGAACATGTCTACTAGCTCCCTTTCAGATAATGGTGGTTGCACCCTTCCGGCTAAATCCCTCCACTTTTGGGCGTAGTCTTTGAAGCCCTCATTGGACACCATGGCCATACCCTGGAGTTGAGTACGGGTTGGTGCCAAGTTGGCGTTGTATTGATATTGTTTATAGAAGGCGGCTGCCAAGTCTTCCCAATTATGGACATCTTCTCTTTCCAACTGGTAGAACCAATCCAGCTGCGTTCCTGATAGACTGTCCTGGAAAAAGTGGACCCACAAGTCTTTGTCAGCAGAATGTGGCTGAATTTTCCTGACATAGGATCTGAGGTGCATTTTTGGGCAAGGCACCCCATCATACTTAGCAAACAGTGGCACTTTAAACTTAGGAGGGATTACAATTCCTGATACCAGCCCTAACTCCTCAAAATCCAGACCTGGTACTCTCTGTATCTCCATAGCAGCTAGACGCTCTTCCAGATTTTTGTATTTGTCATCGGCCGGAGGGTATTGTTGTTCAGAGTAGTCCTCATCTTCCTCTTCTTATGCTTCAGAATCAGATGGCACTGCAGTCTCCTTTCCTTTTCTTTCCCCTTCCTCAGAGTTTGATGGAAATTCTAAGGTCCTTCTGGCTTGTCCTTCAAACCTTCTTCCCATGATAACCACACCGACTCGCTTCTTCTTCTTTTTCTCTTTCTCCTTCTCTAACAGAGTCTTGAGCTCCTCCTGCCCCTTGGCCAAGGTCAAGAGTAGCTGTTGAAATTGTGAATTCTGAGCTTGCAAGTCTTTGACCGTTTGTTCAATATTCATCTTGCTGAAATAAACAGCAGAGAGATGAGGAAACTTGGTGTGAAGACCTGTTTATGCACATGATGAATGATATGTATTCATGCAATGCATTCAAGGATTCAGAAATTCAAATTTGTTTTAAAACAAAAAAGAAACACACGCCATATTAATAAGATAGAATTGTTAGTACATCAATGCCCCTTGGGCAAAATAATACAATATTCTAAGATAAAAAGACGTTGCGCATCCTCTTTGGTGCAATGTAGGTGTTGAGAGTCTACTCTTCGTGAAGTAACTGAGTTAGTTCCAAAACCTTCTTCTCGCTTGCGTAGAATTGGGCTTCAAAAGTATCGCGTTCTCCCTTGAGCTGTATCCTTTGTAAGTCTTCGAGTGATGTTGGCATGTCAGGATATAGGAGGGTGTATGGAACCCCTCCTTCCTTAACAGGCTCTATAATCACAGGGAGGATGGAGGGGTAAGGCATCATAAGACTTTGGGCGCAGGTTCGTACCCACTTGAGGTAAGGCTCAAGGGGGATGGAATTCTTGTGTCCCAAGGTCTTACTGTCTACCTTGTTTGGCATCCTCCAAGCTCGGATGAACCTTTGTCGGAGTCCTTAATTGTCGTTGTCGAAGTCGAAAACCAAGCGTTTAATCAACATATCACGTGGGCCATCCCTTCGGGTATAACCAAACTGTCTCAGATCCAAGAAGGGGTTGTAGGTGATGCTTCCCCTAATGCCAAGTAGAAGGACATTAGGGAATTCCCCATAACGGTCGACGATGATAACATTCTCTTTGGTTCGAGAACACCAATGAATATCTGAATGTGTAAGAGTCATCAATTGTTGTGACCACCTCAAACCTTGATCATTCTTTAAAACTGATTGGGGAAGGTGAGAAATAAACCACCTTTCCAGTAGAGGAGTGCAACACATGAGAACACCTCTTTTCCTTATTGTACGAGTGTGAAAAGAGTGTAAGATATCCCCAAGCAATGTAGGCACCAGATTGCGAGACATGAAGATTTTGACAGCACTCACATCCATGAGTTGATCAGGATTAGGGAACAAGACCATCCCATAGATGAGAAGAGCTACAATCTCCTCAAAAGCTTGTAAGTCCAAAGAATTCCAGCAGCTTTGGGCCTTCTCAAACAAGAACTTTTCCAAGAAGCCTTTGACACCACTTCTAGTTTCCCAATGGGTTGTGACATCAGATGGTTGCAAGTGCAGGGCTTGAGCAACATCTTCTGGCTTTGGATCTCTTTCCGTATCGTTGAAAGGTAGTTTATTGAGAATAAGAATCCTTAAGAGTTGAGAAAATTCCTCCAAAGTGGGCACAAGCTGGTAGTCAGGAAATGTGAAGCAGTGATGCAAGGGGTCAAACTGGAAAAGAACTTTCATCATGTCTTCCTCTGTGTTGGAAGTGACTAAGTTGAGTAGACGACCATGCCTCTCGGTGAATGGAGAGTTCTCAGGAATCCTTGAAGCTAGCTCCTTGAGTTGTGGAGGAATTCTTACAAGGTTGACCTGGATGGTTTTTCTGCGAAGTGAATCCATAACCTACAAAACAGGAACAAAGATGAAATTCCAAAATCCTTGAAATGGTTAGTGGATGCATATGATGCTTCATGATGTCCATGATGTTATGCACAAGTATATATGTACAAGCAAATCACACAAGTTCCTAGTTTAGGCTTGCATGGAGTTTCATAGGTAAGTACCCTCTTGAAGTTTAGTTGGCTCAACCTGTCCTAAAAATAGTAACCGGGTTCTAAGGAGCTCAATATCACTGGATTGTTTCCTTGTTCATTGTTTCAATTCAGCCTCTTTACTGGCGACCGAAATATTCCAAGGAACTAACCCTCAATGAGTGTAGTATCGAGTATCTACCAACTTCAGACTGCACCAAATCCGGTCATCGCACTACATCCTAAAAGGCCAAGTTGGTCAAGTAAAGGTTCTAGAAGTTCGTTAGTGCTTCATGACATCACTCAACGGCCCCGTATTTTCTTTGATTGACTCAAAGGCTACCGGTACCCACAAATATGTCACACTAACATAGCTATTGCTTATACCGTGTCGGTATACCCGTACAGTTTCCACAATGTATTGCTATTTACCTATGAATGTTTTCCCAAATTCGGGTAGAGGATTCAAACCAAAACAATAGAACCAAAATGTAAAGCAAACAAGGCAAACATGGTAAGCAAATAAAGGTGATCTAAACCCTAAGGTAACCCCACTTTTATATTTCTCCCCAGCAGAGTCGCCAGTTCTGTGATACGGTGGGAGAACTGACTTGAGGTTTTGTGTTTCGTTGCAAATGTCGCGGTTTAGCAAGAGTCGCCACCAACTTTAATTTTATCCAAAAGGAAAGGTAAAAAAGCACAGGAAAGACCTTTGAGATATTTTCTTGAGTTCGGGGGGTAGATTATGAAAAGGGAAGGTGCTAGCACCCTTTTCATCCATGGTTTTCCATGGGCTCTTAGTTACTTGTTTAGATCACTTGCTTTGCTTTTACAATTGTTTGAAATGGTTCTTTGTGTGGTTTTGAAAGTATTTTGAAAAGACGCCATCGTTTAGGCAATCTTTGTAATGATTCTCGTTCGTAAGAATGTATAAAAAGATGTTTGTCTTTTGAAAAATGTTTCAATGTTTTGAAAGTTGTTTGGAAATGTTTTGAAAATGTGTGTGTTTGTTTGAAAATAGCAAGGATTGTTTGAAGTTGATCAAGTAACTAGACGCATTCTATCTACTCAAAAGACTTTCTTGTGCATTTTTATTCCTTTGACATTGTTGATTTACCATTGATTTAGTAAACAACCCTATCTTTGGATGTTAAACGGGACGGGCGTGGGTCATCGTATGACCATGATAGCAATGTTGCCAAGTATCTTTAGCATGTTTGAGGGACGAAGATCATTTTTTTTAGGAAACCTTTTGATAGCATCATCGAGGGACTATGATCTTTTGTTTTGTTTTGTTTTGCCATGATACTTTGCATGCATACCATGGCCATTTTGTAAGGCAACCAAGTGGAGATACCTTAAGGGTGTTTGTGTGCAAGTGTGTCATATTACATGCTTTTGTTTGTCTTGGATTAGGTCATGTCTATTTGTTTGATTTTTGTCTTATCATGCAAACCCTAGTTTTACTAAACATGGTATAATGCGATAAATTGCGTAAAATAAATCTAAGCTATTACAAAAATTATTATGGGAGGGGGGATACAAGTTTTTGAATGGGGAATATTGCACAAAATAAACCCTAAAATACTATTACAACCCAATTGAATATTTGCAATTTAAATAAATGTACAAATATTAAAAATGCAATAAAAATGTAAATATGCAAAAAATGTTTTGTATTTGATTTTTTGTATGAGTGAATTAATTATTTAAGCCCTAGAAAATAAGTAAAAAATATTGTTATTTTTTGAAAGGGGTAAAACCCTAGTTTTTGATTAAAAGAAATATATATATATTCCATATTATCATTTTGTCCATTTTTTTTGTATAAGAAAAATAATAATAATATTATGTACAAATATTAAAAATTAAAATATGTGTGAAAATCAATATTTTGTGTGTAAAATAATAAAATAAATATATATATATATATATATATATATATATATATATATATATATATATATATATATATATATATAGTATTTATTAAATATATTTACAAATAAATAATAAAATAAGGTATATTAACCTATTAAACTATTATTTTATGCAAAAAAATAAAATAAAATGCAAAAAATAAAGAAAATATTTTTCATGATTTTTTATGGTTCAGAAAAATAAATAAAGTCAATAAATACAAAAATGAAAAGAAAATGTGAAAAATAAACAAAATATGCAAAGGGGGTGTAGATAGTGGATCAGGGGGGTGTGAAAAGTCAAAACAGGAGGCCCAAGGCGCGCCAGGCCCAGGACTTCATCCCTGTCCTCCAGCCTCTCCCAAACGCGCGCGTTTCTGCCTTCAACCTGTAACTCTCTATTCTCTGCACAAAAACAAAAATTTGCAACATAAAAAATGTAGCTTGGAATCTCACGATTCCAATGATATAAAAATCATAATCTAACTCTCAAAGACCAGGGAGAATTTCAGTAGCCCTAATTTCTGACCTAATTTTTTTATGAACTTCAAGCTTCAAATTCTCATGGCACAGTTAATATAAATGACAACTATGCATATGTACAACTTCACAAAGTTAAGGACTACATCTTTGCTTCACAAATCGTGTCTTGAGGATGCCTAAATAGAAAGATAAAGTTTTGAAAAATACCTCCTTCAGCTGGATTTGGATATGGCAATGTGGGGACTTTGAGTGAGGCCTGGGGATCGTGTGAGCTTCCTTGAAGTTCCCTCAAGCTATTCCAATGCTTAGCTTGCCTTGTGGATAGCTGAAACTCCCTGTAGAAGTCAAGTTGCAACCTTCCAAAATGAAAATGGTGATGTCTGAAATAGGGCTTACAGAACCAGGAGAAGGGCTTGGATAATTTGCATATGATGTATGGAAGGTGTTTTAAGTGTTGAATCAAGAAATGCACGAGCCAATATTGAGTTTGCAAGAGTTTTGCAGAAGCTGTCCTGTTTGGGCAGTAATTTGTGTTTTTTGTGTTTGGGAGAGTGTCAGATGCTATGAATTTGTGTGCTAGCTTGATACAAGTTTGTGAAGTTTTTTTGAATGATTCCAAGCCCACCCTTTATCAGATGTACAAGTTCTCTACCTTTTTGCCACTTTTCTTATTTTTGAAGAAAGGTTGAATTGACTATGCAAACAGGCCTGTACTTGGCTATCTTGTGAGCTGCAAGAGTTGGTATACTTTCCTTAATTCTTGTGGAAATGGTCTGCACCAAAAGAACAAGTCCAATGCTCAAGGCTGATAAAGTTGGAAAAGCTTGCTTTATCAAAATGGCATTGTGAACTTTTGGCCATTTATGGAATTATTTCTTGTATAATGCTTCAAAAGCCAAAACAAAGCCATTATCCACTGAGCTAGAATTTAATTATGGAGTGTAGAAGGGATTTAGGACCTGTAATGCAAGGTACAAGCATGCTTGATCATATTTGCAACTTGGTGCATTGTGAAAATGGCTTGAACAAAAGTGACAAAATGCCATTTTCTCTTCTTCGATTCTCCCTAACCACAAATGATCTTGGAGAGTTCTTTGACATTTTGGAAAGCTTGAAACATGATCTATAACTAATCTTTGAAATGAATTTTGAGATACCTCTTGGAACTAGGTGAAAAATGTCCATGAATTTAGGTCAAAAACCTGCCTAAACTAGGGCAAATTTTCACTAAGTTAGAAAGTTTATGGACCCCTATTCACAAATTCATAACTTTAGATCCAAGCATCTTTTTGGAAATATTTGTGAATAAAAGTTGTAGATTTCATGGAGGACTACAACTTTCATGTTGGAAGTTTTCTTTGAATCCAATTGCATCGTGGTGAAAAAGTTGTGGAAAGTTGGGGGAAAATAAGAAATTTTCCATACTTAGAAAAATTCTAAGTTATGAAAAATTTCAAATTAAAACCCTAATTTGCAATTTTAGGTTTATTTGTCCACAAGTTTCACATTTTGACATATCTTGATGAATTATGACCTTTGGCACTTGATTTTGACCAAAAAGTCAAAGTTTGACTTTTCAGTGCATAGTTGACTTTTGATCAGTTGACTGCAAAATTCATTTGTCAATCCTATGCATTTGAGATCTTTTGAACTATGTGAATAGGTCAAGATGATGCCATTGATTCCTTGAAATCATGCTTGAACCTAATTGGTCATTGGCTAGGTTAAAAATCGGAAATTGCCCTTTCTCAGTCAAAACCCTAATTTTGACCATTTTGCCCTTTTGATGATTTGATCAAATTTCTTGAGGAGTTGTGATCCAAACTTGATCAAATGATACATATGAGTCTAAAATGTTGTTTTCGATCAAAATTTATGAAGTTTGACTGTAAATTGGCCATGGTTGACTTTTTCCCCAATACAGTTGATTTTTTAGGTCAACTGTCCAATTGACTGGGCAAAAATTTGATTCAAGGCTTGAAACTTGGTATGATAAATCTTAGGGGTCCAACATGATTTATGAAAGTTATATGAAGCATTGAAGGTCCAAAAATCCTTGTGCAAACTCAAACCCTAATTTCAGGTCATCAGTGCAAGAGGAGGTGTCTTGAGCTGACCAAACCCTAATCTGTCTAGAGTCCAAGAAGTCTTGTGAGGAAAATCCTGATAAATGAGAGGGAAAATTTTGGGGTACAACAGTGAGTATACCCTAGGAGTGATATGTGCGAGTGATCTATTTTTAATTATTTAGTCTTTGCACATTAGGGTTTTCTAACTGTATTAATTTGTCATGCATTCTTGTCATATAATCCTATTAGCATACATCTAAACAGTCAAATATTTACGAGAATTAAAATGCGAGAAATTAAATCTACGCTATTACAAGGCTTCGGGGATGGGGATTAATTTACATAGCCAAAAGACCCGGGAAAAGAAAGCGATAAATAAAAGTCCTAGATTAAACTATTACAAACCGTGAATAGTTACAACAATATCGTAAAAATAATAACGCGTGCGATGAATCGAATATGAGAGAACTAGGGTTTTGACCCTTGCCTAAACCTAATCGCGATTGGTAGAAAAAAGTTTTGGTCATGTTTTGCTATTTAAGAAAATAGAGAAATTATTACATTAAAAAAAGAAAGGCCTAATTCTAATTAATTTTAATCTAATAAAAATAAATTAATTTATTCTAAACCTATTTTTTGTATTTTTATTTATTTGAGAAAAAGAGAAAAATAAAATTAAAAGTTAACCTAATTTCTATTTTTATTTTATTTATGAAAACAAATTACAATTTCTCTAAGTTAAACCTAAATTAAATTAATTTTGATAAATAAATAAAAACTAATCTTAATTTTGTGAATTATTGATTTTATGTTTTTTTGTGAAAAAATAAATTAATTTTCCAATTAAATAAATAAAGGAAAATAAAGAATAAAAAAAAGTTGAGAAAAAGAAATAAAGAAAGGTTAGTAAATGGGCCTGTATTAGCAATTATGGGGGGTGCTGTTTGAGATTTGAGCCCAAAAGATCCAGACCCTTTTGACTTTGCCTGATCCAGTGTGCACGTTTGACTCGGGCGCATGGTGGTCCTCCAATGGTGGCATGTTGATCTGGGGAGTTGATGAATTGGATGGCCAGATCCTGATGGTGTATGATGAACCTCTTGATTTGCAAAGCGCTGGATTGCCTGTAGAAAAATATTATGAATAAAGGTTGGGACCTGGGGATCGAACCCAGGTCCTTAGGCATTTTCCAAGGTACGCTTGCCATCTACGTTGCATTTGTTATTTGTACATATGATAGAAACAAAAGATAATATATGGATAACAATGAAAAGCGCGCTAAATTCAAATGGCCCAACCAGGGGATTACACGCATCATCGTCTACCTCCCAATCGTCGTTTTAGGTAAACAATTTTTTACCTACAAACACTTGCTGTAGGTATATCCCTGTCCATCTCAAAAATCGTGTGCGCTCAAGATAAATGGCCATGGCTGGTACCATTCAACTAGTTTCATCCTCATGAGTCTCATGGTACCTGAATCAACGCCCAATTTTGCCTATCCTGCAAAGCCCTAATCAAGAATACAAAACCCTAGCTATGGCAACATCCTGTACAGGCGTTAGAAATGCAATTAAATGGTATCAATCGTTTGCAAACTTAATGATAAACACAAATAAATAATCAAAATATGCATAGGATGAGTAAATCAATGAAATCGAATTTGAATTTGGAAGCAAGTCGTGATACCTATAACTTACAATTCCAGGCGTGAAACGGCTTGCAATTGATTGGAATATGTTCCTGGGACCTTCAACAGTCGATTTGCAAAGGAAAGATGGCACGATTTGGTCTCTAGTATGGAAATTGGATCAACACTTTTCTTGAGTTTTTTTTAGTTTTGTTCTTGCTTTGCACGACTGCTTAACCCTTATGTTTGCTTTGGAAATGTTCAATATATATTATATAATGCATTAGGGTTGTAAAACTGATCACATCTTTGGAAGTTTTTCAAGATTTGATTTTGTTTTCATGGCATATGTAAACCTTCCAAATTTGGCCTAATCATGCTCTTTTTGTTCCAATTACCATTGATTCGATTTGATCTTGCAAGCTCATCAAATCTTGGTTGCTAACCTGTCAAAAAAACCAATCAAATCAAATCTTTGATAATTTTTATCATTTATTTGATTTAATTCAATTTTTAATTAATGAAAAATCAAAATAAATTGAAAAATGAAGCAAACAAATGATTTGTCAGCATTTGAGTCGTGGACCACATTATAATTGAGGTGCAATCATAAAAAGTTGGGCCCATTTAGCAAAAAATGCAAATTTGAGCACATTTGACTTTTGGCAATTTTGCAAAAAAGATCAATTTTGACAATGCATATCTCCCTCAATTTTGACCCTAGGAGGGTGTTCTTGGACTTTTTAGAATTCTTAATATGTCCTATAAGCAATCCTTTTGGTCTCATCTCAATTGAGTCTTCCATGTTCATGTATGAAGCTTTAACCCAAAAGGTGTTTTTGTTGACTTTTCAAAATGATCTATAATGTCAAAATTCATATCTTTTTGTGAGTGTATATTTTGAACTTGGGAGTTGAAGATGAATTGTAGGGAATTTCATCCTCTTCAAAATGAGCTTTGGATGGGTCATTTCTGATAAAGTATGAGAAATTTATGCTTGGTCAAAGTTGAGTTGACTTTTCCTCTAAAACCCTAATTTAGCAACTTTTGGGTTTTGATTAATTATGAGCAATCCTTGATTAATCATGATCAACCCTTGATCAAATGATCGATGATACTTCAAAATTAGTATTTTGACCAAAAACCTTGAAGTTTGACTATATGTGGGCCATAGTTGACTTTTGACCTAGCACAATCGATTTTCAGGCTTTTGAGCAATTGACTGAGCAAACTACCTCTGCAAGGCTTGAAACTTGACATGGATGATCTTGAGAACATATTAGTAAAATGGTGAGAATTTGATTCCTTTGTGATTCATATATCCTGATGAAAATAGAAACCCGAATTTGAGGTAGACTGCCTTAGAAGAGAGTTTGTCTGGTCAACTCTTGGACTTCCTTGAGCAATTTGAGGACCTCACTTGACATGTATTGAGAAATATGGGAGGGAAAATTTTGGGGTACAACAGCTGCCCCTGTTAAATATTCTTAAACCTGAAGATGTGGATTGGCTTGTCTGCCTTTCGTGATCTGAAGGTGGAAGATGATTGAACACTAGAGTGCCCAGAAATTTGCACCCATATATAGAGACATTTGATTTGCGATATCGGGAATAGGCTTGTAGATGCCACTTGGAAGTTGCTAGAGAAATGTCGGAGATGGGCTTAAAGATGCCATATGAGGAGGTGTCGACCGCATAAGAGATTCCTTTGCGAGAACTCGTATACCTGTTGTTGAGGATGACCTCGCTGGGGAATGCTGGTCTCTGTCTTGAGAGAAATAGAGTTTTAGGAGCTTCAGTTGTCAGTTACTCTACTGGGGAAATAAATCTGGTTTTAGAAAGAGGAAGTGAACTATGTGTTTGGCCGGAGTGTATGCTGCACTGCGACTTTATGGGGAAATGTGAAATCAATTATGTTTGATCGGGTCCTGGTTTTACAGTGTTGTGAACCGCTGTCTGGGGATAACAGAGGAAGAACCCGGATAGTAGGGCTGTGAGAAGTAACCTGGATAGTAGGGTTACTTCGATCTGAAAGCCTGGATAGTAGGGCTGTGAGAAGGAACCTGGATAGTATGGTTACTTTGATATGAAAGCCTGGGTAGTAGGGTTGTAAGAAGGAACCTAGATGGTAGGGTTACTTCGATATGAAAGCCTGGGTAGTAGGACTGTGAGAAGGTACCTGGATAGTAGGGTTACTTCGATATGAAAGCCTGGGTAGTAGGGTTACTTCGATATGAAAGCCCGGGTAGTAGGGCTGTAAGAAGGAACCTGGATGGTAGGGTTACTTCGATATGAAAGCCTGGGTAGTAGGGTTGTAAGAAGGAACCTGGATGGTAGGGTTACCTCGATATGAAAGCCTGGGTAGTAGGGTTGTAAGAAGGAACCTGGATGGTAGGGTTACTTCGATATGAAAGCCTGGGTAGTAGGGCTGTAAGAAGGATCCTGGATGGTAGGGTTACTTCGATATGAAAGCCTGGTAGTAGGGCTGTGAGAAGGAACCTGGATAGTAGGGTTACTTCGATATGAAAGCCTGGGTAGTAGGGATGTAAGAAGGAACCTGGATGGTAGGGTTACCTCGATATGAAAGCCTGGGTAGTAGGGCTGTAAGAAGGAACCTAGATGGTAGGGTTACTTCGATACGAAAGCCGGGATAGTAGGGCTGCAGGAACCTGGATGAGGTTGCATTTATTATCGATGATTACTCTGTTTAGCTTCAAGTGTTGATCGTGTACCTGCTGGAAATTTTTGATAATAACTGTCTTTTCCTGAAATAAATACAGGGTTAGTTATGTGCGATGCATGAGATGCATTGTATGATGACCTTCTCAAAATAAATGAGACTATGTTATATGTGATGTATGCACGTGTCATGATGTATGAGCATGAAATGCTGACATAATAAACTGAATTTGGGAAAATAAATCCCTGATTGCTGTTTGAAGAGTATGAGAAATGGTATTCTTGACTGGTGTAACAACCACAATTCCTCTACTTCTGTTGGGGATGGTGAACAACAATGACTATGCTGAGGACTTGCCCCTTGGTTGGTAAATATTCTGCCGGATGAGACTCTGCCTGAGGATAACTCTGCGGGGAATAATTTGTTAATTTGCCCCGCGATTGTGAGCTTCAGCTGGGGAGAGTCATGTCCTGTTTGGGGGAAACTGACATCACCGTCTCTGGATATTTCTTACTCTGTGGGGAGTGTATGTACCACTACTCATGCTCTAGAGCTGGTTCTACCTTGGTTCCTGATGGGCAGGATAACTGTAAGGTTTAGGTACTTCTTGTTTTCCCTATTCCTGGAATTACGAGAAATTGTCTTTTGTTTTTTCATGTAAGTATTTATGAGCAGCAATTATTTTCAAATTCATATATCAAAAATGAACCATTGGACGTTCTAGTAAAGACAAAAACAGGAAAAAGAAAGTAAATCAAAGCCTTGTGAAAATGACTTGTATTTATTTTGAAGTTGGCATGCAATAGGCGTTTTGTACAAAGAGGATGACGCTCTAGTAAGAGAACGCCGCCGAAAGATATAAATTACAATTTGTGTTTAAAAAGAAAAACAACTATGTGAAACAATCCCATTGGGTTCCAATTTTGCTATCGCCTTTATATCTTCAAGCATCTCATCACTTTGCTTCTTGGTCGAAGGTAGATCAGATTGATTGGCGTCGTCTGAGCTTGACAGTTGATACCGAATTCTGGTTGCAAGATGATCCAATGAGACATAGTGTTACGCTTTGATCCCTAATTTTTGCCTGGACCGCCCTTTCGGGTTTTCGGTCCACCGGGATACCCTTTTTTGCCCAAGTCGCCTTTTCAGGTTTTCGACTTGCCGGGTGTACGGTTTTTTCATTTTCATCCCTTACTTTTGCCCAAACCCTTTTGGTTCGCCGGGAAGCCCTTATTTTTGCCTAGGCCAGTCAACCTATCGGGTCTTTGATTATGCGTAGTATCTTTTCACTATGTCTGTATTGACGGGGTGAGGAAGGTCGTCACCATCCATGGTGGTTAAAATCATAGCTCCTCTCGAGAAAATGTTCTTAACCACAAATGGCCCTTCGTATGTGGGGTCCATTTGCCCCTGGGATCACCTTGCGGTAGTATGATGCGCTTGATCACTAGATCCCCGACTTGATATTCAAGACATCTGACTTTCTTGTTAAAAGCCTTGATTATTCGCTTTTGATACATATGACCATGACAGATAGCAGTAAGTCTCTTTTCATCAATTAGATTCAGCTGATCAAGTCGGGTTTGGATCCAGTCATCTTCGTTCAAACCTGCATCCTTCATAATCCTGAGAGAGGTATCTGGACCTCGATGGGTAGGACTGCCTCCATGCCATATAACAGAGAGTATGGTGTTGCCCCTGTCGACGTCTACGCTGAGGTACGGTACCCATGAAGAGTAAATGGTAACATTTCGTGCCAGTCTTTGTATGTCACCGTCATCTTCTACACAATCTTCTTGATGTTCTTATCAGTTTCTTCAACAGCGCCATTCATCTTCGGCCAGTAGGGAGAAGAGTTATGATGCTGTATCTTGAACTGTTTGCAGAGTTCGGTGATCATTATGTTGTTAAGATTTGTACCATTGTCAGTAATAGTTCTCTCTGGCCCACCGTATCGAGAAATCAGATTGTGTCGGAGGAACCGCGCCACGACGTTCTTAGTTACTGTAGCAAAGGAAGATGCCTCAATCCACTTTGTAAAGTAATCAATTGCTACCAGAATGAAACGATGCCTGTTAGATGCAGTAGGTCTGATCTCACCGATCATGTCGATGCCCCACATTGCAAAGGGCCAAGGAGCTATCAAAACATTCAAGGGAACTGGAGGTACATGCACTTTATCAGCGTAGACTTGGCACTTATGACAGGTTCGAGAGTGCTGATAACAATCGGCTTCCATAGTGGACCAGTAATATCCTTCCTGTAGGATTTTCTTAGCCATAGTATGTCCACTGGAATGAGTTCCAAAAGTGCCTTCATGTAACTCTACCATGATCCTTTCTGCCTTGCTCTTGTCTACGCACCGCAGTAAGGTTGAATCATGGTTACGCTTATAGAGGATCCCATTACTGATGAAGAACTTCACAACAAATCTTCTCAGAAACTTCTTATCATTAACAGATTCCCCCTCGGGGTATTCTTGAGCCTCAAGATACCTCTTCACCTCGTGAAACCAGGGTTTATCTACCACTTCTTCAGTCTCAATGTCACAACAATGTGCGGGTTCGTCCAACCTCTCAATGGTAATTTTGGGAGCTTCATTGTCCCACATAACTTTGAATATAGAAGACATGGTAGCTAGCGCGTCCGCTAACGGGTTCTCTTCTCTGGGGAAATGTTCAAAGGTTATCTCCTCAAAGTGCGGGAGCAATGTCAGTACATACTCTCTGTAAGGAATAAGATTCGGGTGCTTCGTATCCCACTCGCCTTTGATCTGACTTATCATTAGAGCGGAATCTCCGAATACACTCAAGAACTTAATCCTTAGGTCAATAGCAGCTCGAAGACCCATAATACACGCTTCATACTCCGCCATATTGTTGGTGCAGTTAAAACATAATCGGGCGGTGAACGGAGTATGACAACCCTCAGGAGATATAATTACAGTGCCAATGTCATTGCCCAAAGAGTTTAAGGCTCCATCTAAATACATAGACCATCAGGATCCTTCCTCAGGTCCTTCATCCGGTCCAGGTTCTTCGCAGGCGGTTACTAACATGATATTCTCATCCGAGAACTCAAAATTCATGGATTGATAGTCATCCACGGCCTGATGTGCCAAATAATCTGCCAATACACTCCCCTTGAATGCTTTTTGGGTTGTGTATTGGATGTCGTACTCAGTTAAGATCATCTGCCATCTTGCTATTCTTCTGGATAAGGTCGGCTTTTCGAAAATATACTTGATCAGATCCATCTTTGATATCAACAAAGTGGTGTGAGTCAGCATATACTGTCTCAGTCGGCGAGCAGCCCATGCCAAAGCGCAACAATTTTTATCGAGCAATGAGTATCGGGTCTCACAGTCGGTAAACTTTTTTCTAAGGTAATAAATGGCGTGCTCTTTTTGACCAGACTCGTCATGCTGCCCCAGCACACACCCCATCGAGTTATCTAGCACCTTCAAGTATAATATCAAAGGTCTTCCTTCAACTAGAGGCATCAGAATTGGTGGTTCTTGAAGGTATTCCTTGATTCTCTCAAAAGCAGATTGGCATTCATCATTCCACTTTACCACTTGATCTTTCTTCAACAGCTTGAAGATTGGCTCACAAGTAGCAGTCAGATGTGAAATAAACCGGGCGATATAATTCAGACATCCTAAGAAACCTATAACTTCCTTCTCTATGCGGGGAGTCGGCATATCTTGTATCGCTTTTACCTTTGTAGGGTCCACCTGAATACCTTTGTCACTGACAACAAAACCCATAAGCTTACCAGACCTTACCCCGAAGGTGCACTTGTTTGGATTCAACCTCAGCTTATACATCTTCAACCTGTCAAACAACTTCTGGAGATGATCAAGATGCTCTTCCTCAGTCTGGGACCTGGCTATCATGTCATCAACATAAACCTCAATCTCGTGGTGAATCATATCATGGAACAAAGCGACCATGGCGCGCTGATAAGTTGCCCCAGCATTCTTCAAACCAAAAGGCATTACCTTGTAACAGAAGGTGCCCTACTATGTAACGAAGTTTGTTTTTTCCATGTCTTCAGGAGCTTTCTTGATCTGGCTGTAGCCAGAAAAACCATCCATAAAGGAGAAGATTTTGTGATGTGCGGTGTTGTCGACTAGAACATCAATGTGAGGAAATGGGAAGTCATCCTTGGGGCTTGCCCTATTCAGATCTTTGTAGTCCACACGCATCCATACCTTACCATCCTTCTTAGGTACCAGAACGGAATTGGCAACCCACTGCGGATAAGAAGTGACATCTAAGAATCCGGCGTCAAACTGTTTCATGACCTCTGCCTTAATTTTCTGACATTTCAGGGCGCATACGGCGAACTTTCTGCTTTACCGGAGGGCAGTGTTCTTTGGTCGACAGGCGATGTACCACAATATTAGTGTCCAGACCAGGCATATCTTCATAGGACCAAGCGAATATCTCAACATAATCGTGCAACATCTGTTTAAACTGTTGTTTGACACTAGGCTCCAGATTCGCACCTGTTTTAACCTCCTTCCTGTCTTCCTCTGTACCCAAATTCACTGACTCGACTGGCTCTTCATGAGGTTGTATGGCCCTTTCTTCCTGTTGTAGTAGTCTAGCAAGTTCTCTCGGCACCTCACAATCATCCTCACCTTCGTCCTTGGCTTGGTTGATCGGATTTTCGAAGTCATAACTGGCAGTAGCAGAACTGTTATCAATGGGATCCAGAGTGGATATGGATCTGCAGTATGATACGTGAGTGTGTGTAAGAGAATAGCTGTTTTAATAAAATGGGAGACAAAAAAGAAAGACAAGGAGCGCAAAATTTGTAATGCAAGAAAACGTCCAATGTTTTATTGATGATATATGGAAATGACAAATAATAATAAGCCCTCACAAGCGAAGCCAAGGTGCCTCGGGAAAGGCATTGGGCCATAAAGTTTCAAACAGTTTATTACAAATCTTAAAACAAAAGTCAATTACTGTGAAATAAAAGAAACATGTATGAAGTCCTTCGCCGTCCAGTTAATCAATCCACCATTGGTTGTTGGGTAGATTCAGTTGTCGATGTCTGAATCTTCTTCACTGTCCTCGATGGCATTAACTCCCCGATTGTTGATGTGTAGAGGAGGTCTTCCAATCCGCGCGCGCCTAACAGCCCTCAGAGCCCCTGTAGTAAAGCCCAAACTACATTTGGAAGTTTTGTGAGTGAAATCAGGGAGCCGACCCCAATTGGTACACCCACCTTCTTCAACAACAACCCTGGAATCCTTGAGAGAAGCCATCTTCAGCGGAGGTTTGTTGGTAGTAACTTCAGTTGACGCCAAAGTCTGAGGGACCTCTTCGAAGTTATGATAAGGATTTTCTATGAACTCCCCATCCATCTCCACATAAGGGAAGGAATTGAGATGACTTACCATGTACTCTTCTTCACCTCGCACCGTGACAATTTTCCCCTGTACTGGATACTTCAGCATCTGATGGAGTGTGGAAGTGACTGCCCCAGCCCTATGGATCCAAGGACGACCCAACAAGCAAGAATACGATGGTCTGATGTCCATTACATAGAAGGTGGATCCAAAGTTCTGAGAACCCACTTTGACAGGGACGTCCACCTCCCCGTGCACCATCCTTTTTGATCCATCAAAAGCCCTTACCATAATGTTACTCGACTTTAAAGTCAAACCCTCACAGTCCAAATGGTCCAGCGCTTTCTTTGGTAGAACGTTTAGTGAAGACCCAGTGTCAACCGGCACATGAGCCATAGTGGTGCCCCTGCACTCAATCGAGACGTGCAGAGCTTCATTATGATTCCTCCCCTTAGCGGTCAGATCCGCATCTGAAAATCCTAACCCATTGTCAGTAGTCAGGATGGCCACACAGTCTTTGAACTGATCTATAGAAGTTTCCTGTGGCACATGCGCAGTCTTGAGAAATGAAATCAAAGCCTTTGCATGGGCTTCAGAACACAATAGCAGAGACAGCATGGAGATCTTTGACGGGGGTCTTCCCCAGCTGTTCAAACACATTGTAGTCGCTTTTCTTGATAATTTTTAGTATTTCCTCTATTTCTTGTTTAGAGGCTTCCACCATAATCTTTCTAGGCGCCTCCGTCTGGGCAGGCTCACCTATGATTTCTTTGCCCCGAGTCCTAGATGGCTCGACGACAGGGGTGATAACTGGAATGGGAACTGGAACGGTGGTTGATGTACTATCAGATGGAATGACAACATGTTTGTGGGCAGTCGGAGGGGAAATCTCAGGAGAAAAGAGTCTTCCACTTCTGGTGACCTTACTAGCCCCGACAATATTTCTGACATCAGTATTAGCTTCTTCATTCTTCAACTATTGCTTAATTCCATGATAATACACATCAACACCATAGTGCCATGGGACAGCCTTGTCTGAAGTGTACAGGATGGGACCAGGAACGATGATTATTAGCGGAGTAATTCTTGGAAAAGATTTAATCCTAACAGGTTTTCTCGAGGAAACCTTGGAAGGATTGGCGGAAATGGTTATGATGGCAACATCTTCACTGGGAACAACAGGGGTCATAGTCTTCTCGAACAGAATCTCTTTATTATCCATCAGGTTCTGAACACCTGACTTCAACAAGTGACAACCAGTAGGTAGAATCGAACACATGTGGCAACCTTCACCATAACCCGGGAATACACCAGCCAACAGCAGATTCCTGTTAACAGTCATAAGAGGAGTAGAAATTTCTTCAACAAAGGTCACAAACAAATCATTGTCAACAGCATTAACCCCACGACCATGTTTGGGCATAGGAGCAATTATTACATTCGGCTTTTTTGGAGCGTCAAACTCTATCTCCTTAGCTTCCAGAAAATCTTGTACTTTGTTTCTCAAAGCCCAGCAGTCATTGGTATCATGGCCAGGGCTTTCAGAATGGTAGGCGCACCGCACGTTGGGATTGTATCTAGGAGAGGTAGTATTTGTAGTTTTGGGAGCCTCCCTCAATGTGGTCAAGTTGGATTTCAGTAGGTGAGGTAACACTTCAGCTAATGTCATACTAATGCGGGTAAACTGCCACTGTGGTCTTTCCACCCTCTGTTGATTGTTGCATTGTGGAACAATAGCGGGTCTTGGTATCACTACAGCATTTACCGTTGGACGGTGTTCAGATCTATTTTGGCCCCTCGGGCTATAAACTGCATTGGCTTCCTTCTTACCGGTGAAAGGTTTCTTTATCGAACTCGAGGAGGCATCCTTCTGTATTTTGCCACTTCGAATCCCAGCCTCCACTCTTTCTCCAGTTAAAATGTACTCGGTGAAACCAGACGATGAACTTCCAATCAGGTTGTTGAAAAATGGTCCAGACAGCGTCCCCAGGAACATATCAACCAACTCCCTATCAGACAAAGGGGGTTGAACTCTGCCAGCCAAATCTCTCCATTTTTGGGCGTAATCTTTGAAACCTTCACCTGCACCCATGGACATACTCTGGAGTTGAGTAAGAGTGGGAGCAAGGTCGGCATTATACTGGTACTGCTTATAGAAAGCAACAGTAAGATCTTCTCAGTTTCAAACATTGGCCCCTTCCAACTGGTAGAACCATTCAAGCTGAGTCCCTGACAGACTATCTTGAAAGAAGTGCACCCAAAAATTTCTATCAGCAGTGTGGGGTTGAATTTTCCTGACATAAGAGTGAAGATGGAGTTTTGGGCAAGACACTCCATCATACTTAGCAAAAACTGGAGCCTTGAAATTCTGAGGGATGACCACTCCAGATACCAGTCCTAGTTCTCCAAAATCCAAACCAAGTACCTTCTGAACTTCCATAGCACTCAACCGGTCTTCTAGCTGCTTGTACCTATCCTCGACAGGAGGATATTGCTCATCATCAAAATCAGTATCATTATCAGAGACTGCAGGACTAGGGCCTTTTTCTTCTTCTTGGTTCTCCCCTTCCTTGGATGAAGAGGTCAGATCAGCTTGATGCTTCAACCTTTCTCCAAACCTTCTTCCCATATTCAGAAGCTCGACCTTCTTCTTCTTCTTCTTCTTCTTTTCTTTCAGAATGAGAGTTTTCAGATCCTCTTGCCCCTTAGCCAGACTTATGAACATCTGTTGGAATTGGGCGTTATGTGCTTGAAGCTCTTTGATGGCTTGATCAAAAGACATTTCTGCTGAAATAAACAGCGAAGAAGATAAGAAACCTGTAGTGGTACTTGTGATGATGTGCATGATATGGGATGCGCATGTAATGATTTCAAAGACTTTGGGAGATTTAAATTTGCAAACTATGATCGGTGGATCTGGAACTGACTGTTTAAAGCTGGTTCGTGAAATGCCGCGGAAGCAAGAGTCGCCACCGTCTTTTATTTTCTCCAATATGGACAGGACAAAAGCACATCAAAATTCCTTATGAGATAGTTTCTCGGTTCGGGAGGTAGATTTATAGAAAGGGAAGGTGTTAGCACCCTTTCTATCAGTGGTTATCCACGGGCTCTTAGATACTTGCTCATTTGTGTTTTCAAAATGTTTGCTTTTCAATTGTGAGTGAGTTTGAAAAAGTTTCGTTAAAAGATTTCAGAATGACTCTTGTATCAGTCCTCAAGAGTGTTTGAAAAATTGTTTTTTGAAAGCTTTTTGAAAAGTGTAAGTGTGAAAAGAGTTTGATTTGTTTTTTTGAATAGAGCAAATATCTACGAGTCATCCACCTACCCTAAGGAATTAGGCTGTGTAAATGTCCTTAAGGTAGTGCCATCCCACCATTGAGAGGTAGGTAGCACCACCGTTGGAGGTGTTCGGGTCAATTCGTTTGTAGGGACAATGTGGTCACCAGAGCAACGGTAGGACACCTTAGAAGCTACCCTTATGCCATTGATCCTTTTTAATTCCAAGGCAACCGTTTCGAGGCAACTGGATCATGTCATGGACATAAGGACTTACTAAAACGTCCTATACTCGACGACCACGTTTCGAGGGCAAGGCAACAGTGAGGCGTACCCTAAGAGTGGTGTGTGAATTTGTGAATTATTTTCAGTTAAGTTTATCTTTGGTCATGTATCATGGTGATCTACGCTTGTTTTTAATTAGTCATTCATTCTTTCATGCAATTAGAATTTAAAAGTGTGGAAATTTAAATGCGGAAAGATAAATCCTACGCTATTACAAGGCGCGGGTCTATACATCGCCAAAATACAAAGACCCGTTTTTGATAAAAGATGCGGAAAGTAAAAGAAGGGCCTAATTACTATTACATCCAGAAAGCAGTTACATAATAATCAACAAGAAAAATAATGCGCGAAATAGAAATTGGAACGTCCGAGGGTTTTGACCCTTTGCTTGAAATTAAATTAAATTTAAGTCTAATTATTATTTAATTAAAGAAAGGTATTTTTTTGTGTTTTTTGTATTTAATTAATATTAAACCTAGAACTAATTATTTAAATGAAAGAAAAAAGTATTTTTGGTTTTTTAATGTCTTTAATAAAAAATAAAAATAAAATAAAATAAAATCAAAAGTTAGTAAAACCTAATTCTAATTTATTTTATTTATTATGAAAAAGTCAAAATTAAACCTAATTAAACTAAATTAATTTGTTAGAATTTATTTACAAAAAAATAATTAATAGTGAAGTTACTAAATAATAATAATACTAAAAATGTTAGTTTTCTGAATTTTATTATGAAAAAAATGTTAATTGGTTAGCGATTAATAAAAAGAATAACGATTAATTAATTAAAGGAAAATAATAAAAATAGAGAGAGAGTTTAGGAGTATACGAGCCTGATTGGAGGGGTGAAACAGCTATTGGCGTCATGTGTAAACTGTTTTGTTTTGGCCATTTGTGTTTTGGCTTTTGGCCATTTGTGTTCTGCCTTTTGGCCATTTGTGTTCTGGCCTCAACGTTCCTTAACCTTCTCAGGATGTCTGTCTCGCCATGTATTGGTGTCATGCATAAGTTGTTCTTTTGGCCATTTGGCTTTTGGCTTTTGGCTTTTGGCCATTTGTGTTTTGGCTTCAACGTTCCTTAATGAACCTGCATGGGATCCTGTCTAAATCTGCAGTGTTGAATCTCATGAACACATTAAATAAAATCATAAAATGCAAATAAAGCCAATATATGAAGAAATTTAATGTTTAGGCACAATATGGCATGTATGAATGATTATACCCTTTTGATCATGAAGATCAAATCAATCTTACCCTTACTGGAAAATTAGTGACCTGAATGCTTTTATGCCCTTTGGATCATGGAGATCAAGCCAGCCTTACCCTTACTGAAGAAGTAGTGAGGTGTTGGTTTGTAACTGTGATGGCTTGTTTGTAGTGAGAGAGGGATTTGTAATAAGGATTTCAAGGTTTTAGGGTTCTTGAAAGAATTTGATATTCTAACAGCGTTGTGGCAAGGTTTTTTCTCTCTTTTTCCCCTCTCTGGTTTGTGTGAAAAGAAGGTGATTATATAATGGAAATTAGGGTAAAGAAAATGGGCTTTGAATGTGCAATTGGGCCTCCAATGTTCACTTGAGTTCGTCACTTTCCAGGCTAAATCGCAGGGACTTAAGTGCAATTTTTGAAGTTGAAATGTGAAAACAAAATGTAGCCGATATCGAGAACTAACTCCTGTCCGAAAATAGGCTCAATCGGATAAACGGTGAATTAGTTATGAATTTTTGAAGTTTCAGCTCAGACAAACTTATTTTGGGCTCCAGTGTCGACTCTGACACGTTCTTCAATAAAAAACTGGTATTGATTGGTGCATAATTTAGTCTCGACTTTTGAAGAAAAGTTGTATATCTATGAGTCAGGGACCTTGTGTAAAAATATGAGCCCAATCCGATAAAAATTGACCGAGTTATGAATTTTCGAAGTTTCGACCCAGATGAAATAATATTCAGCATTCAGGATTTTCAGCATGTCACGCACTCTGAGCAAAAAACGAAGGCCTTTTGTATACCGTTTGAACTCAATACCTTCTGTGAAAATGTAGCCAACTCAATTTTTGAAATTTTGGCGCTGGAATCAGCTCGATACGATGAAAATCGACCAAGTTATGATTTTCTGAACATGACGCAAATAAACTTCTGTCACAAATTTTCTGTATGAAAATACTTGATAAATCCACATTTTTGAAGACCTTCTGTTCGAAATTGGCTTCCAGCCGTGAGAGATGAAAACGTAGATAATGTCAAGACGGAATTTCGGGCACCGGAACGAGTTCAAAAAGAGTCACGATCTTCAAGTTATGAATTTTTTAGCGCGTAAAAACTGCACTTTCAGCACACTTTTTCACCATATTTCTTCAAGAAAACTCGCACATTCGGATACCTTCTTTAAAGAATTGACTCTTGAGCCGAACCTGAATTTGAGAATACGTTATCAGAGATATCTTGGTGAAAGAACACCTGAATATGACGCGCCAGGTTGGACTTGTGAATTTTTCTTGAAATGTTTTGAGAAATATGGGAGGGCAAATTTTGGGGTACAACACAAACCAAAAATAAACAAAACTTTATTAGCTTAACTTTGAAATGTTCAACAATGCCCTTAAAGCGTTACAAATAAGTAAATAAAAACAAATATAAAACTAGAAAAGCAAAACCAAAAGTCCCATGGACGCTTTATCTTTGTGCCGATGTAGTCATTAAGTACTCTTTCCTCCTCGAGCTGCCTGGTGAGCTTCAAAGCCTTCCTCTCTTGCTCATGGAAATGCTCCCTGTAAGTATCTCGCTAATTCTTCAGCTGAATCCAAGACCTTTGTAGCTCCCCAAGATCAGTGGGCATGTAAGGATAGAGAACCATGTAAGGAATGCCGTCTTCAGTAGTGGGTTCCACAATCACTGGTAACACTGCCGCATAAGGCATCACAAGCTTCTGGGCACGAGCTCGGACCTATTGGAGGTAAGGCTTCATAGGAAGGGAAGTCTTCGGTCCCAAATCATGGGGGTCAGGTCTATTTACCATGCCCCAAGATTATATGAACCTCTGGCGATGTCCTTTAACATCCTTTTCATAGTCGAATGCAATATCCTCGAGAAGTAACCTATGGGGACCATCTCTCCGAGCACGACCAAATTGTCGTAAAGCTAGACAAGGATTGTAAGTTATACCTCCTCTGATACCAAGTAATGGGACATTAGGATACCCCTCACAATGGTCAATAACAGCAACGTCTTCCATAGCCCGGGAACACCAAAGAATATTTGTATGAGCAAGTGACATTATTCTATGCGACCAACCCAAACCTTCTTCGTTCTTCAGCACAGACTTAGGAAGATGAGAAATAAACCACCTCGACAATAATGGCATGCAGCACATAAGAGTCCCTCTTCTCCTCGTGGTACGAGTATAGAGAGCGTGCAAGATATCTCCAAGCAAGGTAGGCACATGATTGCGAGAAAGGAAAATCTTGATTGCATTCACATCTACAAAGGAATCCGCATTAGGGAAGAGAACCAAACCATAAATAAAAAGAGCCAAGACATCCTCAAAATCCTGAAAATCTAAATCCTCCCAGAATAGCTGAGCTTGATCTATCATAAATTTGGCTAGAAAACCTTCGACTCCGCTTCGAGTTTCCCAATTGGATACCACATCGGCCCGTTTCAAGTGCAAAGCTAAGCCAATGACTTCTAGCTTAGGAACTTCTTCCAAACCCGTGAAGGGTACCTGTTCAAGAATGGATATGCCCAATAGGTGAGAGAATTCCTCCAAGGTGGGTACCAACTGATAATCTGGAAAGGTGAAACAGTGATGCTCGAGATCGAAGAACTGAAAAAGTACACTCATCATCTGTTCATCGGGGGTTGAAGTAACCAAGTTGAGAAGTTGACCATGTCTCTTAATGAACATAGAAGTTTCAGAAATCCTTGACACTAGCTCTTTGAGTTGGGATGGTATCTCCACAAAGTTGACTCAGATAGTCTTTCTACGTACGGAAGCCATGATCTGCAAAACAGCACAAAGATAAATTCCCTTGGTCTTTGAAATGGTTAGTGTAATGAAGCATGAATGCTATGTTATGATGCATGATGTCATGACAGAAACACAGGTATAGCAGATAACAGATATGGCAAAGACAAACAAGTCACACAAAGCCCTTAGGTTTAAGGCTTGCATGAGGTCAAAGGTAATACCCTCTTGAAGTTAAGTTGGTTTCAACCTGTCCTAGAAAAAGTAACCGGGTTCTAGAGGATCTCAATATCACTGACCATCCTCCATCGGTCATGGTTTCAGCTCACGCAATCTTTTCTTGCGCCCGGAACTATCTCGAGAGTATGGTCTCAATGAGTGTAGCATCGAGTATCAACCAGTTCTCAGCTTTAGACCGAGGCCGGCTATCTCACTACTTTCTAATGGCCAAGTTGGGCGATTAAAGGTTCTAAGGTCAGTTGATGCTTAACGACACCACGCCGCGGACCCGTATTCTCCTTGTTTCTCCACAAGGGATGCCGATACCAACCAAAGTGCCACACCAACGTAGCCATTGCTTCAACCGTATCGGTCTACGTCGTACAGTTCCCTCACAGTCTATTGCTACTTACCTAAAAAGTATCCCCCAGATCCGGGTTAGGATCTATAGCAACCCCAAACAAAACCCTTAAAAGTAAAGCAAACAAAACAAACAAGAGAAGAAATTATGATGAACTAGAACATAAGGTATACCCCACTTATTAATTCCCCAACAGATTCGTCAGTTCTGTGATACGGCGGCAGAACCGACTGGTTTGAATGCTGGTTTGCGTTTTGCGTTTTGTGTTTGCAAAATGTCACGGTAAGCAAGAGTCGCCACCGACTTTTATTTCATCCAACCGGAAAGGAAAAAAGTACAGAAAAAATCCTTTTCGAGATATTCTGAGCACGGGGGATAGATTATAGAAAGGGAAGGTGTTAGCACCCTTTCTATCCATGGTTTTCCATGGGCTCTTAGGTACTTGCTCATCTTTTAAAATTTCTTGTGTATGTGCTTTGTTTTTTTTAAAAAGAGTTTTAACCTCGTGATAACCCTTGTATCAGTCCTCAAAGGTGTGACGAAGTTGTTTTTGAAAATTGTTTTGAAATGTGTAAGTGTGGAAAAAGTTTGTTTTGAGCAAGTACCTACTAGTATCTACCTACTCGAAAAAAGATCGTTTCTATTCTTGTTTCCTTTAGACAATGCTATCCTACTATTGAGAAATAGGCAGCACCGTCGTTGGAGTGGTAAGGGTCAATTCAAAAGGGACGTACGATCACTAAAGCAATGCTAGGACACCTTAGTAATAACCCTAGAGTCTTAAGATCATATTCGAGACAACATTTTTGAGGCAACATTTGATCTTTTAGACAGGAGGACAAACACTAAGACACCCTATACTTAATGACCGTTTACTAAAGGCAACCGAAGTGTGAGTATACCCTAGGAGTGATATGTGCGAGTGATATGTGCGAGTGATCTGTTTTCAATTATTTAGTCTTTGCACATTAGGGTTTTCTAACTATATTAATTTGTCATGCATTCTTGTCATACAATCCTATTAGCATACATCTAAACAGTCAAATATTTACGAGAATTAAAATGCGAGAAAGTAAATCTACGCTATTACAAGTCTTTGGGGAGTGGGATCAATTTACATAGCCAAAAGACCCGGGAAAAGAAAGCGATAAATAAAAGCCCTAGATTAAACTATTACAAACCGTGAACAGTTACAACAATATTGCAAAAATAATAACGCGCGCGCGATGAATAGTATATGAGAGAACTAGGCTTTTGACCCTTGCCTAAACCTATTCGCGATTGGTAAAAAAAATTTTTGGTCATGTTTTTCTATTTAAGAAAATAGATAAATTATTACATTAAAAAAAGAAAGGCCTAATTCTAATTAATTTTAATCTAAGAAAAATAAATTAATTTATTCTAAACCTATTTTTTTGTATTTTTATTTATTTGAGAAAAATAGAAAAATAAAATTAAAAGTTAACCTAATTTCTATTTTGATTTTATTTATGAAAACAAATTACAATTTCTCTAAGTTAAACCTAAATTAAATTAATTTTGATAAATAAATAAAAAACTAATCTTAATTTTGTGAATTATTGATTTTATGTTTTTTTGTGAAAAAATAAATTAATTTTCCAATTAAATAAATAAAGGAAAATAAAGAATAAAAAAAAGTAGAGAAAAAGAAATAAAGAAAGGTTAGTAAATGGGCCTGTATTAGCAATTATGGGGGGTGTTGTTTGAGATTTGAGCCCAAAAGATCCTGGCCCTTTTGACTTTTCCTGATCCATTGTGCACATTTGACTGGGGCGCGTGGTGGTCCTCCAATGGTGGTATGTTGATCTGGGGCGTTGATGAATTGGATGGCCAGATCCTGATGGTGTATGATGAACCTCTTGATTTGCAAAGCGCTGGATTGCCTGTGGAAAAATATTATGAATAAAGGTTCGGACCTGGGGATCGAACCCAGGTCCTTAGGCATTTTCCAAGGCATGCTTGCCATCTGCACTGCATTTGTTATTTGTACATATGATAGAAACAAAAGATAATATATGGATAACAATGAAAAGTGCGCTAAATTCAAATGGCCCAACCAGGGGATGACACGCATCATCGTCTACCTCTCAACCGTCGTTTTAGGTAAACAAAATTTTACCTACAAACACTTGCTGTAGGTATATCCATGTCCATCTCCAAAATCATGTGCACTCAAGATAAATGGACATGTCTGGTACCAATCAACTCGTTTCATCCTCACGAGTCTCATGGTACCATAATCAACGCCCAATTTTGCCTATCCTGCAAAGCCCTAATCAAGAACACAAAACCCTAGCTATGGCAACATCCTGTACAGGCGTTAGAAATACAATTAAATGGTACAAATTGTTTGCAAACTTAATGATAAACACGAACATACAATCAAAATATTCATAGGATGAGTAAATCAATGAAATCGAATTTGGATTTGGAAGCAAGTCGTGATACCTATAACTTACAATTCCAGGCGTGAAACGACTTGCAATTGATTGTAATATGTTCCTGGGACCTTCAGCAGTCGATTGGCAAAGGAAAGATGGAACAATTTGGTCTCTAGTATGGAAATTGGATCAACACTTTTCTTGAGTTTTTTTGAGTTTTGTTCTTGCTTTGCACGACTGCTTAACCCTTATGCTTGCTTTGGAAATGTTCAATATATATTATAGAATGCATTAGGGTTGTAAAACTGATCACATATTTGGAAGTTTTTCAAGATTTGATTTTGTTTTCATGGCATATGTAAACCTTCCACATTTTGCCTATTCATGCTCTTTTTGTTCCAATTACCATTGATTCCATTTGATCTTGCAAGCTCATCAAATCTTGGTTGCTAACCGGTCAAAAAAACCAATCAAATCAAATCTTTGATAATTTTCATCATTTTTTTGATTTAATTCAATTTTTAATTAATGAAAAATCAAAATAAATTGAAAAATGAAGTAAACAAATGATGGGCCAGCATTGGAGTCGTGGACCACATTATAATTGAGGTGCAAGCATAAAAAGTTAGGCCCATTTAGCAAAAAATGCAAATTTGAGCACATTTGACTTTTGGCAATTTTGCAAAAAAAAGGTCAATTTTGACAATGCATATCTCCCTCAATTTTGACCATAGGAGGGTGTTCTTGGACTTTTTAGAAAGCTTAGGATGTCCTCTAAGCAACCCTTTTGGTCTCATCTCAATTGAGTCTTCCATGTTCATGTATGAAGCTTTGACCCAAAAGGTGTTTTTGTTGACTTTTCAAAATAACCTATAATGTCAAAATTCATATCTTTTGGTGAGTGCATATTTTGAACTTGTGAGATGAAGATGAATTGTAGGTAATTGCATCCTCTTAAAAATGAGTTTTGGATGGGTCATTTATGATAAATTATGATAAAGTTATGCTTGGTCAAAGTTGAGTTGACTTTTCCTATAAAACCCTAATTTAGCAACTTTTAGGTTTTGATGAATTGTGAGAAATCTTTGATGAATCATGATCAACCCTTGATCAAATGATTAATGATACTTAAAAATGAGGATGTTGACCAAAAACCTTGAAGTTTGACTGTATGTGGGCCACAATTGACTTTTGACCTAACATAGTCGATTTTCAGGCTTTTAAGCAATTTACTAAGCAAACTACCTCTGCAAGGCTTGAAACTTGACATGGATGATCTTGAGAACATATTAGGACAATGGTGAGCATTTTAGTCCTTTGTGATTCACATATCCTGATGAAGATAGAAACCCTAATTTGAGGTAGACTGCCTTAGGAGAGAGTTTGTCTGGTCAACTCTTGGACTTTCTTGAGCAATTTGAGGACCTCACTTGACATGTATTGAGAAATATGGGAGGGAAAATTTTGGGGTACAATAGCGACCCTTTGGTTTAAAGATCAAAAGTCCCTCGATGACCCTTTCGATGTTGCATAGGTATACGATCTTAAAACCTTAGGGTAATTACTTAAGTATCTTACTAGTTACTTTCATGATTGTACGATGACTCTTGCATGTACCTCAAAACATCCAATGATAGGGCTACCTATTGTCTAATAGTAGGATAGAACTATCTAAAGGAAATGAGGAAAAGAACAAAAATCTTTCGAGTAGGTAGATAGCTCATAGTTGCTTGCTCATAAAAACAAACAAACAATTTTTTACACATACACAAACTCTTCTATAAAATATTTTCAACGACAAAACACTTTGTATACGTTCTCGCCGAAATGAGAAACATTACAAAGTTCACCACACTAAGGCGTCTTTTCAAAATGTTTTCAAATACACTTACACAAAAAGCATTTTAAAAAATGAGCTAACAACTAAGAGCCCGTAGATAACTACAGATGAAAAGGGTTCTAACACCTTCCCTTTTCATAACCTACCCCCCTTACTCAAAAAATAATCTTGAAACGTCTTTCCTGTTCTTTTCACCCTTTCCTTTGTTGGATAAAAGAAAAGTCGGTGGCGACTCTTGTTATCCGCAACATTTGTAATAAAATGCAAAAACCAGTAAAGTCAGTTCTCCCACCGTATTAAAGAACAGGAGACTCTGCTGGGGATAACTAAAAAACTGGGGTTACCTTAGAGATAGTTCACATTTAAATGCTTTACCTGTTTGACTTGCTTGCTTTACATTTCGGGTTATGTTTGGGTATTCTTGTATAGATCCTATACCTAGATCTGGGGCACATTAGGTAAGTAACAATAGATCATGGGGACTGTGCGGTGTAATACCGACATGGTTGAAGCGATGCTTATGTTAGTGTGACACATATTTTGGTACCGGTATCCTTTATGTTGAATCAAGAAGAATATGGGGCCGCTGTGTGGTGTCATGAAGCACTAACTGACCTTAGAACCTTAGTTGAACAAACATGGCCATTATAAAGTAGTGAGATAGCCGGCTTCGGTGCAAAACTGAAGATTGGTTGATACTCGATACTACACTCATTGAGATTGGACTTTTGGGATATTTCGGCCGCGAGAAAAGATGGCTTGAACTGAAAAAACGCCTGATGAAGAAAGATCAATGATATTAAGATTCCTTAGAACCCGGTTACTTCTTTTAGGACAGGTTGAACCAACTAAACTTCAAGAGGGTACTTACCTACAAACTCCATGTAAGCCTGAACCTAAGGCTACTTGTGTCATTTGTTTCCTTTCATTATCTAACAACTTGAACTCCTTGTAGGGTTTTGTTTATATTTATTACCTAACGACCTGAATTCCTTACAAGACTTGTTTGTAGTCATTATCCAATAACCTAGATTTCTTGCAAGACTTACTTGTTTATGTCACCTTATACTTTTGCTTGATCCATATCATACACATCATAATATCATACCACAACATGTAGTTAACCATTTCAAGGATCTCAAGGGCCTGTGATGCAGGTTATCATGAACTAGATGCCTAGCAAGGGGAAAGAGGATTTATTTTCCTTTAACCAAAGGCCTCCAAATTATGATGAACCAGGCATCTAGCTAGGGGTAAGAGGATTATTTTTCTCTAACAAAATGCCCTCAAAGAACGAAGCACAATGTCTTGAGTTAGAGGCTATGACCCACTCGACATGGTGAGATTGATTCTCATAGAAGGAAATTAAACGATACGAAGTTCTTCAATCAAAGCTGCAATCAAAATTCAAACATTTTCTTGTGTTTACCCCGCAAGATCCTTGAAAACATTGCATGCATGTCATTACATAACAGGTATTCTCAAGACAGGTTTCTCATTTTCTCGCTGTTTATTTTAGCAAGGAAAATGTCTCTCGAATAGAACGACAGAGATCTCCAAGCTCAAGATGTTCAGTTCAAGGAAATGTTCTTGGATCTATCCAAGGGGCAAGAAGAATTGAAAACACTCCTCGCTGGGAACTTGGCCAAGAAAAATCTTGAAGATGTTGGAACAACTGCAAGCTGAGATGGAAAGGATGAGAATCCAGATGAGTAGTCAAATGGCTCTTATCCAAAATTTAGCTCGGGGACAAGAAGAGTTGAGGATTCTCATCAGCAAGTTTCCTCAGGACATATACGACTGTCTGGGGAAAATGCTAGAATTTGGAGCCTAGTCAATGATTAACCTCTCTTGGAAGACATGGAATTGGGTGACATGTTCATGCGGGAACATGTTGAAAATAAACTCAGGAGTGGTGAAATTCAGGGGACTGCATCTTCAAGTACTCAGAAGAGATCATACAAAGGAAAGAAGGTGTCCAGTACTGTGTACGGCCCGAAGGATCGTAATAAGAGTGATCTCAACCAATTTGTGGGGGTAGTGCGGATCTCTAATCCAGCACTAGTGCAACAACAACAACAAGGAAATCAACATAAACAGGACACGCCAAAAAGGAAATTCACCAAAATCAACATGTCCTCGGCTCGAGTATTGCAACACATGTAGAGGATGAAGTGGATTACACTGAAGGATCCTCCTCAGAATCCCAACACCTCCTCTCCTTGGTACAATCATAATGTGAGATGGCCTTATCTTTCCAATAGTCCTGGAGATGACCTTAATAGTTACTGGGTATTAAAAAATAAGATGCAAGACTAGATCGATGAAGGAGTGCTGGAGTTCACACAAGATGGTCCGATTGAATTCTTTTGCCATCCCTCAAAGGCACACCATCTGAAGTGACAAGTTCAGACAGAGAGACTTTTTGTTCATTAGAATTTTCAAATTGTAATTACTATTGATTACTTCGAACACTTATTTTATGTCAAACTTTGTTATTACATTAATGCATAACATATATTTGTCTTGAATTAATCCATTCATTTTCACTATTCTGAAACCATGCTTTTACTTCCTTTTTGTGATATTCAACTCTCGATAAAAAGCTATAAGCCTTTAGAGGGAGCATGACAAAAAATATACCACAATCTTTATAGTATGCTTTTAAATAGACCTGGCTGACGATTTACAGGCGTTGTTTCAAATCCTAAACAATGGAGTTATAAGGAAGATAATCCCTACTCAACCCTTTTGAGCCTAAGAAGTAGGAGTTTTCTTTTTCACACAAATTGAAACCTTTAATCATAACCTGGGGCAGGGTAGTTTCTCAGTTAATTCAATGGTGCATTCAATCGCAAGCTTTCCCTTTGTACACGACGAGTAGTGTCAGAGGTATCCTTCCAAAACAAAAGATGGTGATGGTTCCGCATAATTATTAAAATAGGCAGTCACTATATCTCAAAAGAAAAGCCTGCTAAGTCAAAACCTATGAAGGAGACTTAAGAAAAAAACTGGGGCATCCCCGCTGACTGTAATCATAAAAGAAACAGTTCAGGAAAAAGGCATGGATAATAAAATCAAAAAAATAGGTCGCTAAAAATCCTCAAAAATGACTTCCTTCTCAAATAAACTTTCAGTATCCGAACCATCACCGAAATATCAGGGCAAAGATTCCAGACTCAATTGGGATCTAAACCCACAATTAACTGAGTATAGGACTAAAGAACATCATGAAGAACGGGTTAGGCACAAATAAAGTTTGATTCTTTATCCTTTGTTTCTTAAACCGTGAACTAGGCCCCGTTATAACCCTTAAAAGTCCTAACTGAAGCATGGGTTAGTTCGAAAGCATACTGTTACAAAAGGTATCCTGACTCTTGTAAGGTTTACCATAAATCCTGAGTTGAATTCATATTCTTACAAAATCCTACTAAAAATGTATTTTTAAAACTTCAAGACAGACATAAGTTTTTCATTCTTAAATGACATTGTTTGCATATGACTAATTGTTCGACAGCAGAGAAATTCGCACGACGAATATTGAATGAATGGATATCCTCTGAATGAATAGAATCACCTCAGGTTGAAAGACATTTCCAATAACATGCCTTTCATAATCAAGGGGTATGGCATGATTTCCAACTGATCTGGGGGCAGCCGATTCAAGATTCAAGGAATCTCTCAAAATTGCCGAATAGCCAGAGGCAGATCTCCATCTGAATCACTTGGGGCATTGGACATGAATTCCAGCAAAGGATCATGTACGGTCGAGCAAACATTTTTCTGGTAGTGCTACAACACTTACTGCTATAGACAGTGACAATTCTCCGTACCCGGTGAATGCGGACATAGTCGAAAAATACTACACATGAAAAAGACCCGCTAGGTTGACTGGCCTAGGCAAAAACAAGGGCATCCCGACGAACCAAAAGAGTTCGAGAAAAATTAGGGATATATAAATAAAAATGTACACCCGACAAGTCGAAAACCTGAAAAGGCAGCTTTGGCAAAAAAGGGTATCCCGGTGGACTGAAAATCCAAAAGGACAGTCTAGGAAAAAGTTTGGGATTAAAGCATACAACTATGCCCCTTCATCTCGTCACCTGTCTATCAGTAGAAGATTTGTCACCCTAATCAGTAGTCACCGAGGGCTCTAGGATTTGAGGATGTTCAAGCCATCCATAGAATACCCATAGAGCCACTTCCATTAGATTATCCCTACAGGGTAATCTTCACAAGTTCATACATTCCCTGCAATTTCCACGGCAGATTGCTCTGGCTGATAAAGGAGTATGATATCCCCATAAATATCACCAACCTACAAAGTTCCAATCAGTACAATTCATAGAGTTTCTCTTCCCCAACTGAGCTTGTTCCCCCAAGGTTGTAAAACCCTTTCAGACTTTTGTTCTCCAGCAGAGTTCATTTACTTAACAAGGGTGTTTCCTCAACAAGAGTATTTCCCCAACATGGTTTATTTCCCCAAACAGATTCTCTTCTAAATACAGTTCAGAGATAGTCTAGATATAGATTCATTATGACACTCATTCTAGATCCACTTCTAGATACAGTTCAGATACAGTCTAAATATAGATTCATTCTGACACTCATTCCAGATTCACTTCTAGATATAGTTAAGATACATTCTAAATATAGATTTATTCTGACACTCATTCCAGATCCATTTCTAGATACAGTTCAGATACAATCTAAATATAGATTCATTCTGACACTCATTTTAGATACAGTTCAGATACAATCCAGATATGGATGTTATTTTGATACTCAATCAGTACATCTTCCAGATACAGTTCAGATGCAATCCAGATATGGATGTCATTCTGATACTCATTCAGTGTATCTTCTAGATACGATTCAGATACAGTCCATATATAGATATCATTATGATACCCATTCAATACATCCTCAAATACAATCAAGGCATAGATTTATTCTGACACTCTCCATCTTGAGTGTGCTTCTACCACAAATCATTGGCTAAATTCCTCTCCCCATTGAATTCGTCACTATCCCCTGGGAGTTACTACGGAACCTGAAACCGGACTAGATGTCAGTCAAATTTATCCTCCCTAGGCGAGTCGGAAGGAATATTCATCTCTTTTATCCCTAGTCAAGGTATAAAATCCCCAGTAGAGAAATGAACAACTAACGTTCTTAAACTCTTCTCCCCAAGCAGGAATTAACACTCTCCAACAGAGTTTCCTCAAGCAAAAAGCAAGAAATCAATGTTCCCTAACGGAGTTTCCTCAAACAAGAAAGCCGGAGTCCCCAGCGGAAACAATCCCCAGAAGATCGAAGATACACATACTCTTCATCCCCAGCAACAATCAGGGATTTGTTTTTCCCAGACTAAGATGCTGCTCAAATTTGCGAATGCACTTCAATAACATGTCACATTCATACATCATTTACCAAGTGTCATAGCATATGCATACGAAACGCATATAGCACAATCTCATTTATTTTGAGAACGTCATTACGCAATGCATTTCATACATCATGATATTGCGTACAACTAACTCTTTATCTTTTCAGATGAAGTTCAAAGACCAACGAATATCATCGACTACTTATACGACCTGACAATATTCTCAAAGACTATATCTGACAAAGAGTTATTTCAACATTTTCCTCAAAAGGTCATTCTCAAAATATATCTACTGGTTCAGTTTAAATCGGTCAACAATTTATCCTGATTTGTTTTTCGGTAGACTTCTTTCTCTGGTTCAGTTAAATCGGCCTTAAGATTTCTCTGGTTTGTCTCCAGTTAAAGATAGTTCAAGACCTCTGCTGGTTCAGTTTAAATCAATCAACAATTTATCCTGATTTGTTTTCCGGTAGACTTCTTTCTCTGGTTCAGTTAAATCGGCCCTAAGATTTCTTTGATTTATCTCCAGTTAAAGATAGTTCAAGATCTCTGATGGTTCAGTTTAAATCAATCAATGATTTATTTTCTGGTAGACTTCTTTCTCTGGTTCATCTAGATCGACCCCACGATTTTGCTGATTTGTTTCCAGTTAAATATAATTCAAGACCTCAGCTGGTTCAGTTTAAATCGATCAACGATTTATCCTGATTTGTTTTCTAGTAGACTTCTTTCTCTAGTTCAGCTAGATCGACCTTAAGATTTTGCTGATTTATTTCCAGTTAAATATAATTCAAGACCTTTGCTGGTTCAGTTTAACTTGATCAACGATTTATCCTGATTTGTTTTCTGGTAGACTTCTTTCTCTAGTTCAGCTAAATCGACCCTAAGATTTTGCTGATTTGTTTCCAGTTAAAGATGATTCGAGATCTCTGCTGGTTCAGTTTAAATCGATCAACGATTTATCCTTATTTGTTTTCCGGTAGACTTTTTTCTCTGGTTCAGATAAGTCGACCAATGATTTACCATGATTCGTTTCTGGTAGACGTTTCCTCTGGTTCAGTTAAAGTCGCCCGAAGATTTACTCTGATATTTCTTCTAGTTTAAGTCAACAGTTCTTTAGGATGGAATCTATAAGCCCATCTCCGAAGATTCTCTATCACCCCTCCAAATTGCATCTCTAATCACATTCATGTTACAATCATCCAATAGCGTTACCTTTTGCACAAGAGAGTGCAAATTTCTGGGCACTTAAGTGTTCAATCATCTTCTACCTTCGAGTCACGGATGGCAGACAGGCCAATCAAACTCTTCATGATTAAGAAGATTGAATAGGGGAAGCTATTGTACCCCAAAATTTTCCCTCCCATTTTTCCTCAAAGCATTCTTTCAAGGCTCTTCAAATAGTCAAAGCTCTCAAGGTTTGATTAATCAAGTTGCTCCTCCTAAACCAAAGGCCCACAACTAGGGCTTGGAATTTCTCAAGGAAATTTGGTTTGAAAAGGTCTCAAATGGATTCCATGGTTCTTCATAGGTCCTCAACAAGGTTCGTGTCAATTTTCAAGCCCTACATCATAAATTTGCTCATTCAATGGTTTAAATGCTTGAAAATTAACTGTGTTGGTCCAAAAGTCAACTATGGTCAACATACAGTCAAACTTTGAGATTTTTTGTCAACATCAACACTTTGAAGTATTATTCATCATTTTATCAAGGGTTGATCATGATTCCTCAAGGAAAGTTCTCAGATCATCAAAAGTCAAGAATTGTCAAATTAGGGTTTCCTTAGGAGAAGTCAACTGAACTTTGACCAGACATAACTTTCACATGCGTCATAAACTTTTCCACAACCAAATCCCATTTTGAATAAAATTTCATTCTCTACATATTTGCTTTTATCTTCAAGTCCAAAAAATGTTTCATTTGGAAGATATGATCTCATACATTATAAGTCATTTTCAAAAAGTCAACAAAAGACACTTTTTGTCAAGTAAACTTACATCAAGATAATATCGTCAAAAGAAAAAATTATAAACATAGATATTGTAGAGTTTATCTTGGGCGTTCGGAAAAGTCAAATATCACCTTCAAAAGATTAAAATTGAGAAAGTTATGAGTTTCACAAGTTGGGAGATTTTGAAGAAATTCATGAAATACAAATGGAGCAAAACTGCAATTTTGAACTAATGGGCCTAGTTTTTGATATTCAAAAATTTTCATAAGATGTTATAGGACCTATAAAAAACATTCACACATTATCATGATTTTTACTACTTTTATTTAAACTTTTATTAATTTAAAATTGAATAAAATTGAATAAAAAGATGAAAATAGAGTGTGAAGAATTAGGCCTTTGGATTTCAAACCTTTTGCAAGCCCAACAAACTTTTTCAAGCCCAACAAATTCGTGAAATCCATGCCACAATATGTCCAGGTTCATGCAAATTCAAAAGAGGCAAGCAATATCTCAAAAATTGTATGTTTTAAAAGTGTTAGTTTTTTGTTTCATAAGCCATGAATTCATTGTTTTATTCTATATTGGTTCACCCTCACCCTCCTATTTCACTTTATAAATACACAATACATTTAGAAGTAATGGACCACGAAATCCTTGCATACTATTGCGACCGTGTTTTAAATCAATGATATATAAGGTGAAATATGCAGTTTTAATATAAAAATAGATTCATTTAGTGATATAACAATATTTAGAGCATAAAATATAAGAATAAACATAATTATAAATAAGAATTACAATAAAAATGATAACTATAACAATCAAAATTAAGTAATTATAGCATCATATAATAATAATTAATATAAAAATTAATAATAAAAAAAATTCATTATTTGATCATAATAATAATTGTTATAATTAAATAACATATATATATTTATAAAATAGAAATGATAATTAAATTATACAAAATAAATAAATAAAATTAAATAGATTCAGGGGGGTGCAAGTTTGGTTACGTAGTAAAGTAAGGGGGGGGGGGGGTTGAAAAGTTAATTGGTGTTGAGCCCAAAACAAAATCTGGACAAGGGGTGTGCATTATTGTTACGTTTAGTAATTAAGGCCAAAAGGGGGCGTAGAAACGAATTGGGCTCGACCCAAACAATGTTTTTCTGGAGAGCCTGGATGACCACGTATGGGAAGGTGCATAGAGTATACGATGGATTTGGCCTCACGGCCGTCCGATACAGATATAATGGATATACTGTGAGGTGCACGGTTATTACCATGAAGGCGTGTATACATGATTACAGAGCATATAAATCCCTGTTTTACATTTCATCTTCACATTACCTCACTCTGTTTCATTTTACAGTGACATTTTCCTCATTCCTCTACTCGCGAACGCCCCCTCTTTCTCTTCACCAAACCTTAGATCTAGGATCTATTACAGAGGCATGGAAACCCTAAACCCAATCCCCTCTATCGCGACTCCCAGAAAAACCACAAACAAAAACAAGAACAGTAAAAAGGAAAAGCTAAGTTCCCTTACCCCTTCGCGCAATATTGTTTTCTGTCTTTGAGCGTTAATCCACTTGGTTCTGATTCCCCTTTTCTTCTTCTTGTTCGCAGGTCAAATGGTTGTTGAATGTGATTGTGGCAGAAAGCTCCTATGGAATTTAAGAGCTCAACGGCGGTATGGTTACGCGATTAGGGTTTCGGGCTTCAAAACTCTAATCGCCTCTTCAAGCTTGACTCGGTAAGGATTCCTCTCTGTTCTCCGTCCCCCAAAAAAAACCTCCCTCACTGTTTCTTCTTCTTCTCTATTTATAGCCTCTTAGATCTAGGGTTTTCCTCATTTTTGGGCTTGAACCAATTTTTGTTATAATCAGAATAGCCTCCGGATTTAAAGATGATTATGGATTCTTTTTTATTGACTTTGCAATAGATTTGATTGAATATCATTACTTTCCAGATTCGGATTTACTTTCATTATACCGTAAAAGATACGTTTTTTTTGTTAAATCTTAACAGTAACCGTTAGTAGAAACCTTGCGTTGATTTGGATTTTATTAGCAATGCTGAGATTTTATTCTACCAATTAGGGATAACAAGATTGATTCTGTAAATGATTTCCGGATTTTTGTAAAGTTTGGATTTGACTTATGCTTTAGATTCTTGGATCTGTACTGAGAATTCATTTTTGGTAATGAGTTGTAGATTTCTGCATTTAACAGATTTTCTTAATTGTGTTATACTGTAAAATTGGGTTTGGAATGATACCACTGCTTTTGGACAGCTATGACTCAGTATTTCCATTTCTGGGTTAGATCCAAATTTTTGTAATATTGGAGATTCGATCTGTAATACATGATTAGTTATAAATGAAGATTTGCCTTAATGCTATTTGATTTTGTTCAGTTTTGGAAATTTAGTTTAGGTTTGGTTCTGTAAGATTTGTACTATAAATTTGAGCTTCTGCACTTTCTGGATTTGTTGCAACAGAGATTTGATTGTAATAAATTTTTTTTGATCTAGTCTTTGCACTGTAAACATCCCAGATTTGTTCTGTAATAAAACTGGTCTTTGGGCAAAATTTGATTTGGTGCAATTTTTAGTTTTGACCGTAAAAGCTTTCTTTTATCTGTGCCAATTTAGTTTTGAATTTGAAAAAGGAAAGATTGGATTCAGCAGAAACTCTTAATACTTATCTTTTAAAATGAGACACCAATCACTAAAAAGGGACAAAACGGGCTGACTAAAAAACAAAGGGCTTAGACTCTATTGGGCTTGCACATTCATATATGTACTCCTATTTTGCTTTACAACACAAAAATGGGCCAATGGACTAGATTTTGATGGGCTTTGCCTTGCGATTTCATTTTTTTCCCCTAGCAACTAATACATTTAAACGGGCTTGACTAAAAACTTCAATGGGCCTCAACCACACCCTCTTTTGCTAATAACAACCAAAACGGAAGCGAACCCAATTCTAATGGGCTTGTATATTGCAATTCCAACCTCCATCTTTTACTAAGAATATTAACACTAAAATGGGTATATGACATATTTATTTTTTAACTAATAACAACTTAAATCTAAGTGGACTTAACAATTAGTTGGATAATTTTTCACTTTTGAATCGCATGGTCCATTGGCCAACATGCTTTGTAAATGGGTCTACGGATACATGGGTCTTTCTGATTTAGAAAGCCTCACTTTCCTGAATTAAAGTACACCCTTTTGGCTTCAGATAAAGATGGGCCGTCAGATACCGTTGTACCATCTTTAATTAAATAGTTCTTCTCTATCTTTATTCTTGAAAATATAATCGTTGAGGTAGGGCAAATTTGGGTTATGACACATACAAGAGCCCTCTCAAAATTCTTAAAAATCAAAGAAAAGTTGCAAAATCTGTAACTTCACTTCCAGGCGCTATCAATCCAAACCAAGGCCACTAATACATTCCTGAGATCCCCAGGAGTCTTCCAGAGTCCAGATTCAACCCCTAAGCATACCAGATCATCCTCATAACCATCTCACGGTTTTGGTAAAATTTTAAATATAAAACTCCCTTACCATATAATTTAAATTAGTTTTATGAATGCATTCTTATTAATATTGATGTTTTAAGCGAATCTAACATCTTACATGTAAGCATAGACGCATGAATTTTGATGTATTGGATGAAACGAAACTCTTGAGCTCAATTGTCTTGGGCCTAACAAAACTCGTGATTGCACCCCCCATTTCCTTTTGCAAACGCCTGGGCCTGAGATGTTGGGCCTTGTAAAAATATGATTATTCACCCCCTAACATTTTTTTTGCAGTAGCTTATTTATATTTATTTTTTTATTTTATTATTTCATTTACTATTTTATTATTTTCTTTCAATTAATTATTTTTATTAAAAAATCATAAAAATCAGAAAATCAGAAAATCACAAAAATAGTATATTTAAGTTTTTATTAACTAAATTAATCAATCATTTAATCACCTTTTTTTAATTAATTAACTAATTATAATTAGGTTCTCATAATTTAATTATTTTTCTAAACAAAAATTAAAAACGACAAAAAAACATTTTCTTCCACTTAGATTTTTAGGGTTCTTTACATCTTTCTTTCTTTCTCCTCCGCGCGTTCATTTAGTTTTATTCGCATTATTTTCATAAAATTATGTAATTGTTGTGAAATCAAGCTTTCCAAGTGTTTTGATGAAGACAAGCTAGCATGCAAAAATGAATGGATCAAGATAGAAGATTCATCTCAAGCAAAGATTCATTGATCAAGATCAACTTTTCAAGACTTATGGCTTAAGGTATATGAAATTTTTGATCTTATGCTCTTAGTGCTCAAAACTATTTTTAATCATGCATTTACTTTATTAAAATAATTTTTTGAGTATATACTATGTATGATTAAAGAAGGATATTTTAAATTGCTTAAAATCTTTGAAAAATAATGATTTTTCAATTTTTGTACACAAGCAATCGATTGTCATCAAATGACAATCGGTTGTATCCAAAAAACTTTTGAGTCTATTTGTCATACAATCGGTTGTCATCTAGCAGCAATCGATTGTCATGTGTTTTATTTTCAAATTTTTTGAACGTTGGCTTTAGAGAAACCGATTGCTCCTAAATGACAATCGGTTGTCATAGTTACATTTTCCAAATTTTTTAACATTATTGTGCTGCAATCGATTGTTGCTTTAGTGCAACCGGTTGTTGTACTTCATATTTTGAAAAATTTTATTTTTCCAGCAACTTTTTATAACACCTTTTCATGGCAATCTTTGTATCTTTTCAAATACATTCTTTTAGTAAAAATGGCTTAAACATTGCTATGTTTCATTGAAGAGGTATTACTACACTATAAATTATTTTCATTTAGAATTTTGAAAATCAATCAAAGAAAATCACAACAACAATCACTAACAACTTTTTATTCTTTTGATCATACTCTTTATACTCAAGATTTTTGTTCATCATTTTCATATGCATACTGAAAATTGTTCTTGAGAACTTTGAAGAGTATTCCATCTTAAATTTCATATTGAATAGAAAAGATCAATCAAGTGATTGACATTGCTCTTTCATCATTCAAACTATTATACAAATCAAACAAACTATTGTATACTTGTTTTCAGGATTGTTGGAAACAAGAAAGACACTTAGGGAGGATTGTTCTCTTTGTGGTCTTAGTGAAAATCCAAGAGGATTGTTCTTGGTCCAAGAGGATTGTTCTTGGCTTGTTAGGTAGTCTTTGTACAAATTACCAACTATAAGGAAATATCTTTCATGTTGAAAGGGGATTGGAGTACTCTCGGACTGTGAGGGGAACCAGGATAGGTCTGTGTTCTTTACTTTCCGCATTTACTGCTTTCATCACTTATCAGAAAAAGAAAGAAAAGAAACTCGTGCAAAAATATTCATACAATTCAGAAAAAGTTTTAAAGAACCTAATTCACCCCCCTCTTAGGCGCATCTGAACTTACAATTGGTATCAGAGCAGGTTATAGGTAACCTGTTCCTACTAGATCCAGAATGGCTGCCGCAAACAACAATTCTGTGTTCAGAGACGGTGGCAGTAGCAATAAGTCGCCTCTATTCTGTGGTGAATATTTTGATTTCTGGAAGATCCGTATGAAGGCTCATCTAGAAGCACAAGGAGAAGAAATATGGGATGCTGTCCAAAATGGTCCTTTTGTTTCGGTAACTGTAGTAAACGGTGTTGGTTCATCAAAGCCTAAAACTACATGGGATGATGATGATAAGAAAAAGGTCTTGTATGACAAAAACGCAATAAACCTCCTTCAAAGCGCACTTAGTATGGATGAATTCTTCCGTGTCTCAGCATGTACAACGGCAAAAGAAATTTGGGATACACTGGTTGAAACACATGAAGGAACAACTGAAGTAAAAAGATCGAGACTTAATACGTTAAGTCAAGAATATGAATTGTTCCATATGCAACCCGGAGAATCCATTCTTGATTTACAAAAGAGATTTGTGCATCTAAAAAATCATCAAAGGGCACTTGGAAAAACATTGACTAATGATGAATTGAACCTAAAAGTGCTCAGATCCTTGACTAGAGAATGGCAACCAAAAGTAACAGCAATCTCAGAAAAGAAGAGTCTCGCTACTATGACATCCGCAACTTTGTTCGGGAAACTTCAAGAATATGAGACATAACTTGGTAGATTGGAAAAACGTGAAAATCAAGAAAAGAAGTCTAAGAACTTTGCCTTGAAGATTGACTCCAAGGAAGACGAAAAGAAAGATAATCCTGATGAAGATGAAAACTTCATGCTTCTCGTTAGAAGACTTGGAAAATTCTTTGGTAAAAATGACAAAGCCTTCTCGCACTCAAAGAAGAAGAAACACTTCAAGAAGAAGGAAGGATCATCATCAATACAAGAAGTTACTTGTTATGAATGTGGTAAACAAGGTTACATCAAACCGGACTGTCCAAAACTTTCAAAGAAAAGTGGCTACAAAGGCAAGAAGGAATCAAAAGATAAGAAAGCATATGTTGCATGGGAAGATGTTGAACTAAGTTCGCCATCCGACTCCGATAGTGACGAAAGTGCCAATCTTACGTTAATGGCATCACACCACTTCGAAAGCGAAGATGATGAGGTTAGTAACGTATTCTCTCTTTTTGATAGTGATGCACAAGGTGCTATAAATGAACTTCTAAATGAATGCAAAATTATGTACAAAACTATCTCATCACAAAAGAAACAAATTTCATCGTTGGAAGAAAAAATGTGGATCTATTGAAAAAGATCTCAAAGATGAAAAGCAAAAAGTTAGTGATGAAAAACATAATTTTGTATGCACAAAGTGTGAATCTCTCTCGTTCCAAATTGTCCAATTGAAAAGGGTTATTGAAAGGTATGAAAAAGGACAAATTGGATTGGAAGGTGTTCTTATCCAACAAAGATACTCAAATGACAAAAGTGGTCTTGGATACTCAAAATTTTCAAAACCAAGTACCAACAAAACCATCTTTGTCAAGGCTAGCGACCAATCAACCAAAGATAAAGAAATCACTCCCAAAATAGTTCATCACTATCCTAAAAAGAAAATACCCTCTAAAAATAAATCTTATCCTTCTAGATATAGAAGTAAATTTGAACCTACTTGTTTTTATTGTGGTATTCGAGGACACACACCTAATGCTTGTTATGTTAGAAACTTTGGCATGGCAAATGGGAATTATGTGTGGGCTAAGAAAGGAACTAATTATGAAGGACCCAAAGCAACTTGGGTACCTAACAAAACCTAATCTTGTTTTGTAGGTAAGCTTGACGACCACTTCAAATATATGGTATCTCGATAGTGGTTGTTCCAAGCATATGACGGGAGATATCGACAAATTTTCACATCTAACGCTTAAAGCCAAGGGTTATGTGACGTATGGAGATAACAACAAAGGAAAGATTCTTGGCATAGGCAAAGTTGGTGGTCCACCTTTCACATCAATTGAAGATGTTCTGTATGTCGAAGGACTAAAGCACAATCTTCTAAGTATTAGCCAACTATGTGACAAAGGCTTCAAGATCAAGTTCACTAAAGATGAATGTTTGATAGAAGATGAAGTCACACATGAGGCTAAACTTAAAGGTAAAAGAGTAAATAATATTTTTATGATTTCCCTTAACGATTTGTCTTTGAAAGTTAAATGTCTCATGGAAAACAAAAACGACTCATGGGTATGGCACAGAAGAATCGCGCATATTCATATGGAGCATTTAAACAAATTGATTAAGCATGACCTTGTTGTTGGACTGCCTAAGATAAAGTTCATCAAAGATAGACTTTGCGATGAATTTCAAAAGGGAAAGCAAACAAAATCAACTTTCAAATCCAAGAATGTGGTGTCCACTACTAGGCCACTACAATTGCTTCATATGGACTTGTTTGGCCCTTCTAGAACGAGGAGCCTCGGAGGTAATGTATACGCTCTAGTTATTGTTGATGACTTTTCTAGATATACTTGGACACTCTTTTTAGTGCAGAAAAATGATGCATTCAAGGCGTTCAAGAAATATGCAAAGCAAATTCAAAATGAGAAGTCACTATCTATTGCCTCCATAAGAAGCGACCATGGTGGAGAATTCCAGAATTCCTCCTTTGAAGATTTCTGTGAAGAACATGGAATATCACATAATTTCTCAGCACCAAGGACTCCTCAACAGAATGGAGTTGTAGAAAGGAAGAATAGGTCTCTTATTGAACTTGCAAGGACAATGCTTAGTGATTCAAACCTTCCAAAATACTTTTGGGCAGATGCTGTAAGCACGGCATGCTTTGTAAGCAATAGAGTTAATATTCGACCTATTTTGAGGAAGACTCTGTATGAACTCTTTCGAGGAAGGAAACCAAATATTTCATTCTTTCATGTCTTTGGCTGCAAATGTTTTGTCCTTAACAACGACAAAGACAACCTTGGTAAGTTTGATGAAAAATCAGATGAAGGTATTTTTCTTGGATACTCCTTATCTAGTAAAGCTTATCGTATTTACAATAAAAGAACTTTAACTATTGAGGAATCTATGCATGTATCATTTGATGAATCTAACCCCACCGAGGAGGATATTATTGTTTTAAATAATGATGATGAGATTTTAGATATTCCTCAAGAAGATGGCTCCAAGATCAACAATGAGAATCAATTGGAACAACAAGAAGAACAAATTCCGAAAGAATCAAATGTCAATGATCTACCTAAGGAATGGAGAACCCATAGAGATCACCCTATTGATAAAATCATCAGTGACATCAGTTAAGGCGTTTCAACAAGATTGAACCTCAAAGATGCTTGCTTGAACATGGCGTTCGTTTCTCAAATCGAACCTTCCAAAGTAGACGACGCATTAGGAGACGACCAATGGATGATTGCTATGCAAGAAGAATTAAATCAGTTCGAGAGAAATCAAGTTTGGGAACTTGTTCCTAGACCAAGTGACAAACATGTCATAGGTACAAGATGGGTGTTCAAAAACAAGCTTGATGAGAATGGTATAATCATCCGAAACAAAGCAAGATTGGTAGCCCAAGGATACAACCAAGAAGAGGGAATTGACTTTGAAGAAACTTTCGCTCCGGTTGCAAGGTTAGAAGCTATCCGTGTTCTACTTGCTTACACTTGCTCATTGAATTTTCAGCTTTACCAAATGGACGTCAAAAGCGCATTCTTAAATGGCTATATCAATGAAGAAGTCTATGTCAAACAACCCCCGGGATTTGAAGACTTCAAGAATCCTTCACATGTCTTTAAGTTGAGAAAAGCTCTTTATGGCTTAAAACAAGCACCTAGAGCATGGTATGACAGACTCAGTACATTCTTATGCGAAAAAGGTTTCGAGAAAGGTAAAGTGGATAAGACCTTGTTCATAAAGAAGATCAAAGGTAACACTTTATTAGTACAAGTCTATGTCGATGATATTATATTTGGTTCAACTAACCAAGATTTGTGTGAAGAATTCTCGTTGATGATGCAAGGAGAATTTGAGATGTCTATGATGGGCAAGATGAACTATTTCCTTGGATTGCAAATTAAGCAACTGAAAGATGGTATCTTCATCAATCAATCAAAATATTTCAAGGAACTTTTGAAAAAGTTTGATATGGATAATTGAAAATAAATGCACACGTCAATGGGCTCCAGTACTTATGTTGATCAAGATGAATCCGGTATTTCCATTGATATTACTAAATATCGAGGCATGATTGGATCACTGTTATACCTGACGGCAAGTCGTCCTGACATCATGTTCAGTGTATGTCTGTGTGCACGATTTCAAGCAAAACCGAAGGAATCTCACCTCATGGCGGTAAAAAGAATCATGAAATATCTTAAAGGAACAACCAATGTCGGCCTATGGTACCCAAAAGGTAATATATGCAATTTAATTGGTTATTCTGACGCTGCTTATGCAGGATGTAAAACAGATAGAAAAAGCACAAGTGGAACTTGTCACATTTTGGGAAATGCATTAGTCTCTTGGGAATGCAAGAAACAAGCTTGTGTGGCTCTTAGTACGGCCGAGGCGGAATACATTGCAGCGGGTAGTTGCTGTGCGTAAATTCTATGGCTCAAGCAACAACTCCGTGACTACAGACTCGACCTTGGATGCATTCCACTCCGATGCGACAACACAAGTGCAATCAACATTACAAAAAATCCTGTGATGCATTCTAGAACAAAGCATATCGACATTCAACATCACTTTCTTCGTGATCATGTACTTCAAGGAGATGTCGAAGTCACCTTCATAGATACGTATAATCAACTAGCAGATATCTTCACTAAACCGTTGGTAAGATAACCGTTTTTCAAGATCCGGAGAGAGCTAGGTATCTTGGACGAAAATGACATTATCTAATTAAGGTACATGGCTATGATCTTAATATTAACTTTATGGTGATATATCTTAATCCATGTTATTATTACTAAACTTTTGATATATGACCATGAAATCCCCAAAAATTAAGTATTTTTCACTTTTTCACTAATGACAATCGGTTGTCATAGAGTGACAATCGGTTGTATCTGAAAATTTTTAGATTTTGTCTTCACAACAATCGATTGTCACTCCACGACAACCGGTTGCTTCCTCCTTATTTTCGCCCCTGTTCGCATTTTTCAAAGGATGCAATCGGTTGTCATCAAACGACATTCGATTGCACAGTTCAAAATTTTGAATTTTATTTTTATTTTTTTTCAGTTACACTCTCTTTTATTCTTTTTCTTCCATTTTCATTACTATTATTTATTTTGTACAAGATTCTTATTCTCTTTTTGAATTTTTTAAGTGTTTGGTCAACAACCTTTTAATGCTTAGTCCTTTCCTATGACACAATTTTTTGGATACTTACACACTCAAGAGTCTTTATGCTACAAGGCTTTATGGTTTTGACTAAATCATTGAATGCCTTACCTAACCATTGAATGCCTATTTTTCTATAAAAGCTCAACCAAAACCAAAACTTCATATATCCTCTTTTGTCTCAAGAAACCTACAAACACCAAATACCCTTTTCCCCTTCCAATTCTCTCATCCCTCACCATGTCAACATCAAAGAAAGGCAAGGGAAAAGCTTCTTCCTCATCTCAAGGTTATGATCTCTCAAAACTCATTCCATCAAGAAGCCAAAGGGAAAGATTTGTGTCGCACTTTCAGAAGATGACGGTTCTTCTACCAAGGTTCGGTAATCTTGACAACCTTTATTCCGAATGCTTTAGTTTTCCAGCATTATTTAGATCTCAAGGGATATACAAGTTGATTGGTGTTAATGGACCCATTTACCCCACTTTAGTTAGAATTTTCTACAGCAATCTAACCATTAGTAGAGGATGCATGATTTCAAATGTCAAAGGGGTTCCTATAGAACTCACAGTGCAGAATTTTGGTGAAGCTTTGGGTATTCCAAACGATGGTGCTTGCATTAAACATCTCTCAAATGCAAATCTGCCTGGATACAACAAAAGAGACTTCTACTATGGAATTGCAAGAATTCCCGAGCGTGATTTTATTCAGAAAAGGCAAAGACTTATTGGTGGAACTCCGGAGAGGAACTCTTGGTCTGCAGGAATTCTCACTATTGATGATCGTTTGATCCACTACTTTTTGGCGTATGTGGTTATGCCAAAGTTCTCAAATATTTCCAATGTCAATGATTGTGAGATGCAGATTCTGTATGCGATGAAGAATGGGATTCAAATCAACTGGTCTTATGTGAATTTACATCATATGGCACTACATAATGAAAATGCTTCTGCTTTTCCCTATGGCTCCTGGCTTACCCTTGTTTTTGAGAAGTTCAATATTCCCTTGTCTGGTGAACACATGGTGCCTATGACTAACCCCAAACATGAAATCACTCCGAAGAAAGTATGTAATACCAAAACCGGCGTCAAATTTAATCGATTAATAGAACCATCACATACATTCATACTCCTCCATAAAACTAACCTCCACAAGAACAACCACTTCAAAACCAACCTCCACAACCAATGGAAAACTCTTACAATCAAGTTTTTGACTATCTTCAATACATGAACAACAACATGAACAATCAATTTTCTCATCTCTATGCCCATACCAATGTCCCTCCTTATGAAGCTCAACCTTATCATTACCCTTTCATTCAACCTCAAACCAATGAAGGAAATGATGGTGAAGGTCAAGATGATGAAGACTTTGTTGAAGGCATGGATGATTAGTTTTTAAGTTCTTATGTTATTAGTACTTTATGTTCTTATGTTTTATGTCGTTTTTCTAGTTTCGTTTAAGACACTTCGTGTATTGTGATCCTTTTCGTTTTGTGCACTTTGTTTTTGTTATATCTATGTATGCAAACTTTATTTATGCTATGTTGTTTCTATGTGCAAAATTTTATGATCTTCTTTCCCATCCCTTTTTGCTAATGACAAAGGGGGAGAAGACTTTGTAGTTTCTTTTGTGTTTCTATAACCCAAATTGCAACAAGCAAGCAATCTTCAAAACTCTCATGCAATAGATCAAGGGGGAGTCTTTGACTTAGAGGGAGTTTTTCAAACAACTTGTTTAGAGAAAACCAAGATGCACTCCAAACTTCAAGCAATGGTTGTCATCATCAAAAAGGGGGAGACTGTGAAATCAAGCTTTCCAAGTGTTTTGATGAAGATAAGCTAGCATGTAAAAATGAATGGATCAAGATAGAAGATTCATCTCAAGCAAAGATTCATTGATCAAGATCAACTTTTTAAGACTTATGGCTTAAGGTATATGAAATTTTTGATCTTATGCTCTTAGTGCTCAAAACTATTTTTAATCATGCATTTACTTTATTAAAATAATTTTTTGAGTATATACTATGTATGATTAAAGAAGGATATTTTAAATTGCTTAAAATCTTTGAAAAATAATGATTTTTCAATTTTTGTACACAAGTAATCGATTGTCATCAAACGACAATCGGTTGCATCCAAAAAACTTTTGATTCTGTTTGACATACAATCGGTTGTCATCTAGCAGCAATCGATTGTCATGTGTTTTATTTTCAAATTTTTTAAACGTTGGCTTTAGAGCAACCGATTGCTCGTCAATAACAATCGGTTGTCATAATTATATTTTCCAAATTTTTTAAACATTACTGTGCTGCAATCGATTGTTGCTTTAGTGCAACCGGTTGTTGTACTTCATATTTGGAAAAAAATTATTTTTCCAGCAACTTTTAGTTACACCTTTTCATGGCAATCTTTGTATCTTTTCAAATACATTTTTTTAGTAAAAATGGCTTAAACATTGCTATGTTTCATTGAAGAGGTATTACTACACTATAAATTATTTTCATTTAGAATTTTGAAAATCAATCAAAGAAAATCACAACAACAATCACTAACAACTTTCTATTCTTTTGATCATACTCTTTATACTCAAGATTTTTGTTCATCATTTTCATATGCATACTGAAAATTGTTCTTGAGCACTTAGAAGAGTATTCCATCTTAAATTTCATATTGAATAGAAAAGATTAATCAAGTGATTGACATTGCTCTTTCATCATTCAAACTATTATACAAATCAAACAAACTATTGCATACTTGTTTTCAGGATTGTTGGAAACAAGAAAGACACTTAGGGAGGATTGTTCTCTTTGTGGTCTTAGTGAAAATCCAAGAGGATTGTTCTTGGTCCAAGAGGATTGTTCTTGGCTTGTTAGGTAGTCTTTGTACAAATTACCAACTATAAGGAAATCTCTTTCATGTTGAAAGGGGATTGGAGTACTCTCGGACTGTGAGGGGAACTAGGATAGGTCTCTGTGTTCTTTACTTTCCGCATTTACTGCTTTCATCACTTATCAGAAAAAGAAAGAAAAGAAACTCGTGCAAAAATATTCATACAATTCAGAAAAAGTTTTAAAGAACCTAATTCACCCCCCTCTTAGGCGCATCTGAACTTACAATTGCACATGGGATGTAATAGTTAAACTAGGACCTTTTACTTTTTATTCCCCATTTTTGATTTGTAATTCCCCCATCCCGAAGCGGTGTAATAGCGTAGATTCATTTTCTGCACTTTATTTTCTATACTTATATACCATTAACTGCTAGATGTATGCTAATAGGCTTGTATGGAAAGACTAAAAGCAAACGCTAGAAAATCTAACACTTAAGATAAACATAACTGAAACATAACACACTCGCAAACGTGCACCTCTAAGGTACCTCCACTTGTTGCCTTTAGATAAATAAAAAGTCACGACTCTTGAATGTAAGAGATTTAGTGGAGACTCTTTGGTTTAAAGATCATAAGTCCCTCGATGACCCTTTCCATGCTGCCTCAGTATACGATCTTAAAACCTTAGGATAATTACTAAAGTATCTTACTAGTTTCTTTCATGATTGTACGATGACCCTTGTTTGTCCCTCAAAACATCCAACGGTAGGGCTACCTACTGACTAATAGTAGGATAACACTATCTAAAGTAAATGAGGAAAAGAACAAAAATCTTTTGAGTAGGTAGATAGCTCATAGTTTCTTGCTCATAAAAACAAACAAACAATTTTTTACACATACACAAACTCTTCTATAAAATATTTTCAAAGATAAAACACTTTGTATATGTTTTCGCTGAAACGAGAAACATTACAAAGTTCACCACACTAAGGCGTCTTTTCAAAATGTTTTCAAATACACTTACACAAAAAAGAATTTTCAAAAGTGAGCTAGTGTTGTACCCCAAAATTTGCTCTCTCATTTCTCAAGAAATCTCTCACAAGATCTCTATTGATTCAAGACTACACAAGGTTTGATCAGCTCAAGACACCTCCAACACTAACAACTCAAAATTAGGGTTTGAGTTTTCACAAAGATGATTGAACTTATAATGCCTTATATGACTTTCATGGATCATTTTGGATCCACAAGATTGCTCATGTCAAGTTTCAAGCTTTGGATCACATTTTTGCTCAGTCAGTTTATCAGTTGACCTAAAATCAACTGTATTAGGGAAAAGTCAAATGTGGTCAATTTGCAGTCAAACTTCATAATTTTTTATCCATACCAACATTATGAACTCATATATGTCAATTAATCAAGTTTTGATCACAATTCCTCAAAGAAATTTGATCAGAACACCAAAAGGGCAAAATGGTCAAAATTAGGGTTTTGATTGAGAAGGCTCATCTCTTGACTTTTGACCAAGAAAATGACTATTGGTTTAAGACATGATATCAAGGATTAAAATGCACCATATTGACCTAATTGCATAGTTCAAATCACCTCTCAAGATCATTGAATTTACAAATTAATTTCAGTCAACTGATGAAAAGTCAAATGTACACTGAAAAGTCAAACTTTGACTTTTTGATCAAAATCAAGTTTCAAAAATCATATTTCATCAAGACATGTCAAAATATGAAATTTTTTCATCAAGAAATTAAAAATTCAAAGTTATCTTTGAAAAGTCAAAATTCTAGGACTTAGAAATTTTTCTAAGTGTTAGAAAGTTAACATTTTTTCATAACTTTGTGCCAAATTTCCACCATGATGCAAGATGATTCAAGGGAAACTTACAAAATGAAAGTTATAGATCCCAATGAGAAATAAAACATTGTAGGGCAGAAATTTTTCTATAAATTATTGTATTTCAAGTTATGAATTTATGAAGACATGTCCATGAAACTACAAGACTTAGTGAAATTTTTCCCTAGTTAGGCAGATTTTTGGTACTAACTTCATAGAAACTTTTCACATGATTCCAAGTTTATTCTTCAAAAATGTCCAACATAAATGTTGTATATGATGTTACAAGCTTTACAAAATGTCCAAGAACTCATCAAGACCATACTTGAGCTAAGAGAATCGAAGGCAAGAAGTTATGGTTTCAAACTTGTTTTGCAAGACATATTTTGTGATGAACATGAACCAAATCCATAGCCATGCTGCATAATCCTCACTTTGTAGGCCTCAAACTTGTTTTTCACTCCATAATTAATGGTTTACACAACTGATTATGCCCTTATCCAAGTGTTTCAAGCTTTGTCCAAACCAATTTTCCATTTTGGGGAGAAAGTAACATATTCATTCTTGTAAAGCAAGCTTTATGCACAAAGTCAGATTCTTGATCTCCTAACTTGTTTTCTTTGAGTACACTCCATCCACAAAGTCAGAGGTATTGTGTTTAAAGTGGTTAACAACTCTATGAACCAATTACAAGGCATGGAAACTTGTTTTGTCAAAAAATCACATGTTGAGCTTAAACATGTAAATTTGAATTCTGATGAACTAGAGCACTCCAAACCTTTTACTTATAAATAGAGGCATTATTTATGAGCTAGGACATGAATGCTAAGGCCCTAAAACACCCTCAAACACTCACAAACCAGAAATTGCTCAAAAAACACCATTGATACATAGTTCCGCCCTTGAACTTGTATCTTTCATTTCCCTCGTGCGTTTTCCCTCAAAATCATTTGCAAAGCTTCTATACCTCAAATGTAGTCCATCCATGTCCTTGTTTTAGAACTGTAACATCTCCATCACCATCCTCCATAACAAAAAACAGAGGTCTGCAACTTGACTTCTCCAGACCATTCCAGCCATCCATAGCTCAAGCTGAGCATTGCATTAGCTTACTAGAGGTCCAAGGAAGCTAACCCGATCATCATAACTCTTTGAAAGCAGCTCAAACTCATTTCAAGATTTCCAGTGCTTGAGGTATTTTTGTGAACTTTCATCTCTTCATTTAGGCATTGTTAGGCTTTCATTTTCAAAGACAAAATGTAGATATCATTGCCCTGAAGCTGTACATATCCATAGTTTTCATTTCTATTGCCCGAGCTTAGAGAATTTTAAGTTTGAATCTCTGAAAAAAGTTAGGTCAGGATTTGGTACTTTTAGAAATACATGCTCATCTTTGATTGTTAGTCCAAATTGTTTACATTTCTGAAATCCTGGTAAAATTTCTAACAAGTTTGATGTTGGAAGTTTTGAGAATGGATGAGAAATGAATGAGATACAGGGACCCTGGCTCGAGGTTGAAGATGAAGTTAATTTCTAGGAATGGATTTGTAATATATATTTATGGTTTTGTTTAAGTTAACGGATGTATAGCCACCCCATTGGTAAGACACCGCACGTATTATGTGAAGGGCGTGGGTTCAAGCCCCAGCGCTGCCTTTTTTAATATTTTTCAACATTTTCTTCTGTTTTGCAAGCAAGCAAGCGCGCCTTAGGCCTCATCAATTGGGCTTTGTCATTTTTTTCTTTAACCCCCCTGTTTCACTAACACAACCTTTAGCTCATTTATTTTTTATCTTTTCTTACTTACAAAAAACAATAATGGGCCAGACTAAAAACTTTTTTTACTTTTAAACCACCCAAGTCATTTTCACACCCCCTGACTTTTATTTTTATATTTTATTTTATTTTATTTTTCTTTATTATTATTATTATTATTATTATTATTATTACTATTTTTATTAATAAAAATCCAAAAAATACTTTATTTATTTATATATAATATACCTATAGTTTTATTTTATTTCCTTTTCTAAACTAAAAAAGACAAAAATACTTTTTCTTAAACAAATTTAAATCTTAGCTTAAATAAATTAATAATTAGATTTAGTTTAGTTATTTTATTTTTAATTAAAATTAACTTAGAATTTAGGTTTTCTTTTAATTAATTAATTTCCATACTATTTTGATTAAACTTAAAACCTTTTCTAAAAAAACCTAAAAATGCTTTCTTGATTAATGTTATTTATTTTAAACTAGGGTTTAATTTTACTTATTTTAATTAATTATTTTCTTTTAGATAATTAGGTTTAAACCATTTTCCTTAACAAAACCAAACAAAAATCTATTTCTTTTCCATTTATATCCGTGTACATTATATTCCTTTCAATTCTTGTACATTATTCAAGTTTCAATATGGTTGTAATATATAATTAGGTTTAATTTCTTACAATCCCCATTTGTAAATTTGTATACCCCACCCTCAAATGATGTAATAGCATAGTAAATTTACTTTCTATAATTTATCGCTTTCATATCAATGCTAGTAAATTAGGGTTTGCATGGAAAGATAAAAATCAATGCTTAGAGAACCCTAATTCAAGATAAACCAAGCATGAAAAAATATACACTATTCACACATGCACCCTTAGGGTAATTCCACTTGTTGCCTTATAAAAATGGTCATGTTACGCATGTGGGATGTCTTAGAAAACACAATCAAAAATACAAGATCATGGTCCCTCGATGACGCTACGAATGTTGCCTTACAAATTATCTTAGTCCCTTAAGAGGAATGCTAAGATATCTCACAACATCGCTATCATGAGTATACGATGACTCACGCTCGTCCCTTTACATCCAAAGATAAGGCTTCTTACCAATCAATGGTAAGATAGCAATATCAAAGGAAAGGAGAGAAATGAACAAAAGACTTTTGAGTAGGTAGAAACGTTCTTAGTTGCTTGCTCACTTTCAAAACAAACACACACCAAACACTTTCAAAACATGAAATATTTTCAAAAGTACAACACTTTGTATACGTTCTTAAAAAACGAGAACCATTACAAAGTTTTCCTAAACAAAGATGCCTTTTCAAAAATAGTTTCAAAAACTACCACAAAAGCATATTTTCAAACAAAGCAAGTGATCTAGAAAGCAACTAAGAGCCCATAGATGACTATGGATGAAAAGGGTGCTAACACCTTCCCTTTTCATAATCTACCCTCCGAACTCAAGAAAATAATCTCAAAGGTCTTTCCTGTTCTTTTCAGCCTTTCCATATTGGATAAAAGAAAAGTCGGTGGAGACTCTTGCTAACCGCAACAATTGCGATCAAACACAAAATATCCCAAGTCAGTTCTCCCACCGTATTACAGAACTGGAGACTCTGTTGGGGAGTGACTTAAAAGTTGGGTTACCTTAGGGCTAGATCACCTTTATTTGCTTTCATTGTTTGACTTGCTTGCTTTATGTTTTGGTTCCTTATTTGGGTTTGTTTTGATCCTCTACCCGGATCTGGGATACCTTATAGGTAAGTAGTAATACATTGTGGGAACTGTGCAGGGTATACCGACATGGTCTAAGCAATAGCTACTTTAGTGTGACACATTTGTTGGTACTGGTAGCCCTTGAGTAGTCAAGGAGAATACGGGGCCGTTGTATGGTGTCATGAAGCACTAACTGACTTTAGAACCTTTACTTGACCAACTTGGCCATTAGGAAGTAGTGAGATAGCCGACTTTGGTGCAGTCTGAAGTTGGTTGATACTCGATACTACGCTCATTGAGATCGGACTTCTCGGGATATTTTGGTCTCCATTAAAGAGGCTTGCGCTGAAACAATGCCCGATAAGAAAGATCAGTGATATTGAGATCCCTTAGAACTCAGTTACTATTACTAGGACAGGTTGAGCCAACTAAACTTCAAGAGGGTATGTACCTATCAAACTCCATGAAAGCCTAAACCTAAGGATTTGTTTTCTTTTTATGTATATGCATACTTGTACATAACATCATAAACATCATACCATTGCATTTCACACTAGCCATTTCAAGGATTATTGGGATTTATTTTTGTTCTGTTTTGTAGGATATGGCTTCCACCCGCAGGAACACTATCCAAGTCAATCTCATAAGAATTCCTTCTCAACTCAAAGAGTAAGCATCAAGGGTTCCTGAGATTTCTTCATTCACCAAAAGACATGGTCGCCTCCTCAACATGGTTACCTTAAGCGTCAATAAAGACATGATGAAAGTGCTTTTCCAGTTCTTCGATCCTCTACACCATTGCTTTACTTTTCCTGATTATCAGCTTGTACCTACTCTGGAAGAATTCTATCAACTCTTGAGGTTTCCTATTCTCTATCAACTACCTTTCAACGGTACCGAAATAGATCCAAGCCCTGAAGAGATTTCCCGAGCGCTGCACTTGCAACAATCCAACGTCACGGCTCATTGGGAAACAAGGAGTGGTGTTAGAGGGTTCTTAGCCAAGTTCTTGTTGGAAAAAGCTTAAGATTGCGGGACTACTCTAGATTTATAAGCTTTTGAAGAAATCTTGGCCCTTATCATCTATGGGATGGTTTTATTTCCAAACCCTGACCAACTTATAGATGTAAATGCTGTCAAAATCTTCATATCTCGTAATCTGGTGCCTACTTTGTTGGGAGATATCCTACATTCTCTCCACTCTCGCACTATAAGGAAAAGAGGTACCCTCATGTGTTACACTCCTCTTTTGGTTAGTTGGTTTGTCTCGCATCTCCCCCGATCTATGTTGAAGAACGGACAAGGTTTGAGATGGTCCCATAGGCTGATGTCACTCAAACATTCAGACATTCACTGGTGTTCTCGATCCTTAGAGAATGTTATTATCATCGGCCGTTATGGGGAATTCCATAATGTCTCTTTGTTTGGAATTAGGGTAGGTATCACTTACAACCCTTTCTTAGCCTTGCGATAGTTTGGTTATGCCCGAAGAGATGGTCCACATGATATGCTCATCCAAGGGGTGGTGTTCGACTACGAGAGCGACAATCAAGGCTGCCATTTGAGGTTTATACGAGCTTAGCGGATGGTAAACAAAGTGGACAGTAAAATACTGGGACACAAGAATTCCATTCCCCTTGAGCCTTACCTTAGGTGGGTACGAGCTCGTGCTCAGAAGCTCATGATGCCTTACCCGTCCATCCTACCAGTTATTATGGAGCCTGTTGCTGAAGCAGAAGTCCTGTATACTATCCTCCATCCTAACATGCCTACTTCTCTTAAAGACTTACAAAAGGGTTGGATTCGGTTAAAAGAAGAACGAGACATTTTCGAAGCTCAATTCTGCGCTAGCGAGAAAAGAGTTTTAGAACTTACAAAGCTACTCCATGAAGAACAAAGCTTGAACGTCTATCTTGCACCAAAAAGGATGCGTTCGAACGTTTTGTCGTAGAGATTTATTTTGTAAGCCCAAGGGGCACGCTGTAACCATTTTAAACTAATTAATGCAATTTGACGTTTGTTCATTATTTGTCTAGACAAATTTAAATTTATTAAATCCTTGAAAACATTGCATCCATATAACATGCATCATATCATGACAAGTTTCTCCCATGTAGGTATCCTTATCTTCTTACTATTTAATTCAGTAAGGATGGCCCTAGAACAGACCATCAAGAGCATTCAGATTCAAAACGCTCAACTTCAAGAGATGTTCTTGAACCTATCTAAGGGACAAGAAGATGTGAAGGCGCTCCTCACCAGGGGCATGATCATGGGAAACTCTATGGACGACAGAGATGATCGGTTAGAGCGGCTACAAACCACGATAGCCATAATGAAGGAATAACTGGTGGGCCAGATGACTCTTATCCAAAACCTGGCTCAAAGACAAGAAGAGTTAAGAGCCCTTGTCAACTAACTTCATTAATACGGTTGCAACCGTATGAAACAAACGGTCAAAATTGGGGATCAAGCCGCTACTCAGCCTCCCATGAGACAAGAAGCCAGTTTAAGGGAAAACAGACCGTTTTAAATTGCTGCCATGTCACGGGCCCAACAACGACCTCGTCAACATCCACAGGAAAATCAGCAAAGGAAAAATAAGCCCGAGAGGCAGTTTACTAACATCAACATGTCATTAGCTCAATTATTGCAACACATGTTGAAGATGGAGTTAATTACATTGAGGGATCCTCCTCGAAATCCCAATACCTCCGCTCCTAACTATCATCCTGATACAATATGCGCATACCATTCCAATAGTCTGGGACATGATACAAATAGTTGTTGGGCATTGAAAAATAAGATTCAAGACTTGATCAACGAAGGAGTGCTGGAGTTCATAAAAGATGGTCATACTGAATTCTTCTGCCATCCCTCAAAGACTCACTTCCTGAAGTGAAAAGTTCAGACAAAGAGGCTTTTGTTCATTTGAATTTTCAATTGTAATTTCTTTTGCTTGTTCAAACACTTATCTATTAATGTCAAACTCTGTTTCATTAATGCATTGCATATGTTTGTCTTGAATTGGTCCATTCGTTTTCATTACATTTAAACTATGTTATTTACTCCCTTTATGATACTCAGCTCTTGTTTTTAAAAGTTACAAGCGTTTGGAGGGAGGATGACCAAAACCATGCCTTAATCCCATATAATATACTTTTGAATAGACCTTGCTGACGATGTACATGCGTTATTTCAAATCCTAAACATTGGAGTCATAAGGAAGATAATCCCTAGTCAACCCCTTTGAACCAAAGAAGTAGGAGTTTCCTTTTTACACAAATTGAAACCTTTAATCAAAACTCGGGGCAGGGTAGTCTCTCAGTTAATTCAAATGCGCGTTCAATTGTAAAATTTCATTTCGTAATACAACAAATGACATCAAAAACATTCCTCTGGAATCAAAAGACGGTGATGGTTCCCTATCACATAGGCAGTCATTATCTCTCAAAAGAAAATCCCACTAAGTCAAAACCTATAAAGGAGACTTGAAAAAACGGGGGCATCCCGCTGACTGTAACCTCGAAACAGGAACAGTCAGGAAAAATCAGGGATAAAAAACCAAAAAAAGGAGGTCACTGCAAATCCTCAACAACATGAAAAATGTTGCAAAAAATGACTGCCTTCCGATAAACCAAACTTGTTTGAATCATCACCAAAATGTAATTGGAATTCGAACGTACAATTAACTAAGTTTAGGACTAAAGAACATCACGAAGAACGGGTGGGTACAAATAAAATTTGAGCCTTTATCCTTTATTTCTTAAACCATGAACCAAGCCACGTTACAACCCTTCAAAAGTCCTAATTGAAGCATGAGTTAATTCGAAAGCATATTGTTCCAAAAGGTATCCTGACTCCTATAAGGCTTTACTCCAAATTCTGAGTTGAATTTTTCTTACAAAATTTTTGTATCTGCTAAAACGCATTTTCAAAACTTCAAGACAAGCATAAACTTGGCATTATTTGAATATTGATGTTGGCATATAGCTATTTGTTTGACAGTAGAGAAATTCGCACAGCGAATATCCAGTGAACAAAACCCTCTCAATGAACAAAACCACTTCAAGTGGGAAGACGTTTCCCATAAGAGATCTTCTATAAGCAAGGGGGTACGGCATGATCATTATCTAGCACATATGGGGAAGTCCAGTCAAGATTCCAAGGAATCTCTCAAGAAACGCTGAATATACCAGGGGCATGTCTCCATCTGAATCACTTGGGCCATTGAACGCAAATCCCAACAAAGGGTTACGTGCAGTCAAACATTTCCCGGCAGTGTCACAAACACCTGCTACTAGGGACAACGACAAATCTCCCCCAAAATCCTGTTCATAGAATGACCCTCAGACAGGGTTTCAATCTCTGAAGACACTTCCCTAACAGACTGGCAACAAGGTTTATTTCCCCCACAAAGTAAAAATTCCCCAGTTTAAGTTTGCCTCTCTGATTGCTACAAATCAAGGGACCACAACTCCTCTTCCCAGTAAACTGCTCTACAATCCCCAACAAGTTATTGTGAAACCTGGAAACCAACTAGATAATAGTTAAATTCAGTAAGTTATTGAGAAGCCTGGACCCAACCAGATATCAGTTTAACTTCATCCTTTCAAGTAAGTTACTACGGAGCCTAAAATCCGACCAGATAACAGTTTAACTTCACTCTCCCAAGAAATTTTCTGTGAAGCCTGGAATACGACCAGATAACAGTTGATTTAATATTCCCCAAGTTAACTCCCCAGTAGAGCAACAAATACTCTTGAACTCTTTTCCCCAAACAGAGATCAACACTCTCCACAGAGCCTTCTCAAGCAAAGTCAGTATTCCCCAACGGAGTTTATCCTCAATCAACAAAATAGGAATCCCCAGTGGAAACATCCTAAAACAAGGCCCGAAGAGGAGCATACTCTTCATCCACAGCAGTGGTCTGGGATTTCATTTCCCAAGGCTCCCTAGCATTTGTCAAGGATTTATTTTCCCATACAAAGACACAGTTCAATAACATCTCACATTTACATACATGATAAATGCATACGGCATAATCTCATTTATTTTGAGGACACCATACATTTTATGCATCACGACATTGCATACAGCTAACGTTTTACCTTTTTAGGAAAAGGTCAATCAACAGATGGCTATCATCAACAATTTTCAACAGGTCCAAGTTTAGTTTCTGAAGCAAGACCGAGCAACTACCTATGTGACCAAATGCAGCTTTACACGGGCTCATCATGAAACATTATTACATGGATTCCTACTCATCATGAAACCAACCTTTTCAAGTTCCAGATTAATACATGTAACAAGCCAGGAAACTATCTGTGGACGACTGATTGTAGATTAATACCTATAACAAGCCAGGAAAACTATCTACATGAAGAGATTGAAGATTAGTACCTGTAACAAGCCAGGAAAACTATCTTTCTTTCTCAGGTCAGAGATTAATACCTGGAACCAGACAGGATAACTATCTCAACGACCAACCTTTTCAACTTCCAGATTAATACCTGTAACAAACCAGGAAAACTATCTATGGACGAGTGATTGTAGATTAATACCTGTAACAAGCCAGGAAAACTATCTACATAAAGAGATTGAAGATTAATACTTGTAACAAGCCAGGAAAACTATCTTTCTTTCTCAAGTCAGATATTAATACCTGAAACCATACATGAAAACTATCTTAACGACCAACCTTTTCAAGTTCCAGATTAATACCTATAACAAGTCAGGAAAACTATCCGTGGACGACTGATTGTAGATTAATACCTTTAACAAGCTAGGAAAACTATCTACATGAAGAGATTGAAGGTTAATACCTGTAACAAGCCAGGAAAACTATGTTCCTTTCTCAGGTCATAGATTAATACCTGAAACCAGACAGGACAACTATCTCAATGACCAACCTTTTCAAATTCCAGATTAATACCTGAAACCAAACAGAATAATTATTTGCACGACTAGCTGAAGCAATCTTACACAAGCTCCTTCTCATACACTCTTCTAGAAACAACTCAGATGTGATCCAGATATGGTTGACATTCTGACACTTACTCTAGATTTCTTCTAGAAACAGTTCAGATACGACCCAGAGACGAATATTATTCTAATACTTACTCCAGATTTCTTCTAGAAACAATTCAGATACGATCTAGAGATGAATATTATTCTGAAACTTATTCCAGATTTTTCTCCTAAATACAGTCCAGATACGATCCTGATACGTATGCTATTCTGCCACTCATTCAACATACCTTTCAAATACTGTCTAGATATGATCCAGATACAGATGTCATTCTGACGCTCATTTAATACATTTTTCAGATAGGAGTCAGATACAATCCATTTATGGATATTATTCTGATACTCATCCCACTATATCTTCTATTTCAGTTTAAATCTCTCAATGGTTTATCTTGATTTCCTTTCCCGTAGATATTTTCTCTGGTTTAGATAAATCACTCCAAAGATTTATTCTGATTCTTCTCCAGTTAAAGTCAAGATTTAGAATTAGTCTAATTTCTGTCAATAATCACCTTTGGATGGCATCTATAAGAACATATCTGACAACTCTCCATCATCCCTCCAAATGGCATCTTCAAGTCCATTCCCTACTCAGTCAACTAACACATCATCGAGTGCAAATTTCTGGGCACTCTAGTGTTCAATCATCTTCCACCTTCAAGTCACGAATGACAGGCGTGCCAATCTAACTCTTCAAGTTTAAGATGATTGAATAGGGGCAACTGTTGTACCCCAAAATTATCCCTCTCATTTCTCAATAAATCTCTCATAAGATCTCCATTGATTCAAGACTACACAAGGTTTGATCAGCTCAAGACACCTCCTCCAACACTGACAACTCAAAATTAGGGTTTGAGTTTGCACAAAGATAATTGAACTTCTAATGCCTTATATGACTTTCATGGATCATTTTGGATCCCCAAGATTGCTCATGTCAAGTTTCAAGCTTTGGATCACATTTTTGCTCAGTCAGTTGTTCAGTTGACCTAAAATCAATTGTATTAGGGAAAAGTCAATTGTGGTCAATTTGCAGTCAAACTTCATAATTTTTGATCCATATCAACATTATGAACTCATATATGTCAATTGATCAAGTTTGGATCATAATTCCTCAAAGAAATTTGATCAAAACACCAAAAGGCAAAATGGTCAAAATTAGGGTTTGATTGAGAAGGCTCAGCTCTTGACTTTTGACCAAGAAAATGACTTATTGGTTTAAGACATGATCTCAAGGATCCAAATGCACCATCTTGACCTAATTGCGTAGTTCAAATCACCTCTCAAGATCATTGGATTGACAGATTAATTTCAGTCAATTGATGAAAAGTCAACTGTACACTGAAAGTCAAACTTTGACTTTTTGATCAAAATCAAGTTTCAAAAAACATATTTCATCAAGAAATGTCAAAATATGAAATTTTTTCATCAAGAAATTAAAAAGTCAAAGTTATCTTTGAAAAGTTAAAATTCTAGGACTTAGAAATTTTTCTAAGTGTTAGAAAGTTAACATTTTTTCATAACTTTGTGCCAAATTTCCACCATGATGCAAGATGATTCAAGGGAAACTTCCAAAATGAAAGTTGTAGATCTCAATGAGATCTAAAACATTGTAGGGCAAAACTTTTTCTAGAAATTCTTGGATTTCAAGTTATGAATTTATGAAGACATGTCCATGAAACTAAAAGACTAGTGAAATTTTGCCCTAGTTAGGCAGATTTTTGGTACTAACTTCATAGCAACTTTTCACATGGTTCCAAGTTGATTATTCAAAATTGTACAACATAAATGTTGTAGAAGATGTTACAAGATTTCCAAAATGTCCAAGAAATAACCAAGACCATACTTGATCTAAGAGAATCGAAGGCAAGAAGTTAAGGTTTCAAACTTGTTTTGCAAGACATATTTTGTGATGAACATGAACCAAATCCATAGCCATGCTGCATAATCCTAACTTTGTAGGCCTCAAACTTGTTTATCACTCCATAATTAATGGTTTACATAACTGATTATTCCCTTATCCAAGTGTTTCAAGCTTTGTCCAAACCAATTTGCCATTTTGGGGAGAAAGTAACATATTAATTCTTGTAAGGCAAGATTTGTGCCCAAAGTCAGCTTCTTGAGCTCCTAACTTGTTTTATTTGAGTACACTCCATCCAAAAAGTCATAGGAATTGTGTTTAAAGTGGTTAATAACTCTATGAACCAAGTACAAGGCCTGGAAACTTGTTTTGTCAAAAAATCACATGTTGAGCTTAAACATGTAAATTTGAATTCTGCTCAACTAGAGCACTCCAAACCTTTTAATTATAAATAGAGACATTATTTATGAGCTAGGACACGAATGCTAAGGCCATGAAACTCCCTCAAACACTCACAAATCAGAAATTTCTCAAAAAACACCATTGATACACAGTTCTGCCCTTGAACTTGTATCTTTCATTTCCCTCGTGTGTTTTCCCTCAAAATCATTTGCAAAGCTTCTATACCTCAAATATAGTCCATCCTTGTCCTTGTTTTGGAACCGTAACATCTCCATCACCATCCTCCATAACCAAAATCACAGGTATGCAACTTGACTTCTCCAGACCATTCCAGCCATCCATAGCTCAAGCTAAGCATTGCATTAGCTTACTAGAGGTCCAAGGAAACTATTCTGATCATCACAACTCTTTGAAAGCAGCTCAAACTCATTTCATGATTTCCAGTTCTTGAGGTATTTTTCTGAACTTTCATCTCTTCATTTAGGCATTGTTAGGCTTTCATTTTCAAAGACAAAATGTAGATACCATTGCCCTAAAGCTGTACATATCCATAGTTTTCATTTATATTGCCTGAGCTTAGAGACTTTTAAGTTTGAATCTCTGAAAAAAGTTAGGTCAGGATTTGGTACTTTTAGAAATACATGCTCATCTTTTATTGTTAGTCCAAATTGTTTACATTTCTGAAATCCTGGTAAAATTTCTAACAAGTTTGATGTTGGAAGTTTTGAGAATGGATGAGAAATGAATGAGATATAGGGACCCTGGCTCGAGGTTGACGATGAAGTTCATTTCTAGGAATGTATTTTTAATATATATTTATGGTTTTGTTTAAGTTAACGTATGTATAGCCACCCCAGTGGTAAGGCAGTGCGCGTATTATGTGAAGGGTGTGGGTTCAAGCCCCAGCGCTGCCTTTTTTCATGTTTTTCAATATTTTCTTCTTTTTTGCAAGCAAGCCAGTGTGCCTTGTGCCTCATCAACTGGGCTTTGTCATTTTTGCCTTTAACCCCCCTGTTTCACTAACACTACCTCTAGCCCATTTATTTTTTTATCCTTTCTTACTTACAAAAAACAATAATGGGCCAGACTGAAAACTGTTTTTACTTTTAAACCATCCAAGTCATTTTCACACCCCCTGAATTTTATTTTTATATTTTATTTTATTTTATTTTTAGTTATTATTATTATTATTATTACTACTATTTTTATTAATAACAATCCAAAAAATACTTTATTTATTTATTTATAATATACTTATAGTTTTCTTTTATTTCCTTTTCTAAACTAAAAAAGACAAAAATACTTTTTCTTAAACAAATTTAAATCTTTGCTTAAATAAATTAATAATTAGATTTAGGTTTAGTTATTTTCTTTTTAATTAAAATTAACTTAGAATTTAGGGTTTCTTTTAATTAATTAATTTCCATACTATTTTGATTAAACTTAAAACCTTTTCTAAAAAAACCTAAAAGTGCTTTCTTGATTAATGTTATTTCTTTTAAACTTGGGTTTAATTTTACTTATTTTAATTAATTATTTTCTTTTAGATAATTAGGTTAAAACCATTTTCCTTAACAAAACCAAACAAAAATCCATTTCTTTTCCATTTATATCCTTGTACATTATATTCCTTTCAATTCTTGTACATTATTCAAGTTTCAATATGGTTGTAATAGATAATTAGGTTTAATTTCTTGCAATCCCCATTTGTAAATTTGTATACCCCATCCCCAAATAATGTAATAGCGTAGTAAGTTTACTTTCCGTAATTTATCGCTATCATATCAATGCTAGTAAATTAGGGTTTTTATGGAAATATAAAAATCAATGCTTAGAGAACCCTAATTCAAGATAAACCAAGTATGAAAAAATACACACTATTCACACATGCACCCTTAGGGTAATTCCACTTGTTGCCTTATAAAAATGGTCATGTTACGCATGTGGGATGTCTTAGTAAACACAATAAAAAATACAACATCATGGTCCCTCGATGACGCTACGAATGTTGCCTTACAAATGATCTTAGTCCCTTAAGAGGAATGCTAAGATATCTCACAACATCGTTATCATGACTATATGATGACTCACGCCCGTCCCTTTACATCCAAAGATAAGGCTTCTTACCAATCAATGGTAAGATAGCAATATCAAAGGAAAGGAGAGAAATGAACATAAGACTTTTGAGTAGGTAGAAACGTTCTTAGTTTCTTGCTCACTTTCAAAACAAACACACACCAAACACTTTCAAAACATGAAATATTTTCAAAAGTCCAACACTTTGTATACGTTCTTACAAAATGAGAACTATTATAAAGTTTGCCTAAACGAAGGCGCCTTTTCAAAAGTACTTTCAAAAACCACCACAAAAGCATATTTTCAAACAAAGCAAGTGATCTAGAAAGCAACTAAGAGCCCATAGATAACTATGGATGAAAAGGATGCTAACACCTTCCCTTTTCATAATCTACCCCCCTAACTCAAGAAAATAATCTCAAAGGTCTTTCCTGTTCTTTTCAGCCTTTCCTTATTAGATAAAAGAAAAGTCGGTGGTGACTCTTGCTAACCGCAACAATTGCGATCAAACGCAAAACATCCCAAGTCAGTTCTCCCATTGTATCACAGCTAGCAACTAAGAGCCCGTAGATAACTACAAATGAAAAGGGTTCTAACACCTTCCATTTTAATAACCTACCCCCTTACTCAGAAAATAATCTCTAAAGGTCTTTCCTGTTCTTTTCACCCTTTCCTTTGTTGGATAAAAGAAAATTCGATGGTGACTCTTGCTAACCGCAACATTTGTGATAAAACACTAAAATCAGTAAAGTCAGTTCTCCCACTGTATTACAGTATGCAATGTCATGATGTATGAAATGCATTGCATAATGATATTCTCAAAATAAATGAGATTGTGTTATATGCGTTTTGTATGCATATGCTATGTTGTTCGTAAATGATGTATGAATATGACATGTTATTGATGTTCATTTATAAATTCGAGCAACATCTTTGTCTAGGGAAAATAAATCCCTGACTGTCGCTGGGGATGAAGGGTATGTCTAATCTTCAATCTTCTGGGGACCCCTACTTTGAGGAAACTCGCTGGGGAATATTGATTTTTGATTTATTGGAGAATGTTAATTCCTGCTTGGGGAGAAGAGTTTGAGAACATTGGTTGTTCATTGCTCTACTGGGGAGTTTATACCCTAACTGGGAATGTAAGACATGGATAACCTTTCGGATTGTCTGGGGAAGAAAAAGTTGACTGACATCTGGTCTGGTTCCAAGTTCCGTAGCAACTCTCTAGGGATAGTGACAACCTCACTAGGGAGAGGAATATTTTTCAGTGAGTCGTGGCCATCTGAGAAAAAGGTTCAATCTGGGGAGAGATAACCTTTTTGGGAAATAAAACCTGTTGGTGGAGAAGTACTCTGTTAAGAAAACACCCTTGTTGAGGAAATGAACTCTGTTGGAGAGTAGAGACCTGCAGAGGTTTTGCAATCTCAGAGGAACAAACTCATCTCGGGAAGAGAACTTCCATGAACTATACTGGTTGGAATTTCATAGGTTGGTGATATCACCGGGAAGAAAATCATACTCCTTTATCTGCCAGAACGATCTGTCGTGGAAATTGCGGGGAATGTATGAACTTGTGAATATTACTCTATAGGGCTAATCTCATGGAAGTTGTGGGGATTCGTGGGCGACTTAGACGTTGTCCCAACTCCCAAATTCTTGAGTAAATGCTGATCAAGGTGATAAGTCTTCTACTGATAGACAGGTGACGAGATGACGGGACATAGTCGTACTCTTTAATCCCTAAGTTTTTCCTGGACTGTCCTTTCAGATTTTCAGTCCACCGGGATACGCTTTTTTTCCTAATCCTCCTTTTAAGGTTTTCGACTTGCCGGGTGTACAGTTTTATTTATATATCCCTAATTTTTCCAGAACTTTTTTGGTTCGTCGGGATGCCCTTATATTTGCCTAGGCCAATCAACCTAGCGGGTATTTTTTTTCATGTGTAGTATTTTCTGTCTATGTTCGCGTTTATAGGGTGCCAAGAATTTCCATTGTCCATAGTAGTAAGTGTTGCATCACTTCTAGAAAATGTTTGCTTGATCGTACGTGGCCCTATCTGGAACTCATGTTAAATGCCCCAAGTGATTCAAATGGAGGTATGCCCCTGGCTATTCAACACTTTTGAGAGATTCCTTGAATCTTGACTCGACTGTCCCCAAATCAGTTAGACACCATGTCATGGCCCTTGATTATGAAAGGCCTGTTACAAGAAATGTCTTTCCATCTGAGGTGATTCTATTCATTGAGAGGATTTCTGTTCATTAAATATCTATCGTGCAAATCTCTCTGCTATTGAACAATTAGTCATACGCAAACAATGGCGATTAAAAAATGCAAACTTATGTCAGTCTTGAAGTTTTGAAAATGCATTTTTAGTAAACAAACAAAATTTTGTAAGAATATGAATTCAACTCAGGATTTATAGTAAACCTTACAGGAGTCAGGATACCTTTTATAACAATATGCTTTCGAACTAACTCATGCTTCATTTAGGAATTTTAAAGGTTGTAACGTGGCCTGGTTCACAGTTTAAGAAACAAAGGATAAAGGCTCAAACTTTATTTTTACCCAACCCATTCTCCGTGACATTCTTCTAGCCCTATACTCGGTTAATTGTGCGTAATTGAGTCTGGAATGATATTTTGGCGATGGTTCGGATACTGGAAGTTTATTTGAGAAAGTAGTCATTTTTTGTGACATTTTTTCTATTGTCGAGGATTCATAGCAACCTCTTTTTTATTTATTTTTTTACTCCTACCCTTTTCCTGAACTATTTCTTTTGTGATTACAGTCAGCGGGATTCCCCTGTTTTTTATTAAGTCCCCTTCATAGGTTTTGACTTAACAGGCTTTTCTTTTGAGAGATAATGACTTCCTGCTTTACAGGGAACCATCACTGTCTTTTGATTTGGAAGGACATTTTTGATACTATGAAGTGGAAGCTTGCGACTGAATATGCTTTTGAATTAACTAAGAAACTACCCTGCCCCAAGTTATGATTAAAGGTTTCAATTTGTGTGAAAAAGAAAACTCCTACTTCTTAGGATCAAAGAGGTTGACTAGGGATTATCTTCCTTATAAATCCATTGTTTAGGATTTGAAACAACGCCTGTACATCATTAGCAAAGTCTGTTCAAAAGTATATTGTATGAGATTATGGTATTGTTTTTGTCATGCTCCCTCTAAAGGCTTATAATTTTTAATCAAGAGTTGAATATCACAAAAGGAAGTAAAATCATAGTATAGTGAAAACGAATGTATTAACTCAAGACAAACATATGCAATGTATTAACGGGAAGAACCAAAGTCTAACATAAAGATAAGTGTTTGAACAAACAAAGAAATTACAAACGAAAATTTGAATGAAAAAAAAAAGCTTCTCTTCCTGAATTTGTCACTTTAGATGGTGTGCCTTGCAGCCTCGATATTTAAGGCATAACAGAAGAACTCGATCTGACCATCTTGCTTGAACTCAAAATCTCCTTCATCAATCAGGTCTTGAATTTTATGTTTCAACTCCCAACAATTGTCAGTGTCATGCCCCGGAATGTTGGAGTGATCCACGCACCTTAGATTTGGATTAAGATGGGAAGAAGAAGTATTGAGCTTCTGAGGAGGATCCTTTAATGTAAATATCTTGTCCTTCAACATGTGTTGCAATGCTTGAGCCAAAGACATGTTGATTTTATTAAATTGTATTTTAGGTGTATTCTGCTTACGTTGATTACCCTGTTGTTGTTGGCGAGGTCTTTGTTGGACTTGCGATGTAGTAGAAATCTAGGAAGACCTACTTTTAACCAAGCCAACTTCCTGTCTCATTGGAAGTTGATTAATGATTTGATCCCCCATTCTAGCCGTTCGTCCTGATGAATTTTACTGACAAGAATTCTCAACACTTCTTGCCCCCGGGCTAAATTTTGGATAAGAGCCTTCTGACCCATCATCTAGATTCTCATTGTTGCCATCTCAGCTTGCAATTGTTCCAAATGGTCATCCCTGTTGTCTTCAGGATTCTTCTTGGTCGTGCTCTCAGTGAGGGTTTCATTCGATTCCTCTTCCCCCTTGGATAGGTTCAAAAACATTTCTTGGAACTGAGCCTCTTATGTTTAGAGGTCTCTGACGGTTTGTTCGAGAGCCATTTTTCTTACTGAAATAAACAACGAGAAAATGAGAAACCTATCTTGAGAATATCTGTTATGTAATGACATATATGATATGTGGATGCAATGTTTTCAAGGATCTCTCAAGATAAATACAAGAAAATGTTAGAAGTTGAATTTTGACTGCAACTTCGATTTGAAAAGCTTCATATTATTGAGCGTCCTTCTACGAGAATCAAGCTCACCATGTCGAGTGGGTCCTAGCTACTGACTCAAGACATCACGCTCTGAAGACATTGGCTAGAGGAAAATAAATCCCCTTGCCCCTTGCTAGACGCCTGGTTCATCATAACCTGCATTGCAGTCCCTTGAGATCCTTGAAATGGTTAAGAAAATGATATGTCATGATGTCAAGATGTTATGATGTTATGTTTGAAAAATTTAATCATACACAAACAAAACAAACAAGGCCTTAGGTTAAAGCTTGCAAGGAGTTATAGGTAAGTACCCTCTTGAAGTTTTAGTTGGTTCAACCTATCCTAAAAGAAGTAGCCGAGTTCTAAGGAATCTCAATATCATTGATCTTTCTTTATCGGGCATTGTTTCAGCTCAATCGATCTTTTCTCGCGGCCGAAATATCCCAAAAGTTCGATCTCAATGAGTGTAGTATCGAGTATCAACCAACCTTCAGTTTGCACCAAAGCCGACTATCTCACTACTTTCTAATGGCCAAGTTGTTTCAACTAAGGTTCTACAGTCAATTAGTGCTTCACGACACCACTCGGCAGCCCCGTATTCTCCTTGATTCAACTCAAGGGACACTGGTACCCACAAATGTGTCACACTAACATAGCTATCGCTTTAACCATATCGGTCTATGTTGTACAATTTCCACGATCTATTTCTACTTACCTAAAATTCTCCAGATCCGGGTATAGGATATTTACAAGAATACCCAAACAACCCTTTAAGAATAAATCAAGCAAGTCAAACAAGAAAAACATTTAAAATATGAATTATCTCTAAGGTAAAACCACTTTTAGATCTCCCCAGCAGGGTCTCCAGTTTTGCAATACGGTGGGAGAATTGACTTTACTGGTTTTGCATTTTATCGCAAATGTTGCGGTTAGCAAGAGTCACCATCGACTTTTCTTTTATACAACAAAGGAAAGGGTGAAAAGAATAGGAAAGACCTTTTTTAAATATTTTGAGTTCGGGGGGTAGATTATGAAAAGGGAAGGTGTTAGCACCCTTTTAATCTATAGTTATCTACGTGCTCTTAGTTGCTAGCTCACTTTGAAAATTATTTTTGGTGTAAGTGCATTTGAAAATATTTTTGAAAAGACGCCCTAGTATGGCGAACTTTGTAATGATTCTCATATCATTGAGAACACATACAAAGTGTTTTTTGTCTTTGAAAATATTTTTAGAAAATAGAGTGTACGTGTGAGAAATTGTTTTGTTTGGTGAGCAAACAACTACAAGCTGTTTACCTACTCGAATGATCTTTGTTCTTTTCTTCTTTTCCTTTAGACAGTGCTATCATACTATTTGGTTAGTAGGTAGCCCTATCATTGGATGTTTGAGAGACATGCGAGGGTCATCGTACAGTCACGAAAGTAACTCGTAAGACGCTTTAACAATCACCCTAAGGTATTAAGATCATTTAACGAGGCAACGTCGAAGGGTCATCGAGGGACTATGATCTTTTAACCAAAGGGTCTTTGCTAAAACTTCTCACATTCGAGAGACATGACTGTTTATTTTCTGAAGGAAACAAGTGGAGGTACCTTAGAGGTGTGCGTGTGTGAAGTGTGTTATGTTTCAGTTATTTATCTTTGATGTTTAGGTTTTCTATCGTTTTGCTTTTAAGTCTTGCCATTCACGCCTAATTAGTCTAACATTAAATATATACATAAGGGCAGAAAATAAAAGTTCAGGAATTAAACAACGATATTACATCCCTTTGGGGATGGGGGAATACAAACCATAAAATGGGGATAAAAATGTAAAATGGTCCTACTTAGCTATTATAAACTTTGGACAGTTACAATATTGGAAAAAAATGCGAAAAAGTAAATAAACGCATGGAGATTAAAGAGGGAAAGATATCTAAAAAAAATCTAACTATAAAAAATATTTTTGGTGTTTTTATTTAGAAAAACTAATCGAATGATAATTAAAGCCTAATTATAATTATATTTTAAATTAATGAAATAAAGTCAAGGTGATTAAATTAATTAATTTTTATTGTGAAAATAAAGTTAATTAATTAAAATCTATATCTAATCTTTTTTTATTAAAAAAAGTTATTAAAAGAAAAGAATTAAATTAAAGCAAAATAATAAAAAAAGAAAGATCTATGGGTTGCGTTGTGAAAAGGAAATGGGGGGTGCAAGGGAAAGCAAAATATTTTTAGGCCCAAGCGCTAGCCCAACTGTTGCATGATCCAGTGGTAACACTCTCTGGAGGCACGCCATGATCCAGACTGTTATTTATGTATCCAAACTTACATGTAAAATGTTAGAAAAATTCAGGAAATACATATGAATGGAATAAGCATGCTTACAAGGATTTAAACCATGAAAATCTTGAGAAAATGAAACCTACCAATCTTACCAATCGGGGTTGAGGTGGGGGTGGTTTATGGGGTTGATTTACGAAGGGTAATGGTTGGTTCTGACTCCTGGCAACCTTAGGAGGACAATGGAAGGCTTAGATTGATTTGAAAATTGCTGGAGATGCGAGATACAATTTTCACAACTTTTTGAATTTGGAGAAGTTTTGAAGAGATTTTGTGCCAATCATTCTCGTGGTATTTTGAGTTGTTATGCTTGCCTTTATATAGAAGGATGAAGTGAGCTGACAAATATGGCAAGAATCAAAGCCATGATGCCATGATAAAACAAGAATCAAACAACTTTAAAACTTGCCAAACATGAGATTTTTCTTGCCATTTTGGTCTTGCACGAGTTTGGCAAGGTTGTAATGAGTTGTCATGAGTTTTCTTGGGCCTTTGGATGGTTGAAACAAAAATCCCAAGCCTTTATACCATTGTTTCATATTTTATTTGATTTTATTTGCATTTAAATGAATAAAAATTCACATAAAAGAAATAAAAATAATAAAAAAATATGTGAATGAATTTAGAGGTCCTCTAACACCTTATGAACATGTTTGAACATCAAAAGTTAGGCCCACTAGTTCAAAACTTCATGTTTTCTCACTTTGCATTTCATGAATTTCCTCAAAATTCCCCAACTTTTGCAACTCATAACTTGCATAATTTTCATCTTTTGAAGGTGATCTTTGACTTTTTGGAAAGCTCAAGGTGTCCTATACAATCCCAATGTATATCATTTTTTCCTCTGAAGAATTTATCTTGATGAAAGTTGCCTTGACAAAGTGTCTTTTGTTGACTTTTGAAAATGACCTATAATGTTTTAGCTCATATCTTTCAAATGAAGCACTTTTTGGACTTGAGCATAAAAACATTGTTGTAGAAAATTGAATTTTCTTCAAAATGAGATTTGGTTTGGGAAAAGTTGATGAAGTATGTGAAATGTATGCCTGGTCAAAGTTCACTTGACTTTTCCTAAGGAAACCCTAATTTGACAATTCTTGACTTTTGATGATTTGAGAGCTTTCCTTGGGGAATCATGATCAACTCTTGATCAAATGATGAATATCACCTCAAAATGTTAATGTTGACCAAAATTCTTAAAGTTTGACTCTATGTTTACCATAGTTGACTTTTTGCCCAATACAGTTGATTTTCAATCATCTGAGTCATTGACTGAGCAAAATTTCTATGTAGGGCTTGAAACTTGACATGGACCTTGTTAGGACCTATGAAGAATTATGGAAGTCACTTGATACCCTTTCAATCCATATTTCCTTAAGAAACTTAAAACCCTAGTTATAGACCTTTAGCTTAGGAGGAGCATTGACTGGTCAACCCTTGTGTATCTTGAGTGTTTGAGAAGCTTGGAAATAATGTCTTGAGAAAGATGAGAGGGAAAATTTTAGGGTACAACAATTTGCACTGAAGATGTCTCTTATGTGAAAAGTTGATCTTAACAGTTTTTTGTTACTTTATCAAAGTTCGTGTTCAGTTTTGTTTAACCAAGCAGTTGTTAATACTCAGGGAAGGTAATAATTTCCTTATCTCTCATAACTTTCTTAGATCTCCAACTAAGATGATTATTATTTTGACACTAACAATTCCAAACACTTAACTGCAGTAAAAGTGTTTCTGGTGGTTTGTTTAAGTCTTATTCCATCAGTGTTTATTATGTTGTTGATACAAAAAGGGATGATTAAGGGAATTTGGTAACTAAAGAATTCAGGATGGATTCTCTAAGTTTTGGTAATTGGTTTTCTTCTTACTAAAGGACGGATGACTATTGTGATAAACATAAGTCAGTTGTGTGATCAAGGTCTGAAGGTATATGTCATCAAGGAAGAATGTTCTATCTCTAATGAGATGTATAAAGTTCCTCTTAGAATTTAAGAACAATTTCTATTTATGGATTTCACAAGTATTTAATTATTTATCCATTTACTTGGTGTTCAAGAAAGAAGAATACAAGATGTCACACTAGAATATGCAACATCAGATAGTTGCAAAAGCTCTAGAACCTATTATATGGATCTGTTTGGTTCAATTCAAGGTGAGTATCCTGGTGGATAGAAAGATATATATGATTTTCTTTTGTGCCCTATAACAAAGTAAATCTATTATTTGTGAAGTCTTTAAAGTTTCTTATCTACTCCTTGAATGAGAACAAGGTATGTTTCTGAGTTACTCTATTAGGATAAGTACTTTTAGTGATGTTAACTTCGAGATCAAAATCAGTGATGTGTTCATTGAGAAAGGTACCGATGTTCAACCAGATGTTGGAACATCATCACAACAGTTTGTTACTCCAATGTTTGTGGAAGATTCTAAAGGGCTAGGAGGCACTGAATAAGGAAGCTCTCAATAAAGATTTTTAAGAGGGAGTTTATTTTTTGGAGTTTGTTTTGGTTTGTGATCATCAGTTGTTTCGAAGATGAAATATTGAATGATTGTGAGTCTTCGAGTAAAGAGCTATTAGCCAAGTCTGAAGAAGATTGTATTATTGGAGGATATTATGGTCACTTGGATTAGAATTAATTGAATCCTGGTATATCTTTAATATTAGGTACATTGATGAAGGAAGATGTATTTTCAAATGGGTTAATTACTAAAAAGTGCAATGTCAAACTGAATGTCATGACATTGTAGTGTGACTTGCTACTGCAATCAAGGTACAAGGATTTTATTCTCCTTGTATAACAAAGTCATTGGTTAAATCCTCATTGTGTTTGGGGTCTTGCTACAGGCTTATATTAACACTCCTAAACTTTATATGGTTAAGAAGATCTCGTAGCATTTTCATCATAACTTGAGACGCAAGTTAAATTGAGAATATGAGGGGTAATTTTATAATTGAAATGCTAAAGAATTATTAGAGTAACTGTTTGGTTGGTCTGTCAACTATATTATATTTCCTAAGTGGAGCATGCAATATCAGAAGAATAATTTTCGATTGCATGGTAAATGTCATTTCAAATGTTGTAACATTTTTTAGCAGTCAAAGCTTGAAAAGAGAGAAAGCTGAACAAGAACGTGTCTCTCTCTCCTTTGGAGAGTGGTTCACTATCTCTAAGGGTGATCTTATCTTCTTCCAAAAATGCTTTCATTGACTGATTATCGTTACAAGCAAGGTTTTGCAACAACCTAAGTAACTCTCCTTGTATTTAAAGATCTTACAACCTCACTATCCTCACAAGATGCGTTTCAACATTATTGATGCAACGAAAGTTCTACTGCTGGAAACCAAGAAGGAAGTGGATTATGGTTCAAAGAAAGTAGTGTTCAACACTGTAACAAATGTTGTAACATCTATGACAGGGAAAACACCTATAATCAAGTTGAAGTCCCTCAAGAAGAACCATGTGCATATACATGATTCAGACTCAGATATTGATGAAGATTAGATCAATTTCATTAAATCAGAAGATTGTGTTGGATAGCTAGTGTCTAGGGGTGGGCATAGGCCAGGACGGCCTACAGAGGCATATGGCATATCCTATTTGAGGCCAGGCCAGGCTTATTTACTAAAAAAAGCCAGGCTTATGCTTTTTAACTTTAAACTTCAACTTTATTAATGCAGCAGAAGAATTTCATAATTATTTCTAAAATCTTCAACTCATCATAAAATCAACAAATTAATCAATTAAAAAGAGAGTCTACAACACTCCCAAAATTTCCTCAAAGAAAATATCAAATAAATTAAAACAATAAAGCATTCATTCCCCCCGGTGTTACATATTAGAGCAATTACACCCACTCAATTTAAGAAGAGCAATCTCTTTTGGACTCCACAATTTCACACTACTCCTAGTTATCTGCACGTTACCCACGTGGAGGAATCATTAAAACAGAAGGGGTGAGATATCATAACAATATAATAGGTTATATAATTATAAGTAAACAACATGTATATCAAGCAAAATTTCAAGTTCAACAATTATTAGTTACACAACTCCCACAAGTCCACAATTCAACAATTCCACAAAATGCAATGCAACTGACTCTAATGCAAATTCATGTGGTACCATCAGGGAATAAGCCCTCTCCAATAAATTTCCATATAGGCTAGGGCATAAGCCCTCAACAATTGCCAATACATGCCAGAGCATAAGCCCTTAACAAGTTGCCAATACAGACCAGAGCATAAGCCATCAACGATGCATGAATGGGACATGTTAAAACAAAATAATGCAACCACAAGCATCATTGTTAACACAACGCCAATTTCAGGCCAACATCATCTTTGTAGTACTGCAATATCACATGTAGGTCTTTATCACAACATGGATAGAACACTGATACAATTTATCACCATGTTTAGCGTTATAACCCATCCAACATACACATTCATCACAATTATTCTGATAAAAATTTAGGCCACTATTATAAAATTAATTTCATATTATAGAAAATAGTTTTAGCTTTCCAACCGTCCAAATGGTGCATCAAACGGACACCCGAGGAAAAAGTTATGAATTTTTCAAGTTTTTCAAAAAAAATTCTATCCAACACAGTGGTAACAGGTTACTCCCATACAGTAACCGGTTACTATACGAGATAGTAGCGAATCACACTAAAACATTCAGCGGTAACCGGTTACTCAATCCTAATAACTAGTTACTGCATACAAAACAGTCCCAATATTTTCCAAAATTGCAACGGGTAGCCAGTTACTCAATTCCAGTAACCGGTTACCACTGAACTAGAGCCCAAAAATCGGTAATTTTTCTCTGCTACGGGATTTCACTTCTTCCACCCAAAAGTTATAAGAATAAGATTTGGTTAAGCAATATTATCTCTGAGTTTTGATGATAACAAATGAGTATGTTTGTATGAACAATTTTGATACTCTAATGTTTGTTATTGTTGAGTACTTAACAAACAGGTACTGCTTCTGATGGATGGCGTGGCCAAGACATTATAAGAGAATTAGTACCGCTTATGTGCTACACAAGTTCTGTTGAACAGTAGCAAGACACTCCATAAGGCTCTGAAGTGCAGGATCTGATGTTTTTCTATAGAAACCAGTCAGAAGATCTGAAGACAAAAGTTGTTACTTAAGTCCAGATGCTGAAGACTCACGTTTCTCAAGACAACGAGTTCTAAAGAAATAGTCAGAAGATCTGAAGACAAAAGTTGCTACTTAAGTCCAGATGCTAAAGACTCATGTTTATGAAGACACATATTCTAAAGAAATCAGTCAGTAGATCTGAAGACTCAAAGCTCAACTTAAATTCCAGATGCTAAAGTGTGATATGATGGAAAAACCGACTGTTATATACTGGTTTGCGTTTTTTGTTTGCAAATGTCGCGGTAAGAAAGAGTCGCCACCTACTTTTATTTTATCCAACAAAGGAAAGGGTGAAAAGAACAGAAAAAGACATTTTTCAAGATTTTTTGAGTAAGGGGGTAGATTATGGAAAGGGAAGGTGTTATCACCCTTTCCATCTGTGGTTTTCCATGGGCTCTTAGGTACTTGCTCATTTTTGAAAACTGTTTGTGTTTGTGTGTTTTGAAAGTTTTTGTTTGCTTTATGGTAACTCTTGTATCAGTCCTTAAGAGTGTGATAAAGAGTTTTTTGAAAGTAGTTTTTATAAGTGTGAAAAAGTTGTTCTTGAGCAAGTACCTAATAGTTATCTACCTACTCAAAAAAAGGATGTTCTTTTCCTCCTTTCCTTTAGATAACGATATCCTACTATTAGTGAGTAGGTATCCCTATCGTCGGATATTGAGGTACTATCGAAAGGGACGCTATGGTCATCGAAGGTAACATGTATGGATATCTTAGCGTTCGAAGGGCCTGTCATCATATAGACAACATTGAGGGACAAGATCATTTACCGAAAGGCAACTTGAGGGACGTTAAGGGACTATGATCTTTTATGATGACTTTTAGATTGAGGGTCTTTGCTAAGATATCCCTACGTTCGAGGGACATGACCATTTCCAAAGGCAACCAAGTGAGGAGTACCCTAACGGTGCACATGTGCGAGTGTGTTGAGATTCAGCTATTTTTTGTCTTTTTGTTAGGTTAGCTAACATTTATTTTCAATCTTTCCATGCAATCCTAGTTACTAACAATAATATTGTACATGAAATGTAAAGTATGGAAGATAAAAGTAGAAACATAAACCCTAAACTATTACAACTCTTTGGGATAGTTACAATTATATATGACTAAAATATAAAGTGCGGAAATTTAAATCCTAAATTATTACAATCGTAAGCAGTTACAATATAATATAAAATGTGCGCGCGAGATAAAGAAGCGTCTAGAAATCTAATAAAATATTCTAAGTAAACAAGAACTTATTTGTTTGATTTTTGTTTTAACTAAGAAAAATAATTAAATTAAATATCCTAAAGTCTATTTATAAAATAAAAATTAATTGAGAAAAATAGTCTAAGCTTTTTTTTGTTTTTTATTATGAAAAGAAAATAATTAGATCTAATTAAATCCTAAGTTCTACTTCATTTTAATTTAAAGAAAATAGTTAAAATATTTATCTAAATTATTTACAAAATTAGTTTAATTAAAGAAACTCTAACGTAATATTTTTGGTGACTTTTTCTGATTTTTATGATTAATTAAATAAATGAAATCAAAAATAAAAAAAAAAAAACAAATGGGCCTGGGGTTAAGTAATAAACAAGGGGTGTTGTTCTGGAAAAAACGTTGGGCCCAATAGATAGCCCAGGTTGGCTTTGGATCCTGTGTGGCAGCTTCTGAGTGCCTATGATGGTCCACACATTTGGGATCCTTGGATTTTGCCTCATCTTTATCGACTGGCTGGAGCTGGGGGCGTATGGTAAGTGCTTGAGAGGCAGAGTACTAGATCTGCAGTCAACAAACGTTAAATAAACAAAATTTTGGACCTGGGATTCGAACCCAGGTCCCGTCACTCACAAATGTGTTGCTTCACCATTTGGGTTACATGATCATTCATTTATATAAATCAAACAATAATATTATAACGGAAAATCAACGCAATATTTGAAAATTCAAAAATAACGCGTGTTGTCAAACTATCCAATGGGAAGTTGCCAAGCGTTTGACTGGAGGGACGCCAGAGTCAAACTCTGGTCGTCTTCTCCGATATAAAAAACCTGTGAAAATCACCAAACAAGGGTTTAAACAAAAAAAAAGATTATGTCCTATACAAAAATCCCTCCCGAGTTTGAATTTGGGGTTTGTTTGTCCTGAAAGCCCATGGATTTTGAGATATAGAAGAAACTCAGACGGGCCCTATAAATGGCACGACCCTAATTTGACTCCCTTTCTCACATCTTTCACGATGGACATGCTCTATGGACCATCCTAGACACGAAGAAGCCATGGAAAACTGTTAAATCATCATGAAATTATCAATACAAAAATTAAAAAAATTACCAAAGGTGAGTGTGCTTCGGTTTGGTGCTTCTAGGCGTGGATTGAATTGGATAATGATTGGGATGATCTCCTAGTAACGTTAGGAGTTGAATGGTGTGGTTTTCTTGGCACGAGGAAGGCTGAAAGTGAGTGTTTGAAATTTCACGATTTGGATAAACTTTTTGCAAATATGGTAGAGCTTATGGTACAGCGTGCAGGCCCCTGTTTGGCTCACCAAAGGAGTGTACTTATAGCATAGAAGAAAGGGACAAAATCATGAAGAAAGAATCAATCCCATAAAACCATGGTTTAAAGCCATTATCACCATTTTAAAAAACTACCAAATTTGATATTTCATGCAATTTTTCCATGTTCAATGCATCTAGTCAGGTTGGCACGAATCCTTGGGCCTCCAAGCAAGCCAAAAACACTAGCCCACACGCCTATACCCATTTCCAAATATTTTATACCATTTATTTTATATTTACTTGAAATAAGTTAAAATAAATGTGTAAAAATTAGGTAGAAAATACAAGGCCATGCAAAAATAATATTAGAGGTCCTCTATGACCTTAGGAAGATATTTGAACCTTAAAAAGTTAGGTCATTGACCCAAAAATTCAAATTTGCTCAATGCACCATTCTTGAAATTTCCAAAATTTTCCCAACTCGGGCAAGCCATAACTTGCTCAATTTTTATCTCATGATGATGATCTTGTATGTTTTGGAAATCCCAAGATGTCTACTTCAATCCCTCTTTTGATCAAGTTTTCATTTGAAGATGTTATCTTGATGTAAAAGGTCTTGGCAAAAAGTGGCTTTTGTTGACTTTCTGAAAATGACCTATAATGTCTAAGCTCATATCATTCAAATGGTGCATTTCTTGATATTGGGGGATGAAAATAAGTTGTAGGGAATTGGATAATATTCAAAATGGTTTTGGTAGGAAAATTTCTGATAATGTATGAGAAAGTTATGCTTGGTCAAAGTTTGGTTGACTTTTCCTATAGAAACTCTAATTTGCCATCTTTGACTTTTGATGAATTAAGGGCATTTGTTGAGGAATCATGATCAAACATTGATAAAATGATGGATATCACTTCAAAATGTTGATGTTGACCAAAAATCTTGAAGTTTGACTGTACATGGGCCACAATTGACTTTTGACCTAGCACCGTTGATTTTCCAATACTTGAGCAATTGATTGAGCAAACTTATTGAGCAAGGCATGAAACTTGGCATGGATGATCTTGAAGACATATTAGGACCATGGCAAGTATTTTAGACCATTGGAGCTTAACCATCTTGATAAAAATTGAAACCCTAGTTGGGGGTTCATTGCCTTAGGAGTAGACTTATCAGGTCAATTCTTGGTTAACCTTTGAGCAATTGAGAACCTCTAGGAGTATGTTTTGAATAAAATGAGATGGAAAATTTTGGGGTACAACATAAAGACTCAAGTTTCTAAAGACAGTATGTTCCAAAGAAACAATGTTAAAATATCTGAAGATAAAGTTTCTACTAAAGTCCAGATGCTGAAGACCTGTGTTTCTAATAACAAGGTTCTTAAAAGGATTCTTAAAGAACCAAGTGCTAAATATTCTAAAGACACATTTCTTAAGACTCTGATGGCTTGAAGCTCTTCTGATCCAAGGTTCTCTATAATGGGTTCCCAAGAACAAGTGCTGAAGACTCTAAAGACACAACTCTTAAGACTCAGAAGACTTGAAGCTCTTCTAATCCAAAGTTCTCTACAACAGGTTCTCACGACCTAGTTCTAAAGACTCTAAAGACACAATTCTGAAGACTTGAAGTTCTGAAGACCTTATGTTATGTTCCTGCTTCTAAACTCATGCTCGCAGAAGCCTCTAAAGTGCAGAAGGAAATAATATAACGTTAACATGGTACAATAGTACACAGTACGAAAAAGCCTTATTCCACTACTTCTCCACTAGCTTGAATTGTGGAAGAGAAAAGGACATAACAATATTACTATCTAAAATCCTAAAATTTCAGAACAAGCTAACAAGAAAATATTCATCAGATAAGAAGTTATTTATGTTGAATGCTTTTGATTAAGTTCCTTGAGAGTATGAGATGTTTTCAAGAAACGAAGTAGTCCCCCCTTGAATTTCTCATAAGATCTCAATAGGAATATTTTCAAAAGAAGAAAGATTGTTGTCTTATGACACATAAGAACCTCATAATAAAGTTATCTATTCAAGAAGATAGAAGATCTTATGCAGAAGATCTAAACATTGGCTCTGTCAAAGGAGGATTTGCAGAAGACCAGACGTTGCTGAGGAAAGAACTCTTATTGACTCATCATAAGTATGATCAAAGACTAACTCTAAATAAGTTAGCTCAGCATTGCAAAAACAAGATTGTCAGTCAAAATCATCAAAGTTTGATGATATTTGTATTAGAACAAATTTTGCAATTTGTTCAAAGAATCAAAAATTCAAAAGACTTTAGGCAATGATAGTTAATTCTCTCTAGCACATAGCTTCTCAAAAGTTCATGAAATATTGACCTTCTGAAAAATAAGTTTATGTTCAAAGGAATTTTGACAAACAGATGGATGTTCTGATGATAAAGGATCATAATATCTGTACTCTAAGGATTACTCTCAAGAAGTCATACATGTGATTCTAAATACAAGAATTAAGAGATCATCTGAAGAGAAGAATGATCCCAGCTCTCAGATTAGAGATTAAAGTTTAGAAGAAGGTTATTCTTCTCAAATAAGAAAATTGATAATACTCAAAGAAATAAGAGGAATCAATATGAAGATAATTCAGAACCTCTGAAAGACCGCTCTGAAGAAAGCATAAGAAGAAAGAAGTTGATCAAAAGTTATATCTAAGAGAAAGCTAAAAGTTTAAGACATATGGGAGATCTTGAAGGACATGACAAGCCCGATCAGAAGATCTATTTGGGACAAACTAAAGTAAAAATAAAAAAAATGTACATCCCTCATATAAAAGAATCACGATGAAGTATTTAGAATCTCAAAGTTTTAATTCCAGGAAACAAGATGCTCTAGTCAGAAAAAGATCAACGTTCAAACCTTCTGAAGAATACTAGACTTAGAGTTTAACAAAGGTATTGTATTTATTTTAGAACCTCAATAATTAGAATATGTTTTAGTCAGAAATGTCTTGAATATATGGAAACCTTTTTGGTTGTCCAGACTCTAAGGATATCAAATGTGTCACTTGTAAGATGTATTGATTAACGCGTGTAACCCTTGGTTACGCTTAATCATCACATGCTACCTAACCTAGATCATGAACTGTGTTCAATTTCTTGAATTGATTTGTCATGATTACTTTCATTAATTACCCCCCCATTATTTCTTTTATTCTTTTAAACACACAATCTCTTGTCACTTTCCACACTAGTTAGAAACCCTAAAAACCCCTTTTCTCTCAAATCTTCTTCATCTCTCTCGAAGTTCTCCATCTTCTTCAAAACATCGTCTTCATCATTTCCATCTTCTTTCAACGATGATGACTCCTAATCAAGAAGAAGTTGTTAAGTTTGTTGGTGAATTGGAACAAGCCCTGAATCTATCCAACACAACGTCGTCAACTATTGCTTTTTCGTCTTTAACAATGGTCCTATCATCCTCATATGTTCTTCCTACAACTGCAATCACTTCAACCTCATCTTTCAATCTAGTGATTGACGCAAGCCATATCACTTAGAAATAGTTTCAAGTTCACTGCATCGTTCCTCCATCAGAGTTAGTAGTTCTTTGTGAATACATGGTTTATTTTGATAATCTTGCTGAAAATGGGTGTGACATTAGAGAAGAGTTAAAATATCAAGGGTGGGAAAATTACTTTCAAAAGATACATGGTCCCATATATGGAGCATTAGTAAAGGACCTATGGAAGAATGTTGACTGTGATGATCTTCACATTGTCTCAGATGTGATTGGTAAAAGAATAATCATTACAGAAAAGTCCATTGCAGATCTTTTAGGTCTGGAATTTTTGAAAGAAAAATGTACTTTTGGAATGGAGTTTAGGTCTAATGCTCAAAAGAACGCTCTTCATCAATTGCTATTTAAGAAATAAACCACTAAGAAGAAAGAATACAAGAGTAAAGATCTGTATGACAATTTGAGAATTTGGCACAAGATCATTCTGGGTTGCATAAATCTTAGAACTCCACCAAGTTCTTCGGATTATTTCAACATTTGCCAACAATTCATGTTGTAATATTTGCTTGCTAAAAAGAAGGTGAATATTACCTTTGTTTTGTTTAGTCATTTGAAGAAGGCTATCAGAAAATCAAGAACCACTACAAATCAAGAGAAAAAAGGTCTCTTCTAATATTCCATGTGGATGTCTTCTGACGGAAATATTTGTAGAAAACGGCTTGGTAAGCTTCATGACAAAAGAGGCCAAGTTCAATGAATACTTGATTCCTAGTGTTGGAGGACCATTTGTTGGACATACATTGAGAAACATGAAGATAATCCCAAAACTGAAAAAGAAACACTTGGGTAAGCCAGCTGAAGTCACCAAGAATAGAAGAATCCCTGTTGACAATTTTCCTTTATTTTCTAAGACTGGTAACTTAGGTGATGTGGCTGCATATGTTTTAAGAATGGCTAGAGCAGGACATGATATGTCTAATTTCGACATCACAAAATATTTTGTTGATGAAGTCTATTGTTCTAAAGGAAAAAGGAAAGAAATATAGGATAGTTCTAATCATGAAATAAAGAAGAAGAAAAAGTCTAAATTTCCTAAAGATGCCATTCGGGGAGCTGAAACTTTCGTAACGTCTAGTAAGTTCGATACTTATGTACCAATTTCATTGTCTATTTCTAATAGTATTGATGCAATTCATCCCATCTAACTGCCATCACATAAACCCTTGATCCAATTCCTATTCCATCTCTCAATAACATCATTCAATCAGAATCAATCCACACTTCTACATCCTCTTTAACCTCATCTCAGTCACTTCCACAAACTTATCATTTTTCTACCTTTGATACCAATCTTCACTTTGCCTTCTTTAACAAAGAGATCACTCTCCATGACTCACCCATCATTCATCCTGATCCAGTTTCTCCCTATGTTGTCAAAATGTCTGAAAGGACAATCTCTGATGATCAGGGAGCTATTGAAGTTTCCTGAACTGAACCCGTCACTTATTCCGAACTTTTTAATATGACTGAACAACCTTTACCACAAAATCCTCATAAACAAACTTTTGAACCAAACCATCCTGAATCCAACCTATCCTTGGTTGTCTATGAAAAATCTATTCCTAAAACCTTGGGCGAATTCATTAACATTTTTAGAACTAAAGCTATGAAAAGAGGTTTGAAGTTAAGGATAGAGGCAAGTACAAGTACTAAGCCTCGGGACATGAATGGTCCTTGGAAGAAGTTTCAGAAGTGGATGTCTTCTGAAGTTGAAAGAATGAATTATTTTGCTGAAGCATTCAGAGTTTGGGATGTTCAAATGGTAACTGAAAGAAAAGAAACAAGAGAAAGTGTCAGATTTTATGAACTACTTACTGCAAAACAAAGAGAAGCAGAAGCTAGAGCGCTAAAAGAAGCAAAGGAAGCCAGGCTTAAGGCTCAAGAGGTAGAAGAAGCCAAAAAAGATGAAGAAGCCATATTGGTAGAAGAAGCTACTGAGGCTAAAAAAGATGCCTTGGTTGCTTCATCTTCTGATCCTGCTATTGTGCGTCTATAAAATGCAATTGGTGAGATTACATGAGAACAACATGGGTTCAGAGAAAGCATCATTGAGAAAAAGGTTGTCAATGAGAAGGTTCAAAATATGCTACAGCTGACACTGCAAAACATTCCTGCTCTTGCTCATGAACCTTAGGCTCTAGGATTTTCTCTTTCCTTTTGCTTATGAAATATATAAATATGCTTATGTTCTTCTGATTATGTGACTATTTTAAAAATTACTTCTGTTGACTTTTTATGTTTTCACGAATACTTATCTTTTTGATGATGTCAAAAAGGGGGAGAAGTATAATAATTTTGATGAACCTGATGAATCGTAAAGAAATTATATAAAATGTGCATTTACTACTAACACTTGTTTGATGATTAATTGAGGAACTCTAAACAAGTTCACTAGGCATTTTAAGACAAGTCAAAATGAAAGAAATTTGTTAAATCTCTTAAAGAGTGATTGTTCATATAATCGAGATATAATACGATGTAATATTTTTATTATGTATTGGGATCTTCTAATGTATGCTTAAATTCTGTTTACATCCAGCTTTTGTAGAAGCATTATTATTCTAAACAAATGTAAATCAAACAGTAGTTTAAAGATACCTTGAGAGGCTGAGTGAAGGTTTGTGCTCAAGAAGATAGTGACTAAAGGTCATTATGAAATCCTGGTAGTGGATTCTATTGGGTCAATTGTAGTCATATCTCAAAGGGGACTGAGTGAAGGTCAGCCTTATGAGATCATTGATGGATATCATTGGAAGGAAATCCTGGTATGAGATTCTGAGGGATCGACTTCTATTGGGTTAATGAACGTTTTTATACCCAAATATTTTCCCTCTCATTTATCAAGATTTTTCCTCACAAGACTTCTTGGACTCCAGACAAGATTAAGGTTTGCACAACTCAAGACATCTCCTTGCACTGATGACCTAAAATTAGGGTTTGAGTTTGCACAAGGATTTTTGGACTATCAATGATTCATGTTACTTTAATACACCATCTTGGACCCCTAAGATTTCTCATATCAAGTTTCAAGCCTTGAATCACATTTTTGCCCAGTCAATTGGACAGTTGACCTAAAAATCAGTTGTATTGGGGAAAAAAGTCAACCATGGCCAATTTACAGTCAAATTTCATAATTTTTATCCACAACAACATTCTAGGATCCTATGTACCATTTGATCAAGTTTCGACCACAACTCCTCAAGAAATTTGATCAAATCATCAAAAGGGCAAAATGGTCAAAATTAGGGTTTTGATTGAGAAAGGGCAATTTCTGATTTTTGACCTAGCCAATGACCAATTGGGCTCAAGCATGATTTCAAGGACTCAATAGAATCATCTTGACCGAATCACATGGTTCAAAATATCACAAATGCATTGGGTTGACAGATGAATTTTCTAGTCAACTGATCAAAAATCAACTGTACACTAAAAAGTCAAACTTTGACTTTTTGGTCAAAATCAAGTGCCAAGGGTCATAATTCATCAAAATATGAAAATATGTGAAACTTGTTGATCAAGAAAATCAATTTTTCAAATTAGGGTTTCAATTTGAAAATTTTTCATAACTTAGAAAATTTCTAAGTATGGAAATTTTCTTATTTTTTCCTAACTTTCCACAACTTTTTCACCATGATGCAATTGGATTCAAAGAAAACTTCCAACATGAAAGTTTTAGTCCTCCATGAAATATACAACTTTTATTCACAAAGTTTTCACAAAAGATTCTTGGATCTCAAGTTATGATTTTGTGAATAGGGGTCCATAAACTTTTTAACTTAGTGAAATTTTGCCCTAGTTTAGGCAGGTTTTTTACCTAACTTCATGGCAATTTTTCACCTATTTCCAAGAGTTATCTCAAAATTCATTTCAAATATGGATTGTAGAGCATGTTACAAGCTTTCCAAAATGTCCAAGAACTCTCCAAGATCATTTATGGTTAGGGAGAATCGAAGAAGGGAAAATGGAAATTTATCACTTTTTGTTCAAGGCATTTTCACAATGGTTCAAGTTGCAAATCTGTCCTAGCATGCTTGTACTTGGTATTACAGGTCCTAATCCTTTCTACACTCCATAATTGAATACTAATTCAGTGGACAATGGCTTTATTTTGATCTTTGAAGCATTGCACATTGAATTAATCCAAAAATGGCATAAAGTTCATAATACTACTTTGATAAAGCAAGCCTTTTTGCAACTTTGCATTTCTTGAGCCATGGACCTGATCTTTTGTTGCAAATAAGACCCACAAATATCAGACAACTTGTACCAACTCCCTGCATCCCACAAGCTAGCCTGTACAGGCCTTGAGCATTGTCACTTCAACTTTCTTTAAAAACAAGCAAACTTGCAAAAGCCAAGTGAACTTGTCCATATGATAAAGGCAAGGCTTAGCATCATTTGAAACGACTTCAGAAACTTGTTAGAGGCCAATACACGAATCCATAGCATTCAAAACACTCTCAAACACCAAAATCACAAGTTGTTGCCCAAACAGGGCATCTTCTGTAGAACCCTTGCCAAATCAATATTGGCTCGTGCGTTTCTTGTTTTAAGGATTCAAACACTTTATATACATCCTACCTAAGTTGTCCAGGCCCTTGTATTGCAACTGTGAGCTCAGTTTCATACTTCACCATTTTCATTTTGCAAGGTTGCAGGTTGACTCGTGCAAGGAGATTCAAGCATCTACAAGGCCAGCTAAGCATTGGAAAAGGTTGAGGGAACTTCAAGGAAGCTCACACGATCTTCAGGCCTCACTTAAAGTTCCCACATTGCCATATCCAAACTCAACTGAACAAGGTATTTTTCAAAGTTCTATCTCTCTATTTAGGAATCCTTAGGCTTTGATTTGTGAAGCAAAAATGTAGTCCTTAACTTGCTTAAGTTGTACATATGCATAGTTTACTATTTATATTAACTGAGTAGTGAGAATTTGAAGCTTGAAGTTCATGAAAATTTTAGGTCAGAAATTAGGGGTGATAAAATTCTCCTTGATCTTTGAGTGTTAGGTCACAAACTTTATATCACTGGAATCGTGAGATCATGAGCTACATTTTTCATGTTACAAGTTTTTGATTTTATGCAAAGAATAGCAAGATACAGGTTTGGCTCAGAAACGCGCGCTGGAGGGAGCTGAAGGACAGGGACGAAGTTGTCCTGGGCCTGGCGCCTTGGGCCTGTTGTTATTCACACCCCCTTTTTTGCTTTTACCCCCCCCCCCCCCCCCGACCATTTTCTTTTATTTTTTATATTTTCTTGCATATTTTATATTTTGACTTGCATTTATTTATTTTATGAACATTATAAAATCACAAAAAATATTGTCTTTATTTTTTGCATTTTATTTTATTTTATTATTATTTTTTGGCATAAAAAATAGTTTATTAGTAATAATATTCTTTATTTTCTTATATAAACTTGTAAATAATAAAAAAATACTTAATATTTTATTTTATATTTTATATACATTAAATATTTATTTTTCATACATATTTAACTTTTAATATTTATACATAACATTATTATTGTTTTTCTTGAACAAATGAATAAAATAATAATAGAAAACATATTCTCTTTTAAAACAAAATTAGGGTTTCCCCTTTCAAAAATAATAATATTATTTTTTCTTATTTTTAGGACTTAGATAATTTTATTTTCTCATACATAAAACAATTACAAAACATTTTGCATATATACATTTTATTTCATATTTAAATATTGTATATTTATTTATTTATTGTATAATAAATTCAATTGGGTTGTAATAGTTTAGGGTTTTATTTTGAGCAGTATCCCTCATTCAAAACTTGTACCCCCCTTCCCATAATATTGTTGTAATAGTTTAGATTTACTTTACGCAATTTATCGCATTATATACATGTTTAGTAAATTAGGGTTTGTATGATAAGACAAAAATAAAACAAATAGCATGACCTAATGCAAGACAAAAATGCATGAAAAATGACAACACGTTACACACAAGCACCCCTAGGGTTTCACCCACTTGGTTTCCTAAACAAAATGTCCATGGTATGCATGCTAGGTATCTTGGAAAAATCAAACAAAACAAAAGATCATAGTCCCTCGATGACGCTAGACAAGGTTGCCTAAAAACAAATGATCTTGGTCCCATAAGCATGCTAAGATAGTTGGCACCATTGCTATCATGGTGATAGAATGACCCACGCCCGTCCCGTTTAACATCCAAAGATAGGGTTATTTACCAAATACAATGGTAAATCAACAATATCAAAGGAATAAAAATGTGTAGGAAAGACTTTTTAGTAGGTAGAATGCTTCTAGTTACTTAATAAAATTTGCAGACAATCTTTTCTATTTTCAAACACACACTTTCAATACATTTTCAAACAACTTTCAAAACATTGAAACATTTTTCAAAAGACAAACATCTTTGTATACATTCTTACAAACAAGAATCATTACAAAGATTGCCTAAACAAAGGCCTCTTTTCAAAATACTTTCAAAACCATACAAAGCACCATTTCAAACAATTGAAAAAGCAAAGCAAGTGATCTAAACAAGTAACTAAGATCCCATGGAAAACCATGGATGAAAAGGGTGCTAGCACCTTCCCTTTTCATAACCTCAAGTCAGTTCTCCCACCGTATCACAGAACTGGCGACTCTGCTGGGGAATAATTATAAAAGTGGGGTTACCTTAGGGTTTAGATCACCTTTAATTGCTTACCTTGTTTGACTTGATTGCTTTACACTTTGGTTCTATGGTTTGGGTTTGAATCCTCTACCCGGATTTGGGAAACATTCATAGGTAAATAGTAATACATTGTGGAAACTCTGCGGGGTATACCGACACGGTCTAAGCAATAGCTATATTATTGTGACATATTTGTGGGTACCGGTAGCCTTTGAGTCAATCAAAGAGAATACGGGGCCGCTGAGTGATGTCATGAAGCACTAACGAACTTTTAGAACCTTTAATTGACCAACTTGGCCTTTTAGGATGTAGTGACATGACCGGCTTTGGTGCAGTCCAAAGTTGGTAGATACTCGATACTACACTCATTGAGGGTTGGTTCCTTGGAATATTTCGGTCACCAGTGAAGAGGCTAAACTGAAACTATGAACACGGGAAATAATCCAGTGATATTGAGCTCCTTAGAACCCAGTTACTATTTCTAGGACAGGTTGAGCCAACTAAACTTCAAGAGGGTACTTACCTATGAAACCCCATGCAAGCCTAAACTAGGTACTTGTGTGACTTGCTTGTACATATATACTTGTGCATAACATCATGGACATCATGAAGCATCATATGCATCCACTAACCATTTCAAGGATTTTGGAATTTCATCTTTGTTCCTGTTTTGTAGGTTATGGATTCACTTCGCAGGAAAACCATCCAAGTCAACCTTGTAAGAATTCCTCCACAACTCAAGGAGCTAGCTTCAAGGATTCCTGAGAATTCTCCATTCACCAAGAGGCATGGTCATCTACTCAACTTGGTCACCACCAACACTGAAGAGGATATGCTGAAAGTTCTCTTCCAATTCTTTGACCCTTTACATCACTGCTTCACATTTCCTGACTACCAGCTTGTGCCCACTTTGGAAGAATTCTCTTAACTTCTGAGGATTCCTATTCTCAATCAACTACCCTTCAACGGTACGGAAAGAGATCCAAAGCCATAAGAGATTGCTCAAGACTTGCACTTGCACTCATATGATGTCACAACACATTGGGAAACGAGAAGTGGTGTCAAAGGCTTCTTGGCAAAGTTCTTGTTTGAGAAGGCCCAAAGCTGCTGGAATTCTTTGGACTTACAAGCTTTTGAGGAGATTGTAGCCTTTCTCATCTATGGGGTGGTCTTGTTCCCTAACCCTGATCAACTCATAGATGTGAGTGCTGTCAAAATTTTCATGGCTCGCAACCTGGTACCTACTTTTCTTGGAGATATCTTGCACTCATTTCACACTCGAACAATAAGTAAAAGAGGTGTTCTCATGTGTTGCACTCCTCTACTGGCAAGATGGTTTATTTCTCATCTTCCCCAATCAGTCTTGAAGAATGAGCAAGGTTTGAGGTTGTCACAACGATTGATGACTCTTACACATTCAGATATTCATTGGTGTTCTTGATCCAAAGAGAATGTTATCATCATCGACCATTGTTGGGAATTCCCTAATGTCCCTCTACTTGGCATTAGGGGAGGCATCACCTACAACCCCTGGTTGGCTCTGAGACAGTTTGGTTATGCCCGAAGGGATGGCCCACATGATATGATGATTCCAGACTTGGTTTTCGACTTTGATAACGATAATCAAAGACTTTGACAAAGGTTCATCCGAGCTTGGAGGATGCCCAACAAGGTAGATAGTAAGACCTTGGGACACAAGAATTCCATCCCTCTTGAGCCTTACCTCAAGTGGGTACGAACCCGCGCCCAAAGTCTTATGATTCCTTACCCCTCCATTCTCCCTGTGATTATAGAGCCTGTTGTACCCCAAAATTTTCCCTCTCATTTTATCAACATTTCTCATCACAAGGCCCTTGGAACTCAAGATCAAATTAGGATTTGCTCTGCTCAAGACATCCCCTTGCACTGTTGACCTAAATTAGGGTTTGAATTTGCACATGATTTTTTTAACCTACAATTCCCAAAATGACTTTCATACTTCATGTTGGACTCATAAGTTGGTCCATGCCAAGTTTCAAGCCTTGAATCAAATTTTTGCCCAGTCAATTGGACAGTTGACCTAGAAATCAGCTGTATTGGGGAAAAAAGTCAACTGTGGCCAATTTACAGTCAAATATCATGAATTTTGACCCAAATCAACATTATGAACCATTTGATCAAGTTTGGACCATAAATCCACAAGAAATTTGATCAGATCACCAAAAGGGCAAAATGGCAATTTTTAGGGTTTTGACTGTACAAAGGCAATTTTTGACTGTTTGACCTAGACAATGGAAAATCAAGCTCAACCATGGACTCAAGGACTCAATGACATCATCTTGACCTATTCAACAAGTTCAAAAGATCTCAAATTCATGGGATTGACAGATGAATTTTTCAGTCAACTGATCAAAATTTGACTGTACACTGAAAAGTCAAACTTTGACTTTTTGGTCAAAATCAAGTGCCAAGGGTCATTTTTCATCAAGATATGTCAAATTATGAAACGTGTTCATCAAGAAACCTAAAATTGTAAATTAGGGTTTGAAATTTAAAATTTTCATAACTTAGAATTTTTCTAAGTTATGAAATTTTCTTAATTTTTCCTAACTTTGTCCCACATTTTCACCATGATGCAATTGGATTCAAACAAAACTTACAACATGAAATTTGTAGTCCTCCACAAAGTCTACAACTTTTATACAGAAATTTTTCTCAAAACAAGCTTGGATCTCAAGTTATGATTTTTGGAACAAGGGTCCCTAAAACTTTTAACTTAGAGAAATTTTGCCCTAGTTTAGGCAGGATTTTGACCCATCTTCTTGGCCATTTTTCACATAGTTCCACTTGGAGTCTCAAGTTGTATTTCAAAGATGGATTATAGAGCATGTTGCAAGCTTTCAAAATTGTCCAAGAACTCCTCAAACACATTTGTTGTTAGGGAGAATCGAATGCTTGAAGTTGGCAAAAACTCACTTTCTATCCATGGCAAATTCATATTCATACAAGTTGCATTTTCAAACCAGCATGCTTTGTACTTGCTTGCAGGCCTCTAAACCAATTCACACTCCTTAATCAAATGCAAATCCACTGAGCTAATGCATTATCTTGGCCATTTGGACATTGCACACAAAACTAATCCTTAATTAGAAAAAGGTGCATTTCTATTTTGAAAAAGGTATGCTTTATGTCAAAACATGATCTTTGAAGCATAGGGCCAAGATCTCAGAAGCCAAATCAAATCCAAAAATTCCAGCAACTAAGAGGATTGTGTGCAGCATACTTGAGGGCTTGTACAGGCCTGTATTCACAACATACACATTCTTGCTTCACAAAGAAGAAAACTGGAAAAATCCTCCCAACTCAAAAACCAACCATTGTTAGCTTACACAAACATTACAAACAACTTTCACATAACCCTTTAAGTCAGAAACACGAGCACTTAAGCCTCATAACCTCCCATAGCCAGAAATCACTCTTCTTTGGCAAAACAGGGCAGGTGCTGCAACTTGAGTGCCATAGCTCATTTGGCTCGTGCGTTTTGCCCCTTTCCACTTCAAAGACCTTCCATTCAACTCATTCAAGCTATCCCAAACCTCCATTGCCAACTGTAACTCCATTTACAGTGTTCACCATTTTCATTTCAAGCTTGTGCAGGTTGAGTTCTAGGAGCTGATTCAGGGACATTCAAGGCAAGCTAGCTATTGTAAAAGATCAAGTGAAGTTCAGGAAAGCTACCAGACACCTCAAAACTTGTTGAGAAGCTCTGCATTGTCCAACTCGAATCCAACTGAAATAGGTTTTTCATCACTTTCTATCTCTCTATTTAGGAACATTTAGCCTTAGGTTTGTGAATGAAAAATGTAGTATTCAATGCCATGAAGCGATACATATGCTCAACTTTCATTTATATTAAGTGTGCTAGGATAATTTCATCCATGAACATGCTGTAAAAACTAGGTCAGAATTTAGGGCCAGAGAAATTCTCTCTGGTCTTTGAGAGTTAGGATTAATGCTTTATATGGTTAGAATCATATTAAAATTCTCTACAAGTTTGATGTTGTGAGTTTTGGCAAAAGATCACATTTTCAGGATGTTCAAGTTTGTATAACAGGCGCGCGTTTTTTTGTCTGGAGGAAGAAGATGAAGTTGGCTTGGGCTGGGCCTGGCTAGCTTTGCTTCTAACACCCCTTTTTTCAGTTTCATACCCCCTAGCCCAATTTCTTATATTTTTGCATTTTTGAATTTTTGTTTTCTTTTCTGACTTTGTTATTTTATTTACAAATATAAAAAAATGCTTAAAAATATTTTCGCATTTTTTTACATTTATTTGGCATTTATTTTATATTTTTTTAACATAGAAAGCATTTTTAATACTTTTATATTATTTGTTTAAATTTAAAAATAATGTATATATCATATTTTTACTTTTATTTCTTATTTCATTCATACTGAAAATATTATTATAAAATATAATTTATTTTTGTAAATATTTTATTTTATTTCTTTATACTTTTTTCACATTGAAAATACTTTACATACATAAGCAAATAAAAGCTTCTTTTTGCATAACACATTTTATTTAATATTTATTTATTTTGTTTATTTAAATATTGTACATTTAAATATTGATGCATTGTAAATTCAATTTGGATGTAATAGTAACTAGGGTTTATATTTCTTGTCAAAATACCCCCTTATTCAAAAATTGTACCCCCATTCCCATAATCATGTTGTAATAGCTTAGAACTTTAAATTCTCGCACTTTACGCTTTCAATTATGCCATGATTAGAGAATTAGGGTTTGTATGCAAAATCAAAATCAACAAATAGTTTGACCTAATCAAAGACCAAAATGCATGAAAAGTCAAACACAATGCACACTTGCACCCCTAGGGTTACAATTCACTTGCTGCCTTCAAAAATGGGTCATGGTATGCATGTTGGGTACTTTGGCAAAACAAAAACAAAACAAAATATCATAGTCCCTCGATGACGCTGTCTTGGTTGCCTAAACAAAAATGATCAAGTCCCTCAAGAAAATTGCCAAAGATACTTGACACAATTGCTATCATGGTCTATACGATGACCCGCGCCTGTCCCGTTTAACATCCTAACACAAGGTTGTTCACCAAATGCAATGGTGAAACAACACTGTTAAAAGGGTTAAAAACATAAGAAAGATCTTTGAGTAAAATAGGGTAGAAAGCTCTTAGTTACTTGATCAAAAGCTTGCAAAAACATCTTTGCTATTTTCAAACACACTTCACAACATAATTTCAAAACATTTCCCAAAACAAACTTTCTAACATTGAAATCTTTTCAAAAGACAAAAACACCTTTGTATACATTCAAACAAGAATCATTACAAAGGTTGCCACAACGATGGCCTCTTTTCAAAACATCTTTAAAAACCACACACAAAGCACCATTTCAAACAATTAAAGAGCACCATTTCAAACAATTGAAAAGCAAAGCAAGTGATCTAAACAAGTAACTAAGAGCCCATGGATAACCATGGATGAAAAGGGTGCTTGCACCTTCCCTTTTCATAATCTACTCCCCGAACCCAAGAAAACATCTCAAAGGTCTTTCTTGTGCTTTTTGGCCTTTCCTTAGGATAAAATAAAAAGTCGGTGGCGACTCTTGCTAAACCGAAACATTTGCGAACACAAAGCAAAACCTAAAGTCAATTATGCCACCGTATCACAGAACTGGCGACTCTGCTGGGGAAACCTCTAAAAGTGGAGTAACCTTAGGGTTTAGATCACCTTTGCATGCTTATCTTGTTTGCTTTGATTGCTTTACATTTGGTTCTCTTGTTTGGGCTTGAAATCCTCTACCCGGATTTGGGAAACATTCATAGGTAAATACCAATATGTTATGGAAATTGTGCAGGGTATACCGACATGGTTGAAGAAATAGCTATATTAGTGCGACATATTTGTGAGTACCGGTAGCCTTTGAGTCAATCAAAGAGAATACGGGGTCGCTGAGTGATGTCATGAAGCACTAATGAACTCTTAGAACCTTACTTGACCATCTTGGCCTTTTTAGGGGTAGTGAGATGACCGGCATTAGTGCAGTCCGAAGTTGGTAGATACTCGATACTACACTCATTGAGGGTTGTTTTCTTGGAATATTTTGGTCGCCAGTTAAGTGGCTAAACCAAAACAATGAACACAGAAAATAACCCAGTGATATTGAGCTCCTTAGAACCCGATTACTATTTATAGGACAGGTTGAGCAAACTAACTTCAAGAGGGTACTTACCTATGAAACCTCATGCAAGCCTGAAACTAGGATCTTGTGTGATTTGCTTGTACATGTGCTTGTGCATACATCATGAACATCATAAAGCATCATATGCATCCACTAACCATTTCAAGGGTTTGGATCTTCATCTTTGTTCTTGTTTTGTAGGTCATGGAATCTCTTTGCAGGAAAACAATTCAAGTCAACCTTGTGAGAATCCCTCCTTAACTCAAGGAGCTTACTTCCAAGATTCCAGAGAATTCTCTTTTCAGTGAAAGACATGGTAGACTTCTCAACTTGTTCAACTCCAACATTGAAGAATACATGGTGAAAGTTCTCTTCCAGTTCTTTGACCCCCTACACCACTGTTTCACATTCCCTGATTACCAACTAGTACCTACTTTGGAGGAATTTTCTCAACTCCTGAGAATTCCTATTCTCCATCAACTACCCAACGGTACGGAAAGAGAACCAAATCCTGAAGATGTTGCTCAAGCATTACACTTGCAACCATCTGATATCAAAGGTCATTGGGAAACCAGAAGTGGTGTCAAGGGTTTCTCGGCAAAGTTTCTATTTGAGAAGGCACAAGACTACTGGAATTCTCTAGATCTACAAGCCTTTGAAGAGATTGTGGCACTTCTCATCTATGGGTTGGTCTTGTTCCCAAACCCTCATCAGCTTATAGATGTGAACACTGTCAAAATTTTCATATCTCGGAATCCTGTGCCTACATTGCTTGGGGACACCATACAATCATTTTACACACGAACAATGAGGAAAAGAGGTGTTCTCATGTGTTGTACTCCTCTTCTAGCAAGGTGGTTTATTTCTCACCTTCCCCAAATATTTTTGAAGAATGAGCAGGGTTTAAGGTGGTCACAACGGTTGATGACCCTCACACATTCTGATGTTCATTGGTGTTCTCGGTCCAGAGAAAATGTCATCATCATTGATCGTTGTGGGGAATTCCCTAATGTCCCTTTACTTGGCATTAGGGGAGGCATCACCTACAACCCCTGTTTAGCTCTAAGGCAGTTTGGATATGCTCGGAGGGATGGCCCTCATGATATGCTGATTCCTGATCTAGTTTTTGACTTCGACAATGATGCACAAGGACTTCGACAAAGGTTTATCCAAGCTTGGAGGATGCCTAAAAAAGTGGATAGAAAGACACTGGGGCACAAGAATTCTATCCCCCTTGAGCCTTATCTCAAGTGGGTACGAACCCGCGCCCAGAGTCTTATGATGCCATACCCTCACATTCTCCCCATGATCAAACAGCCTGTTACGGAAGGAGAGGTTCCATACACCCTTCTACATCCAAACATGCCAACATCATTGGAAGAATTATAAAAGAGTTGGATTCAGCTCAAGGAAGAACGAAATACTTTTGAAGCCAGCTTCTATGCCAGTGAGAAGAAGGTTTTGGAACTTACCCGCCGACTTCATGAAGAGGAGACTCTCAACACTTACATCGCACCAAAGAGGATGCGCAATGTCTTTTTACATTAAGAATTTTGTAATATTTTGCCCATGGGGCATTTATGTACTAACAAATTTCTTCTTAATATGACGTGTGTTTCTTTTTGTTTGCAACAAATTTGAATTTTTGAATCCTTGAATGCATTACATGAATAACATATCATTCATCATATGCATAAACAGGTCTTCACACCAGGTTTCCTTATCTTTCTGCTGTTTATAACAACAAGATGGATTTGGAGCAGACGGTTAAGGATCTGCAAGCACAGAATTCGCAATTCCAGCAACTCCTCATGACCTTAGCAAAGGGTCAAGAGGATCTCAAAGCACTGTTAGAAAAAGAGAAGGAACCAGAAAGGAAGAAAAAGAAAATAATTGGGGTAGCCACTATGGGAAGGAGATTTGAGCATCAGGCTAGGAAAGTTCGGGAGTTCCCCTCGACGTCTGACGAGGGGGTTGGTAAAGGAAAAGGCGCTGCAATGACTTCTGAATCTGAAGTTGAAGAAGGAGAAGAGGAAGAGGATGAAGATTACTCCGAACAGCAATATCCCCCTACGGATGATAAATATAAAAATCTTGAGGATCGGTTGGCAGCCATGGAGTTGCAAAGGGTACCTGGTTTAGATTTTGAAGAACTTGGGTTGGTCGCTGGGATCGTCATTCCTCCCAAGTTCAAAGTACCTACATTTGCTAAGTATGACGGTTTGTCCTGTCCAAAGATGCATCTAAGATCCTACGTCAGAAAAATCCAACCCCACTCATCCGATAAGGATCTCTGGGTCCATTTTTTCCAAGATAGTTTATCAGGCACACAATTGGACTGGTTCTATCAACTTGAGAGTTCTGAGGTTCATAACTGGGAAGACTTAGCCGCTGCTTTCTACCGACAATACCAATACAACGCTGATTTAGCACATACTCGTACTCAACTACAGAGTATGGGTATAACTTCTAATGAGGGATTTAAGGAGTATGCCCAGAAGTAGCGTGATTTGGATGGAAGGGTGCAACCACCATTATTGGATAGAGAGCTGATTGACATGTTTTTAGGGATCCTGTCTGGCCCTTTCTTCAATCATTTAATCGGGAGTTCCTCTGCAGGATTCACCGAATTAATTCTGACCGGTGAAAGGGTCGAGGCTGGCATTAAAAGTGGTAAAATTCAGAAAGATGCCTCTGCTTCCACTGCTATTAAGAAGACCTTCCCAGCCAAGAAAGAAGCTTATGCTGTGTATTCCCAGAAAAATCAAGGAAGAACGGAGCGCCGACCAACGGTAGGGGTTGTGATGATTCAAAACTCTTCAACCGATCAACCTCGCAACAATCAACCAATATCTAATCAGCAAAGGGTAGAAAGGCCACAAAGGCAATTCACCCGAATCAACATGACACCGGCTCAAGTCCTCCCTCATCTGTTAAAGCTGAATCTCACCACTTTGAAAGAGGCGCCGAAGAACCCTAATACCTCTTCTCCATATTATCACTCCAATGCGAAGTGTGCATACCACTCTGACAGTGTAGGGCATGATACCAACAACTGTTGGGCTCTTAAAAACAAAATCCAAGACTTGATAGACGCCAAGGAGGTAGAATTCGATGCGCCCGAAAAGCTGAATGTGATTTCTGCCCCGATGCCCAAGCACAGTCATAATGTCCATGACGTTATGGAAGACCTTCATGTTACCAATGTTGCTGACCTTTTGACTCTGTTACCAGTGATTAAAGTGAATTTGATGAGAGCCGAGATATTCCCAGGCTGTGGAAAAGACTGTTACTTTTGTTCAAACTTACAAGCTGACTGCCCACTGTTGAAATCAGGCATCCAACGCCTGATGGACACCCAAGAGATCCTCTTTCAAAAGACTCATGTTGATACTATCACTCATGTTACTCCTGCTACCTTTGATACTCCAACCAATGACATTGCTATAATAACCATCTTCGACAATCTTCCCAAGACCTGCAAAAGGCCTGTCAAGATTACGCCTGATCCTAAGTTTGTGCCGCTAAAAATCACCATGCCGGGGCCTGTCCCGTATGAATCTAACAAAACTATACCATGGAACTACGGAGGAGAAATCTTCTATCATGATATCAAACAGATTGAATCAGTCCAAGAGAATCCCGATGATGAAACCCCTGATATAGGGAATATTGCAGGAACAAGAAAGATAACTCACAGCGGAAGGATCTTCTCTCCGGAGATTGCTCCTCCACGGGCAGTCTTCGGACCCTCGAGAGTTTCTGTACCTGTCAAGCCATCTGTGCAAAGCCCGATAATTAAAGAAATTGATGTACCTGAAGTTAGACCCTATGATGTTGCTACCGACAAAGGTAAGGGGATACTAGAAGCGCCTGTCAAGACGAAGGCTCGGACTGTGGTAATCCCCGAGACCACCCATAAAGAGATGGAAGAAATCCTAAAAATAATCAAGAAGAGTGACTACGACGTCGTGGAGCAGCTAGGGCAGACCCCTTCTAAAATCTCCATGCTGGCTCTCCTACTCTGCTCTGAGGCTCATGCTAAGGACTTAATCAAATTTCTAAAGACGACACACGTGCCTCAAGAAATTTCGGCTGACCAGTTTCAAGAGTGTGTGGCTAGCCTTACTTCTGATAATGGTCTTGGTTTTTCCGATGCTGATTTGACTCCTAAGGGAAGAAAACACAACGACGTGATGCATGTCTCAGTAGAGTGCAGGGGAACCACACTTGTCCACGTCCTGGTGGATACCGGTTCATCTTTGAATGTGCTACCGAAAAAGGCGTTAAACAGTGTTGTACCCCAAAATTTTCCCTCTCATATTTCTCAATACATTGCAAGATAATCTCCAAGTTGCTCAAGATTGCTCAAGAGTTGGACAATCAAATCATCTCCTAAGGCAGTCAATCTCAAATTAGGGTTTTGTGTTGCATCAAGGTCCTTACATACAAATGACCTCAAGTGCTCCCCAATGTCCTAATATGTTCCCAAGTTCATCCATGTCAAATTTCAAGCCTTGCAGAGGAAGTTTGGTCAGTCAATTGCTCAAGAGGTCCAAAAATCGACTGTGTTAGGGCAAAAGTCAACTGTGACCCAAATACAGTCAAACTTCAAGATTTTTTGTCAACATTCTAATTTTGAAGGATATTTCATCATTTGATCAAGGTTTGATCATTATTCATCAAGGATTGCTCAAAATTCATCAAGACTCAAAAGTTGTTAAATTAGGGTTTTGAAGGAAAAGTTAACTCAACTTTGACCATGCATAACTTTCTCATACTTTATGAGAAATGACCCATCCAAATCTCATTTTGAATAGGATGCAATTTCCTACAATCCATCTTCATACCCCAAGATCAATAAATGCACTCACAAGAAGTTATAAATTTGGACATTATAGGTCATTTTTGAAAGTCAACAAAAACACCTTTGTTTCCAAAGCTTATAACTTGAGTATGGAATATCTAAATTAGATGAGACCAAAAGGGTTGGTTAGAGGACATCTCAAGATTTATAAAAAGTCAGATAACACCTCCAAAAGTTCAAAATTGAAGAAGTTATGCATTGTTGAAGTTGGCTATTTTTGCAAAATTGCCAAAAGTCAACTATCCCCAAAACTTCAATTTTTGTCAAATAGGCCCACTCTTTTCCACTTGATTTGGTCTTTTCACACTACACACGTGTCCTAGCTTCATCCTTGTGTCCATTTATTAATTTTTCTATTTTATTTGATTTTTATTGAATTAATTCATTTTAAATCAATTTAAATCCAAATAAAATCCAAATATTGATCATTTAGGATCTTTTTGATTGATATAGGTCTTAATTGTCATCATGAACATGATCAAATCTGTATCAAGCCATATCATGAACAAAATATTGGATTTTGGACAAAATTGGAAGCTTTTTTATGGAGGATCAAATCATATCTCCAAACATCAATGCATAAGGATTCAGCCCAAGAAACATGACCTAATCCAATGCTCATTACATATAGAAGCAAAAGCCACACGAGTTGAAGGTTAGAGGCTGCATAAACACAAGAACCAAACTTGGAAAATTGTCAAAAAAGCTTGAAACTGAAATCCTTCTTAGAGGCCAATTCAGAACCAAAACTCAACGTGAGTCACTTACTGGACATTCATAGAGTCAATAGCAATCAAAAGCAAGCTCCCAGACCCCCTCAAACGCGCTGTAAGTGATACGCGACCTCCCTCTGAACATGCTTTCGTGTTTCAAAATTTACGCATCATTCCAAGAAACTAATGGCATATTTGCAATCACCAAACAATTTCCATGCTTTCCATGTTATTTGATTGTATTTATCTGACCTATAATCCAAAACGCCATTGAAAGGTTTTTTAGGGTTTTTTTAGGGCTTTCCATTAAAGGGACAATTGGCTTGTGAGAAGGGTACCTTCTTGCTCAAGGGAACGAGACGAGTTCATCCATGGTATCACCTTCCATTTATATGGCCTGAGATGGATTTTGGAATTGACCTATGCTTTTTGCTGCGGATTTAAATCCGCAGGTAATCTCTGTATAAGTCCAAGGACAGGGACGACAACGTGTCCCCATCGAATTCTCCCATTCAAATAATTCGCGCTTTATTTTTATATTTTCTGGCATGTTAACTTGTTTTCTATATTATTATTATTATTCAATATCATAACAACTAACGCACATTGGTCCAGTGGTAAAGGCGTGTATGCATTGGCTAACAGGACCTGGGTTCGAATCCCAGGTCCCCCATATATTTGTTGTATTTTGTTTCCAGGAAATCCAATACAAATTCCAACGCGTGATCACCATATACCCTCATGCAATCAGTGGACAGATAGCCTCTAGGCCAAATCTAAGGGTCCAGATGGGAGATCCACCATGGTGCCTAGTCAAAGTGCATACGTGGAATTGCAAAAGTCAGCCAGGCTTGCTTACAAATGGGCCTTGAAAATTGCTATTCTCCCATCCAAATCAGGCCCAAAACCCCCCTTGGTTATTTCTTTTTCTTTCTTTTATTTAATTAATTAATTGTTAATTATTTTTATTATTTAATCACTAACCAATTAATCTTTTTTCTTAATAAAATCAAAAAACCAAAAAATATGTTTTAATTAATTCCATCACTTTATTTTTGTAAATAACTATTAATTAACTTAGTTTTAATTAGGTATAATTTCAATATCTTTTGCAAATAATTTAAATTAATTTAGGTAATTAGGTTTTACTAATTTTGATTAATTTATTTCTTCAAATACTCAAAACATCCAAAAATATCTTTTTTAATTAATTAATTAATTAATTAATTTAATGTTTAACCTAATTTAATTGCTTCCATTAATTCAAAAATAACAAAAAAAGTAATACTTTCTTTCAAATAAGAGGGTCAAAACCCTAAAAACTCGCCCGATTTAATTTCTCGCACGCGTTCCATTTTTATCATATTATTGTATCTGTTTCCCGGAATGTAATAGTTTAAATAGGACTTTAAATATTTTATCGCTTTATTTACTTTCCGCATTTTAATTTCAAGGGTTGTTTTTGGCGATGTAAATACCCGACCCCTTGTAATAGTTTAGTTTTAATTTCTGCAATTTAATTTCCGCAACTTATAAACTGTTAGATGTTTGATAATAGGGAATGCATGACAAGATTAATCGTTCAAAACCTAAAATCAACATAGATAACCATTGACATGTACAAAGATAAAATTAACCGAAACAACACACTCGCACATGCACACTCTTAGGGTACACCTCACTTGGTTGCCTTCGAATGTGGTCATTGAGTATAGGAAGTTTTAGAGGTCGCCCTCTTGTCCAAAGATCATAGTTGCCTCGAAACGGTTGCCTCGGAAAAATGATCTAAGACATTAGGGTTACCGCTAAGGCGTCCTAACGTTGCTTTAGTGACCATACGTCCCTTAATCGAATTGACCCTTAAAACTCCAACGACGACGCTACCTACTCATCAATAGTGGGATAGCATTGTCTAAAGGACATTAGCACAGATTGATTCCTTTTTCGGGTAGGTAGATGGTTCTTAAGTACTTGCTCCTTTCAAAACAAAACAAATTTTCACACTTACACTCCTTTCAAACAAAAAACTTCTTTCAAACCCACAAACACAAAGAAAAAGCAAATTTTGAAAACACTTTGAGCAAGTACCTAAGAGCCCGTGGACAACCACGGATAGAAAGGGTGCTAACACCTTCCCTTTCTATAATCTACCCCCCGGACCCGAGAAACATCTCGAAAAAGGAATTTTTTTGTGCTTTTTTTCCTTTCCTTGTTGGATAAAATAAAAGACGGTGGCAACTCTTGCTTACCGCGACATTTTGCAAAGACAAACGCAAAACGCGAACCAGGATTCCAAAAACAGTCAGTTCTCTCCCACCGTATCACAGAACTGGCGACTCTGCTGGGGATATCTATAAATGGGGTGTACCTTAGGTATAGTTCATAATGTTTTCAATTGCTTGATTTATATGCTTTATCTTTGTGGGTCGAATCGGAGTTACTATAGATCCTAACCCGGATCTGGGGGATACCCTTTAGGTAAGTAGTAATAAACTGTGAGGGAACTGTACAGCGTAGACCGATACAGTTGAAGCAGTAGCTACGTTGGTGTGGCACTTTAGTATGTATCGATATCCCTTGTGGCGCAATGAGGAGAATATGGGTCTGCTAAGGGGTCATTAAGCACCAACTGACTTTAGAACCTTTAAATTGACCAACTTGGCCATAGAACAGTAGCAGTATGCTACACTCATTGAGACCAAACTCTCGCGATGATTCCGGCCGCAAGAAAAGGTTGCTAAACTGGAATTATGACCGATCGAGGGTGGTCAGTGATATTGAGATCCTCTAGAACCCGGTTACTATTGCTAGGACAAGTTGAACCAACTAAACTGAAAGAGGGTAATACCTAAACTCCATGCCAACCTGAAATTTAAGGGCTATTATGTGACTTGTGTGCTTTCAAACTTGAACTACTTGCACATTCTTGTTATCTGACAACATGAGTTCCTTGCAGGTTTTGTTTATCGTCCTTATCCAATAATTTGGATTTATCGCAGGGTTTACTTACAACACCTCACACTTTTGCTTAAACGCATAGTGTACATATCATAACATCATGCCTTAACATTTCCTTAACCATTTCGAGGATCTCAAGGGTTTGTGATGCAGGTCATGGTAAATCAAATGTCTAGCAAGGGGCAAAGGGGATTTATTTTCCTCTAGCCAATGTCGTCTAGAGATCAAAACACGATGACTTGAGTCAAGGGCTATGACCCACTTGATATGGTGAGCTTGACTCTTGAAGAAGGACTCTTAACAACACGAAGTTTCTTCAATCAAAACTGCAAAATTCAAATTCTAACAAGTTTCTTGTTTACCCCGTGAGATCCTTGAAAACATTTCATACATACATATCATTGCATAACAGGTCTCCCAGTACAGGTCTCTCATGTTCTCGCTGTTTATTTCAGCAATGGCTTTCCAACCAAACGACCAAGATCTTCAAACTCGAGAAGCTCAGTTCAGGGACGTATTCCTAAACCTATCCAAGGGGCAGGAAGAGTTGAAAACACTCCTCATTAGGAACTTGGTCAAGAAAAGTCCTGAAGACAATAAGGAAGAACGGCTGGAACAACTGCAAGCTGGGTTCGGTGCCATGAAAACCCAAATGTTAGGGCAAATGGCTCTTATCCAAGGCTTAGCTCGGGAACAAGAAGAGCTGAGAACCATTATCAACCAGCTTCATCAAGACAGATACAACAACATGAAGCAAACAGTCAAGGCCGGGGACCAAGTCATTAATCAACTTCCGAGAAGTCAAAGGTTTGGTTTGATGAAGAATAGACCTCTCCAAGTTGCTACTACCTCACGAGTCCAACAACAACCTTGCCCTAAACAATGGGTTGATCAGAGTAAGCCAAATATGCCCAAGAGGCAATTTACCAAGCTCAACATGTCGCTGTCTCAGGCTTTACAACCCCTGTTGAGATTGAATCTGGTGACGTTAAGGGACCCTCCTAAGAATCCCAACATAGCCTCCCCAAGGTACAATCCTGATGCAAGGTGTGCATATCACTCCAACAGCCCGTGGCATGATACTAACATCTGTTGGGCGTTGAGCAACAAAATTCAAGACCTAATTGATGAAGGAGAATTGGAACTCACACAAGACGGTCATATTGAATTCTTTTGCCATCCCCCCAAGGTTCTCCATTTGAAGTGACAAGTACTGAGACGAGAAGACTTTTTGTTCATTAGAATTTTCAAGTTGTAATTTTCTTTTGATTGTTCGAACATTTATTCATGTCAAAATTTATTACTTTATCAATGCATTGCATATGTCTGTTTTGAATCAATCCATTCATATTTCACTATATTCAAATTACTTTCATTTTTTGTGATGATCAACTCTCGATTAAAAAATTCTAAGCCTTTAGAGGGAGGATGACGAAAATGATATCAAAATCTCTACAGTATGCTTTTGAATAGACCCCGCTGATGAGGTACAGGCATTATTTCAAATCCTAAACAGTGGAGTTATAAGGAAGATAATCCCTAGTCAACCCCTTTGAGCCAAAGAAGTTGGAGTTTTTCTTTTCACAAATTAAAATCCTTAATTATAACCTGGGACAGGGTAGTTTTCTCAGTTGATCCAGGTGCACAATGAATGGCATCAAAGAAGTCCTCCTGAAACAAAAGACGGTGATGGTTCCGTATAATCGTAAGGACAGGCAGTCATTATCTCTCAAAAATAAAAGCCCAATAAGTCAAAACCTATGAAGAAGACTTAAGAAAAACGGGGGCATCCCGCTGACTGTAATTACAAAAGAAACAGTTCACGCAAAAGACAAGGATAATAAAATCAAAAAGAAAGAGGTCCTAAAAACTCTCAACAAAATGACTGCCTGTTCAAAATAAATTGTCAGTATCTGAACTATCACTGGTATATCAGAGCAAAGACTCAAACAAGATCTAATGCACGATTAGCTGAGTTTAGGATCGAAGAACATCACGAAGAACGGGTGGGTACAAATAAAATTTGAGCCTTTATCCTTTATTTCTTAAAACCGTGAACCATGCCACGTTATAACCCTTAAAAAGTCCTAGATGAAGCATTGGTTAGTCCGAAAGCATATTGTTACAAAAGGTATCCTGACTCCTGTAGGGCTTGCTGTAAATCCTGAGTTGACGTCACATTTTACAAAAAAATTCTATCTTACTGAAAAAATATATTTTCAAAAACTTTAAGACAGACATAAGCTTTGCATTCTTAAAATAACATTGTTTGCATATGACTATTTGTTCAAACAGCAGAGAAATTCGCACGACGAATATCTAGTGAACAAAAAACCTTTTCAATAAAAAGGGCCACCTCAAGTGGAAAAAACACCTCCAACCAAGGGGCACGGCATGAGCATTGTCCATCATCTGGGGGCAGTTAAGTCAAGATTCAAGGAATCTCTCAAAATGCCAAATAGCCAGGGGCAAATCTCCATCTGAATCAATTGGGGCATTGGACATGAATTCCAGAAACGAATCTTGCATGATCAAACGAAGATCTTCTGGTAGTATGGCAACACAACACTACCGACAGTGACAACTCCCTACATCCTGAGAGCGTGGACATAGTCAAAAAATACTGCGCATGAATAAAGACCCGCTAGGTTGACTGGCCTAGGCAAAAATAAGGGCTTCCCGGCGAACCAAAAGGGTTCGGGAAAAAATTAGGGATGAGAATGAAAAATCTGTACACCCGGCAAGTCGAAAACCTGAAAAGGCGGCTTGTGAAAAAAAGGGTATCCCGGTGGACTGAAAACCCGAAAGGGCAGTCCAGGCAAAAATTAGGGATCAAAGCGTACGATTATGTCTCGTCATCTCGTCACTGGCCTACCAGAAGAAGACTTGTCATTTTGAGCGAAAGATACCAAGCACCTCATAGGTGGGGATAATACTCGATCCACATGGCCTCCGCAAGCACCTTCTCCTGCAGAAACAGGGGCAATAAGAATTGTCCAAGCTGTACAGTTGCTCTATCCACCAGGTACAAAGGTAGATTCAGCTGAAGAATATGGCTAAGGTACTTTCACTCCCCGTGGAGTAAGGCAGTAATATTAACTCTCCCCAGCTGAGACTCGCAACTATGAATAAATCAACAGCTCTCCCCAAGCAGAGTTGATCTACCTTCAACACTAAAAAGGCTCGATATCCCCGGCAGTCTTAATATTCCCCAGCGGAGTATAAGAGTATTCTCCAGCAAAGTGTAAGAATGTTCCCCGGCAGAATACAAGATACCCCCAGTGGAGTCAATATTTCCCCAGCACAGTCTGAAAAAGCTTCCCCAACGGAGTTGAATCATCATCCCCAGTCGACTCTGAAAGTTTATCCCCAGCGGAGTATAAAATAAATCTCCCCAGCCCAGTTCAAAAGACCATTCCCAGCAGAATTCATAGGATTATCCCCACAAAAGCCTAACAGGGTTATCCCCAGCAAGTCGCAACTGAAAGATCTTCCCCAGCGAAGTTCTTTCCTTTCACAAACGGGAATTCAATCCTCAACAAATGCAATATCACCAGCAACGATAATTCATCCTGACGGAATTTATCAACGGAATCCTCAGCAGAGCATCTCTTCCCCACAGAGTAATCTCCTCATCAGTTTATTCCCCAACGGAGTTATCCTCTCCTGCAGGTTTATTCTTTTCGTTCATCATCCCCAGCGGAAATGAATAATTCAACTCTATTCTCCAACAGCTATCCGAGATTTATTTTCCCTAGCTAAAACATTACATTTCCATACATCATGATACATGCATATACGCATCATATAATGCAATCTCATTTATTTTGAGAACATCATTGCTTGATCCATAATCATGCATGGCATATGACTGACCTTTACCTTTCAGGAAAGATGCAGTTAAATACTCAGCTATATCAAAAGACCTTGTCTGGTCCAGTTAAATCGATTCCTAAAGATTTTTATGATGTCGATCCATTCAAAGTTAATCCAAGACCTTCTCTGGTCCAGTTAAATCGATTCCTAAAGATTTTTCTGATGCCGATCCAGTTGAAGTTATCCCAAGACCTTGTTTGGTCCAGTTAAATCGATTCCTAAAGATTTTTCTGATGCGGATCCAGTCAAAGGCCTTCTCTGGTCCAGTCAAATTGATTCCTAAAGATTTTTCTGATGCCGATCCAGTTGAAGTTATCCCAAGACCTTGTCTGGTCCAGTTAAATCGATTTCTAAAGATTTTTATGATGCCGATCCAGTCAAAGGCCTTCTCTGGTCCAGTCAAATCGATTCCTAAAGATTTTTCTGATGCCGATCCAGTTGAAGTTATCCCAAGACCTTGTCTGGTCCAGTTAAATCGATTTCTAAAGATTTTTCTGATGTCGATCCAGCCAAAGTTATTCCAAGACCTTCTCTGGTCCAGTTAAGTCGATTCCTAAAGATTTTTCTGATGACCGATCCAGTTGAAGTTATTGTCTGGTCCAGTTAAATCGATTCCTAAAGATTTTTCTGATGCCAATCCAGTTGAAGACCTTCTCTGGTCCAGTTAAATCGATTCCTAAATATTTTTCTAATGCCGATCCAGTTGAAGTTATTCCAAGACCTTGTCTGGTCCAGTTAAATCGATTCCTAAAGATTTTTCTGATGCCGATCCAGTCAAAGTTGATCCAAGACCTTCTTTGATCCAGTTAAATCGATTCCTAAAGATTTTTCTGATGCCGATCCAGTTGAAGTTATTCAAATACCTTGTCTGGTCCAATTAAATTGATTCCTAAAGATTTTTCTGATGCCGATCCAGTCAAAGTTAATCCAAGACCTCCTCTGGTTCAGTTAGATCACCGATAAGATCTCCCTGATTCGTATTCCAGTCGAAGTTCAAACCACCCATCAACAGTCTCCAGATCGCATCTATAAGCCCATTCCCGACATCACAATGTTGATACCACTTCATGCGAGTGCAAATTTCTGGGCACTCTAGTGTTCAATCATCTTCCACCTTCGGATCACGAAAGGCCCGAAAGCCAATCTATATCCTCAGGTTTAAGAAAATTGAACAGGGGCAGCTGTTATACCCCAAAATTTTCCCTCTCATATTTCTCAAGACATTTCAAGATAATCTCCAAGTTGCTCAAGATTTCTCAAGAGTTGGACAGTCAAATCATCTTCTAAGGCAATCAATCTCAAATTAGGGTTTTGTGTTGCATCAAGGTCCTTACATCCAAATGACCTCAAGTGCTCCCCAATGTCCTAATATGTTCCCAAGTTCATCCATGTCAAATTTCAAGCCTTGCAGAGGAAGTTTGGTCAGTCAATTGCTCAAGAGGTCCAAAAATCGACTGTGCTAGGGCAAAAGTCAACTGTGACCCAAATACAGTCAAACTTCAAGATTTTTTGTCAAAATTCTAATTTTGAAGTATATTTCATCATTTGATCAAGGTTTTATCATTATTCATCAAGGATTGCTCAAAATTCATCAAGACTCAAAAGTTGCTAAATTAGGATTTTGTAGGAAAAGTTAACTCAACTTTGACCATGCATAACTTTCTCATACTTTATGAGAAATGACCCATCCAAAGCTCATTTTGAATAGGATGAAATTTCCTACAATCCATATTCATACCCCAAGATCAATAAATGCACTCACAAGAAGTTATAAATTTGGACATTATAGGTCATTTTTGAAAGTCAACAAAAACACCTTTTTTTCCAAAGCTTATAACTTGGGTATGGAATATCAAAATGAGATGAGACCAAAAGGGTTGGTTATAGGGCATCTCAAGATTTATAAAAAGTCCAAGAACACCTCCAAAAGTTCAAAATTGAAGAAGTTATGCATTGTTGAAGTTGGGTATTTTTGCAAAATTGTCAAAAGTCAACTATCCCCAAAACTTCAAATTTTGTCAAATGGGCCCACTCTTTTCCACTTGATTTGGTCTTGTCACACTACACACGTGTCCTAGCTTCATTCTTGTGTCCATTTATTAATTTTTCTATTTTATTTGATTTTTATTGAATTAATTCATTTTAAATCAATTTAAATCCAAATAAAATCCAAATATTGATCATTTAGGATCTTTTTGATTGATATAGGTCTTAATTGTCATCATGAACATGATCAAATCCGTATCAAGCCATATCATGAACAAAATATTGGATTTTGGACAAAATTGGAAGCTTTTTTATGGAGGATCAAATCATATCTCCAAACTATAATGCATAAGGATTCAGCCCAAGAAACTTGACCTAATCCAATGCTCATTACATATAGAAGAAAAAGCCACACGAGTTGAAGGTTAGAGGCTGCATAAACACAAGAACCAAACTTGGAAAATTGTCAAAAAAGCTTGAAACTGAAATCCTTCTTAGAGGCCAATTCAGAACCAAAACTCAATGTGAGACACTTGTGGACATTCACTGAGTCAATAGCAATCAAAAGCAAGCTCCCAGACCCCCTCAAACGCGCTGTAAGTGATACGCGACCTCCCTCTGAACTTGCTTTCGTGTTTCAAAATTTACACATAATTCCAAGAAACTAATGGCATATTTGCAATCACCAAACAATTTCCATGCTTTCCATGTTATTTGATTGTATTTATCTGACCTATAATCCAAAACGCCATTGAAAGGTTTTTTAGGGTTTTTTTAGGGCTTTCCATTACAGGGACAATTGGCTTGTGAGAGGGGTACCTTCTTGCTCAGGGGAACGAGACGAGTTCATCCATGGTATCACCTTCCATTTATATGGCCTGAGATGGATTTTTGAATTGTCCTATGCTTTTTGCTGCGGATTTAAATCCGCAGGTAATCTCTGTATAAGTCCAAGGACAGGGACGACAACGTGTCCCCATCCAATTCGCCCATTCAAATAATCCGCGCTTTATTTTTATATTTTCTAGCATGTTAACTTGTTTTCTATATTATTATTATTATTCAATATCATAACAACTAACACACATTGGTCCAGTGGTAAAGGCGTGTATGCATTGGCTAACAGGACCTGGGTTCGAATCCCAGGTCCCCCATATATTTGTTGTATTTTGTTTCCAGGAAATCCAGTACAAATTCCAACGTGTGATCACCATATACCCTCATGCAATCAGTGGACAGATGGCCTCTAGGCCAAATCTGAGGGTCCAGATGGGAGATCCACCATGGTGCCTAGTCAAAGTGCATACGTGGAAATGCAAAAGTCAGCCAGGCTTGCTTACAAATGGGCCTTGAAAATTGCTATTCTCCCATCCAAATCAGGCCCAAAACCCCCCTTAGTTATTTCTTTTTCTTTCTTTCTTTCTTTTATTTAATTAATTAATTGTTAATTATTTTTATTATTTAATCACTAACCAATTAATCTTTTTTCTTAATAAAATCAAAAAACCAAAAAATATGTTTTAATTAATTTCAGCACTTTATTTTTGTAAATAAATATTAATTAACTTAGTTTTAATTAGGTATAATTTCAATATCTTTTGCAAATAATTAAAATTAATTTAGGTAATTAGGTTTTACTAATTTTGATTAATTTATTTCTTCAAATACTCAAAACATCCAAAAATATCTTTTTTAATTTATTTATTTATTTATTTATTTAATGTTTAACCTAATTTAATTGCTTCCATTAATTCAAAAATAACAAAAAAAATAATACTTTCTTTCAAATAAGAGGGTCAAAACCCTAAAAACTCGCCCGATTTAATTTCTCGCACGCGTTCCATTTTTATCATATTATTGTATCTGTTTCCCGAAATGTAATAGTTTAAATAGGACTTTAAATATTTTATCGCTTTATTTACTTTCCGCATTTTAATTTCAAGGGTTGTTTTTGGCGATGTAAATACCCAACGCCTTGTAATAGTTTAGTTTTAATTTCCGCAATTTAATTTCTGCAACTTATAAACTGTTAGATGTTTGATAATAGGGAATGCATGACAAGATTAATCGTTCAAAACCTAAAATCAACATAGATAACCATTGACATGTACAAAGATAAAATTAACCGAAACAACACACTCGCACATGCGCACTCTTAGGGTACACCTCACTTGGTTGCCTTCAAACGTGGTCATTGAGTATAGGAAGTTTTAGAGGTCGCCCTCTTGTCCAAAGATCATAGTTGCCTCGAAACGGTTGCCTCGGAAAAATGATCTAAGACATTAGGGTTACCGCCAAGGCGTCCTAACGTTGCTTTAGTGACCACACGTCCCTTAATCAAATTGACCCTTAAAACTCCAACAACGATGCTACCTACTCATCAATAGTGGGATAGCATTGTCTAAAGGACATTAGCACAGATTAATTCCTTTTTCGGGTAGGTAGATGGTTCTTAAGTACTTTCTCCTTTCAAAACAAAACAAATTTTCGCACTTACACTCCTTTCAAACAAAAAACTTCTTTCAAACCCACAAACACAAAGAAAAAGGAATTTTTTTGTGCTTTTTTTTCCTTTCCTTGTTGGATAAAATAAAAGACGGTGGCGACTCTTGCTTACCGCAACATTTTGCGAAAACAAACACAAAACGCGAACCAGCATTCCAAAAACAGTCAATTCTCTCCCACAGTATCACAAACAGATTGGACTGCGAAGGATTGACCCTCAAGCCCATTAACATCGTTGTTAGAGCCTTCGACGACTCTAAGAGGATGGTTCACGGAGAAGTGGACATCCCAATCAAAGTAGGCACATAAACTTTCAACTCTACCTTTTATGTGATGGACATCCGTCCTTCATAATCTTGCTTGTTGGGAAGGTCGTGGATCCACAATGCTGGGGAAGTCACCTCCTCTCTGCACCAATTGCTAAAATATCCAGTTCAGGGAAAGATCATAACGGTGCACGGTGAGGAAGAGTACATGATAAGTCACCTCAAATCCTTCCGCTATATGGATTTGGATGGCGAGTTCATAGAAACGCCTTTCCAACATTTTGAAGAGGTTTCTCCTGAGGTCGCAGTTGCAAAGACAATGACTGAGGTGCCTATCATTTCCAAGCTTGTGCCTAGGATGGCATCCCTCAAAGATGCGGAGGCTGTAATAAAAGAAGGAAGGAGTACAGTGTGGGGGAAACTTTCTGATTTTCCTCACAAGACGAACAAGTTCGGACTAGGTTTTACTGCTGCTAGCCAGAAAGCTGTGCGTCGCTCCAGGGCTAGAGGACCACCCGTAAAAATCACTCACCATGGAATTAATGCCTTAGATGATGATGATGAAAAAGACAACTTTGAAGATTGGATCTATCCAACCGTCGAAGGGGGATTAAGCAACTGGGAAGCGAAAGACTTTGTTCCCATCACTTTCATCAACAAGTAATTTATCTTTGAACAATTTCCTATTTTGGTCTGTAATAATTAAACAATTTGTACACTATTTTCACCTTATGCCTTACCCGGGGCATATAGGTCTATTTGTAAGGGCTTGATTTCTTCATTATCATATGCCATTTTTAAGTGAATCATTGGACGTTTTCATCTATAAACTGTTGTGTTCATTTTTCTTTCCTTTTACATTTTGTTTTGTTTAAGGATGGCTATCCCTTACACACACCCACACTCACAAAATGCAGGTACCCATCCACTCCGGATTTCATGGGTGACTATTCTGCTTTAGCCTTCAGTGACTCTGAAGATTTGGTCAATCATGCCGAGTACGAAGGTGATGAAGATTGTGAAGTTCCTGGAGAGTTAGCCAGACTTTTGCAACAAGAAGAGAGGGCTATTCTGCCCTATGAAGAGTTGCTAGAAACCATCAACTTGGGAACAGAGGAAGACAAGAAAGAGGTTAAGGTGGGAGCCAACCTGGAGCCAAGTGTCAAAGAGCGTCTAGTTCAGCTGTTGAACGAATATGTTGAGATCTTTGCCTGGTCCTATGAAGACATGTCGGGACTAGATATAGATATCGTGGTTCACCGTCTCCCTACAAGAGAAGGTTGTCCACCGATCAAACAAAAGGTCCGCCGAATGAGGCTCGACATGTCTGAAAAGATCAAATTTGAGGTAATGAAGCAATTCAACGTTGTCTTTCTGGCTGTTACTTCCTATCCACAATGGGTTTCTAACATTGTGCCCGTGCCTAAAAAGGACGACAAAGTCAGAATGTGTGTGGACTATAGGGACCTAAACAGGGCTAGCCCTAAGGATGATTTTCCACTGCCACACATCGACATCTTGGTTGACAACATAGCTCAACACAAGGTATTTTACTTCATGGATGGATTCTCGGGATACAACCAGATCAAAATGGCCCCCGAAGACATGGAGAAGACTACTTTTGTCACGCAGTAGGGTACCTTCTGCTACAAAGTGATGCCATTCAGACTGAAGAATGTCGGGGCAACCTATCAACGTGCCATGGTAGCTTTGTTTCATGACATGATACATCATGAGATTGAAGTCTACGTAGACGACATGATAGCCCGTTCACAGACAGAAGAAGAACACCTTGATCATCTGCAAAAGCTGTTTGTCAGGTTGAAGATAAGCTCAGACTGAACCCAAGCAAGTGCACTTTTGGAGTCAGGTCTGGTAAGCTTTTGGGATTTATCGTCGGCAACAAAGGCATTGAGGTCGATCCTACTAAAGTCAAAGTTATACAAGAAATGCCTGCCCCCCCCGTACTGAAAAGGAGCTTAGAGGTTTATTGGGACGCTTAAACTATATTGCGAGGTTCATCTCCCACCTAACATCTACCTGTGAGCTAATCTTCAAGCTGTTGAAGAAAGATCAGGTGGTTGAATGGAACAATGATTGTCAAGTTTCTTTTGATAAGATCAAGGAGTATTTGCTAGAACCTCCTATCTTGATGCCACCCGTCGAAGGAAGGTCGTTAATCATGTATCTGACTATTTTGGATAACTCAATGGGGTGCGTACTGGGCCAACATGACGAGTCTGGCCGAAAAGAGCATGCCATTTATTACCTTAGCAAAAAGTTTACCGACTGTGAGACTCGCTACTCACTGCTCGAGAAAACTTTTTGTGCTTTGGTATGGGCTGCTCGCCGGCTAAGGCAGTATATGTTGACTCATACCACTTTGTTGATTTCTAAAATGGATCCGATCAAGTATATCTTCGAGAAGCCTGCTTTATCTGGAAGAATCGCTAGATGGAAAATGATCCTGACAGAGTATGATATCCAGTACACAACCCAAAAGGCTATAAAGGGGAGTGTACTAGCTGACCATCTAGCTCATCAAGCCGTCGAAGATTACCAATCTATGAGATTCGACTTCCCTAACGAGGACATCATGATATTGGACAACATTGAAGGTAACAGACCGTATGACGGACCTGAACAAGGATCCCGATGGACCCTATACTTTGATGGTGCTTCAAATTCACTTGGAAACGGTATCAGTGCGGTACTTATTTCTCCGGAAGGTTGCCATACACCCTTCACTGCCCGAATTTGCTTCAGTTGTACCAACAACATGGCTGAATATGAAGCTTGTATCTTTGGTCTCAAGGCTGCTATTGACTTGGGAATCAAATCTTTGGTCGTATTTGGGGACTCAGCTTTGGTCATCAGTCAAATCAAAGGAGAATGGGACACTAGACATCCTAATCTTATCTCATACAAAGAACATGTCCTGACATTGTTGCCTCATTTCGAGCAGATTACCTTTGAGCACTTCCCGCGAGAAGAAAACCAGCTAGCGGATGCTCTAGCTACAATGTCTTCTATGTTTAAACTCAACTAGGATAATGAGGCTCCCCAAATCACCATCAAACGAATGGACGAACCTGCGCACTGTCATGAGATTAATACCGAAGAAGTAGTGGAACAACCCTGGTTTCATGAAATCAAAAGGTATCTCCAGACTCGAGAATACCCTGAAGGAGCTTCCGTCAATGACAAAAAGTTCTTAAGGAGATTTTCTGCCAAGTTCTTCCTGAGCAATGGTATCTTATATAAGCGTAGCCATGATTGTGTTCTACTTCGTTGTGTGGACAAGGTTGAAGCAGAGTTGATCATGACCGAAATACATAGTGGCACCTTTGGCACCCACCTGAGCGGACATACGATGGATAAGAAGATTCTAAAGGCAAGCTACTACTGGTCTACCATGGAAGCTGATTGTCATAAACATTCCCGTATTTTTCATAAATGTCAAGTCTATGCTGACAAGGTGCATATTCCTCCAGTTCCTCTCAACGTTCTGACAGCTCCTTGGCCATTCGCGATGTGGGGAATCGACATGATTGGAGAGATCAAGCCCACAACATCCAATGGACATCGCTTCATCCTGGTGGCTATTGATTACTTTACCAAGTGGGTCGAAGTATCTTCCTTCGCCTCTGTTATAAAGAATGTGGTTGCCCGCTTCATCAAGCAGAACCTCATATGCTGGTATGGTATCCCCGACAGGATCATCGCGGACAACGGTATGAATTTGAACAATACTGTGATTACCGCTCTGTACGAGCAGTTCAAGATTCAACATCACAATTCATCTCCCTATCGGCCAAAGATGAACGGTGTTGTTGAAGCCGCGAACAAAAATATCAAGAAGATCATTCAAAAGATGACAGTTACCTACAAAGACTGGCATGAGATATTACCATTTGCTCTGCACGGATATCGTACCACGGTGCGTACTTTAACAGGGGTAACCCCTTTTTCTTTGGTATATGGCATGGAAGCTGTTTTACCTATGGAAGTTCAGATTTCTTCCTTGAGGATCATGAAGGATACTGGTTTGAGTGAAGACGATTGGATTCAGACCTGGCTTGATCAACTTAACTTGATCGACGAGAAGCGACTTACTGCTATTTGTCATGGTCAGACGTATCAAAAACGGATGATCAAGGCTTTCAACAAGAAAGTCAGACGTCAGGTATATCGAGTCGAAAATCTTGTAATCAAGCAGATCATCTTGCCGCAAAGTGATCCCAGGGGCAAGTGGACTCCTACTTACAAAGGACCATTTGTGATCAAGAACATCTTTTCTGGTGGGGCAATGATTCTGACCACCATGGACGGCGACGACTTTCCGCACCCTGCCAACGCAGCCATAGTCAAAAGATACTACGCATAAAACGACCCGACAAGTTGAAAACCTGAAAGGGAAACTTGGGAAAAAATGGGCGTCCCGGTGAATCGAAAACCCGAAAGGACGATTCAGGCAAAAGTTAGGGAATTAAAGCGTATGACTATGTCTCGTCGGATCACTTTAAGGACAATCTCTTCACGGACAAGCTCCATGCTTCTGATCAATCCAATCATCGGCGGACGATGCAACGAATGGACAAGATGCTCAGAGTTGTGAAGGCTATAGCAGAATGGGAACCCCATGGAATTGTTACACATAGCCATCTTTCTTTTGTATAAAATTTTTCTCAATTTTACGACAACATTCTCTTACTAGGATGTCTGTCTCCTTTGTACAAAAATACTTACAAAAGTTAATACAAAAATACTTCAAAGTGCAGAAATTTGCTTGCCTTTCTTTTCTTTTTACACTTATGTTTTATTTGAAAACGTCCAATGGTTTGTTAAATAGGCATATGCATTTGAATATAATCATTTCTTACAAATAAAACGAATTGAGAAAGGATAATTACTGGTAGGTCGGAGGTATAGGAAGACGTCTTTGCGCTATTCCAGAAGAAATCCCCTACAGTATGTCACCCAGATCCTCAACAAAGCTAAAACCTTGGAGTATATATCCCCAGCGGAGTTAAACTTCAAGATCCCCAGCGGAGCCAGAATATTCTAAACTTTATCCCCCAACGGAGTTAAGTTTCAAAATTCCCATCAGAGTTAAGTCCCGAACTCCCGATCCCCAATGGAGCCTGAAAGCCCTGAAATGCATATCCCCAGCGGAGCTAGAATACTCTAGACCTTCTTCCCCAACGGAGTCAAATTTCCAACTATCAATCGCCAGCAGGAACCATTCAGTTTTCCCCAACTTCCCCAGCAGGTTATCTTAAAAGTCTGAGAATCAACCAGATAACAGTTCACTTCTTGTCTCATCCCCGACTAGGATGATTCCCCAGTAGTTTGGAATACAACCCAAAGCTCCTGATTTCTCCGGCAGAATAAACACTCTCCCCACAGAATCATTTCCCAACAGAACGAAGATTCTAGTTCTTGTTTCTCCATTTGAAGTCCCCCAGGTTTTAATTCCCCAATAGAGATCGTCGGATTTTTTCCTTATTTCTCCAAGAAAGTCATGAAGGATTCTCATTCCCCGCAGAAGTTGTCAAAGCTCTTGTTAAATCCCCACAAGTCACCAAGGATTTTCAATCCCCAGCAGTGGTCCCAGGATTTCTCATTCTCAACAATCAAAGATCTTTAATCCCCAAGCAGTCAACAAGGATTTCTCATCTTCACCAATCAAAGATTTTTGAATCCTCAGCATCGGTCAGGAATTTACTTTCTCCAGCAGCAGTCAAAAATTTCATTATCTCTAGCTATCAAGGATTTATTTTCCTCAGCAAGATAGCTAATCAGCTTACATGCACATTCATTGCATTCATATAATCATGAACATTGATGGAACACATTTCATTGCATCATACATATCATGCAACATAACTTCGTGTTTTAGCTAACATTTTACCCTTTTCAGGATAAGATTATAAAGCTATTGTTCAACAACTATTCAGAGATTTCAGATACAATATGGATACACCCCAGACGCGGCGGACATTCTACTACTCATTCAGACTCCAGCAATCAGATACAGACTACATACGCTCCAGATACGGTGGCCATTCTATTTCTTATTCAGATTCAACTATCAACTTCAAGTTCAGATACACTCCAGACACGGAAGTCATTCTGTCACTTGTCCGGATCCCAGTTACAGTACGGATACACTCCAAACACGGAAGTCATTCTTCTACTTATACAGATCTCAACTTCAGATACAGTCCAGATACGCTCCAGATACGGTTGCCATTCTGTCACTCATTCGGATTTATCCCCAGCACATAAATGCTCCATACACAGATGTTTCTCTGTTACCCATTCAGAATACAGATACACTCTAAACATGGCAGTCACTCTGATATTCATTCAAGAATCAAATACAGTTACATCTCGGGTACGCTCTAGACACAAACGCCATTCCCTTGCTCATACAAACCCAATCTCCAGATATAACTCAGATACGTTCCAAATACGGATACCATTCTGATGTTCATTCTGCTAATTTTCAACAATTAAATTTTGGATGGCATCTCTAAGCCCATCTCCAGCAATATTCTACCCTCTCCAAATGACATCTTTAAGCCCATTCCCTCATATACATTTTGACGAGTGCAAATTTACGGGCACTCTAGTGTCCAATCCTCTTTTACCTTCGAGTCACGAAAGGAAAACTTGCCAATCTAACTCTTCGGGTTCAAGAAGATTGAACAGGGGCAACTGTTGTACCCCAAAATTTTCCCTCTCATTTTATCAACATTTCTCATCACAAGGCTCTTGGAACTCAAGATCAAATTAGGATTTGCTCTGCTCAAGACATCCCCTTGCACTGTTGACCTAAATTAGGGTTTGAATTTGCACAGGATTTTTTTGACCTACAATGCCCAAAATGACTTGCATACTTCATGTTGGACTCATAAGTTGGTCCATGCCAAGTTTCAAGCCTTGAATCAAATTTTTGCCCAATCAATTGGAGAGTTGACCTAGAAATCAGTTGTATTGGGGAAAAAGTCAATTGTGGCCAATTTACAGTCAAATATCATGAATTTTGACCCAAATCAACATTATGAACTCATATGAACCATTTGATCAAGTTTGGACCACAAATCCACAAGAAATTTGATCAGATCACCAAAAGGGCAAAATGGCAATTTTTAGGGTTTTGACTGTACAAAGGCAATTTTTGACTGTTTGACCTAGCCAATGGAAAATCAAGCTCAACCATGGACTCAAGGACTCAATGACATCATCTTGACCTATTCAAAAAGTTCAAAAGATCTCAAATTCATGGGATTGACAGATGAATTTTTCAGTCAACTGATCAAAATTTGACTGTACACTGAAAAGTCAAACTTTGACTTTTTGGTCAAAATCAAGTGCCAAGGGTCCTTTTTCATCAAGATATGTCAAATTATGAAACTTGTTCATCAAGAAACCTAAAATTGCAAATTAGGGTTTGAAATTTAAAATTTTCATAACTTAGAATTTTTCTAAGTTATGAAATTTTCTTAATTTTTCCTAACTTTGTCCCACATTTTCACCATGATGCAATTGGATTCAAACAAAACTTACAACATGAAAGTTGTAGTACTCCACAAAGTATACAACTTTTATTCACAAAGTTTTCTCAAAAGAAGCATGGATCTCAAGTTATAATTTTTGGAACAAGGGTCCCTAAAACTTTTAACTTAGAGAAATTTTGTCCTAGTTTAGGCAGGATTTTGACCCATCTTCTTGGCCATTTTTCACATAGTTCCACTTGGATTCTCAAGTTGCATTTTAAAGATGGATTATATAGCATGTTTCAATCTTTCCAAATTATCTAATAACTCCTCAAACACATTTATGGTTAGGGAGAATCGAATGCTTGAAGTTGGAAAAAATTCACTTTGTATCCATGGCAAATTCATGTTCATACAAGTTGCATTTTCAAACCAGCATGCTTTGTACTTGCTTGCAGGCCTCTAAACCAATTCACACTCCTTAATTAAATGCAAGTCCACTGAGCTAATGCATTATCTTAGCCATTTGGACATTGCACACAAAACTAATCCTTAATTAGAAAAAGGTACATTTCTATTTTGAAAAAGGTATGCTTTATGTCAAAACATGATCTTTGAAGCATAAGGCCAATATCTCAGAAGCCAAATCAAATCCAAAAATTCCAGCAACCAAGAGGATTGTGTGCAACATACTTGAGAGCTTGTACAGGCATGTATTCACAACATACACATTCTTGCTTCACAAAGAAGAAAACTGGCAAAATCCTCCCAACTTAAAAACCAGTCATTGTTAGCTTACACAAACATTACAAACAACTTTCACATAACCCTTTGAGTCAGAAACACGAGCACTTAAGCCTCATAACCTCCCATAGCCAGAAATCACTCTTCTTTGGCAAAACAGGGCAGGTGCTGCAACTTGAGTGCCATAGCTCATTTGGCTCGTGCGTTTTTCCCCTTTCCACTTCAAACACCTTCCATTCAAATCATTCAAGCTATCACAAACCTCCATTGCCAATTGTAACTCCATTTACAGTGTTCACCATTTTCATTTCAAGCTTGTGCAGGTTAAGTTCTAGGAGCTGATTCAGGGACATTCAAAGCAAGCTAGCTATTGGAAAAGATCAAGTGAAGTTCAGGCAAGCTACCAGACACCTCAAAACTTGTTGAGAAGCTCTGCATTGTCCAACTCGAATCCAACTGAAACAAGTTTTTCATCACTTTCTATCTCTCTATTTAGGAACATTTAGCCTTAGGTTTGTGAATGAAAAATGTAGTATTCAATGCCATGAAGCCATACATATGCTCAATTTTCATTTATATTAAGTGTGCTAGGAGAATTTCATCCATGAACATGCTGTAAAAACTAGGTCAGAATTTAGGGCCAGAAAAATTCTCTCTGGTCTTTGAGAGTTAGGATTAATGCTTTATATGGTTAGAATCGTATTAAACTTCTCTACAAGTTTGATGTTGTGAGTTTTGGAAAAAGATCACATTTTCAGGATGTTCAAGTTTGTATAACAGGCGCGCGTTTTTTTGTCTGGAGGAAGATGATGAAGTTGGCTTGGGCTGGGCCTGGCCAGTTTTCTTTCTAACACCCCTTTTTTCAGTTTCATACCCCCTAGCCCAATTTCTTATATTTTTGCATTTTTGAATTTTTGTTTTCTTTTCTGACTTTGTTATTTTATTTCCAAATATAAAAAAAATGCTTAAAAATATTTTCACATTTTTTTACATTTATTTTGCATTTATTTTAATTTTTTTAACATAGAAAGCATTTTTAATACTTTTATATTATTTGTTTAAATTTAAAAATAATGTATATATCATATTTTTACTTTTATTTCTTATTTCATTCATACTGAAAATATTATTATAAAATATAATTTATTTTTGGAAATATTTTATTTTATTTTATACATACTTAATACATATATATATATATATATATATATATATATATATATATATATATATATATATATATATATATATATATATATATATATATATATATATATATATATATATATATATATATATATATATATATATATATATATATATATATATATACTTTTATTTTATTAAATACTTAGAATAAAAATACAAAAATATTACATTTTTATTTTTATTATTATTCATACTAAAAAATACCTTTTTGTAGATATATTTCATTTTTACACATATTAATATATTTCTTGTACATAAATAATATATTATATTTATTTTCTTAAAGAAATTAGGGTTTCATCCCTTAAATAAATAAAATTAATCTTTTTATTTTTATTTTATTTCTTTATACTTTTTTCACATTGAAAATACTTAACATACATAAGCAAATAAAAACTTCTTTTTTCATAATACATTTTATTTAATATTTATTTATTTTGTTTATTTAAATATTGTACATTTAAATATTGATGCATTGTAAATTCAATTTGGATGTAATAGTAACTAGGGTTTATATTTCTTGTCAAAATACCCCCTATTCAAAAATTGTACCCCCATTCCCATAATCATGTTGTAATAGCTTAGAACTTTAAATTCTCGCACTTTACGCTTTCAATTATGTCATGATTAGAGAATTAGGGTTTGTATGCAAAATCAAAATCAACAAATAGTTTGACCTAATCAAAGACAAAAATGCATGAAAAATCAAACACAATGCACACTTGCACCCCTAGGGTTACAATCCACTTGTTGCCTTCAAAAATAGACCATGGTATGCATGTTGGGTACTTTGGCAAAACAAAAACAAAATAAAAGATCATAGTCCCTCGATGACGCTATCTTGGTTGCCTAAACAAAAATGATCAAGTCCCTCAAGAAAATTGCCAAAGATACTTGACACAATTGCTATCATGGTCTATACGATGACCCGCGCCTGTCCCGTTTAATATCCTAACACAAGGTTGTTCACCAAATGCAATGGTGAAACAACACTGTTAAAAGGGTTAAAAACATAAGAAAGATCTTTGAGTAAAATAGGGTAGATAGCTCTTAGTTACTTGATCAAAAGCTTGCAAAAACATCCTTGCTATTTTCAAACACACTTCACAACACAATTTCAAAACATTTCCCAAAACAAACTTTCAAACATTGAAATCTTCTCAAAAGACAAAAACACCTTTGTATACATTCAAACAAGAATCATTACAAAGGTTGCCACAATGATGACCTCTTTTCAAAACATCTTTCAAAACCACACACAAAGCACCATTTCAAACAATTGAAGAGCACCATTTCAAACAATTGAAAAGCAAAGCAAGTGATCTAAATAAGTAACTAAGAGCCCATGGATAACCATGTATGAAAAGGGTGCTTGCAACTTCCCTTTTCATAATCTACTCCCCGAACCCAAGAAAACATCTCAAAGGTCTTTCCTGTGCTTTTTGGCCTTTCCTTGGGATAAAATAAAAAGTCGGTGGCGACTCTTGCTAAACTAAAACATTTGCAAACACAAACGCAAAACCTAAAGTCAGTTCTCCCACTGTATCACAGAGCCTGTTATGGAAGGAGAGGTTCCATACACCCTCCTACATCCTGACATGCCAACATCACTCGAAGATTTACAAAGGAGTTGGATACAGCTCAAGGGAGAACGCGATACTTTTGAAGCCCAATTCTACGCAAGCGAGAAGAAGGTTTTGGAACTCACTCGTCTACTTCATGAAGAGCAGACTCTCAACACCTACATTGCACCAAAGAGGATGCGCAACGTCATTTTACCTTAGAATTTTGTATTATTTTGCCCAAGGGGCATTGATGTACTAACAATTCTATCTTATTAATATGACGTGTGTTTCCTTTTTGTTTAAAAGAAATTTGAATTTCTGAATCCTTGAAAACATTACATGAATACATATCATTCATCATATGCATAAACAGGTCTTCACACCAAGTTTCCTCATCTCTCTGCTGTTTATTTCAGCAAGATGGATATTGAACAAACGGTCAAATATTTGCAAGCTCAGAATTCACAATTTCAACAGTTGCTTCTGACCTTGGCCAAGGGGCAGGAGGAGCTCAAGACTCTACTAGAGAAGGAAAAAGAGAAAAAGAAGAAGAAGAGAGCTGGTGTGGCTATCTTGGGCAAAAGGTTTGAAGGACAAGCCAGACGAACTTTGGAATTCCCATCAACATCTGAAGAGGGGGAAGGAAAAGGAAAAGGAACTGCAGTGCCATCTGAGTCTGAAGCTGAAGAAGAGGAAGATGAGGACTACTCAGAACAACAATACCCTCCGGCCGATGACAAATACAAAAACCTGGAAGAACGTCTAGCTGCTATAGAGATACAGAGAGTCCCGGGGCTGGATTTTGAAGAGTTAGGGTTGGTTTCTGGAATTGTAATCCCTCCTAAATTTAAAGTTCCACTGTTTGCTAAGTATGATGGGGTGTCTTGCCCAAAAATGCACCTCAGATCCTATGTCAGGAAAATTCAACCACATTCTTCTGACAAAGACTTGTGGGTCCACTTTTTCCAAGACAGTTTATCAGGAACGCAACTTGATTGGTTCTACCAGTTGGAGAGAACATATGTCCATAATTGGGAATACTTGGCTGCCGTCTTCTATAAACAGTATCAATACAATGCTGATTTGGCACCAACTCGTACTCAACTCCAGGGTATGACCATGGTGTCCAATGAGGGCTTCAAAGACTACGCCCAAAAGTGGAGGGATTTAGCCGGAAGGGTGCAACCACCTTTATCTGAAAAGGAGCTAGTGGACATGTTCTTGGGGACTCTGTCAGGTCCTTTCTTTAATCACCTGAATGGAAGCTACTCTGCAGGTTTCACTGAGTTGATTCTAACTGGCGAGAGGATAGAGGTCGGTATAAGAAGTGGGAAAATTCAGAAGGACGCGTCTACCTCTGCTGCTGCTAAAAAGCCCTTCACCGGAAAGAAGGAAGTGTCAGCTGTCTATGCCCAGAGGAATCAGGGAAGAACCAAGCGACGACCAACTGTGGGGGCCGTTATGATTCAAAAGTCTGCATCAGACCAGCCAAGAAACAATCAGCCTAGAAATGATCAGCCGAGGAATAACCAGCAAAGGATGGAAAGGCCTGTAAGGCAATTCACCAAGATAAACACGACTCCTGCTCAAGTCCTACCATATCTTTTGAAGTCGAATTTGGCCATGTTAAAAGAGGCCCCTAAAAATACTAATACTCCATCTCCACATTACCATCCCAACGCCAGATACGCGTACCACTCAGAAAGTCCAGGGCACGACAACAACAATTATTGGGCTTTGAAGAACAAAATCCAAGATCTAATCGACACAAAGGAAGTTGAATTTGAAGCTCCCGAAAAACCGAATGTTATCTCTGCTCCAATGCCAGCATTGTGGAAGAATATTTGTTTGTTTCTACTGTAGATGAACTGTTAACTCCTCTCCTAACCAACAAGTTGAATTTGTTGAAGGCTGGGGTGTTCCCAGGTTGTGACCAAGATTGCCATGCTTGCCTATCCTCCCCATTTGACTGTCCTCTATTAAATAAAGGAATCCAACAACTGATTGATAACCGGGAAATTTTGTTTGAGAAAGCTCCTGTTTCACCCATTCCAGTTTCAGAAGTTTCAATAATAACCATATACGCCAATCCTTCCAGGGTTCCTAAAAAACCCGTTAGGATTACATCCGCTCCTATGACTACTCCGTTGAAGATAACAATGCTCGGGCCTTCCCCATACAAATCAGATAAAATGGTACCATGGAACTATGGTGGAGAAATCTACTACCATGGTGTCAAACAGATTGAACAGACTGCCGAAGACGAGAGCTCTGAAGAAGACAATTCTGACATCAGTAACATTACTGGCACAAGCAAAATTACTCGTAGTGGAAGAATTTTCTCTCCAGAGATTGCACAACCAAAGGCAGTCTCTGGACCTGTTCCGAAGATTACATTCATACCAGTGATTACAGCTGCAAGTGTACCCGCCAACAATGACAATGCAATTCCCATCCCTATTTCCGCTGCTGAGAAAAAAAGGAAAGAATGTTCAAGAGGAGCCTGTCTTGACGAAGGATCAGTCACTAGTTATTCCTGATACATCCCAGAAAGAGATGGAAGAAATTCTGAGGATCATTAAGAAAAGTGATTATGATGTTGTTGAACAACTGGGGCAGACCCCCTCCAAAATATCCATGTTAGCCCTGTTGTTGTGCTCTGAGGCACATGCTAAAGCTTTGGTCAAGTTTCTGAAGACAGTGCACTTGCCGCAAGAGACTTCGGATGATCAATTCCAAGAGTGTGTAGTCAGTCTGACAGCTGACAATGGGCTGGGTTTCTCCGATGCCAACTTGACCTCCAAAGGGAGAAAACATAACGATGCACTACATGTCTCGGTGGAGTGTAGGGGAACCAGCCTAGCTCATGTTTTGGTTGATACTGGATCGTCTTTAAATGTCTTGCCAAAGAAAGCCTTGGATAGATTGGATTGTGAAGGCCTAACCCTAAAACCCAGCAACATCATTATGAGAGCATTTGACGGCTCTAAGAGGATGGTCCATGGAGAGGTGGACATCCCGATCAAGGTGGGTATCCAGACGTTCAATTCAACATTCTACGTGATGGACATCCGTCCTTATTACTCTTGCATATTGGGACGTCCCTGGATTCACAATGCCGGAGCTGTCACGTCCACCTTGCATCAAATGCTCAAGTCCAAGGGAAAATTATAATTGTCCATGGAGAAGAGGAATATATGATTAGTCATCTGAATTCCTTCCGTTATGTGGAGTTAGATGGCAAATTCATAGAGACCCCTTTCCAACATTTTGAAGAAGTTTCTCCTGAGATAGCAGCGACCAAAGCGGTATCTTCAACTCCTGTGATCACAAGACATGTACCTCGGATGTCTTCTCTAAAAAATGCAAGGGCAGTAGTGGAAGAAGGCGGATCCACTATCTGGGGGCAGCTTCCCGACTTTCCTTTCAAATCAGACAAGTTTGGTCTGGGATTTACTTCGACTGCTCAAAAGGCCGTGCGCCGCTCCCGTGCCGGAGAGCCACCTGTGAAGATCAGCCACCAAGGGGTTAATGCGCTAGAGGACAATAAAGAAGATGGTAGCTTGGAAGACTGGATTTTTCCTACTATTGGCGGAGGACTGTGCAACTGGGAAGCAAAAGACTTTGTTCTGATTACTTTCATAAATCAATAATTTATCTTTTCCATTTCTGTTGGACTGTAATGATTCACAAACAATTTGTACTTTTTCAGCCTTGTGTCTTACCCGAGGCACAAAGGTCCATTTGTAAGGGTCTTTATCTTCATTTCATATGTCATTTTAATGAATCATGGACGCTTCTCATATTAAAACCTTTTGTGCTCATTGTCTTTCTTTTACATTTTGTTGTTTTAAGATGGTTATGCCCTTACACACACCCACACTCACAAATGCAGGTACCCTTCCACTCTGGAACCCATGGGTAACGATACTGCTATAGCCTTCAATGACTCTGAAGATTTGATCTACCAAGCCGAATACGAAGGTGAGGAAAATTGTGAATTGCCAGGGGAATTGGCCAGATTACTGCAACAAGAGGAAAGAGAAATTTTGCCTCATGAGGAGCTGTTGGATACAATCAACTTGGGTACTAAGGAAGACAAAAAGGAAATCAGAGTGGGTGCCAACCTAAAGTCGAGTGTCAAGGAGCGCCTAATTCAGCTGTTACATGAATATGTTTAGATCTTTTCCTGGTTATACGAAGACATGCCGGGACTCGATACAGACATTATGGTACACCGTCTACCCACAAGAGAAGACTGTCAACCAGTTAAGCAAAAAGTCCGCCGCATGAGACCTGACATGTCAAAGAAGATCAAAGCAGAAGATATGAAACATTTCAATGCTGGATTTCTAGCTGTTACTTCCTATCCACAATGGGTTGCTAAAATTGTTCCTGTACCTAAGAAGGACGGCAAAGTGAGAATGTGCGTGGATTATAGAGACTTAAACAGGGCCAGCCCTAAAGATGACTTTCCACTTCTGCACATCGACATCCTGTTTGACAACACAGCTCAACACAAAGTATTTTCTTTCATGGACGGATTCTTAGGCTATAACCAGATGAAAATGGCACCTGAGGACATGGAGAAAACTACATTTGTTATACAGTGGGGTGCGTTCTTCTATAAAGTGATGCCATTTGGACTAAAGAATGTCGGGGAAACCTATCAACGCGCCATGGTAGCTTTGTTTCATGATATGATACATCATGAGATAGAGGTCTACGTAGATGACATGATAGCCCGATCACAAAATGAAGAAGAAAACCTTGATCATTTGCAAAAGCTGTTTGTCAGGTTGAAGGAGTACAAGCTCAGACTGAATCCAAACAAGTGCACATTCGGAGTCCGGTCCGGTAAACTCTTAAGTTTCATTGTCAGCAACAAAGGCATCGAGGTTGATCCTGCCAAAGTCAAAGCTATACAAGAAATGCCTGCTCCTCGCACTGAGAAGGAGGTCAGAGGTTTCTTGGGACGCCTAAACTACATTGATAGGTTGATTTCTCACTTAACATCTACCTGTGAACCAATCTTCAAGCTGTTGAAGAAAGATCAAGTAGTTAAATGGAATGATGACTGTCAAATTTCTTTCGATAAAATCAAGGAGTGTTTGCTAGAACCTCCTGTCTTGATGCCACCTGCGAGGGAAGACCGCTAATCATGTATCTGACCATCCTAGATAATTCAATGGGGTGCGTACTGGGGCAGCATGACGAGTCTGGACGAAAAGAGCATGCCATTTATTACCTTAGCAAAAAGTTTATCGACTGTGAAACAAGATATTCACTGCTCGAGAAAACTTTTTGCGCTTTGGTATGGGCTGCTCGTCGACTAAGGCAGTACATGTTGACTCATACCACTTTGCTGATATCTAAGATGGATCTGATCAAGTACATCTTTGAGAAGCCTGCTTTGTCCGGAAGGATAGCCAGATGGCAGATGATCCTAACGGAATACGACATACAATACACGACCCAAAAAGCTATAAAGGGGAGTGTGCTAGCTGACCATCTAGCTCATCAAGCTATCAAAGATTACCAATCCTTAAAGTTTGACTTCCCTGACGAGGACATCATGACATTGGACAACATTGAAGTTTTCAGACCATATGACGGACCTGAACAAGGATCCCGATGGACCCTGCACTTTGATGGGGCCTCCAATGCACTTGGCAATGGTATCGGCGTGGTACTCATCTCCCCAGAAGGTTGCCATACTCCTTTCACCGCCAAACTTTGCTTCAACTGTACGAACAACATGGCAGAGTATGAAGCTTGCATCTTTGGACTCAAGGCTGCCATAGACTTGGGAGTCAAATCTTTTATTGTGTTTGGGGACTCAGCTTTGGTCATCAGTCAGATCAAAGGAGAGTGGGATACTAAACATCCAAACCTCATCCCTTACAAAGAACATGTCTTGACATTGTTACCACATTTCGAGCATATTACCTTCGAGCACTTCCCGCGAGAAGAAAATCAGCTAGCAGATGCTCTAGCTACAATGACATCCATGTTTAAACTTAAATGGGATAATGAGGCTCCCCAAATCACCATTGAACGAATGGACGAACCTGCACATTGTCACGAGATTAATACCGAAGAAGTAGTGGACCAGCCATGGTTTCATGAAGTCAAAAGGTATCTCGAGGCGCAAGAATACCCTGAAGGAGCTTCAGTCAACGAAAAAAATTTCTTAAGGATATTCTCATCTAAGTTCTTCCTAAGTAATGGTATCCTGTACAAGCGCAATCATGATTCTATTCTGCTCTGTTGTATGGACAAGATTGAAGCTGAAAGGATTATGGCTGAATTGCATGAAGGTACATTTGGAACTCACTCTAGCGGGCATATGATGGCTAAGAAGATTCTAAGGGCAGGCTATTATTGGTCTACCATGGAAGAAGATTGCTATCAGCACTCCCGGACATGCCAAAAATGTCAAATTTATGCTGACAAGGTACATGTGCCTCCAGTTCCTCTAAATGTCTTAACAGCTCCTTGGCCGTTCACTATGTGGGGAATCGACATGATTGGAGAGATCAAGCCTACGGCATCCAATGGACATCGTTTCATTCTGGTGGCCATTGATTATTTCACCAAGTGGGTCGAAGCAGCTTCCTTCGCATCTGTGACTAAGAATGTTGTTGCCCGCTTCATCAAGCAGAACCTTATTTGCCGGTACGGTATCCCCGAAAGGATCATCACTGATAACGGTACAAACCTTAACAATACTATGATCACCTCCTTGTGCGAGTAGTTCAAGATTCAACATCATAATTCATCTTCCTATCGGCCAAAGAAGAACGGTGTTGTCGAAGCTGCGAACAAAAATATCAAGAAGATCATACAAAAAATGAAAGTCACCTACAAAGACTGGCATGAAATGTTATCGTTTGCTCTCCATGGGTATCGTACCATGGCACGCACATCAACTGGGGAAACACCTTATTCCTTGGTATATGGCATGGAAGTTGTTTTACCTATCGAGGTTCAAATTCCCTCCTTGAGAATCATGAAAGATGTTGGTTTAAGTGAAGACGATTGGATTCAGACCCGGCTTGATCAGTTGAACTTAATTGACGAAAAGAGACTTACTATTGTTTGTCATGGTAAGACGTATCAAAAACGGATGATCAAGGCTTTCAACAAAAAATCAGACGCCAAACATATCAAGTTGGAGATCTAGTGATCAAGCGCATCATCTTGCCACAAAGTGATCCCATGGGCAAATGGACTCCTACCTACGAAGGACCATTTGTAATCAAGAACATATTTTCTGGTGGTGCAATGATATTAACCACCATGGACGGTGATGACCTACCGCACCCTGCGAATGCAGACATAGTCAAAAGATACTACGCATAAACAACCCGCTAGGTTGACACACCTAGGAAAAAAGGGGCATCCCGGTGAATCTAAAACCCGAAAGGGCGGTTCAGGCAAAAATTAGGGATAAACAAAAAAAATTTGTACACCCAGCAAGTTGAAAACCTGAAAGGGCGACTTGGGCAAAAAAGGGTTTCCCGGTGGGCTGAAAACCCGAAAGGGCGGTCCAGGAAAAAGTTAGGGAATTAAAGTGTATGACTATGTCTCGTCGGATCACTTTAAGGATAACCTTTTCACAGACAAACCTGAAGCTTCTGATCAATCCAATCATCTTCGGACGAAGCAACGAATGGACAAGATATTCGGAGTTACGAAGGCTATAGCGGAATAGGAACCCCATGGGATTTTTTACACATAGCTATCTTTCTTTGTATAAGTTTTTTCTCATTTTTTATGACACCATCCTCTTACTAGGATGTCTGTCTCCTTTGTCCACAAATACTTATTCAAAGTAAATACAAAGATATCTCCTTAAAGTGCATAAAACCTTTTGTCTTTTTCTTTTTTACACTTGTGTTTTTATTTGCAAAAACGTCCAATGATTCATTAATGAACATATGCATTTGAACATAATTACTGTTTACAAATAAACAGGATGAAAAAGAACAATTACTGACAAACTGAAAGGATAGGAAAACGTCCTTAGGCTATTCTAGGAGCAATCCCTACAGTACATCATCTAGATCCCCAGTGGAGCTGAAACCTTGAAATACATATCCCCAGCGGAGTTAAAACTTCAAAACTCCCAATCCCCAGCGGAGCCAAAACATTGAACTACAGATCCCCAACGGAGATGAAACCTTCTTCCTCAATAAAGTCAAGATTTCCAACTATCAATCCCCAGTGGAGACCATCCAGTTTCTCCAAATTTCCCAGCAAGTTGTCTTGAAATCTGAGAATCAACCAGATAACAGTTAACTTTTGACTCTCCCCAACCTAGGTTAATTCCCCAGTAGATTGGCATACAACCCAAACTCCTAGACCTACTCCACTGTAGTAAGTCTTCTTCCCCGCAGAGTTTTACTATTCCCCAGTAAGGTCGCCGGAATGAAGATTCTCATTCTTAATTCCCCGCAGAAGTCATTAGAGTTTTCTCTATTCCCTAGCAGAATAAGGATTCCCATTGCTAATTCCCAGTAGAAGTCATCAAAGTTCTCTGGATCCTCCAAGCAGATTTCTCAAGCAGTATTTGGCATTATTCTCACAACAGACTTTTGTCAATATTCCAATTTCAAGACTTGAAGGATCCCCATATCCCCAATGAATTCACTAAGGATTTATTATCCCCAACAGTCACCAAGGATTTCTCATCCTCAGCAACCAAAGATTTTGAATCTCCAGCAGTGGTCAAGGATTTATTTTCCCCGGCAGCAGCCAAGGATTTATTTTCTTCAGCAAAACAGCGAACCAGCTTACATGCGCATGCATTACATATATCATAAACATTAACAAAACACATTTATTGTATCATACATTTCATGCAACATAACCTTGTGTTTAAGCTAACATTTTACCCTTTTCAGGATAAGATTAACAACTACTTTTGACAATGTTTAAAGATTTCAGATACAGTACAGATATGCACCAGACAAGGATGTCATTCTAATACTCATTCAGATCTCAACAACCTTCAAATACAGTTCAGATACACTCCAGACATGGAATTCATTATGTTACTTATTCAGATTCCAATCCAGATATGCTCCAGACACGGTTGCCATTCTGTCACTTATTCTGATTTTCCCCAGCTCAAAGATGCTCTAGACACTGATGCCATTCTGACCCTCATTCAGATTCAGTTCAAGATACAGTTTAGATACGCTCCAGACACGGAAGCCATTCTATTACTCATTTAGATTCAGTTCAAGATACAGTTTAGATACGCTCCAAACACGGGAGCCATTCTATTACTCATTCGGATTCAATTCAAGATACAGTTCAGATACGTTCCAGACACGGATACCATTCTGATACTTATTCTTCTGATTTACAACTTACAGCTCAGCAAACATTATTGGATGGCATCTTTAAGCCCATCTCCAAGAAGACTCTATCACCTCTCCAAATGGAATCTTTAAGCCCATTCCCTCAACTACACTTTAACGAGTGCAAATTTACGAGCACTCTAGTGTCCAATCATCTTTTACCTTCGAGTCACGAACGGCAAACTCGCCAATCTAACTCTTCAGGTTCAAGAAGATTGAACAGGGGCAGCTGTTATACCCCAAAATTTGCCCTCTCATTTATCAAGATTTTTCCTCACAAGACTTCTTGGACTCTAGACAGGATTAGGGTTTGCACAACTCAAGACATCTCCTTGCACTGATGACCTGAAATTAGGGTTTGACTTTGCACAAGGATTTTTGGAATATCAATGATTCATGTGACTTTCATACACCATCTTGGACCCCTAAGATTGCTCATATCAAGTTTCAAGCCTTGAATCACATTTTTGCCCAATCAATTGGACAGTTGACCTAAAAATTAGCTTTATTGGGGAAAAAAGTCAACCATGGCTAATTTACAGTCAAATTTCATAATTTTTGATCTACAACAACATTCTAGGCTCCTATGTACCATTTGAACAAGTTTGGACCACAACTCCTCAAGAAATTTGATCAAATCATCAAAAGGGCAAAATGGTTAAAATTAGGGTTTTAATTGAGAAAGGGCAATTTCTGATTTTTGACCTAGCCAATGACCAATTGGGCTCAAGAATGATTTCAATGACTCAATAGCATCATCTTGACCTAATCACATGGTTCAAAATATCTCAAATTCATTAAGTTGACAGATGAATTTTCAAGTCAACTGATCAAAAATCAATTGTACACTGAAAAGTCAAACTTTGACTTTTTGGTCAAAATCAAGTGCCAAGGGTCATAATTCATCAAAATATGTCAAAATGTGAAACTTGTTGATCAATAAAATCAATTTTGCAAATTAGGGTTTCAATTTGAAAATTTTTCATAACTTAGAAAATTTCTAAGTATGGAAATTTTCTTATGTTTTCCCAACTTTCCACAACTTTTTGACCATGATGCAATTGGATTCAAAGAAAACTTCCAACATGAAAGTTGTAGTCCTACATGAAATATACAACTTTGATTCACAAAGTTTTCTCAAAATATGCTTGGATCTCAAGTTATGATTTTGTGAATAGGGGTCCATAAACTTTTTAACTTAGTGAAATTTTGCCCTAGTTTAGGCAGGTTTTTGACCTAACTTCATGGCAATTTTTCACCTAGTTCCAAGAGGTATCTCAAAATTCATTTTAAAGATGGATTGTAAAGCATGTTACAAGATTTCCAAAATGTCCAAGGACTCTCCAAGATCATTTATGGTTAGGGAGAATCCAAGAACTTTGATTGTAGAGCATGTTATCAGGCAACTTGTACCAACTCCCTGTATCCCACAAGCTATCCTGTACAGGCATTGAGCATTGTCACTTCAACTTTCTTCAAAAACAAGCAAACTTGCAAAAGTCAAGTGAACTTGTCCATCTGATAAAGGCAAGGCTTAGCATCATTTGAAATGACTTCAGAAACTTGTTAGAGGCCAATACACAAATCCATAACATTCAAAACACTCTCAAACACCAAAATCACAAGTTCTTGCCCAAACAGGGCATCTTCTGCAGAACCCTTGCCAAATCAATATTGGCTCGTGCGTTTCTTGTTTTACGGCTTCAAACACTTTACATACATCTTACCTAAGTTGTCCAGGCCCTTGTCTTGCAACTGTGAGCTCAACTTTACACTTCACCATTTTCATTTTGCAAGGTTGCAGGTTGACTCGTGCAAGGAGATTCAAGCATCTACAAGGCCAGCTAAGCATTGGAAAAGGTTGAGGGAACTTCAAGGAATCTCACACGATCTTCAGGCCTCATTCAAAGTTCCCATATTGCCATATCCAAACTCAACTGAACAAGGTATTTTTCAAAGTTCTATCTCTCTATTTAAGAATCCTTAGGCTTTGATTTGTGAAGCAAAAATGTAGTCCTTAACTTGCTTAAGTTGTACATATGCATAGTTTTTATTTATATTAACTGAGTAGCGAGAATTTAAAGCTTGAAGTTCATGAAAATTTTAGGTCAGAAATTAGGGGTGATAAAATTCTCCTTGATCTTTTAGTGTTAGGTCACAAACTTTATATCACTGGAATCGTGAGATCATGAGCTACATTTTTCATGTTACAAGTTTTTGATTTTATGCAAAGAATAGCAAGATACAGGTTTGGCTCAGAAATGCACACAAGAGGGAGCTGAAGGACAGGGACGAAGTTGTCCTGGGCCTGGCGCCTTGGGCCTGTTGTTATTCACAACCCCTTTTTTGCTTTTACCCCCCCTAACCATTTTCTTTTATTTTTTATATTTTCTTGCATATTTTATATTTTGACTTGCATTTATTTATTTTCTGAACATTATAAAATCACAAAAAATATTGTCTTTATTTTTTGCATTTTATTTTTTTTATTATTATTTTTTGGCATAAAAAAAAGTTTATTAGTAATAATATACTTTATTTTCTTAAATAAACTTGTAAATAATAAAAAATACTTAATATTTTATTTTATATTTTATATACATTAAATATTTATTTTTCATACATATTTAATTTTTAATATTTATACATAACATTATTATTATTTTTCTTGAACAAAAATGAATAAAATAATAATAGAAAACATATTCTCTTTTAAAACAAAATTAGGGTTTCCCCTTTCAAAAATAATACTATTATTTTTTCTTATTTTTAGGACTTAGATAATTTTATTTTCTCATACATAAAACAATTACAAAACATTTTGCATATATACATTTTATTTCATATTTAAATATTGTATATTTATTTATTTATTTATTGTATAATAAATTCAATTGGGTTGTAATAGTTTAGGGTTTTATTTTGAGCAATATCCCCCATTCAAAACTTGTACCCCCCCTTCTCATAATATTGTTGTAATAGTTTAGATTTACTTTACGCAATTTATCGCCTTATATACATGTTTAGTAAATTAGGGTTTGTATGATAAGACAAAAATCAAACAAATAGCATGACCTAATGCAAGACAAAAATGCATGAAAAATGACAACACATTGCACACAAGCACCCCTAGGGTTTCACCCACTTAATTGCCTAAACAAAATGGCCATGGTATGCATGCTAGGCATCTTGGCAAAATCAAACAAAACAAAAGATCATAGTCCCTCGATGACGCTAGACAAGGTTGCCTAAAAACAAATGATCTTAGTCCCTTAAGCATGCTAAGATACTTGGCACCATTGCTATCATGGTCATACAATTACCCACGCCCGTCCCGTTTAACATCCAAAGATAGGGGTTGTTTACCAAATACAATGGTAAATCAACAATATCAAAGGAATAAAAATGTGTAAGAAAGACTTTTGAGTAGGTAGAATGCTTCTAGTTACTTGATCAAATTTGCAAACAATCTTTGCTATTTTCAAACACGCACTTTCAAAACATTTCCAAACAACTTTCAAAACATTGAAACATTTTTCAAAAGACAAACATCTTTGTATACATTCTTACAAACAAGAATCATTACAAAGATTGCCTAAAAAAAGGCATCTTTTCAAAATACTTTCAAAACCACACAAAGCACCATTTCAAACAATTGAAAAAGCAAAGCAAGTGATCTAAACAAGTAACTAAGAGCCCATGGAAAACCATGGATGAAAAGGGTGCTAGCACCTTCCCTTTTCATAATCTATCCCCTGAACTCAAGAAAACATCTCAAAGGTCTTTCTTATGCTTTTTGACCTTTCCTTTTAGATAAAATAAAAGTCGGTGGCGACTCTTGCTAAACCGAAACATTTGTGAACACAAACGCAAAACCTCAAGTCAGTTCTCCCACCGTATCACAAACGTTATATCCAGTTTGGATCCCTAAATGCGTCATTGGATGTTAGTCACCAACGGTTGCCCATGCGATTGTAATCAGATTGGTTATAGTTGATTAAGTCCTTAAGTTCAAGGCGAAATCACTTTAGCAGGGTGGACTGGACTAGCTTGGGGGTTTCTCAAGTGAACCAGGATATATCACTTGTTCTTTAATTTTGCTTATGCCTAATAGTTTATGTTTTCATAACTTAATTAGAAGCATTGCTTAGAAGCATTGTTCAGAAGCATTATTTAACAAACAATGCTTAGAAGCAAAAGTTTGTCAATAAAGGAAAACCCAATTCAAACCCCCCCTTTTCTTTTGTTTTCTTCACACCTTCAAAAGTCACTTTTGAAAACATGTAAAATTATGTAAAATCATGTAGAGATCAACACACATTATATCCATCAAACCCAACACAATTAAAACATCAATTTTATTATTTACAAGAAATTACAACAATCAATCTAACAATTACTCTACACCCAAAACCTAACATTCAAACCTTCATCTACCCACAATTATACCACCTATTAGAAAGTCAGAACCCCATCCTTACCTTGGATTGGATGATTCTAAGATTTCTACCGGAAAATCCTCGCCCTAGCTTGTACGCTCTTCTCTTTTATCTGGTTTCTACAATTGATTGGAAATAATCATTCTCTCTCTCCCCCTCTCTCTCTCTAGACTCCCAATACACATATACCAACTTTGCCCGTCCTATTATTACTAGTTTTATTTTAATTATTTAATTATTAATATTATAAAATACTATTTATCTCTTATAATAATAATAGTAAATATAATAATAATAATAATAATAATAATAATAATACCATAACACTAATATTCTGCCTTTACCCCCATGTCTCTACATTTTTAGCCACACACCCCTAATGTCCTTAACTTATTCAATTATCACAACTTCTAATCTTCCAATAATTCCATTAAAATACATAAACACATCATATCATCTATTTTATATTCAATAAAATAATCCTAATTAAATATTGGTGTTACAACTCTCTCTCACTTAGAATATTTTCGTCCTCGAAAATTACTTGAGGAAAATAACTCGGGATAAGCCTCTCGCATCTTTCTCACTAATTCCCACGTCACATTCTCTCCAGCAGCTCCGCCCCAAACCACTTTCACAAGAGAGATCTCTTTGCCTCTCAACTTCTTTACCTATCGATTCTCGATCCTCATAGGTACGGTTTCAACAGTAAGATCATCTCGCACTTGTACATCATCCATTGGAATTACATGTGATTGATTGGAAATATACTTTTGAAGTTGCTACACATGGAATACATCATGAAAATTCAAAAGATTAGGTGGCAAGGCCACTCTATACGTAACAGTCCCCATCTTTTCTGAAATTTGATACGGACCAATAAATCGAGGAGTCAACTTCCTTGACTTCAAAGCACGTCCCACACCGGTTACCAGCGATACTCTCAAGAATACATGGTATCCTTCTTGAAACTCAAGGTTCTTCCTCCTATTATCGTGGTAACCCTTCTTCCTAATCTGCGAGGCTCTCATCTTCTCTTGGATCATCTTCACCTTCTCTGTAGTCTGTCGTACAATTTCGGGTCCTAGTACAACACTTTAACCTGATTCATGTCAACACAGAGGTGTCCTACACCTTCGACCATACAACGCCTCGAAAGGTGTCATACCAATAATATAATGGAAACTATTATTGTAAGTGAACTCAATTAATGGAAGAAAACTATCCCATGTACCTCCTTGCTCAAGAACACAAGCTCTCAACAAATCCTCTAGCGACTGAATAGTTCTCTATGTCTGACCATCTGTCCTTGGACTATATACATAACTTAGTTTCAGCTTCAATCCCAACCATGATACAAACTCTTCCAAAAATCATAAGTAAATATTGGATCTTTATCCGACACAACGCTGGACGAAACACCGTGTAGCTTTACAACCACGCAGAGATAAATCTCTGCAACTTTGGTACAGGAAATTGATACTAATTGGAATGAAATAAGTTTATTTTGTTAGTCTATTAACAATAATCCAAATCACATTGTTCCCTCTTAAATTACTTGGAAGCCTCGTTGTTGTACCCCAAAAATTTCCCTCATTTCTCACAAAAAGATCTCAAATGCTCAAGGGTTCTCAAGGGTTTATTAGACAAGCTCACCTCCTAAGAATTGGATCCAAATTAGGGTTTTGGTTTTCTCAAGGATAATTGGACTTATAATGCCTCAAGTTACTTTTATGTTTCATCATAGGTCTCCAATAATACTCATGCCAAGTTTCAAGTCTTGCACCACAAATTTGCTCAGTCAATTGCTCAAATGGCTAGAAATCAGCTGTATTGGGTAAAAAGTCAATTGTGGTCAACATATAGTCAAATTTCAAGATTTTTATCAACATCAACATTTTAAAGTCATATTTATCAATTGATCAAGGGTTGATCACAGTTCCTCAAGAAAAGCACTCAAATCATCAAAGGGGCAAAATTGTCAAAATTAGGGTTTTGACTGAGAATGACTGGTCATTGATTTTTGACCTAGTACATGACCTAATGGCTTGAGTCATGATCTTAAGGACCCAAAAACAATATCTTGACCTAATTTCATGGCTCATATCATCTCAAAGATCAAGTGATTGACAATTGAAAATTTAAATCAATTGATAAAAAGTCAATTGACACACAAAAAGTCAAACTTTGACTTTTTTGGTCAACATTAAATTTCAAAAATAAAGAATCATCAAAACATTCAAAAATATCAACCTTGATCATCAAGAATCAAGAAAGTTAACAAAAGTCAAGATTTTCAACACTTAGAAAAATTCAAAGTGTTTTTGACCTTGATAATTTCACTACTTCATGACCATTTTTCATTATGATGCAAGATGATTCAAGGAAAACTTTCAACATGAAAGTTGTAGATCATTATGAATTCTAAAAATTTGTCCTTCAGGGTTGATGTCCAAAAAATGATTGGATTAAGAGATATAGGCTCATGAAGTCATGACATTTTTATCAAAACACTTAGTGAAATTCTCAACAAGTTTGGGCAGATTTTTGTCCTAACTTCTTGGCCAATTTTCATCAAGTTCCAATTTGATTTAGCCAAAGTGGTAAACATGAAGGTTGTATAAAATGTTTCAAGATTTACAAAATGTCCAAGAACTTGAAGAGATCATGTTTGATCTAGGAGAATCGAAGAGAAGAAGTTGTTATGATAAACTTGAATTATATGTCATTTTCATGAAGAACACATGATCAAATCTCAAACCTATGCTGCATAATATTGCTTTGCAGGCTTCTAACTTGCAATTCACTCCGTAATTTAATGTTTACACAATTGATTGAGTTATGATCCAAGTGGTTAAGGCATTGTCCAAACCATTTTGCCATTAAGGGAAGAAAGCCAAGACTTCCATTTGGGAAAAGTGACTTTAATCACAAAGTCCACGTTCCTTGAGCCTTGCGCTTGTTTCTTATGAACTTACACAATGTGAAATCCATAAGCAACATATCTAAAGCCTCTATCCATTTCAGACCATGCTTGTACTATGCATTGGAGCAATGTTATTTCAAACTTGCTTCAAATCTAAGTAACCAAACCATAACATGTCATCTTGCAAACCTGGTTACTTGAAGCCCTAAAACCTTTTCTCTATAAATAGAGAGGTTATTTTCAAGATAACACACGAGTTTATAGGCCCACTAACCCCCTCAAATACCCCGAAATCAGAATTGGCATTCAAAACCTCCATTGTTGCAAATTCTGACCATAAACATCAAACAACTAATCCCTTCGTGCGTTTTCACTTTTAATCAATCACAAAGCTTCTATGACTCATATAGAGGCTATCCAAACACTTGCTACACAACTGTAACACCATCTTCATCATCCTCCATTTTCAAAAACAGCCACCTGCAACTTGACTTCTCTAGAAGAATCCAGTCACTCTCAATCCAAAGTAAGCATTTCAATAGCTTCCTAGGATTTTAGTGAAGCTATCCAGATCATCACAGCATCTCCAGGAGTGCTTAAACTCCAAACACGATTTTCAGTTTTGAGGTAAGTTTTCTCAACTTTGAACTTCCTATAAAAGCATCATTAATGGTTACTTTTTGAATAAAAAATGTAGACATCATTGGCCTGAAGCTAACCATATCTTTAGTTTTCATTTATGTTGACTGTACATGGAGAATTTTGGAAATGAAGTTTCTAAAAAAATAGGTTTTAATTTGGTACAAACAAAATTCATGCTCATCTTTGATTTATAGTTTAAGTTATTTACATGGTTGAATTCGTGGTGAAAAAACAGGCAACTTTCATATTTACATTTTTGAAAATGATTGAGAAATGAGCAAGGTTGGAAATTCAAAAATGTTATCAATGGTTTCTGGCGCGAGGAAGAAGATGAAGTGTATTCAGAAATGAGTTTATTTTAAATTTAGTGCAAGTTGCATAATGACCGAATGAAACAGCCACCTCAGTGACAAGCGTGTGTGTGTGTGTAAGGCGTTAGTGTGCTAGGGCAGGGGTTCGATCCCTGCCTCTGGAATTTTATTTTTCAATGTTTAATTTGTTAATCAGGTGCAAGCAAGTCTAAAGCGCTCATAATGTATCCATCTCCATCACAATAAGATCATTGTGCAGGCAGATCCAAAGCATCCAAGTGCCAGCCTATGGTGCACTCTAAGAAACCATCCCTATTGAATCAAACAAAGCACTGGGTCTTCTGGATTTGGATTCTTTGCTTTTACTTTCTAAAACCCCACAAATTTCTTATAACAACCAGGCCTATTCTAACTTTTATTTATTTATTTTCTGTTTAAAAAAAACTCCCTTAGGTCCAACGCTTCATTTTCTTTTTTAACCCCCATTTTTACTTTTACAACATCCTGACCCAATTATTTTTCTTTTTTATTTTATTTTTATTATTATTTTAATCATTTATTTATTTTTAATTCAAAACAATAAAAATCATAAAAATTTAGAGTTAGTCTTTTAAACCAGTTAATTTAAATTTTGACAAATAGAAATTATTTTTACCATCTTGATTTTATTAAAGTTAGGTTTTGTATATTTCTTTTATTTTTATAAAAACAAATACAAAATATTTCTAAAATACTTAGATTACTTTAGGTCTTAGTTAATTAATCTAATTTTCATAGATATAAATAGACTAATTTTATTACATCTTGTTTTATTTTGTATAATTAAATTGTAAATAGAATTAGGTCTAATTTTTACCCCACATTGCAAATATTTTCTAGATAAAGAAACAACAAATTATTTTTCTCAAATGCTTAGAACTTTTTTATGGTTTCTTAAAACATCTTTTTATCTCCACGCGTTTGTTTATTTCTCACATCATTATAGTCATGTAATTACTGGTGAATTGTAATAGATAATTAGGGCTTTATTGCTTTTCTCCATTCATTTACAAAGTTGTACCCCCCCATACCCAAAGCGTTGTAATAGCGTAGGACATTTAAATTTCATAATTTATCGCTTTCCTTATTACTGTTAGTAATTAGGGTTTGCATGACAAGATTAAAAACCAAAGCAAAACCATAATTCAAGATAAAATAATTGAATCCAACACACTTTGCACACATGCACCTCCAGGGTAAACCTCACTTGTTGCCTCAAATTAAAACAGTCATGTCCCTCGAATGTGGGATGCTTTAGCAAAGACCCTAGAGTAAAATATCGTAGTCCCTCGATGAACCTTCAATGTTGCCTTCGATAAACAATCTTAGTCCCTTACGATAATTGCTAAAGCATATTACAAGTTGCCTTTTATGATTGTACGATGACCCACACCTGCCCCTCACATCCAATGATATGGCTCCCTACCAACCAATGGTAAAGTAGCAATATTTAAAGGAGGAGAAAAAGAACAGAGCCTTTTTTAGTAGGTAGATTGCTCATAATTTTTTGCTCATAAACAAAACCATTTCCAAACCTCACACTTTCAAAGCAAACATCTTTTCAAACACTCTGTTTTCAAACAAATATTTTCAAAACAAACACTTTGTATGCGTTTTCAACGGTACGGGAATCATTACAAAGTTTTCTGCACTAAGGCGTTCTTCAAAATATTTCCAAAAAACAAAAAATTTGTATACATTCTCAACGATATGAGAATCATTACAAAACTACCATTTTTCAAAACATCTTCAAACATTTTCAAACATACACAAAACACAAATCATTTCAAAGTGAGCTAGCAATTAAGAGCCCATAGATAACTACAGATGAAAAGGGTGCTAACACCTTCCCTTTTCAAAACCTACCCCCGAACCCAAGAAAAATTATGAAAAGGTCTTTCCTGTTCTTTTCACCCTTTCCTTTATTGGATAAAAGAAAATTCTGTGGCGACTCTTGCTATCCACAACATTTGCGATAAAATGCAAAACACCAAGTCAATTCTTCCACCGTATTACACCTGGAACAAAATCCATAAATATATTATCCCATTTCCACTCTGGAACGTCTAAAGGCTCTAACAATCCTGCATGTTTCTGATGTTTAACTTTCGACTTCTGACAAGTTAAACATGCATACACAAATTGTGCCACGTCTCATTTCAACCTGGACCACCAAAATAACTTCTTTGAGTCGTGATACATCTTGGTAGCTCCCGGATGAATACTCAAACTGCTTCTATGGATCTCTTCTAGAATCATCTTTCTTACTTCAGGATCATCAGGGATACAAACTCTATTTCAGAATCTCAACACACCTTGGGCATGTACTTTAAAGTCACTATCCTCAGTTTTGTCACTCTCGACCATCAAATCTACTAATTTCACATCCAACTTCTGAGCCTCTTTAATATTATCCAAGAAGTCAATATTAATCTTCAACATTCCCAACACCATACTACGCAGTGTCATTTCAAAGACTAGACTCATGTCTCTGAATTGTTCGATTAACTCTAGTTCTCTAACCATCATAGCAGGCATATGGAATGTTTTCCAACTCAAAGCATTGGCTACAACATTAGCTTTACCTGGGTGATAATTTAAGCCAAAGTCATAGTCCTTGAATAATTCCAACCATTTCCTCTGTCTCATATTCATCTCTTTCTAATCAAATAAGTACTTTAGACTCTTATGATCACTAAACACTGCAAATCGAGAACCATAGAGATGATGCCTCCAAATCTTTAGTACAAACACTACAGCAGCTAATTTAAGATCATGCGTAGGATAGTTTCTTTCATAGATCCTAAATTGCCTCGATGCATAAGCAACCACTTTATCATTCTGCATAAGCACACCACCTAAACCCAATTTATAAGCATCACAATATACAACAAATGGTTCTCCAGGATTAGGAAATATCATGATCGGAGTCTTCGTCAACCTCTTTTTTAACTCCACAAAACTCTCTTCACATTGAATATCCCATACAAATGCTTTGCCTTTACATGTTAATTGAGTTACCGGAAGTGCTAACTTAGAAAATCCTTCGATAAACCTCATGTAATAACCAGCTAAACCCAAAAATCTTCTAATTTCCATAACTAATTTTGGAGCTTCCCACTGCAACACTGCATCTACTTTAGACAGATCTATAATAATGCCATCACCTGCAATAACATGACCAAGAAAACTGACTTCCGTTAACTAGAACCCACATTTTGACAGCTTCACATATAACTTCTTCTCTTTCAACACTTGCAATACTATCCACAAGTGTTCAACATGTTCCTCTTTTGATTTAGAATAAACCAAAATATCATCGATGAATACTACAACAAACCGATCCAAATAAGTGTTAAAGATACGATTCATATATTCTATAAACACTACCAGCGCATTGGTAACACCAAAAGACATCACTGAATATTTGTAATATCCATACCGAGTTCTGAAAGTTGTCTTCTAAATGTCTTCATCCTTTACCCGAATTTGGTGATAACCCGATCATAAGTCAATCTTGATAAGCACTCGTGCTCCCACCAATTGATCCATCAAGTCATCTATTCTCAGAAGTGGATATTTGTTTTTGATCGTCACTTTATTCAATTATTGGTAATTGTTGTACCCCAAAATTTACCCTCTCATTTCATCAAGACATTCAAAATATGAAATTTGATCATCAAAATAAATCAAGAAGGTCAAAAATCAAACTTTGCAAGACTTGGAAAAATTTTCTAAGTATTTTCTACACATGATTAATTTCATTACCTCATGACATATTGTTTCATTATAATTCAAAATAATTCAAGGTGTTACAAATAATTCAAGTTACTACAAGGTTTCATTTTTGCAAGATTACAAACCCTAAGCTTTGTCTTGTTTGAATTTTTCCCTTTGACTCAATGTCCAAACTTTGCCACTATGATGTCCACAAAACAAACTTGTGTCATGATACAAACAATGTTGTCCAAACTACTACTGAACAAATCCATATATGCTTCCAAGTCCAAGCCTGTTGTACTGTCCACATAACATCCCAAAAGCATGTCAAAAACAGTTTGTTGTACTGCTATGAAACAACCCTGCACCAATTTGCCACAACACTCCAAAACTGTTGCAAAAACAGCCCTGCTATGCTACTACCAACCTAGTCTAAGCCTGCATTATCTCATTCCCATGCTTGTACCAAATTTTCATAAGAGAGCTGCATCTAAAAGGCAATGATACAGCATACCTAAACTATTCAAAAACTTATTTCCCCCCCCCCCCCCCCCCCCCCCATAAATCTCAGCCAAAGACTCATCTACAAATAAACTGTTTGACAACACACAAAGGGGGCTTTTTGGAGAAAAAGAGAGGTTGGATTTTAGAGAGAAAAAGAGAACAGAAAAAACAACATTCTTTGTAAACTCTGCTCATTCATAAAAGACCCTTTCTCATACTCATCTTTATTCTCAGTCACAAAAACAGAACCTCAATCCATTACTCCATCTTACAAACTCTCCCATAAATCAACCAGCCAAACACTTCACATCACATACAGATTGTTCAAACATAAGAACAATTTATGTGGTGCCATTATCTTCCCCTTCCAAACACAAAAATAGTATTGTACAACTTAATTGGGTTGGTGTAGTTCAAACAGCTTGGAACAACTTCCTGGAGGTTCACTAAGGCCCTCACAACTTCTTGAAAAGTATTCAGACTGAAAACACTAAGTGAAGTCTCGAGGTAAGTCTTCTTGACTTTGCATTTTTCATACATCACTAATGATTCATTCTTGAAGATAAAATGTAGTAATGATTGCCCCTTTGAGCTAACCATTTGCTTGCTATTCATTTTTTATCAATCATATACTGTGAACTGACCTGTATACACAATAGAATGATGATAGAGGAAGAAAACTGCAGCATGAGTCGACACATACCCACATGGGTCAACTCATTCTAGTGACAAAACAGGGTATGAGTCGACACATGGCCTTATGCATCGACTCATACTGTTATCTAGGCCGCAAAACAGAAGGATGAAAGGTGCATGAGTCGACACAAAACGTGTATGTGTCGACACAAACAGGTGCATGAGTCGACATATCCCGTTATGCATCGACTCATACTGAGTTAATTTGGGATTTTTCAGAAACAGGAAGTGGAATGAGTCGACACATCCCATTATGCATGGACTCATACTGAGTTGTTTTTTTTTTACAGGAGCAAGAAGAGTTATGTGTCGATGCATAGCAGCATGTGTCGACACATAATAGTTCAAAATGTAATTTTTCTTTCTTTTTACACTGTCTTTACATTTTTCACAGATTTTTTTCATTACTGTCCAGCTATTCGATATGGTTGTAATAATTAGACATCTACTTCATCCCCATTTGTAAATTGTACCCCCACTCCCTTAATGATGTAATAGCGTAGGATTTTAATTTCCGCAAATTTATCATTTTTCATATAATTGTTAGTAATTAGGGTGTGTATCGTAAGATAAAATCAATCGCTAGAAAACCCTAATCTCAAAAATAATGCATGCAATAAAACTCAATTCACACCCGTGCACCTTTAAGGTAATCTCGCTTGTTGCCTCAGAAAATAGTCATGTCCCTCGAATATGGGTGTTTTAGCAAAGACCCTCGATAAAAAAGATTGTAGTCCCTCGATGTCCCTCGATGTTGCCTTTGGTAAACGATCTAGTCCCTTAGAAAATTGCTAAAGCGTCTCATAAGTTGCCTTCTATGATTATACGATTGACCCGTGCTTGTCCCTTCACATCCAATGATGGGGCTTCTTACCAATCAATGGTAAGATAACAACATCTAAAGGAGGAGGAAAAGAACAAAGACCTTTTGGGTAGGTAGGAGGCTCGTAGTTGCTTTCTCATCAAACTAAAAAACCATTTTCACACTCACACTTTCAAAACATCTTCAAAAACAAACATCTCTTTGAACTATTTTCAAAACCAACACTTTGTATGCATTCTTATAGAGATGAGAATCATTACAAAGTTTACTGCAACAAAGGAGTTTTCAAAATATTTTCAAACTTACACCAATCACAAACACATTTCAAACAAAGCATTTTCAAAGTGATCAATCAACTAAGATCTCGTAGATAACTACAAATGAAAGGGGTTCTAACACCTTCCCTTTTCATAACCTACCCCCCGAACTCAAGAAAATATCGCGAGAGGTATTTCTTGTTCTTTTCACCCTTTCCTTTATTGGATAAAAGAAAAGTCGGTGGTGACTCTTGCTAAACGCAACATTTGCGATAAAACACAAAACACCCAAGTCAGTTCTCCCACCGCATTACAAAACTGGCGACTTTGCTGGGGATTGTCATATAAAAAGTGGGGTTACCTTAGAGTTAGATCATTTTAAATTTCTTTCATTGTGTGTTTTGTATGCTTAATTTTTAAAGGGTTGCTTGGATTATTGTTAAAGATCCTATACCCGGATCTGGGGCACCTTTTTAGGTAAGTAGCAATAAATCATGGAGCCTCCCTTTCATAAGGTGATCCCCAGTGAAGTCTCTAGAGCCACCTCTATAAAGTTATCCCCACCGAATAATCTTCACCGATAAGGGTCCAAACCCCACAAGGACAAATTCATGGATATCCCTACAAAATTATCCCTACAAAGTTGGATTCATGTAATCCTCAGCCAGAGTTTCAATCTCCGGAAAACCCAATCCCTATCCGTGTTGGTCTTAAAAGAAAAATCCTTATGGATTTCCCCCTAAAGGAAACACCTCTCAAGCAGGTCATCGAATTTTCTCTTCAACAAGGTTTATTTCCCCAACAAACAGCAAATTCCCCAGATTGAGTTTGCTTCTCATACTATTGAAAATCAATGGACGAAACCCCTTAATCCTCGGTAGAGTAATTTCAATCCTCAATAGAGTCATTAATATCCCAGTAAGTTACTGTGAAGCCTGGAACCCGACCAGATAACAGTTGACTCCATTTCTCCAAAGCAAGTTACTGCAAAGCCTAGAATTCGACCAGATACCAACTAAAATTCATCCTTCCCAGTAAGTTACTATAAAGCCTGGAATCCGACCAGATAATAGTCGGCTTCAGCAAGCGGTTGCGAAGCATGGAATCCGACCAGATAATAGTCAACTTCAGCAAGCGGTTGCGAAGCATGGAATCCGACCAGATAGCAATTGACTTCATCCATTTCATCAGTTACTGTGAAACCTGTAATCCAACCAGATAACAGTAAATCTCAATTTTAAGTTACTAAAGCTTGGACCCGACCGGATAATAATTTAACTTCTTCAATAGCTGAAACCTGGACCCGACCAGATAACAGTTCGAGATACTAAAACCTGGACCCGACCAGATACCAGTTAACCTCAAGATCAAATTACTGAAACATGGACCCGACCATATAATAGTTCGAGTTGCTAAAACATGGACCCGACCAGATACCAGATCAAATTGCTGAAACCTAGACCCGACCAGATAGCAGTTTGAGTTGCTGAAGCCTGGACCCGACCAGATACCAGTTAACCTCAAGATCAAATTGCTGAAACTGGGTCCCGACCAGATAACAATTCAAGTTACTGAAGCCTGGACCCGACCAGATACTAGTTAACCTCAAGATCAAATTACTGAAACCTGGACCCGACTAGATAACAATTCGAGTTGCTGAAACCTAGACCCGACAAGATACAAGTTAACCTCAAGATCAAATTACTGAAACCTGGAGCCGACCAGATAACAGTTCGAGTTATTGAAACCTGGACCCGACCAGATAACTGTAAGTTACTACGAAACCTGGACCTGACCAGATAATAGTTTAACTTCTTTAAATCACTAACAAAACTCCTCTTCCCCAGTATATTTTGCCACTATCCCCAGTGAGTTACTGCAAAGCCTGGAAGCCGACCAGATAATAGTTAACATCTTTATCCCCAACAAGTTGTCAACTTCCATTCTCTCCAATCAAGAGATAACTCCCTAGTAGAGTAACGCACAACTAAAACTCTTGAACTCTTTTCCCCAAGCAGAAATCAACACTCTCCACAGAGTTTCCCTCAAGAAAAATCAACGTCCCCCCAGCGGATTTCTCCTCAAACAACAAAAACAGGAATCCCCAGTGGAAACATTCTAAACAAGGTTTGAAAATGTGCATACTCTTCATCCCAACAGCATTCCGGGATTTAACTTCCCAAAGCTCCCCAAAACTTGTCAAGGATTTATTTTCCGAAGCAAAGATACACTTCAACAAATATGTCACATTCATACATCATATTACATACATGATAAATGCATACATCATAATCTCATTTATTTTGAGAACATCATCAAGCCATGCAAACATCTGCATGCAACTAACCATTTTCCTTGCAGGAAAAGTCAATCAACAAAAATCCTCTTCTGGAAAATATCATCGACATTTCTCAAAAGGTCAGAGATTAATTCCTGAAACAAGCCAGGGCAACTATCTCTACGACCAACAAAAGTGGGTTCCGGATTAATACCTGAAATAAGACAGGATAACTATCTATGAACAACTGATTGTAGATTAATACCTGAAACAAGACAGGACAACTATCTACATGAGCAAATTGAAGATTAACTTCCAAAACAAGATGGGGAAACTATCTTTCTTTCTCAAATAGGTCAAAGATTAATTCCTGAAACAAGCCAGGGAAACCATCTCTACGACCAACAAAAAGTGAGTTCTAGATTAATACCTGAAACAAGACAGAACAACTATTTGTGAACAACTGATTGTAGATTAATACCTGAAACAAGACAGGACAACTATCTACACGAGCAGATTGAAGATTAAATCCCGAAACAAGACGGGGAAACTATCTTTCTTCCCTTTTGGTGAGGTAGAGATTAATTCTTGAAACAAGCCAGGGAAACTATCTTTACGACCAACAAAAAGCGGGCTTCAGATTAATACCTGAAACAAGACAGGACAACTATCTATGAACAACTATTTGTAGATTAATACCTGAAACAAGACAGGACAACTATCTACATGAGAATATTTAAGATTAACTCCCAAAACAAGACGGGGAAACTATCTTTCTTTCTCAAATAGTTCAAAGATTAATTCTTGAAACAAGCTAGGGCAACTATATCTACGACCAACAAAAAGCGAGTCCTGAATTAATACCTGAAACAAGACAGGACAATTATCTGTGAATAATTGATTGTAGATTAAAACCTGAAACAAGACAGGACAACTATCTACATGACCAGATTGAAGATTAACTCCCGAAACAAGACGGGGAAACTATCTTTCTTTATTTTTTGGTCAGATAGAGATTAATTCCTGAAACAAGCCAGGGCAACTATCTCTACGACCGACAAAAAGTGGGTTCCAGATTAATACCTGAAACAAGAAATGGCAACTATATGTGAACAACTGATTGTAGATTAATACCTGAAACTAGACAAGACAACTATCTACATGATCAGATTGAAGATTAACTCCCGAAACAAGATGGGGAAATTATCTTTCTTTCTTTTTGGTCAGATAAAGATCAGTTCCTGAAACAAGATAGAGCAACTACCTACACGACCAGACAAAGAAATCTCACACAGATTCCTTCTCATATACTTCCAGACGCAGCTTCACACGGGTTCATCCTGAAGTAATCTTACACGAATTCCTTCTAATACATTTCCAGACATGGCTTAACACGGGTCCACTCCAGCATATCATTCAGATTAAATCGACCAAAGATTTATTCTGATTCTTCTTCAAAGTTCTACCAACAGTCACTCTGTATGGCATCTATAAGCCCGTCTCCGACAAACTCTTCATCACCTCTCCAAATGGCATCTTTAAGCCCATTCCCGAAACAATCAACCAACACATCATCGAGTGCAAATTTCTGGGCACTCTAGTGTTCAATCACCTCCCACCTTCAAGTAACGAATGGCGGACCCACCAATCTAACTTTTCAGGTTTAAGAAGATTGAACAGGGGCAGTTGTTGTATCCTAAAATGTTCCCTCTCATTTCATCAAGACATTCAAAATATGAAATTTGATCATCAAAAAAAATCAAGAAGGTCAAAAATCAAACTTTGCAAGACTTGGAAAAATTTTCTAAGTATTTTCTATACATGATTAACTTCATTACCTCATGACATCTTTTTTAATTATAATTCAAAATAATTCAAGGTGTTACAAATAATTCAAGTTACTACAATGTTGAATTTTTGAAATATTACGAACCCTAAGCCTTGTCTTGTTTAAAATTTTCCCTTTGACTCAATGTCCAAACTTTGCAACTACGCTGCCCACAAAACAAACTTATGTCATGCTACAAAAATGTTGTCCAAACTACTGCTGAACAAAGCCCTATATGCTGCCAAGTCCAAGCCCGTTGTACTATCCACATAACATCCCAAAACCATGTCAAAAACAGTTTGTTGTACTACTATGAAACATCCCTGCACCAAGCTACCATAACACTCCAAAACTGTTGCAAAATTAGCCCTTCTATGCTACTACCAACCCAGTCCAAGCCTGCATTATCTCAGTCCCATGTTTGCATCAAATTTGCATATGAGAGCCGCATCTAAAAGGCAATGATACATCATACCCAAAATGTTCAAAAACTTATTTGTTTTCCCCCAAATCTCAGCCAAAGACTCATGTACAAATAAACAGTTTGACAACACACAAAGGGGGCTTTTTGGAGAAAAAGAGAGGTTGGCTTTTAGAGAGAAAAAGAGAGAACAGAAAAAAAAACATTTTTTGTAAACTTTGCTCATTCATAAAAGACCCTTGCTCATACTCATCTTTATTCTCAGTCACAAAAACAGAACCTCAATCCATTATTCCATCTTACAAACTCTCCCATAAATCAACCAGCCAAACAGTTCACATCACATAGAGATTGTTCAAACATAAGAACAGTTACTGTGGTGCCATTATGTTCCCCTTCCAAACACAAAAACAATACTGTACAACTTGATTGGGTTGGTGTGGTTCAAACAGCTTGGAATAACTTCCTGGAGGTTCACTAAGGCCCTCTAGCTTCTTGAAAAGTATTCAGACTCAAAACACTAAGTGCAGTCTCAAGGTAAGTCTTCTTGACTTTGCATTTTTTATACATCACTAATGATTCATTTTTGAAGATAAAATGTAGTAATCATTTCCCCTTTGAGATAACCATTTGCTTGCTATTCATTTTTTATCAATCATATACTGTGAACTGACCTGTATACACAATAGAATGATGATAGAGGAAGAAAACTGCAACATGAGTCAACACATACCCACATGGGTCGACTCACTCTAGTGACAAAACAGGGTATGAGTCAACACATGGCCTTATGCATCAACTTATACTGTTATCCATGCCCCAAAACAGAAGGATGAAAGGTGCATAAGTCGACACAAAACGCGTATGTGTCAACACAAACAGGTGCATGAGTCGACACATCTCATTATGCATCGACTCATATGAGTTAATTTGGGATTTGTCAGAAACAGGAAGTGGAATAAGTCGACACATCCCATTATGCATCAACTCATACTGAGTTTATTTTGTTTTACAGGAGCAAGAAGAGTTATGTGTCGATGCATAGCAGCATGTGTCGACACATAATAGTTCAAATTGCAATTTTTCTTTCTATTTACAGTGTCTTTATATTTTTCACAAATTTTATTCATTACTGTCCAGCTATTCGATATGGTTGTAATAATTAGACATTTACTTCATCCCCATTTGTAAATTGTACCCCCACTCCCCTAATGATGTAATAGCATAGGATTTTAATTTCTATAAATTTATCGTTTTTCATATAATTATTAGTAATTAGGGTGTGTATGGCAAGATAAAATCAACCGTTAGAAAACCCTAATCTCAAAAACAATGCATGCAATCAAATGCACTTCACACACGCGCACCTTTAAGGTAATCTCGCTTATTGCCTCGGAAAATAGTCATGTCCCTCAAATATGGGAATTTTAGCAAAGACCCTCGATAAAAAAGATCGTAGTCCCTCGATGTCCCTCGATGTTGCCTTTGGTAAATGATCTAGTCCCTTAAGAAAATTGCTAAAGCGTCTCATAAGTAGCCTTCTATGACTATACGATTGACCCGCGCTTGTTCCTTCACATCCAATGATGGGGCTTCTTACCAATCAATGGTAAGATAGCAACATCTAAAGGAGGAGGAAAAGAACAAAGACCTTTTGAGTAGGTAGGACACTCGTAGTTGCTTTCTCACCAAACTAAAAAACCATTTTCACACTCACACTTTCAAAAAATCTTTAAAGACAAACATCTCTTTGAACTATTTTCAAAACCAACACTTTGTATGCATTCTTATAGAGACGAGAATCACTACAAAGTTTGCCGCAACAAAGGCGTTTTCAAAATATTTTCAAACTTACACCAATCACAAACACATTTCAAACAAAGCATTTTCAAAGTGATCAAGCAACTAAGAGCCCGTAGATAACTACAGATGAAAGGGGTGCTAACACCTTCCATTTTCATAACCTACCCCCCGAACTCAAGAAAATATCCTGAACGGTCTTTCCTGTTCTTTTCACCCTTTTCTTTATTGGATAAAATAAAAGTCGATGGCGACTCTTGATAACTACAACATTTGCGATAAAATGAAAAACACCCAAGTCAGTTCTCCCACCGCATTACAGTAATTAACACATAGTTTCATACTCCCATCTTTCTTCTTCACAAGTAACACTGGAGCTGCCCAAGGAAAAATGCTTGGTCTCACAAATGTCTTTTCAAGTAACTCTTCTAATTGCTTCTTAATTTTTGATAATTCAGACACGGATATCATGTATGGTGCCACAGAAATAGGTTTGGTACCAGGTACAAGATCAATCGAAAGTTCCACTTCACTTTCGGGCGTCACATATGGAATATCATCAAGAAAAACATTGGGAAAGTCGCACACAACCTACAACTCATTAATTGCAACCTGATTCTTAATAGATAAAGACGCCATCAAAGAAAACAACTGAGCTTCATCCCGTAATAACTCCTTCAACTGCCTAGAAAATAAGAAACCAGCTTCCTCTTCCTATTCAGGAGTAGAAAACCGCACCGTCTTATTATAACAATTAATATGAACATAGTTATACTCCAACCAGTTCATGCCAAAAATCACATCCAAGCCACTCAACAGTAAACCAATTAGATCAACAAGGAAGTCTCTGTCATAGATGGACAAAGAACACTAAAAGCTTAATAGGGAAGTAGTCAATGACCCTTTAGCTAGAGTATTGATAACTATTTCTCCATTCATAGAAGATAAGGCAAGACCCAACTTGGTATCACAATCAACAGCAATAACACAATGAGTAGTACCAGTATTAATTATAGTAATTAAAGGAATACTATTAATGAGACATATATCTCTAACCAAGCAATCTCCACTAGATTCCCGAGTCCCAGCTAAAGCAAACACATTTCCACCGGTTTGAGCTCGCTTTGATTTCTTACATTGAGTGATAATATGTCCTTCCTCACCATAATTGAAACATACTGCCAATTTGTGTTGACATTCAACTAATTCATGTCCAGTCTTACCACCGTGAAAACACCTATTCACCTTCCCAATAGATGCATTACTTTGATGACCAGGTCTTCCATATTTGTAACATATGATACCAGTAGGGGCACATCCCCCACTAGTCCTATCACCATCAACCATCCTCTGCTTATCCTTGTCTGCCGGAGCATTGTAAGTCTTCTCACGATACTGTTGTTACTTGCCCCTCTTCTCAATGACAATTTTGTAGTGAGCCTTACTGTCCTCTTCATAAATTCTACAGCTATTCACCAAATCAGGGAACTTACGAATCCTATGATATCCAATGGCCTTCTTGATCTCAGAATGCATGTCATTCTAAAATTTGACGCACTTAGAAAATTCAGCTGTCTCCTCAGTGTAATGAGGATAAAATTTTGCCAACTCCATGAATTTGGAGGCATACTCAATTACTCACAAATTTCCTTGTTTCAGTTCCAGATATTCGATTTCCTTCTTCCCACGGACATCCTCTAGATAATACTTCACCAGGAATTCCCTACGAAACACATCCCAAGTAATAGCCTCACCTGTGCCTTCCAGTCTTTGGCGAGTAGCAACCCAATAGTCATCAGCCTCTCTTGCCAGCATATGCGTACCAAAATGCACCTTATGTGCATCAAAATAGTCCATGACTCGAAAGATCCTTTCAATATCCTTGAGCCACTTTTGTGCTCCTTCAGGATCATGATTCCCCTTGAACGTAGGTGGATGGTTCCTCTGGAAAGTTTCCAAAGCATGAGTCCCATTGTTCCCACAAGTATTAGGTTGGTTCTGCATTGCCTGAGTCAAAGCCTGCAACACATTAGCCAATGCACCATTGCCTCTCCCAGCCATCGCTTTGCTTCACAACACAACATAAAACAACAGTTAGATAGAACAATATCGATAAAATTCCACTGTCACACTACACAAACGACTCAACAACCTAGCCGGACGGGCCGACCTGCTCTGATACCAATTGTAACACCCTATTTCCCCAACAGTAAGTTTAATAAAAATCTGAGTAAAATAAAATTCTTGAAATAGGATGTCACATTGTTCAATCATTTTAAAACTTTCTCAATTTTAATTAAACAAATACATAACACATACTTCAGATGAACTGACAACATTTTCAACATAGCCTTCAAACTTCAATTTTATTAATGCAGTGGAAAGAATTTCATAATTATTTCCAAAATCTTCAACTTATCATAAAATCAACAAATTAATCAATTAAAAAGAGAGTCTACAATACTCTCAAAATTTCCTCAAACAAAACATCAACTAAATTAAAACAATCAAGCGTTCACCCCTCCCCCCCCCCCCCCCCCCCCCGGTTTTACGTATCAGAGTAATGACACCCTTAAATTTAAGAAGAGCAACCTCTTATGGACTCCACAACTTCGCACTACTCTTGGTTATATGCACGTTACCCACGTGGATGCATCATTCAAACAAAAGGGGTGAGATATAATAAAAAATATAATAGGTTATATAATTATAAGTAAAGAACAGGTATATAATGCAAGATTTCAAGTTCGACAATTATTAGTTACACAACTCCCACAAGTCCACAATTCAACAATTCAACAAAATGAAATGCAACTGAATCTAATGCATATGCATGTGGTACCATCAGGGAATAAGCCCTCTCCAAAAAATTCCCATACAGGCCAGGGCATAATCCCTCAATGATTTTAAATACATGTCTAAGCATATGCCCTCAATAAGTTGCCAATACAGGCCAGAGCATAAGCCCTCAATGATGAATGAATGCGACATGTTACAAAAAAATCATGCAACCACAAGCATCACCATTAACACAAAGCTAATTCCAGGCTAACATCATCTTCATAGTACTGCAATATCACCTGTAGGTCCTTCTCATAACATGGATACAACAACGATACAATTTATCATCACGTTTAGCATCATAGCCCATCCAACATACACGTTCATTGCAACCATTCCGATAAAAATTTAGGCCATTGTTATAAAAATTAATTTCATTTTATAGTAAATATGTTTAGATTTCCAATGGCCCAAACGGTGCATCAAACAGACACCCGAGGAGAAAGTTATGAATTTTTCAAGTTTTTCAAAAACATTCTATCCAACACAATGGTAACCGGTTACTCCCATACAGTAACCAGTTACTGTATGAGACAATAGTGAATTACACAAAAACCTCTAGTGGTAACCGGTTACTCAATCCTAGTAATAGGTTACTGCATACAAAATAGTCCCAGTATTTTCCAAAATTGCAATGGGTAGCCGGTTACTCAATCCCATTAACCGGTTACCACTGAATCAGAGCCCAAAAATCAGTAATTTTTTTGTGCTACAGGACTTCACTTCTTCTACCCAAAAATCACTTTTCAAAACATGTTAAAACATGTAAAATCATGTAGAGATCAACACACATCATATCCAACAAACCCAACACAATCAACACATCAATTTCATCATTTACAAGCAATTACAACAATCAATCTAACAATTACTCTACACCCAAAACCTAACATTCAAACTTTCATCTACCCATAATTATACCACCTATTAGAGAATCAGAACCCCACCTTTACCTTGGATTGGATGATTCTAAGCTTTCTACCAAAAAATACTCGCCCTAGCTTGTACGCTCTTCTCTTCTCTTTGTTCCTCTATTTTCTATGGTTTCTACGATTGATTGGAAATAATGATTCTCTCTCTCTCTCTCTAGATTCCCAATACCAAGATACCAACTTTATCCCTCCTCTTATTACTAGTTTTTTTTTTAATTATTTAATTACTAATATTATAAAATACTATTTATCTTTTATAATAATAATAATAGTAAATATAATAATAATAATACCATTAACACTAATATTCTCCCTTCACCCCAATATCTCTATGTTTTTAGCCACACGCCCATAATGTCCTTAACTTCTTCAATTATCACTACTTCTAATCTTCCAATAATTCCATCAAAACACAGATAAACACATCATATCATATATTTTATTTTCAATAAAATAATCCGAATTAAATCGAGGTGTTACAGTCGGCATAATATTCTCACTCAGAAGCCTTTATCTAATGAGTTGAGTATTGTTCTTGGTTGAAGATTTTAAGCAAAACCAAGTATTTATGTTAGTTAAGAGTATTAAATTAGTATTATTGTATTGGAAGTGTAATCTTATTGTTGAGTTGTTTTTTATACAGTCACTGGGATTGGAACTGTTAGATATCACTGCGGTGATTGGAAGTGAGATGATGATTTCTCATATCAAGGAGGTTTCTAGGTAGAAGTTGCATTGGGTAGGGATTAAGGGAGAAGTTGTAAGCTGAGATTCTTTAGCTTTGAATTGATACTACTGATATTGTATTTCTTATCTGGATTGGTAGCCCCCATAGTAGGTGAGTTGCACCAAACTGGGTTAACATCTCTATGTGTTATTTATCATTCTGCAATTTTATTTCAGTATCACTTGCATCTTGATAAATCTATTCAGGATGTCAAAATGAATGGTGTAACATCTACCTTGACATTGTTCTGATGTTGAGATATCAGTATGAACACGTGTTTCTTGTACCAAAGAATTTCAATTGATATTGTTGTTGTTATTGTTATTATTGTTGTTGTTCTTGTGGTTATTTTGTTATTGTTGTTGTTTTTGTTGTTGGTGTTGTTTTTGTTGATCTTATTGTTGTTGTTATTTCTCTTGTTTTTGTTGTTGTGTTTGAAATATTTAATATTATATGTTGAGCACACTACAACAAATAACGCTTTTATGAATAAACTTTTATCACATACAATAAAATACCGAGGATACATGTAATTAGAGCGCCTTATTTTATTTATAAATAAATAAATTTGTTCCTTCAGTTTTAAATGAAACTGATATAAATACGCTCAGGGTTTGAGATTCCATTCATAGCTCCTATAATTTATTGTTTTATATGGAACCAAAAAGGCACATTTATTTTTTATAGATTTTACGTAGGATATGTTACCTAGGTTTTCAGTAAAACCAAGATAAAAACTCCCTAATTTTTTATTCTTTTTTCAACCAAAAATGCACCTTTATTTTTATAGATTTTATGTCGGATATGTTACCTTGGTTTTCAGTATAATCACGATAAATACTCTTTATATTTTTTATTCCCTCAATGTCTACCTCATTTACTTTTTGAGGTCTAGCGAAAGAACATTTTTTCTCCAGCCAACGAAAGAACACCATTATTCTCCAAGGAGCCCTAACGAACAAAAAATCTCTCACCATTATTCTCTGATATGTTATTATTATTGTTGTTGTTATTTTTTTTTTTGGTCCATTGTTGTTATTCTCCATTATTGTTGTTCTTGTTGTTGTTGCTGAGAAGCTTTATTTTTGTTAGTTATGTACTATTTTTTATTTTATTTTCATAAGCTTTATGTGATTATGGATCATAGTTGGATGAAATTCAATAGATTAAGTAAAGAGTGTGAGAATGAAGTGATACAATTTCTTGATTTCGCAGAAAAAAACCTTCGTGACAATAATGGGATTTTTTGGCGTCCTTGTATGAACTGTTATAATACAAAAAAAAACATCCAAGAGATGTTATATTCAATCATTGTAGTTGTGATGAAATTATTCTAAATCACATGAAATGAGTATGGTATTGTGAAGGGGGAAAAAAGAGATCTCTGTCACATATAGTTGAAGATGAAGATGATGAATTTATGAATGATAATCTAGAAGACATCATTCGTGATATTGGAGTAGATGCTTTCAAGAAAGCTAATATGGTAGATACTTTGAGAAGAGGCATGGAAGATTCATTGTATCTGGGATGTAAAAGTTTTACAAGAGCTGTGTTAAGACTATTTAATCTTAAGGCAAGAGGTGGATGGACGGATAAAAGTTTCACTGAATCGCTTGAATTATTGAAAGAAATGCTTCCTGAAGGTAACACGTTGTCGAACCGTTCTTATGAGACCAAGAAGATATTGTGCCCAATGGATTTGGACTATGTAAAAATACATGTTTGTCGTAATGATTTCATATTATATAGGAAATAGTTTAAAAACTTGAAGGAGTGTTTGAAGTGTCGGGAGTCACGCTACAAGCAGAAGGATAATAATGTTGATGATGATGATGGTGAAACTAGCAAGGGTTTTTCTGCCAAGGTGATGTGGTACATACCGATAATTCTAAGGTTCAAGAGATTATTTTCTACTGTTAGTGATGTAAAGAATACTAGATAGCCTGCAGATGAAAGAGTGTGTGATGGAAAATTTTTCCATGTAGCTGATACAGTGCAATGGAAGAATATTGATTCATTATTTCCAGATTTTTCCCTTGAGCCGAGGAACCTTAGGCTTGAACTTTCCACTGGAGGAATGAATCCTTTTGGTAATTTGAGTACTAACCGTATATCATGGCATGTTCTTCTCATTATTTACAACCTATCTCCATAGTTGTGCATGAAGCGCAAGTATATGATTCTATTAACGATGATCTGGGTCCATAACAACCAGGGAACGACATATATTTTTATTTAACGCCATTGATTGAAGATTTAAGAATTTTGTGGGAGGAAGGTGTTGATGTTAATGATGCGTATACATGTGATAAATTTAAGTTGAGTGCCATATTATTTTGCAGAATCAGTGACTTTCATGCATATAATAATTTTCCTAGGTACAACGTCAAGGATGATAAAGCATGTCCTATATGTGAAGTTGATACATGTCACCACCAATTACAAAAAGGAAAAAATACATTTTGTATTGGGCATCAAAAATTTCTAAGACCTAATCATCCATATCGTAGATTGCGGAAGGCTTTTAATAGAGAGCATGAGTTTGGTATCGCTTCAAAGTCCTTAACCTGAAAGGAAGTTTATAGGAAACAACAACACATTAATGTTGTCTTTAGAAAGAAACAAAAAAAGCCCGTGGGAAAAAATATTTGGAAAAAAAAGTCGGTATTCTTTGATCTTCCATACTGGCCTAGTCTTGATGTAAGATATTATCTTGACGTGATGCATGTGGAGAAAAATATGAAGGGGTGAAAAACACAAGAAGGGGGGGGTTGAATTGAAAGACTGAAATCTTAAAGCAATTGACACGATATTTTTATCCTGGTTCGTTTGACCTCAAACTACTCCAGTCCACCCGCCAAGGTGATTTCGCCTCTCTCCAACGAGGACTTAATTCACTATATTCAACTGAATATTACAACTGTTTTAGCAACTGCTAAAACCTTCTTGAGTCCGAAACCACAACCCAGTTTCCCCAAGGAAATTCACTAAACAGATAATTGTATATAAAAGTGTACAGAGATGTTTCTAAATAAACAGTATCACAAACTTGTGATGTATTACACAGATTAATATTGGATTGATGAAGATGAATAGTGTTTGTAGCTTTTCTGGCTTTGTGCGTTGTTGTTCATCTTATCGAATTCTTCTTCTAGTCTTCTTTATATAGGCTTTGCAATAGAGACATAAGAAGGTACTTTTGGTATGTCCATAATCACGCATTTAATGAGCTTTCCAAAACAGGAGATACTTGTCTGATTATAGCCGTTGCACATGATCTAGCATTGATGGAGTTGTAACGCTTGAGAGACAGTATCAGATGTTCTGTTTTGTTGCGCTGGTGCATTCAGAAGTTCAAACAGAACTTCTTCATATAAACGTGTTATGCATATTTGATGCTGCTGATTCTTTCATGGTCCATTCAGCTTCTGTGCTTGCATAATCAGAACTTCTGATGATGTTCTGGCAGATCTTCCAGATGCATTAGAACATCTTTTTTCACATCAGAACTTCTGCACGTAAAGATACTTATTATTAGCAAGCATATTTGTTCTTTATATTATGTGTTTGTTATCATCAAAACTCTTGCTGGGATGTAGAACTAAATTATGTTCTAACAATCTCCCCCTTTTTGATGATGACAAAAACTAGTATATTTTGATGGAAAATAAAGAACAACAATTCGAAGGAAGGCTCCCCCTGAGTAGAGTACTCAGCTATGGACAGAAAAGTTTAAAATAAAATAATAAAATAAAATACTTCCCTGACGATCTTCTGATCCTGAGTCAACACGAAATATTCTCCATTCTCCCCCTTTTTGTCAGGAATCAAAAAGTGGTAAAGACTCTTATTGGCTTGCTCTGACAGAAGTGCTTTAAACAGAGTGACATCCTCTTCTGGACACTTCTGAGTTCTTTAGGGAGCTTCTGATGCTTTATTTCTGTTCCTATTTCAAATAGTTTCAGAGCCAGTAATCTTCTGTTTCTGATTGCCTCTGAAACCTGCGAATCTTTTAAATTCCAGGTCTTGGAACATATGCTTTCTATCCTCTGCATGTAGACAGCATCCAGAGTCCAGGAGTTAATATTAGAGTTTCAACCTTGCTGTTTAAAAATACCTGCAACATAGATGATTTTGTCTTTTGGTACCCATATCTTTCTGGGTCCATGACTGTTAGAGTTTCCAAAATTCTGTTTGAATTTTGGTTTAGTATAAAACGCCTTATCAACATGTTTTATATCATGTGTTTGTTCAGTGGTGAAGTGAGAATAGAGAAAAGTGCGTTTCATAACCAAATCCTTAACTTTCTTAGGTTGGGATTCTTTTCCTTTGTATCCTGTACCTATTCTGTAATTCTTGCTGACTCCATAGATCATTGAAGCTATTTTGCTTCTATCTATGTTGTTAGTCATAAACTTCTGAGAGCTTTGATCATGTTCTTTTATGATCTTATCAGCACTAATGGGATCCTCTGAGATTATTTCCTTCTGAGAGTTTTGTAAATTATTTTCAAGTTTTGAAATTTTTTCTTTTAACTCAGAGTTTTCTAATCTCAGACTCTCAGTTTCTTCAGAGTCAGAAGCAATATCCTTTTTCAGGTTCTTGCATTTGACTCTGAACTGTTGATATCGTTCCAGAATCTCGCTCAGACTTTCTGCAAGATCAGATTTAGAAAAGTTAACAGCAGAGTTAAGGGATACCTCTTCAGTGTGTGATTCTGGGTCTGAACCAGAGGCTTCAGTGTCCTCTGATATGTTTGCCATGAGAGCTATGTTTTCTCTTTCATTATCTGACTCTGAGTCAGCTTCAGAGGTGTCTGAATCGTCCCATGTTGCCATGAGGCTTTTCTTCTTCTGTCTGTGCTTCCATAGATGATTGACTCTTCTAGATAGAGAAGACAGTTCTTCTTCTTCTTCTGATGAGGATTCTCTTAAGTTTTCTGCTTCTGCTTCTGCCTGCAAAATTTTGGTTTTATATTTGTTAGATTTCAGAGCGAGAGACTTACATTGCTTCTGAGGCTCATCATCTTCGAGCTCTATCTCATGACTTCTGAGGGAGCTGATAAGTTCCTCCAGAGTGATTTTGTTGAGATCTTTAGCAAGCTTCAGCGCTGTGACCATTGGCCTCCACTGTTTTGGTAAACTTCTGATGATCTTCTTTACATGATCAGCAGTTGAGTACCCTTTGTCCAGCACCTCTAGCCCTGCCACCAGAGTTTGGAATCTAGAGAACATTGTTTCAATGTCTTCGTCTTCTTCCATTCTGAAAGCTTCGTACTTCTGAATGAGAGCAAGGGCTTTGGTTTCTTTTACTTGCAAGTTGCCTTTATGCGTCATTCTTAGAGAATCCATCATGTCTTTAGCTGTTTCTCTGTTTGTGATCTTCTCATACTCTGAATATGAGATGGCACTCAAGAGAATCGTTCTGGCCTTGTGATGATCTTTGAAGTCACGCTTTTGCTGATCAGACATTGCTTTCCTGTCAATCTTCTGACCGCTTTCAGCAGCAGGATGTATGTATCCATCAGTTACCACATCCCAGAGGTCAGCATCATAGGCTAGGAAGAAACTTCTGATCATATCCTTCCAGTAGTCAAAGTTTTCACCGTCAAATACAGGAGGACTGATGCTGATGTTCTGACTCGTTCCCACCATAGTGTTTTTCTTACGCTGGATCTTGTACTGACACGGTTAAGTGTTTTAGCTCAGAACCAGGCGCTCTGATGCCAATTGAAGGGGTGAAAAACACAAGAAGGGGGGGTTGAATTGAAAGACTGAAATCTTAAAGCAATTGACACGATATTTTTATCCTGGTTCGTTTGACCTCAAACTACTCCAGTCCACCCGCCAAGGTGATTTCGCCTCTCTCCAACGAGGACTTAATTCACTATATTCAACTGAATATTACAACTGTTTTAGCAACTGCTAAAACCTTCTTGAGTCCGAAACCACAACCCGGTTTCCCCAAGGAAATTCACTAAACAGATAATTGTATATAAAAGTGTACAGAGATGTTTCTAAATAAACAGTATCACAAACTTGTGATGTATTACACAGATTAATATTGGATTGATGAAGATGAATAGTGTTTGTAGCTTTTCTGGCTTTGTGCGTTGTTGTTCATCTTATCGAATTCTTCTTCTAGTCTTCTTTATATAGGCTTTGCAATAGAGACATAAGAAGGTACTTTTGGTATGTCCATAATCACGCATTTAATGAGCTTTCCAAAACAGGAGATACTTGTCTGATTATAGCCGTTGCACATGATCTAGCATTGATGGAGTTGTAACGCTTGAGAGACAGTATCAGATGTTCTGTTTTGTTGCGCTGGTGCATTCAGAAGTTCAAACAGAACTTCTTCATATAAACGTGTTATGCATATTTGATGCTGCTGATTCTTTCATGGTCCATTCAGCTTCTGTGCTTGCATAATCAGAACTTCTGATGATGTTCTGGCAGATCTTCCAGATGCATTAGAACATCTTTTTTCACATCAGAACTTCTGCACGTAAAGATACTTATTATTAGCAAGCATATTTGTTCTTTATATTATGTGTTTGTTATCATCAAAACTCTTGCTGGGATGTAGAACTAAATTATGTTCTAACAAAATATATGTGATAGTTTGATTGGAACACTTCCCAACATTAAAGGCAAGATAAAAGACACTAAGAAATCCCATGAAGATATGGTTGTAAAGGGTATATGGAAAGAGTTAGCCCCAAAAGAACTAGGAAATAAAATATATTATCCCCCATGTTGTACCCCAAAATTTGCCCTCTTACTTATCAAGAATTTTCTCACAAGATCTCCTTTGGATCAAGACTGCATTTGGGTTGATCAGCTCAAGACACCTCCTCAAGCACTGATGACTGAAAACTAGGGTTTGAGTTTGCACAAGGATTTTTGAACTTCCAATGCCCTATATGACTTTCATGGATCATTATGGACCCCCAAGATTATTCATGTCAAGTTTCAAGCTTTGGATCACACTTTTAATCAGTCAATTGAACAGTTGACCTAAAAATCAGCTGTATTGGAAGAAAAAAAGTCAACCATAGCCAATTTACAGTAAAACTTCATAATTTTTTGATCCACATCAACATTTTAAACCCATATGTGTCATTTTATCAAATTTGGACCACAACTCCTCAAGAAATTTGATCAAATCATCAAAAGGGCAAAATGGTCAAAATTAGGGTTTTGACTAGGAAAGGAGAATTTCTGGTTTTTGACCTAGCAAATGATCAATTGAGTTAAGGCATGATCTCAAGAGTCCAATTGCATCACTTTGACCTAATGACATGATTCAAAACACTACAAGTCCATGGGATTGACAGATGAATTTTTTAGTCAACTGTATACTGAAAAGTCAAACTTTGACTTTTTGGTCAAAATGAAATACCAAAGATTATAATTCATCAAAACATGAAAAGTCATGAAATTTTTCACCAATAAATCAAGAATTCAAGTTTTTTTTTTGAAAAGATGAAATTTCTTAACTTAGAATTTTTTCTAAGTATAAAAAATTTCTTATTTTTTCATAACTTTGAGCCAAATTTTCACCATCATGCAAAGTGATTCAAGAGAAACTTCCAACATGAAAGTTGTAGATATACATGAAATATACAACTTTTCTTCACACAATTTCTCCTAAAAATTCTTGGATCTCAAGTTATAATTTTGTGAATACATGCTCATGAACTAAAATTAACTTAGTGAAATGTTTCCCTAGTTAGGCAGATTTTTGACCTAACTTCATGGCAATTTTTCACACAGTTGCAAGGGGAATATTCAAAATAAATTCAAAGATGAGTTGTAGATAACATTGCAAGATTTCCAAAATGTCAGAGAACTCCTTGAGATCAGGGTTTTGTCACTTGAATTTAGGTCATTTTAATGATGAACACAAATGCAAATCCATGCTAGGCTACATAATATTTGCTTTGCAGGCCTCAAACTTGTCTTTAACTCCATAATTAAATGATTTCACAGCTGTTAGAAGCTTTAACCCAAGCATTCAATGCATTGTACCAACTTAATTCCATTTTTGGGAGAAAGGCAACATTGTCATTTTTGAAAAGCAAGCTTTATGCAAAGTCAGCTTGCATTGAGCCTTGCATTGGTTATTTTTGCACAAATACACTCCACACAATCAGAACAAGTGTGCTTAAAGGTCTTAGCCCCCCTGCAAGTTCTGTACTTCACCTTGAAACCATGCTTGCTAGCTTTGCTACAAAAACAAGTAACCAAGCAAAACATGTGAGTTTTTGAAATCTGAGTTGATACAAGTCTTGAAACCTATTGCTTATAAGTAGATACACTATTGGCAAGTGGACACACGGATAAGATATCCCTAAAACTGCCTCAAACATCTAAGAACCAAAAACCTGTTCAAAAGCACCATTAACATACAGTTTTGAACCAAAACTCATGATCTTCACTTCCACTCGTGCATTTTGAAAACTAATCACTCAAACACCTTCTATACATCATACCAGAACAATCCAGGCCCATGTTTCCTCACTGTAACTCCTACATCACTATACACAATTTTCAAAAACCAAGCTTGCAGGTTGACTTGAGTAGAGAGACTTAGGGACATTCAAGGCTAAGTAAGAGTTGGGATACATTCAAGGAGGTCCAGGCAAGCTAAACAGATCCTCAGGCCATCTCAAAAGTTGCTCAAACGCCATTCACGACTCTAGCTGCAAGAGGTAAAAACTCAAACTTCTATCTCTTCATACAAGCATCATTTGGTCCTGATTTGTGAAAACAAAATGTAGATATCCTTGCTCTAAAGCTAACAATATTCATAATTTTTATTTATATTGACTGTGTATAGAGAATTTCGGATTTGAAATTTCTGAAAAAATTAGGTTTCAATTTAGGGCCAGCAAAATTAGTTTTTATCTTTGACATTTAGTTTACATAAGTTATATGTTTGAATTCGTGGGAAGAAACACTATAAGTTTCATGTTTGGAGTTTCTATTTTTGTGGAGAAATGAGAAAGATACAGGTGGTCCGGCCATGGCTCAAGGTTGAAGATGAAGTTGCCTTCAGGAAGTAATTTGCCTTATGTATTTATGCTTTGATTATATGACCGGATGAAACAGCCACCCCAGTGGCAAGCGCGCGCGTACTAAGGCATATGTTACCTAAAGGGCGAGGGTTCGAACTAATGTGAATCCCCCCTTTTGCATTTTTTTCAATTTTCTGATTTTTCTAACATTTTTTTGCCAGGCGCTGGGCCTGGCATTATTTTTTTTCTCTAGCTTATACCCTCTGTTTGCTTGTGATACCTCCCTGGCCCATTTTTATTTTCATTCATTTATTTATTTCTTTTATTTTTAAATATATTTTCCAAAATACCAAAAAGATAAAAATGAATAAAAAATGTAGATTTATATTTTGACATAATTTAATTATTTTTTCACATAAAAATTATTTTATTTATCATACTTTATTTACTTGTATTAATTTCCTGGTAAATATTAAAATAAAACTAGGTTATTATTTATTCAAATACACTTATTTTTAGTATAAAAAAGACCAAAAATATTTTATAACACCATTTATTTTTCAAGACAAATAAAATATAAAAAATATAAAAACATTTCTTTTTTTATAAACTTCATTTCTTTTTATGTAGAATTAGGGTTTTTATTAAAGAATCTTTTTCTTAATAATATAAAAATTGACTAATTATTTTCTTTATCAAATTAGGTAAAAATCAAGACCTTTTTCTTTAAAAAAACAAAAAAAACAAAAATCTTTTTTTTGTTTGCATTTACATTTACATTTAATTCATCTTGCATATTATTTGTTTCAATTATTTGTACAATAATTCAATTTGGTTGTAATAGATAAAATAGGTTTATATTATTGCAATCCCCATTCATAAATTGTATACCCCCTCCCACAAATATTGTAATAGCATAGTAACTTTAAATTACGCAATTTATCGCTTTTACATAACATGCTAGTAATTAGGGTTTATATGGAAAGAATAAAATCAACCAAATAGAAAACCCTAATCCAAGACAAAAACAAGCATGGAAATGACACCCCTTGCACACAAGCACCCCTAGGGTTATCCCACTTGGTTGCCTTACAAAAAATGGCCATATTACGCATGTAAGGTATCTTAGCAAAAACAAACAAATACAAGATCATAGTCCCTCGATGACGCTATTCCAAGTTGCCTTACAAATGATCTTAGTCCCTCAAAAAGAATGCTAATATACTTTGCAACATTGCTAATCATGGCTATACGATGACCCACGTCTGTCCCGTTTACATCCAAAGATGGGGTTATTTACCAAATCAATGGTAAGACAACAATATTTAAGGAAAAGAAAATGAACAAGAATGACATTTAAGTAGGTAGATTTCTCCTAATTACTTGCTCCATCTCAAAACAAATATCCTTGCTATTTTAAAACAATCACACACACTTTCAAAACATCTTACAAAATTGAAAACATTTTTCAAAAGATCAACATCTTTGTATACATTCTTACGAACAAGAATCATTACAAAGATTGCCTAAACAATAGACTCTTTACAAAAATACTTTCAAAAACCACATAAAGCACAATTTCAAACAAAATCAAGTGATCTAGAAAGTAACTAAGAGCTCATGGATAACCATGGAAGAAAAGGGTGTTAATACCTTCCCTTTTCATAAACTACCCCCCGAACTCAAGAAACAATCTCAAAGGTCTTTCCTGTGCTTTTTCACCTTTCCTTTTTGGATAAAAGAAAAGTCGGTGGCGACTCTTGCTAACCACAACATTTGCGATAAAACGCAAAACCCTCAAGTCAGTTCTCCCACCGTATCACAGAACTGGTGACTCTGCTGGGGACAAATTCTAAAAGTGGGGTTACCTTAGGGATAAATCACATTTATTTGCTTACATTGTTTGACTTGTATGCTTTACATTATGGTTCTTTATTTGGGTTTGAATCCTCTACCCGGATTTGGGATTCATTATAGGTAAGTAGCAATACATTGTGGAAACTGTGCGGGGTATACCGACATGGTCTAAGCAATAGCTACGTTAGTGTGACATATTTATGGGTACCGGTAGACTTTGAGTTAATCAAAGAGAATACAGAGTCGCTGAGTGATGTCATGAAGCATTAATGAACTTCTAGAACCTTTACTTGACCAACTTGGCCTTTAGGATGTAGTGAGATGACTGGCTTTGGTGCAGTCCGAAGTTGGTAGATACTCGATACTACACTCATTAAGGTTTGGTTTCTTGGGATATTTCAGTCGCCATTAAAGAGGCTTGAGCTGAAACAATGACCAAGGAAACAAACTTGTGATATTGAGCTCCTTAGAACCCGGTTAGTATTACTAGGACAGGTTTGAGCCAACTAAACTTTAAGAGGGTACTTACCTATAAAACTCCATGCAAGCCTAAACCTAAGGACTTGTTTGCTTTGTTTGTATATGCATACTTGTACATAACATCATGAACATCATATACATCCACTAACCATTTCAAGGATTTTGGGATTCATCTTTGTTCTTGTTTTATAGATTATGGATTCACTTCGCAGGAAAATTACTCAAGTCAACCTTGTGAGAATCCCTCCACAACTTAAGGAGCTAGTTTCAAGGATTCCTGAAAACTCTCCATTCACCGAGACACATGGTCGCCTACTCAACTTGGTCACCTCCAACACAGATGAGGACATGATGAAAGTGCTTTTTCAGTTCTTTGATCCTTTACACCATTGCTTCACATTTCCCGACTATCAACTTGTGCCTTCTTTGGAAGAATTCTCCCAACTCTTGAGGATTCCCATTCTCAATCAACTACCTTTCAACGGTACGAAAATAGACCCAAATCCAGAAGAGATTGCTCAAGCTCTACACTTACACTCATCTGATGTCACAACTCATTGGGAAACAAGGAGTGGTGTCAAGGGTTTCCTAGCAAAGTTCTTGTTTGAGAAAGCCTAAATCTGTTGGAATTCCTTGGATTTGCAAGCCTTTGAGGAAATTGTGGCTCTCCTCATCTATGGGATGGTTTTGTTTCCAAATTTTGACCAACTCATAGATGTGAACGCCGTCAAAATCTTCATATCCCGCAACCCAGTGCCTACATTGCTAGGAGATATCATACACTCTTTTCACACTCGCACAATGAGGAAAAGAGGTGTCCTTATGTGTTGCACTCCTCTCTTGGCAAGATAGTTTATTTCTCATCTTCCCCAATCTATATTAAAGAATGAGCAAGGATCAAGGTGGTCACAAAGGTTGATGACGCTCAAACACTCAGACATTCATTGGTGTTCTCGGTCCAAAGAGAATGTTATCATTGTAGATCGTTATGGAGAATTTCCTAATGTCCCTTTACTTGGCATTAGGGGAGGTATCACCTATAACCCTTATTTGGCCTTAAGACAGTTTGGTTATGCCCGAAGGGATGGCCCGCACGAGATGCTGATTCAAGGTTTGGTATTTGACTATGACAACGACAATTAAGGTCTTCGCCAGAGATTCATCCGAGCTTGGAGGATGTTAAACAAGGTGGATAGCAACACTTTGGGGCACAAAAATTCCATCCCTCTTGAGCCTTACCTCAAATGGGTGCGAACTCTTGCTCAGAGTCTTATGATGCCTTACCCCCTCATCCTTCCGACAACCATTGAGCCTGTCATGATGGGAGATGTTCCATACACTATCCTACATCCTGACATGCCCACATCTCTTGAAGACCTGCAAAGGGATTGGATACAACTCAAAGGAGAGCGAGATACTTTCGAAGCCCAATTCTATGCAAGCGAGAAGAAGGTTTTGGAGCTCACTAGGCTACTTCATGAGGAGGAGACTCTCAATGCCTACATTGCACCGAAGAGGATGCGTACTACTTTTCTATCTTAGAGTTTTTTGTATTATTTTGCCCAAGGGGCATTGATGTACTCAAACTTTATCTTATTAATATAACGTGTGTTTCCTTTTTGTCTAAAACAAATTTGAATCTTTGAAATCCTTGAAAACATTGCATATGTATATACCATTCATCATAACATAAGCAGGTTTTTGCAATAAGTCTCCTCATCTCTCTACTGTTTATTTCAGTAAGATGGATCTTGATCAAACTGTGAAGGATCTCCAAGCTCAGAATACACAGTTTCAACAGTTGCTCTTGACCTTAGCCAAGGGACAAGAAGAATTGAAAACTTTGTTGGCTGAAGAGAGGAAAAAGAAAACAAAGAAGGTAATCGGAGTCTTAAACATGGGAAGAAGATTTCATGGGCAGACAAGAAGAACCTTGGCCTTTGCAACATAATCTGGTGAAAGAGACAGCCAAGATGGTAAAGGCAAGGAAACAATTGTCCCGTTAGAATCAGAGGAAGAAGAGGAAGAAGAGGACTACTCTGAAGAGCAATACCCTCCAACTGATGACAAGTATAAACATCTCGAAGAGCGGTTGAGCGCGATGGAAATCCAAAAGGTGCCAGGCTTGGACTTTGAGGAATTGGGTTTGGTGTCGGGGATTGTGATTCCTCCAAAATTCAAAGCACATGTACTCGCTAAATATGACGGAGTTTCATGCCCTAAAATGCATCTCCGGTCATATGTGAGGAAAATTCAACCCCACACCGCTGATAAAGACTTATGGGCGCACTTCTTCCAAGACAGTCTGTCTGGGACTCAACTTGACTGGTTTTACCAATTAGAAAGAGCCAACATTCACAATTGGAAAGATCTTGTTGTAGCTTTCTATAAACAATATCAGTACAATGCTGATCTGGCGTCTACTCGTACTCAACTCCAGAGTATGGCCATGGCTTCCAACGAGGGTTTCAAGAACTATGCGCAAAAATGGAGAGATTTGGCTGGAAGAGTTCAACCCCCTCTATCTGAGAGAGAGCTGGTAGACATGTTCTTAGGCACCTTGTCTGGTCCTTTCTTCAATCATTTAATTGGAAGTTCATTTGCAGGCTTTATCGAACTAATATTGACCGGAGAGAGGATAGAAGCCGGTATAAAGAATGGAAAGATTCAGAAAGACACATCTTCTTCTACAGCTGTAAGGAAGCCTTTCATAGGAAATAAAGAGGTGGTTGCCGTGTACCCACAGAGAAACCAAGCTAGGTCCGAACGCCGACCAATGGTGGGGGCTATTATGATCCCAAAACCTACATTTGATCAGCAAAGAAATAATCAACCAATGATGGAAAGGCCAGTCAGGCAGTTCACCAGAATCAACATGACCCCGTCTCAAGTATTACCTCATCTACTAAGATCCAACTTGGTGACCTTGAAAGAAGCTCCGAAAAACCCCAATACAACATCTCCTCATTATCATCCCAATGCCCGTTGCGCATATCAGTCTGAAAGTCCTGGTCATGATACTAATAATTGTTGGGCTCTAAAGAACAAAATACAAGACCTCATTGAAGCGAAAGAAATTGAGTTCGATGCACCTGAAAAGCCGAATGTCATTTCTGCCCCTATGCCCAGACGTGGCCACAATACCAATGCCATTGAAGAAGGATTGTTTGTTACTTCAGTTGATGAACTCATGACCCCACTTCTGACTATTAAAATGAATTTGTTGAATGTCGGTGTGTTCCCGGGCTGTGGTGAAGTTTGCCATCTCTGTTTGTCCTCCCTAACCGGTTGTCCTTTGTTGAAAATAGGTGTTCAGTGCCTAATAGATAACAAGGAAATTTTGTTTGAAAAGACTCACGTTCCACCTATCCTTTTTAAAGATGTTTCTATCATTACCATTTCCGATAATTCTTCCAGGGTCTCCACCAAAAGACCCGTTAGAATTACATCAGTTCCTAAAGCAGCTCCTTTAATAATCATAATGCTTGGACCAGTCCCATATGCGTCAGACAAAACTATGCCATGGAATTATGGAGGAGATGTCTATTACTATGGTATCAAGCAAGACTGGCCAGTCGCCGAAGATTCAAGCTTCGAGAAGGTCAACTCTGACATTAGTAACATTGCAAGAACTAGCAAGATTACCCGAAGTGGTAGGATCTTTTCTCCAGAAATTGCTCCCCCAAAAGTAGTTTCTGGACCCGTAATCATTCCCGCTATTGCTCCCCTAAAAGTTGTTCTCGTTCCTACATTTATCTCCAACAATACTCCAATTGACAAAGTCGTTACAACCTTGTAGTCATTCCTACTGACACTCTTGCTGCCGAGTTAACTGAGACCCAAGGAAAAGGTGTTATGATTGAGTCAGTCCGGACAAAGACTCAGTCATTGACTATCACTGAGACCTCCAAGAAGAAAATGGAGGAGATCTTAAAAATTATAAAGAGAAGCAACTACGATGTAGTTGAACAACTGGGGAAAACTCCCTCTAAGATCTCCATGCTGGCATTACTACTATGTTCCGAGGCACATGCAAAAGCCTTGGTAAAGTTCTTAAAAACCACCCATGTACCTCAAGAGATATCTGCTGATCAATTTTAAGACTGTGTAGCCAGCCTAACTGCGGATAATGGTTTAGGTTTTTCAGATGCTGATCTGACGCCGAGGGGAAGAAAGCATAATGAGGTATTGTATGTCTCAGTGGAATGTAGGGGCACAACTCTGGCTCATGTTTTGTTGGACACTGGCTCATCTCTGAATGTATTACCCAAAAAAGATCTTGACATACTTGACTGTGAGGGGTTGACTTTGAAGCAAAACAACATAGTGGTAAGGGCTTTCGACGGCTCGAAGAGGATGGTGCATAGGGAGGTAGACATTCCCATAAAGGTTGGAACCCAAACCTTCAATTCAACTTTTTATGTGATGGACCTCCGCCCTTCATACTCCTGCCTGCTAGGCCGACCATGGATCCACAATGCTGGCGCTGTTACTTATACGTTGCACCAAATGTTGAAGTATCCAGTTCAAGGGAAGATTATCACCGTTCATGGAGAGGAAGAATACATGATCAGCCATCTCAATTCCTTCAAATATATGGAATTAGACGGTGAATTCATTGAAACTCCATTTCAACACTTTGAAGAGGTCCCTTAAGACGTGGCAGTGACCAAGATTGTTCCCAAGATTACAAGGCCTCCACTCTGGATGTCGTCGCTAAAGGATGCCAAAGAAGCCATAGAGGAAGAAGGGTGCACTATCTGGGGACAACTCCCAGATATCCCATATAAGTCTGACAAGGTTGGGCTAGGTTTCACTTCAAGTTCCAAAAGGCTGTACGTCATGCCCGTGCTGGAGGGCCACCCTTGAAGATCAGCAACCGTGAAGTCAACACAGTAGAAGATGGTGAAGATAGTTGCAACCTAGAGGATTGGATCTTCCCAACTGTCAATAGAGGGCTCAACAATTGGGAGGCTAGAGACTTCGTCCCAGTCACTTTTATCCCTCAGTAATTTGTCTTTACATTTTGTTGGATCTGTAATATTCAAAACAATTCGCACTCTTAAAACCTTGTGTCTTACCCGAGGCACAATGGTCCATTTGTAAGGGTTATTATCTCATTTTTCATATGACATTAATGAATTATGGACGTTTTCGCATACAAGCTTTTGTGCTCATTGTTTTTCTTTTACATTTTATTTTCTTTCAAAGATAGCTATACCCTTACACACACCACACTCACAATGCAAGTATACATCAATTCAGGATCCCTTGGGTAACGATACTGCTATGGCCTTTTATGACTCTGAGAATCTAATCTACCAAGCCGAAGACGAAGGTGAGGAAGATTGTGAAGTACCAAGGGAACTTGCTAGACCGCTACAACAAGAAGAGAGAACCTTCCAGCCTCACGAGGAACCGGTGGATACAATCAACCTAGGTACCGAAGAAGATAAAAAAGAGTTCAAGGTGGGTGCCAATCTGGAACCCAGTATCGAGAAGCGTCTGATTCAGTTGTTACATGATTATGTCGAAGTCTTTGCCTGGTCGTATGAAGACATGCCAGGACTTGATGAAGATATTGTGGTACATCATCTGCCTACAAGAGAGGATTGTCCACCAGTAAAGAAAAAGGTTCGTCGAATGAGGCCGGATATGTCAGAAAAGATTAAAGCATAGGTCATGAAGCAATTCAACATTGGATTCTTGGCTGTCACCTCTTACCCCCCAATGGGTTTCCAATGTTTTTCTCGTGCCCAAAAAGAACGGCAAGGTGCGAATGTGTGTGGACTACAAAGATTTGAATAGGGCAATCCCTAAGGATGATTTTCCACTTCCCCACATTGATATCCCAGTTGACAATACGGCACAACACAAGGTGTTTTCCTTCATGGATGGATTCTCAGCTTACAACCAAATCAAAATGGCGCCTAAAGACATGGAGAAAACAACCTTTGTCACACAGTGGGGAACTTTCTGCTATAAGGTGATGCCATTCGGACTAAAAAATGCAGGGGCAACCTATCAGCGTGCCATGGTAGCTTTATTTCACGACATGATACATCACGAAATAGAAGTCTACATGGACGATATGATAGCCAGACCTCAAACAGAAGAAGAGCATCTTGACCACTTACAAAAATTGTTTGAAAGACTGAAGTACAAGCTGAGGTTGAATCCAAACAAATGCACGTTTGGGGTACGGTCTGGTAAACTCCTAAGCTTTATCGTCAGCAACAAAGGTATTAAAGTAGATCCTGCCAAAGTCAAAGTGTGATACAGCGGGAGAACTGACTTGAGGGTTTTGCATTTTATTGCAAATATTGTGGTTAGCAAGAGCTGCCACCGACTTTTCTTTTATCCAAAAGGAAAGGTGAAAAAGCACAGGAAAGACCTTTGAGATGTTTTTTTGAGTTTGGGGGGTAGATTATGAAAAGGGAAGGTATTAGCACCCTTTTCATCCATGGTTTTCCATGGGCTCTTAGTTACTTTCTTAGATCACTTGCTTTTGGTTTGTTTGAAATTTTGTTTGGTGTGGTTTTTGAAAGTATTTTGTAAAAGAGGCCATTCGTTTAGGCGATCTTTGTAATGATTCTCGTTCGTAAGAATGTATACAAAGATGTTTGTCTTTTTGAAAATGGTTTCAAATTTGAAAAATGTTTGGAAATGTGTGTGTTTTTGAAAATAGCAAGGATGTTTGTTTGAAATTAGAGCAAGTAACTAGAAGCAATCTACCTACTCAAATGTCTTTCTTATGCATTTTCTGTTCCTTTGACATTGTTGTCTTACCATTGATTTGGTAAGAAACCATATCTTTGGATGTAAACGGGACGGGCGTGGGTCATCGTATAACCATGATTAGCAATGTTTGCAAAGTATATTAGCATTTTTGAGGGACCAAGATCATATTTGTAAGGCAACTTAGAATAGCGTCATCGAGGGACTATGATCTTTATATTTGTTTGTTTTTCCAAGATACTTCGCATGCGTAACTTGGCTATTTTTGTATAAGGCAACCAAGTGGAGAAACCCTAAGGATGCTTGTGTGCAAGTGTATCATTTTCATGCTTTTGTTTTATCTTGTATTTAGGGTTTTCTATTTTGCTTTGTTTTGATCTTATCATACAAGCCCTAATTACTAATCATGGCATGTAAAGCGGTAAATTGCGTAATGTAAATATTACTAAGCTATTACAACAATTTTATGGGAGGGGGAAATACAAATTTGAATGGGGATTTACAAGAATGTAAACATAAATAAATTATTACAACCAAATCGAATTTGTACGAATATTGAAATAAATAAAATACAATATTTAAATGTACAATAATATGTATATGCAAGAAAAGATTTTGTTTTTGTTTTTTGTGTGAAAAGAAAGTTTTAACTTAATCCTAGAAATATATGGAAAAGAAATTAATTCTTAAAAAGGTTTAACCCTAATTTCTATTTTGAATGAAAATAAAGTTCTTATATATATTATTATTGTGTATTTTTGTATCTAAAAATAATAAATAATATTGTAAGGAAGTATTCAGTTTTTACATGTTAAATAAATATTTACAAATATGAAATGAAAAGAAAATAAAACAAATTAAACTAAACCTAATTTATTTATATTTACAAGTTTTATTAAGAAAAATAATTAATATATAACTAAGATAAAATATATTTTTTTATGTGAAAAATAAAATAAACTAAAATGCAATATTATCAAATTTATCTTTTAGGATTTTTATGTATTAAAGAAAATATTTAATAAACAAAAATGAAAACAAAAATAAATAAATAAAATGATATGAAAATAATTGGACTAGGGGGTATAATGATCAATCAGATGGTGAATGTTAGAAAAAAAACTAAGCCCAATGTGGAGGCCTAATTCCTGCAAAAACAAGCCAAAACTGAAAATGGCAAAAATGTGAAAAAAACAAAAGGTAGCGCCAAGGTTCGAACCCAGGACATGGGTCTCACCAGCGCGCTACCTTGCCACCGGGGTGGCTGTACATCCATTGTCTTAAGTGAAATGAAAATAACATAACATGAACAAAGTTCTTGCCCTGTACTTCATCTTCTTCCCCAAGATGGTCGGATGCCCTGTAACTCTCTCATTCTTCCATGAAAATGAAAACTCATAACGTGAAAGTTGTAGTATTTGATCTCACGATTCTAACCATACAAGTTATGTAAACTAACAATCAAAGATCAGAGAGAATTTTAAAATCCCTAAATTTAAACCTAATTTTTTCATAAACTTCAAGTTCTAAATTCTCTCAGCTTAGGTTAAATAAATGCAAGATAATGATATGTACAGTTTCGTTGTAATGAGGACTACATTATTTATTTACAAATCGTGGCCAATGGTTGCCTGTACAAGGAGATAGAAGTTGAGATTTTTACCTCCTTCAGTTCAAATCGTGGATGGAACTGGAGTGAGTTTGATGGAGGCCTGATGCTTGCTTGAGCTTCCTTGAACTTTCCTGAATGTATTCCAACCCTTGCCTTGCTTTGAAAGTGTCTGAAACTCCTTGTCCAAGTAAACCTGCAAGCTTTGAAAACAAAAATGGCAGATGATGGAGAAGGGGTTACAGTACAAGGATGAAGGTCTGGATTGGTTAGATATCAAGTAGGTAAGATGTTTTGATGGTCAATACTTGAAACGCACGAGCCAAATGAGAGATTGGTATGCTTATGCAAAAACTACAACTTTTGACAGTTTTATGGTGTTTTTAAGTTTGAGAGTGTTTCAGCCTTCAAGTAATCGTGTATTGTGTTGTATTATGTTTTTATATTAGTATGGAATCAGTTTCATGTCAACCCTCCAACAGATGTTCCAGTTTTCACCTTTTTGCAATCTTTCTTGCTTTTGAAGTAAAGTGAAGGGACAAGGCTTGCCATGCTTATAATGGCTTTCTTAGGGTTGGTATATGCTTGTACAAGTTGCCTTAGGTATCTGGTACTTGTATGTGCTAAGGAGACAGGTTCAATGCTCAAGATTTGTAAAGTTGGCAAAAGTGGAGCTTTTCAAAAATGACAATGGTCACTTTATGCCATTTATGGAATTACAACTTGGGCAATGGCTCTAGGGATTGGATCAAAGCTTTGTCAACTGAGTAAGCATTAAATTAAGGAGTAAGGAACAAGTTTGGGACCTGTAAAGCATGGATTAGGCAGCATATGTATTGATTGGAACTTTGTTCTTCATGAAATGGCTTGGACAAAAAGTGAGAAAATGCCAACTTCATCTCTTCGATTCTCCCTACTCAAAAATGATCTTGAGGAGTTCTTGGACATTTTTCAAATCTTGCAATGTGCTCTATAACTCATATTTGAAATGAATTTTGATATGCCTCTTGGAACTAGGTGAGTAATTGCCATGAAGTTGGGTCCAAAACCTGCCTAAATTAGGGCAAAATTTCACTAAGTTACTTAGTTCATGAGCATGTATTCATAAATATATATCTTGAGATCCAAGCATCTTTAGGAAAAGTGTGTGAAGAAAATTTGTATATTTCATGGAGGTCTACAACTTTCATGTTGGGAACTTTCTTTGAATTATTATGCATCATGGTGAAAAAGTGGCCTAAAGTTGAGAAAAAATAAGAAATTTTCTATACTTAGAAAATTTTCTAAGTTAAGAAAAATTTCAAATTCAAACCCTAATCTTCAAATTTGGATTTCTTGATGAACAAGTTTCACATTTTGGCATGTTTTGATGAATTATGACCCTTGGCACTTGATTTTGACCAAAAAGTCAAAGTTTGACTTTTCAGTGTACAGTTGACTTTTGATCAGTTGACTGCAAATTTCATCTGTCAATCCAATGAAATTGAAATGTTTTAGGCCATGTAATTAGGTCAAGATAATTGAATCCTTTAAATAATTCTTTAACTCAATTGGTCATTTTCTAGGTTAAAAATCAGAAATTGCCCTTCCTTAGTCAAAACCATAATTTTTGACCATTTTGCCCTTTTGGTGATTTGATCAAATTTCTTGAGGAATTGTAATCCAAACTTGATAAAATGATACATATGAGTCTAAAATGTTGATGTGGATCAAAAAATATGAAGTTTGACTATAAATTGGCCATGGTTGACTTTTTTCCAATACAGCTGATTTTTAGGTCGATTGTCCAATTGACTGATCAAAAATGTGGTTCAAGGTTTGAAACTTGTCATGAGCAATCTTAGGGGTCTATAATGATGTTTGAAAGTCACATGAAGCATTGATAGTCCAAAAATCCTTGTGCAATATCAAACCCTAATTTTGGGTCATCAGTGCATGATGAGATGTCTTGAGCTGACCAAACCCTAATCCAGCCTTGAGTCAAAGAAATCTTGTGAGAAAAGTCTTAATAAATGAGAGGGAAAATTTTGGGGTACAACAAAAATCTATACAAGAGATGCCTGCTCCTCGCACTGAAAAGGAAGTCAGAGGATTCTTGGGACGTTTGAACTATATTGTCAGATACATTTCTCACCTGACAGCTACTTGTGAGCCAATCTTCAAACTATTGAAGAAAGATGAAGTAGTCAAATGGAATGATGAATGCCAAGTTGCTTTTGAAAAAAATCAAAGAATGCTTACAAGATCCACCTGTGTTGATGCCACCAATCGAGGGAAGACTGTTGATCATGTATCTGACTGTTTTAGAAAACTCAATGGGGTGTGTATTGGGGTAGCATGACGAGTCTGGCCGAAAAGAGCATGCTATTTACTACCTGAGAAAAAAGTTTACCGACTGTGAAACCAGATATTCACTGCTCGAGAAAAATTGTTGCGCTCTGCCATGGGCTGCTTGCCGGCTAAGACAATATATGCTGACTCATACTACCTTGTTGATATCTAAAATGGATCTGATAAAATACATCTTCGAGAAGCCTGCTCTTTCTGGGAGAATAGCAAGATGGCAGATGATCCTGACAGAATATGACATACAATATACTACCCAGAAAGCAATAAAGGGCAGTGTATTAGTCGGTCACCTTGCTCACCAAGCTGTAGAAGACTACCAGTCCATGAAATTCGAATTTTCGGATGAAGACATCATGACATTAGACAACTGTGAAGAATTCAGGCCATATGACGAACCTGAACAAGGATACCGATGGACCCTGTTCTTTGATGGAGCGTCCAACGCACTCGGCAATGGTATTAGTGTTGTACTCATATCTCCAGAAGGGTGTCACACTCCCTTCACTACCAGACTTTGCTTCAATTGTACAAACAATATGGCGGAATACGAAGCATGCATCTTCGGTCTCAAAGCTGCCATAGACTTGGGGATCAAATACTTGAATGTATTCAGAGACTCAGCTTTGGTTATTAGCCAGATCAAAGGGGAATGGGACACCAAACACCCTAACCTTATCCCTTATAAAGAACATGTTTTGACATTGCTACCATATTTTGAGAAGATTACCTTCGAGCATTTCCCGCGAGAAGAAAATCAGCTAGTAGACGCTCTAGCCACGATGTCATCTATGTTTAAACTTAATCGGGATAACGAGGCTCCCCAAATCTCCATTAAACAAATGAATGAACCAGCACACTGTCACGAGATTAATACTGAAGAAGTAGTGGACCAACCTTGGTTTCACGAAGTCAAGAAGTATCTCGAGGCTCAAGAATATCCAAAAAGAGCTTTAATTAATGATAAGAAGTTCTTAAGGAGATTCTCTGTTAAGTTCTTCCTTAGTAACAGCATCCTGTATAAACGCAATCACGACTCTATGTTACTTCGGTGTCTAGATAAGGTTGAAGCTGAAAGGACCGTGGCTGAATTGCATAAAGGAACTTTTGGCACCCATTCCAGTGGGCATACGATGGAAAAGAAAATCCTACGGGCAGGCTATTACTGGTCTACCATAGAAGCGGATTGCTATCAACACTCTCGAACCTGCCATGAGTGTCAGATTTATGCTGACAAGGTGCATGTACCTCCGGTTCCTCTGAATGTCTTGACGGCTCCTTGGCCCTTTGTTATGTGGGGGATTGATATGATTGGGGAAATCAAGCCGACAACCTCCAATGGACACCGCTTCATCTTACTGGCCATTGACTATTTTACAAAATGGGTGGAGGCAGCTCCTTCGCTTCTGTTACTAAGAATGTTGTTGTCCGCTTCATCAAGAAAAACCTTATTTGTCGGTACAGTATCCCGGAAAGGATCATCACTGACAATGGTACAAATCTCAACAACACTATGATCACCGCCTTGTGCGAGCAATTCAGGATTCAGCATCACAATTCTTCTCCCTATCGACCAAAGATGAATGGTGTTGTCGAAGCTGCAAATAAAAACATTAAAAAGATCATACAGAAAATGACAGTCACATACAAAGACAGACATGAGATGCTACCATTCTCTCTCCAAGGGTATCGTACCACAACTCGCACATAAACCGGGGCAACAACCTATTCTCTGGTATACGGCATGGAGGTTGTCTTGCCTATTGAGGTCCAAATCCCCTCTCTGAGGATTATAAAGGATGCAGGGTTGAATGAAGACGATTGGATCCAGACTCGACTTGATCAACTGAACTTGATCGATGAGAAGAGACTTGTTGATGTTTTCCATGGTCAAATGTATCAAAAACGGATGATCAAGGCCTTCAACAAAAAGGTCATACGCCAAGTGTATCAAGTTGGGGATCTAGTGATCAAACGCATCATATTACCACAAGGTGACCCCAGGGGAAAATGGACTCCTACCTATGAAGGACCATTTGTAATCAAAAATATTTTCTCTAGTGGGGCAATGATCTTGACCACCATGGATGGTGACGACCTGCCACATCCTGCAAACGCAGACATAGTCAAAAGATATTACGCATAAGGGACCCGCTGGGTTGACATACCTAGGCAAAACAAGGGCATCCCGGTGAACCAAAAAGGTTCGGGCAAAAATTAGGGATAAAACAAAAAATTTGTACACCCGGCAAGTTGAAAACCCGAAAGGGTGACTTGGGCAAAAAGGGGTTTCCCGATGGACTAAAAACCCAAAAGGGAGGTTCAGGAAAAAGTTAGGGAATGTAAAGCGTATGACTATCTCTCGTTGACCACCTCACGGACAACCTTTGGTTTCAACTAACAAATTCAGCGGTTCTGATCAATTCAATCAACTTCGGACAAGGCAACAAATAGACAAGACGCTCGGAGATACGAAGGCTATAGCAGAATGGAAACCCATGGGATTTTTACACATAGCTATCTTTTCTTTATATCAAAAACAAAAATTTTACGACGACATTCTCTTATTAGAATGTTTATCTCCTTGTACAAAATACTTACTCAAAGTCAATACAAAGATATCTCTTTGAAAGTGCAAAAACTATCTGTTTTTTCTTTACGCTTGTGTTTTGTCTACAAAAACGTCCAATGATCCATTGTTAAACATATGCATTTGAATATAATTACTGTTTACAAATAAACAAAATGAAAAAAGACAATTTGAATGGATAGGGAAATACCTCTAGGCTATTACCTAAGAAATCCCCGCAATACGTCATTTAATCCCCAGTGGAACAAAACTCCCAGTTATCACTCCCCAGTAGAAGTCGTCAAATTTCTCAGGATTCCCCAATGGAATTTTACAAGCAGTATACGGAATTTCCCTTACAACAGAATTTATTTCTCTAAGCATAAATTCATCAACACTTAGACTTTACAACATCAAGACTCACATATCCTCAGCAACAGTCAGGGATTTATTTCCCCAATCCAACAACAATGCAGCAAATTAGCTCACATACGCATACATTGCATCCATATATCATAAACATTAATGACACGAATGCATTATACTATGCATTTCATACAACATAAACATATTGTTTTAAGCAAACATTTTACCCTTTTCAGGATAAGGTTAACAGCTACCATTAACAAAATTCCAAAACCCTTTGATATAAGTCAGATACGCTCCAGACACGGACGCCATTCTAATACTCATTCAAATTCAACTTCTCAGATACAGCTCAGATACGCTCTAGACACGGATGCCATTCTGTTACTCTCAGATACAGTTCAGATACGCTCCAGACACAGACGCCATTCTGATACTCATTCAGATTTAACTTCTCAGATACATCTCAGATACGCTCCAGACACGGATGCCATTCTGATACTCATTCATACAGTTCAGATACGCTCTAGACATGGACGCCATTCTGATGCTCATTCAGATTCAACTTCTTAGATACATCTCAGATACGCTCCAGACACGGATGCCATTCTGATACTCATTCATACAGTTCAGATATGCTCTAGACACGAACGCCATTCTGATACTCATTCTTTCAGCTTACAAATTGCAAATTCAACAATCACTCTTGGATGGCATCTGCAAGCTCGTCTCCTACAACTTTCTATCACCTCCCTAAATGGCATCTTTAAGGCCATTCCCTCTACCATCACATCGTCAGGTGCAAATTTCTGGGCATTCTAGTGTCCAATCATCTTCCACCTTCGAGTCACGAATGGCAAAACTCGCCAGTCTAACTCTTCAGGCTAAAGAAGATTGAACAAGAACAACTGTTGTACCCCAAAATTTTCCCTCTTACTTATCAAGAATTTTCTCACAAGATCTCCTTTGGATCAAGACTGCATTTGGGTTGATCAGCTCAAGACACCTCCTCAAGCACTGATGACTGAAAATTAGGGTTTGAGTTTGCACAAGGATTTTTGAGCTTCCAATTCCCTATATGACTTTCATGGATCATTATGGACCCCCAAGATTATTCATGTTAAGTTTCAAGCTTTGGATCACAATTTTGATCAGTCAATTGAACAGTTGACCTAAAAATCAACTGTATTGGAAGAAAAAAAAGTCAACCATAGCTAATTTACAGTCAAAATTCATAATTTTTTGATCCACATCAACATTCTAAACCCATATTGTCATTTGATCAAATTTGGACCACAACTCCTCAAGAAATTTGATCAAATCATCAAAAGGGCAAAATGGTCAAAATTAGGATTTTGACTGGGAAAGGGGAATTTCTGGTTTTTGACCTAGAAAATGATCAATTGAGTTAAGGAATGATCTCAAGAGTCCAATTGCATCACTTTGACCTTATGTCATGATTCAAAACACTACAAGTTCATGGGATTGACAGATGAATTTTTCAGTCAACTAATCAAAAGTCAATTGTATACTGAAAAGTCAAACTTTGACTTTTTGGTCAAAATCAAATACCAAAGATCATAATTCATCAAAACATGTCAAAACATGAAACTTGTTCACCAAGAAATCAAGAATTCAAGTTTTTGTTTTGAAAAGATGAAATTTCTTAACTTAGAATTTTTTCTAAGTATAGAAAATTTCTTATTTTTTCATAACTTTGAGCTAAATTTTCACCATGATGCAAAGTGATTCAAGAGAAACTTCTAACATGAAAGTTGTAGATATCCATGAAATATATAACTTTGCTTCACACAATTTCTCCTAAAAATTCTTGAATCTCAAGTTATAATTTTGTGGATACATGCTCATGAATTAAAATTAACTTAGTGAATTTTGCCCTAGTTAGGCAGATTTTTTACCTAACTTCATGGAACTTTTTCACATAGTTCCAAGGGGAATCTTCAAAATAAATTCAAATATGAGTTGTAGATAATATTGAAAGCTTTCCAAAATGTCCAAGAACTCCTTGAGATCATTCTTGAGCAGGGAGAATCGAAGAGATGAAATTAGGGTTTTGTCACTTGAATTTAGGTCATTTTCATGATGAACACAAATGCAAATCCATGCTAGGTTGCATAATATTTGCTTTGCAGGCCTCAAACTTGTCTTTCACTTCATAATTAAATGATTTCACAGTTGTTGGAAGCTTTAACCCGAGCATTCAATGCATTGTACCAACTTAATTCCATTTTTGGGAGAAAGGCAACATTGCCATTTTTGAAAAGCAAGCTTTATGCAAAGTCAGCTTGCATTGAGCCTTGAATTGGTTCTTTCTGCACAAACACACTCCACACAATCAGAACAAGTGTGCTTAAAGGTCTCAGCCCCCATACAAGTTCTGTACTTCACCTTGAAACCATGCTTGCTAGCTTTGCTTCAAAAACAAGTAACCAAGCAAAACATGTGAGTTTTTGAAATCTGAGTTGATACAAGTCTTGAAACCTCTTTCTTATAAGTAGATACACTATTGGCAAGTGGACACACGGATAAGATAGCCCTGAAACTGCCTCAAACATCCAAGAACCAAAAACCTGTTCAAAAGCACCATTAACATGTAGTTTTGAACCAAAACTCATGATCTTCATTTTCACTCGTGCGTTTTGAAAACTAATCACTCAAACACCTTCTATACATCATACCAAAATAATCCAGGCCCCTGTTTCCTCACTGTAACTCCTCCATCACTATCCACCATTTTCAAAAACCAAGCTTGCAGGTATACTTGAGTAGAGAGATTCAGGGACTTTCAAGGCTAAGTAAGAGTTTGGATACATTCAAGGAGGTCCAGGCAAGCTAAACAGATCCTCAGGCCATCTCAAAAGTTTCTCAAACTCCATTTACGACTCTAGCTGCAAGAGGTAAAAACTCAAATTTCTATCTCTTCATACAAGCATCATTTGGTCATGATTTGTGAAAACAAAATGTAGATATCCTTGCTCTAAAGCTAACCATATTTATAGTTTTTATTTATATTGACTGTGTATAGTGAATTTTGGATTTAAAATTTCTGAGAAAATTAGTTTTCAATTTAGGGCCAGCAAAATTAGTTTTTATCTTTGACATTTAGTTTACATAAGTTATATGTTTGAATTCGTGGTAAGAAACACTATAACTTTCATGTTTGGAGTTTCCATTTTTATGGAGAAATGAGAAAGATACAGGTGGTCCGGCCATGGCTCAAGGTTGAAGATGAAGTTGCCTTCAGGAAGCAATTTGCCTTATATATTTATGCTTTGATTATATGACCGGATGAAACAGCCACCCAGTTGGCAAGCGCGCATACTAAGGCATATGTTACCTAAAGGGCGAGGGTTCGAACTAATGTGAATCCCCCTTTTGCATTTTTTCAATTTTCTGATTTTTCTAACATATTTTTGGCAGGCGCTGGGCCTTTTGGGCCTGGCATTATTTATTTTTTTTGCTAGCTTATACCCTCTGTTTGCTTGTGATACCTCCCTGGCCCATTTTTATTTTCATTCATTTATTTATTTTTTTTCTTTTTAAATATATTTTCTAAAATACCAAAAAAATCATAAAATGAATAAAAAATGTAGATTTATATTTTGACATAATTTAATTATTTATTCACATAAAAATTATTTTATTTATCATACTTTATTTACTTGTATTAATTTCCTTGTAAATATTAAAATAAAACTAGGTTATTATTTATTCAAATACACTTATTTTTAGTATAAAAAGGATCAAAAATATTTTATAACACCATTTATTTTTCAAGACAAAAAAAAAATATAAAAAAATTCTTTTTTTATAAACTTCATTTCTTTTTAAGTAGAATTAGGGTTTTTATTCAAGAATCTTTTTCTTAATAATATAAAAATTGACTAATTATTTTCTTTATCAAATTAGGTTAAAATCAAGACCTTTTTCTTTAAAAAAACAAAAAAAAAAAATTTTTTCTTTGCATTTACATTTACATTTAATTCATCTTGCATATTATTTGTTTCAATTATTTGTACAATAATTCAATTTGGTTGTAATAGATAAAATAGGTTTATATTATTGCAATTCTCATTCATAAATTGTATACCCCCTCCCACAAATGTTGTAATAGCGTAGTAACTTTAAATTACGCAATTTATCGCTTTTACATAACATGCTAGTAATTAGGGTTTGTATGGAAAGAATAAAATCAACCAAATAGAAAACCCTAATCCAAGACAAAAACAAGCATGAAAATGACACCCCTTGCACACAAGCACCCCTAGGATTATCCCACTTGGTTGCCTTATAAAAAATAGCCATATTACGCATGTAAGGTATCTTAGCAAAAACAAACAAATACAAGATCATAGTCCCTCGATGACGTTATTCCAAGTTGCCTTACAAATGATCTTAGTCCCTCAAAAAGAATGCTAAGATACTTTGCAACATTGCTAATCATGGCTATACGATGACCCACGTCCGTCCCGTTTACATCCAAAGATAGGGTTATTTACCAAATCAATGGTAAGACAACAATATCTAAGGAAAAGAAAATGAACAAGAAATACATTTGAGTAGGTAGATTGCTCCTAATTACTTGATCCATCTCAAAACAAATATCCTTGCTATTTTCAAAACAATCACACACACTTTCAAAACATCTTACAAAATTGAAAACATTTTTCAAAAGATCAACATATTTGTATACATTCTTACGAACAAGAATCATTACAAAGATTGCCTAAACAATGGACTCTTTACAAAAATACTTTCAAAAACCACATAAAGCATAATTTCAAACAAAAGCAAGTGATCTAGCAAGTAACTAAGAGCCCATGGATAACCATGGATGAAAAGGGTGCTAATACCTTCCCTTTTCATAATCTACCCCCCAAACTTAAGAAACAATCTCAAAGGTTTTTCCTGTGCTTTTTCATATTTCCTTTTTGGATAAAAGAAAAGTCGGTGGCGACTCTTGCTAACCGCAACATTTACGATAAAACGCAAATCCCTCAAGTCAGTTCTCCCACCGTATCACACCCCAGCATATCATACTCTGTCTAAAAAAGGGGGAAAAAGTTTTTGCGATTGTTTGCATGGTACCAAAGTTCCTCAATGATACTCATCAAATGTGAAGAAACTTGTGTCAGAGAATGATCACAAATTAGTTGGCTTAAAATCTCATGATTGTCATGTCTTGATGCAACAACTTCTATCAGTGTCTATCCATGGCATTTTACCAAGAAATATAAGGATAACTATAACAAGATTGTACTTATTCTTCAATGATATACGTATTAAGGTTATTGATCCTAGAAATTTAGATGACTTGGAACATGAATATACAATTATCTTGTGCTAATTAGAGATATTTTCCCCTCCATCATTCGTTGACATTATGGTTCACTTAGTTGTTCATCTAGTAAGGGAGATTGGTCCAGTTTATTTACGATGGATGTATTTGGTAGAGCATTACATGAATATTTTGAAAGGTTATATAAAGAATCATCATCGTCCAGAAGTTTCGATCATAGAAAGGTACATCATAGAAGAAGTTATTGAGTTTTATACAAGCACATTTGATCGAGAAGTAGTTCTTCAAGCATATTTGTATATATTGAATAACCTTCATGAAGTTCAGCCTTACTTGACCGCTCACAAAAGTCTTATAAAGGAAAAATTCCCCCTGGCGAATGAAAAATTGTTGTTGATAGAGCATAAAAAAACTTTCATAACTTGGTTTAATGAAAGTATTTCTAAAGAGAGTAGTGTATCAGATACTTGCAAATGGTTGTCATGTATGCTTAAATTTAATGTAATTACTTGAAGTGCATACGACATTAGTAAGTATAAATTCTATACAAAATAAAAGGATGATCGTAACACCATGCAAAATAGTGGGGTTATGGTTGAGGCTAAATCCATGTAATTTTCTAGTTCCAAAGATAACAATCATGTACTAGCATCTAAAGCGTACTTTGGGGTTATTGAGGAGATTGACTATGTTTCTTTTAAAGTGTATTTATTTAAGTGCAAGTGGATTGACAGTAGCACTGATGTAGAAACTGATGAATTGGGATTCACACAGGTTGATATTCGAAAGGAAATTTATAAGAACGAATCATTCATCATGAAAACCCAAGCAAAATAAGTTTTTTATGTCACTGATCCTTCTAAAACTAGATGGTCAATTGTTCTTCAAGGAAAACATCTTCCTGATAGTACTGGTGAAAATCAAAATTTTAACTATGAGACACCTTGTTTAACAACAAATATACGTCAATCATCTGAAGGAAATGATTCAGATGATGTGCATGTTATTCGTTGTGATCATGAAAATGGGATATGGAAAAACTAGTAACTTAATGATTTATTTCTTTTGTTTCTTAATCATTTGTTTTAGTTTTGATGTAAAATTATAAAGTGTGTGTAATTTTTGGTTTGAATTTGGTGTAATCAATGAATATTTGTGGTATAATGTTTCTGATTGAGAAATTGACAAAATATACAATATTTCTGTTTCAAGAATCTACAAAATATGGTTCTATATTTTGGAATATGATTCTGTAATACAGGTGCAAATGACATTACCAAAAAAACGTATCCCCTCAATTTTTATATAAAACCGAGGTAAGAACATTGAGATATTACCTCGGTTCTATAAAACCCCTAGTGTTAATAATGGGCGCGCCATTCAGTTCTGAAAATAATAAAAATGCAGATGCTGAGGATCAAACTCACATGCAGATAACTTAACCTCTCGACGTTTTAATAACCGAGGTGTTAAGTGACAGCTTTTTATGACGCTGCAATTTGAGTCCTTCGGTACATCAAACTATCTGCAACTCAAGGGCTCTTCTTCTCCCCGTCTTCTCCATTAAAATTTAGTGTCTTCTCTGATTCTAATTGGGCCAGATGTTCCGATATATGAAGGTCCATCCATGGTTTCTACATTTACCTAGGCAGTTCTCTGATTTTATAGAAATCAAAGAAACAACCAAAAGTCTCTCAAAGCTCCACTGAAGCACAATACAGGCAATGGTTTCCACAATTTATGAGCTCGAATTGCTCGCAAACATTTCGAAGAACTAAACATTCCCTTCACTGAATCAGCTCTACTAAAACAATGCCTCTGCTAGACATATTTCGAGCAATTCTTCATTCCATGAATGCACCAAGCATATTAGCTTGGATTGTCATTTGGTTCGGGAAGCATTTCATATTTAAAGAAAATTCCAAGCAATTCACAATCACATGGTATATACTTTAATTAACTTAATTGATCTTCATTGATATCTTTCTATGTTGCAATCTGGAAAGGCAAACCTTGGAAAAGAACTAGACAAAGTTTTGACAGCAGAATCAAGTTTTGGTGAAGGCATGCTTAAGCATTTGAATTAGAAATCTGAACATATGGCCCTTGAGACTATAAATAAATTGGAAATTGTTTTATTTTCATTTAAGTAAAGAACTAGTTAGAACCTCATGGTCATTTGTGAAAGGCACTTTGTCAAAAATAGAAAAAATAATAATTATTGGGTTGTGCCAAAACACTATTACATTTGTTTCAAATCATACACCCCAACCTTCCTCATACAATCCTTGATGCTTCTAAAATTCAATATTGCAAGGTAAGCTTTATAATTTATAGTATGATGCATTTGAAAAATTGTTCTGACTAAAGAAAACATGTTGCAGCTTTTTTGTTATGATTTTATCTGTTTCATTTACTTTTCTACCTTTCTCCTCCCAAATTCTGAAAATCTATGTTATGCTGATTTAGCTTAACTATGGTTTTAGTCCCTTTAATTTGGGTTATCAATTGTTTTTGTCTTTCAAAGTATTCCATTGATTTATATCTTTATTTCTTTAGGATATTGGACAATTCCATTTTAAGAGCTTATGGCAACACCAAGCAGGAGTAGTGTTTGGTGCATTAATGGAGAAGCCATTCTAATATGATATTGCATTTCATCAATAGTTGTAATTTGTAAGGGAACTGAAATACATAACAGATGAATGAAGATAAATATGGAAGAAGTATCAATTCTCACATTATTGATTTAGAAAGCAATACAACAATTATTATTTATTGCAACTAGTATAGGTTGCAAACAAATATACATTGGACACAAACACACAAAATCAAATGCTGCTAACATAATTCAGTGAATAACAAAATAGTAAACTAAGCATTGCCACATAAGTAGCTTTCAGCGAAACCATTCAATTACTCAACAATAGTACATCAAGTTGAATTATCAATTATAAGTGCGAACACCTACAATTTAAATAGAAAAGATATCCATTATTATCAATGTATTTTGTAGTTTAGTAATTTTGAAATGCACACTATGATGATAAAAAAACAAATTATAATTCCATAAGAAGTTATGAGTTAGTAATGATTCAGATAAACACATAAAATATAAATTTATCTCACCAGTGAGAAATTTTTGTCTGATTATGCAGTTCTTTAGTGACATCCACAATAGTCATCCGTTCCTATGGTTGTTCTATTGAACAATTAAGTCCAATCCTAAAAAGTGAAACTAGGCGCTCCTCAACGGTTGGATTAAAATTCTCACAATTTCCATCTTGTGTTTCTACTCCTGCATATCTTGATACAAGACCCGGTTCCAATATGTTCATAATATTGTTAGGAAACAAATTTGGGACAAAGTTATGCAGATTTTGGCCATCTTCAAAAACTTCATTTGTGGGTCTTCTACCAGTAAGTATTTCCAACAATAGGATTCCAAAACTATACATGTCACCACATGTTGACACTTTAGAGCCCATTCCATAGTCTAAAACATGAAGCAAAAGTAGTTAATATTGTATCACTAATAAATTATTAAGTGTGCACCAAAACATGGGAGAGTCCAAGAAAACAATACAAGATTCAAGAATTTAGATCATGCCTGGAGGAGCATAGCCAACAGTTCCTATTATAACAATTGTACTTGTGTCATTATGAGCACTACCATCAACGTTTGAGACAAGTCTTGCTATGCCAAAATCACTCACATGAGCAATCATCTCATCGTCAAGAAGTACATTACTTGGCTTAAATGAATAATCGACTGCTCACATTCTTGATGAAGATAATGTAATGCCGAAGCAACATCGGTAATGATATTGACTCTACGAGCAAGGTTCAATGTTGTTTGATTTTTTGCATTTAAAATCTCAGAATGCAACCATTGTTCTAGGCTTCCATTTTTCATGTAATAAAAAACTAGAGCTTTAAATTCTTGACCTTTAGAATCTGAACTAGAACAACATGTTATAATATTAACCAAATTTCGGTGTCTAATATTTTTGAGTGCATTGCATTCAAGAATAAAACTCTTGTTAGCTCCCTTCTTTTGGAGATTCAGAACCTTTATGGCAACAAAATTGTCTTCTGACACAAGATTTCCTTTGTACACGAACCAAAACTTCCTGATCCAATTAAGTTTGTAATTGAGAATCCATCGGTTCCTTGATGTAAGTCTCGATATGAAACCTTTTCTAGTTGATCAATTATCGGTGAATCAAAAGATCGTTTTTGGTTTCTTTTCCTCATCCAATAGACAGTTAGAAAAATTGAAAGTGTGAGAAGAAAAAGCACACCAACAACTACCAACATGAACTTATGGTGTTTTGTTTGTTTCATATCCTTGACGGAGCATGCTGGTAAAAGCATCTGAGAAATGCCTCCACAAAGCTTATTGTTTTCAATCATTACTACTTGGGTTGCATTTCTAAAGACACCATATGTTGGAACCTCACCTTCCAACACGTTAAAGGAAACATTTAAGTGCTTTAGACCAGAGATATTTTGTAGAACATCAGGAATCGATCCAGACAATTGGTTTTTTGAAACATCTAAATATTGAAGACCTTTGAGAGAAGCCAATGAGGGTGGTATTGTTCTGTTGAAGGAGTTCTCTTTCAAAAGAAGATATTTTAACACTACAAGAAAATTGTCTTGTACCGACGGACGGAATCCGTCATTATAAGTTATTTTCCCGTCGGTAAAAACCGAATTGTAAATCACCGACGGGCTTGCTGAAAGTGCACTATACTCTGGTACTAGCATCGGATTTTTGCGTGTTAATATTTCGCCCACAGACAAATACCTTCACCTACGGTTCTTGTTGTCTGTCACTATTTCTCTTAACATTTTTAGCTACAACATGTGACCGTAGGTAAAAGTTGTAACCTTAAAAATAACTTTTTGGAAATCCTACACATTTTTTCTCATTATAAATAAATATTAATTAATATTTAAAATCATTAATAGCATTCATATCCATATTATTTAAGACAATTGACAACTCATTCATATTGTTAAAAGCAAATACGATTTACGCCAGCTCAAAATGATAATTTCATTCTTGATTAGAACACATTCCCGCATACATAACTAGGTTCATAAATATTAATACTTAACCAATTATGAACAAAAAAGATTAAAAATATGTCCACAGTTATAAAGCTAACTGAATTGAACAACATAATTTAATCTCTAAACAAATTTTGAACTTAAAAAAGCATCAAACAGAGTGAACTGATGATCAGCTGAATGAGAATTTTGCTCTTCCAAGACCATAAATGAACAAAACCAAGAACACTTAAGATCAATAGTCAATAATGAATACCTCACCCTTCTTCATAGTCAATACAACTTCATCAAGTCCATTAATGACTTCTCTGTATCAAGTTTCAGCACATCAAACATTCACATAATATTAAGATAAGGAAAGATTATGAAGTATGTAGTCACACGTCTTACATTAAGGTTTTACTAATAAAATCACTTTCTGTCCCTTCATGGTTTTAACAGCCTTTGAGAATGGAGGGCAATAATGACCTATTATAGATTAAATGTCAATTTCAAACACCTACAAAAAAAATCAAAATTGTCTTTTATCAAAGTTTCTAGACATTGACCCTCACTGATAGTGAACTCCACTCCATCATAATTTGCTATCTCTTACTGACAACTAAAAATTCTTCCACAAGTGCACCATTTAGTCTACCTACTGTTGATTTTGAAGCTAAAAGAGGATTAGCCAAGGCACCAGAAAAAACAGGCGAATGAATTGCAGATAAGCAGGCACAAATATACTAAGAAAATAGCATACGTGTAAAGGAGAGCTCCAAGTCGATCACCAAAAGTTATCTTCACCACAGTTGTATTTGGATCAAAGTCTTGGTCAATTATAAGTTTATAACGGTATCAGTCTTGCCTTGATTACCATCCTGTTCTCCGCAGAAAAGAAAAAAAATTTAACCAATCAATAAGCATAGTCTAGAAGCATTATAGAAATGAATTATTGGCTGTGATCATTAATACATAAAAAGACAATCACATAAGTTGATCACGCAATACCTACACATCAGTAACAGGTGTTGCTGCTCGAGGGATAATTTTCGTGACAATGCTAATTTAATTAAGGGAAAAGAACATAAAAGAGAAGTTAGATACCTTTATTTTGCCTTATGCTGATGATACATTGAGCAAATGTTGTTTTAACTGAAAAATAAGGAATAACAAATGTAAATATCTCAAAAGAGACTACAGTTTCAGTTTTGTTTGGCATCATTCACTAGTGTAGAAAGCAACAACAAACATATAAAGATAAGAAAACAGTTTTTGGCACACTTACCCATTCATATTCCTTCAGAGCATTAGTATCATGCTCTCTTGAGATTGAAGAAAGTTGTTAATGTGTTCTTAGGTTTGAGTTGAAGCATCGGATAATCCATCGGCTTTGTAGATATTATATCCAGTCAACACCGGATAATCTACCAGCTTTGACAATCACTCTTTCCATCACTAAACTTCGGAGAAACATTGGAGTAACTGGAATGCTATTGTCTTGGAGAAAGCTCATCTTCTTGAGAGTTTCTACCTTCTCTTTCGTTCATACAAGAGGAAGAAGCCTTGTCGTGGCTCCTACATTAAACTAGCTCTGACAATCGCTTTAAACTCTATAGTTTCACATTGCTAATAGGGGTAATCCGGTCTGCGAGTCAAAATTGAAAATTCATAATGCGTAAGGTTTAGTAAAAGCAAAGTGTAAAGATAAAAATGTAGGTCGCACTACACAGTAAGATGTTACACACATAAAATCATTCATAATAAAGGGTCTCGAGATTCTTACATTTATTTTAGGATGCAATATTTTTTTTAATAATGTTTTATGTGTCTTAGAGTTCAAGGCTTTCCATATCCGAACATTTTTTGTCATGTTCATAAGGTAAACGACATACAACTTCTGAGTTTCATTATCCATTGTCAGATTCAAAAAAATTGTTGATGCATTTGGATGAAATAACCTGGATTTCCTCATCAAGTTCAAATTTTGGACCATGAAAAAAAGCAATATGGTATGGTCTCTTAGGTGGGTTCAAAGGAAGTTGTAATACTGAGCAAAGGAAAATTAGTAATCCTTGAAGCTTATTTGAACACAACAATTGAAACTCCTACAGCCGCAAGTTCCACAGGCCCTAAACACATAAAAAAAGATGAAAAATTAGCTTCAAACAATGCACGTAATTAAAATGATCATTGTCACGACTTCAAATAGGATTATAGTATAAAATCATGATCTAGTGATAAGAAAAACATGTGTAACTGTTGTACCCCAAAATTTTCCCTCTCATTTCTCAATACATTCCCCCACAAGATCTTCAATAACTCAAGCTTGTACAAGGATTAACTAGGCCAAGACATCTCCTCAACACTGATATCTCAAGATTAGGATTTGAGTCTGCTCAGTCAATTGATCAGTTGACCTAAAATCAACTGTATTGGGCAAAAAGTCAATTGTGGTCAATTCACAGTTATTTTTGATGCATATCAACATGTTGAACTCATATATGTCAATTGGTTAAGTTTGGATCACAATTCATCAAGAAATTTGATCAAATCACAAAAAGGACAAAATAGTCAAAATTAGGGTTTTGACTGAGAAGACTTGATTTTGGACTTTCAACCCAAATACACGACTTGATGGTTTGAGACATGATATCAAGAATCCAAATGTATCATTTTGACCTAATGGCATAGTTCAAAACATTTCTCAAGATCAATTGATTGATGGTTGAAATTTGGTCAACTGATGAAAAAGTCAACTGATACACTAAAAAGTCAAACTTTGACTTTTTGATCAAAATCAAGTTTCAAAAATCATATTTCATCAAGACATGTCAAAGTATGAATATTATTCATCAAGAAATCAAAAGTCAAGATTACTTTAGAAAAAGTCAAAGTTCTAAACACTTAGAAATTTTTCTAAGTGTTAAAAACTTTATGATAATTTCATAACTTTGGGCCAGATTTTCACCATGATGCAAGATGGTTCAAGGAAAACTTCCAACGTGAAAGTTGTAGATCTCAATAAGATAAGAAAAATTGTAGGACAGAACTTCTTCTAGAAATTCTTGGATTTCAAGTTATAAATCCATGAAGACATGTCCATGAAACTAAAACACTTAGTAAAATTCTAGGCATTTTAACTCAGAATTTTGACAGAACTTCTGGGCCAATTTTCATACAGTTACAATGGGAGTTTGCAAAAGTGATTCAAAGAGGGATTGTATAGCATGTTACAAGCTTTCTAAAAATTCAAAGAACTCTATCAGATCATGCTGGAGCAGGGAGAATCGAAGATCAGAAGTTGGACATTCGTTCTTAAATTATGAGTCATTTTCATGATGAACATCTGATCCAATTCCAAACAATGCTGCATAATCCCACTTTTCAGGCCCTCTAGCATGTGTATATATCCTTAATCAGAAGATTACATGAGCTTTTGAGCTATAAACCACTTGATTTAAGCTTTGTCCAATACACTTTGTCATTTAAGGAAGAAAGTTCACACTTCCATTCTGGAAAAGTGACTTTAATCACAAAGTCCACTCTCCTTGAACTTTGTGTTTGTTCTTTCTGCACAAGCATCCCGTACAAACTCAAAACAGGTGTGTCTGAAATTTCCAGCCACCCTACTTTGCCTTGAAACCATGTTTGTCTAAGCTTGCTTCAAAAATAAGTCAAAATCCACAACATGTGATTTTGTACTTTTGACTTCACCAAGCTTCCAAATCCTTTGCCTATAAATTAAACCTTCATTTGCAAACTTAAAGAGGATTTGGACAAGCCCTTAAACTCACTAAAATTCCCAAGAACCAGAAATTGGAACACAAGCACGAAAACTTGTCATTTCTGATTTTTGAATCCAATCTCCAAAATCCCTCGTGTGTTTCTTGGCCAAGCCATCCACAAAGTTTCTGATACACATATAGAAGTTATCCCAACCTCTGTTTTCAGACTATAACATCATTTTCACCAACCTCCATTTTCAAAAACAGAGCATTACATCTTGACTTCTCCAGAACATTCCAGCCATCCATAGCTCAAGCAAACCACCGCATTAGCTTCCTGGGAACTTGATGAAGCTAACCAGATCATCACAGCAACTTGAATCAAGCTCTAGTTTAGAACATAATCTTCATCTGCAAGGTAAGTTCTTCTGATTTTCATCTCATTATTTAGGCATTGTTAGACTTGCATTTTCAAAGACAAAATGTAGATATCATTGCTCTGAAACTGTACATATCCATAGATTTTATTTATATGACTTGAGTAGAGAGAATTTAGGATCAGAACTTATTGAAAAATTAGGGTTCAGATTAGGGATAGAAAAATTCATGTTTGATTCTGATTTATAGTTCTAATGCTTTATAGTTCTGGAACCATGATGAATTTTGCCATAACTTTCATGTTTACATTTTCCATTTTGGTTGAGAAATGAATGAGTTGCAGATGATCTGGCTGGCGCGAGGAAGAAGATGAAGTTCATCATCAGAATTTATCTTGTAATATATATTTGTGGTTTTGTTTATAATACCGGATGTATAGCCACCCCAGTGGTAGAGAGCGCGCATGTAAGGAATTAGTGTTAAGGATCCTGGGTTCTAGCCACATGAGCGCCTTTTGTTCTTATTTCTTAAACATTTTACCCCATGCACCTGTTAACAACACGCCTAGGTCAGAACTTCTAGGTTATCTCATTTCCATTTACCTGTTAACAGCGCGCCTTGGCCAGAACTTCTAGGTTATCTCATTTCCATTTACCCATTAACAGCACACCCGAACAAAAACTTTTAGGCTGTCTCATTTCCATTTACCTGTTAACAGCATGCCTGGGCCAGAGCTTCTAGGCCTTCTCATTTTTGCTTCTAGCATCACCCCCTCCATATACTTGTTAGCAGCACGCCTGTGCCAGAGCTTCCAGGCTTCTCATTTCTGCTTCTAGCATCACCCCCTCCATATACTTGTTGGCAGCACGCCTGGGCCAGAACTTCTAGGTTTTCTCATCTTCTTCTTCCAGCATCATTCCCTCCATATACTTGTTAGTGCGCTTGGGCCAGAACTTCTGGACTTTTCTCCTTTCCACTTCCTAAACCCCCTGACTTTAATTTCATATGTTATTTTATTTTCTTTCTTTTATTACGTTAGTATCATTACTATTATTTTTATTAATAAAAAAAGACCAAAAACATTTTCCTATTTAATTTCTTTTCTTTAACTTTATATTAAACTTAGAGTTAGTTCATTTTCTTTGTTTAAATTAAAATTAACTTAGTTTAACTTTCTTATTTCTAGCTATTTATCTACTTTTAGAAAATTAGGTTAAAATATGTTCTTAAACAAAATCAAAACAAATTCATTTTCTTTTCATTCATGTACATTATTCGAGTTCAATATGGTTGTAATAGATAATTAGGTTTAATATCTTGTAATCCCCATTTGTAAATTTGTACACCCCATCCCCAAATGATGTAATAGCGTAAGATGTTTACTTTCCGCAATTTATCGCTTTCATATAAATGCTAGTAATTAGGGTTTGTATGGAAAGATAAAATCAATGCTTAGAAAACCCTATTCCAAGATAAACCAAGCATGAAATACAAACACTTGCACACTTTGCACCTCTAGAGTTAACTCCACTTGTTGCCTTAAATAAATAGTCATGTTATGCATGTGAGACATCTTAGAAAAAACAATAAAAAAAATACAAGATCACAGTCCCTCGATGACGCTAAAAATGTTGCCTTGCAAATGATATTAGTACCTCAAGAGAAATGCTAAGATATTTCACAACATTGCTATTCATGACTATACGATGACCCACACTTGTCCCTTCACATCCAAAGATAGGGCTTCTTACCAATCAATAGGTGAGATAGAAATGTCAAAGGAAAAGAGAAATGAACAAAAGACTTTTGAGTAGGTAGAACGTTCTTAGTTGCTTGCTCACAATCCATCTTTAAAAAAAACATCTTTTCAAACACACTAAACACTTTCAAAAACATGAAATATTTTGCAAAAGTCCAACACTTTGTATGCATTTTTATAGAGAGGAGAATAATTACAAAGTTTGCCTAAACGAATGCGCTTTTCAAAAATACTTTCAAAACCAACCACAAACATATTTCAAACAAGCAATTTCAAAAATGATCTAGCAAGCAACTAAGAGCCCATAGATAACTATGGATGAAAAGGATGCTAACACCTTCCCTTTTCATAATCTACCCCCCGAACTAGAGAAAATATCTCAAAGGTATTTCCTGTTCTTTTCACCCTTTCCTTATTGGATAAAAGAAAATTCAGTGGCGACTTTTGCTATCCGCAACAATTTTGATCAAACGCAGAACATCCAAGTCAGTTCTCCCACTGTATTACAGAACTGGCGACTCTGCTGAGGAGATTTAAAAGCGGGGTTCCCTTAGAGATAGATCACATTTACTTGCTTTCATTGTTTGATTTGTTTGCTTTACATTTTATGGGTCCTTGTTTGGGTTTGTATTGATCCTCTACCCGAATTTAGGAATACCATTAGGTAAATAGCAAATATTGTGAAGACTGTACGGTGTAGACCGACATGGTTAAAGCAATATCTATGTTAGTGTGACATATTTATGGTTACCGGTATCCCTTATGGCGAATTAAGGAGAATACAGGGCCGCTGAGTGATGTCATGAAGCACTAACGAACCTTAGGACCTTTAATTTAACAACTTGTCCATTAGGAAGTAGTGAGATAGCCAGTTTCAGTGGAAAGCTGAAAATTGGTTGATACTCGATACTACGCTCATTAAGATCATACTTTTGGGATATTTTGGCTGCAAGAAAAGATTGATTATGCTAAAACAATGCCCGATGAAGAAAGATCAGTGATATTGAGATTCCCTAGAACCCGGTTAATTTCTAGAACAGGTTGAGCCAAGTAAACTTCAAGAGGGTACTTACCAATGAACCTCATGCAAGCCTAAACCTAAGGACTTATTTTCTTTATGTGTATATGTTTTCTTGTACATAACATCATGACATCATACCATAGCATTGTCAATAACCATTTCAAGGATCTCAAGGGCCTGTGATGCTGGGACATGTTGAACCAGACGTCTATCAAGGGGAAAGAGGATTTATTTTCCTCTAACCAAATGTCGTCAAAGACCAAAGCATGATAACTTGAGTCAAGAGCTATGACCCACTCGACATGGTAAACTTGATTCTCATGGAAGGACATTCAACGATACGAAGTTCCCCAATCAAAGCTGTGATCAAAGTTCAACTTTTGACATTTTCTTGTGTATTACCCCGCAAGATCCTTGAAAACATTGCATTTTACGTATCATGCATGTCATTACATAAAAGGTATCCTCAAGACAGGTTGCTCATTTTTTCTCGCTGTTTATTTCAGTAAGAAAACGGCTCTAAAGCAAACAGTTAAAGATCTCCAAGCTCAGAATACCCAGTTCCAACAAGTGTTCCTAAACTTAGCCAAGGGGCGGGAAGATCTGAAAGCACTCTTCACCAAAGAGAGTAAGAAGAAGACTAATAAGAAGGATGTCATCCTCAACATGGGGAAGAAGTCCAAGGGCCCCGTTCAACGAGTCCAAGTTGAAGAGGATTCCTCCAAATAGGATGAAAATCAAGATGAAGATGCTAGAAGCACCCGTTCTAGGGGTGGAAACAATCAAATCTCTAAAGAAGAGGATTATTCTGATGAGCAATACCCGACAACCGACGATAGATATAAGCGGATAAAAGACAGACTAAAGGCAATGGCGATCCAAGCCGCGCCTGGCTTGGACTTTGGAGACTTGGGTTTGGTTCCTAGGGTGGTCATTCCCCACAAATTCAAGATCCCTACTTTTGCCAAGTATGATGGGATCTCTTGTCCGAAGCTTCATCTAAGATCCTATGTCCGTAAGATTCAGCCGCACACTACTGAAAAAAAGCTCTGGGTCCATTTCTTCCAAGAGAGTCTAGCTGGGGTTCAACTTAAATGGTTCTATCAATTGGAGGGTTCCCGCATCCACACCTGGGAGGATCTAACTGCTGCTTTCTACAAGCAGTACCAATACAACGCTGATTTTGCACCAACTCGTGTACAGTTACAGAATATGACCATAGGTTCTAACTAAGGCTTCAAAGAATACGCCTAAAAGTGGAGAGACCTGGATGGCAGGGTGCAGCCACCCTTAACTGATAGGGAGCTAATTGACATCTTTATGGGAACTTTGACATGACCTTTCTTCAATAACCTAATCAGAAGCTCTTTGGTCGGGTTCACCGAGCTGATTCTAACTGGGGAACGAGTTGAAAATGGAAGCAAAAGCGGAAAGATCCAAGGAGCTACATCCTCCTATACTCAAAAGAAGCCATACAATGGGAAGAAATAGTCTAAAGCTGTGTACGGCCAAAAGGGTCGTAACAAGAGTAACCATGATCAATATGTGGGGGCAGTCTTGATCTCTAGTCCTGCATCAGTGCGACAACAACAACAGGGAAATCAGCGAAGGCAAGACGAACCCAAAAGACAGTTTACCAAAATCAACATGCCACTGTCTCAAGAATTACAACACGTGTTGGGGATGAATCTGATGACGTTGATAGAACCTCATCCAAACCCCAAAACTTCTTCTCTTAACTACAATCTCGATCCAATATGTGCCTATCATTGCGACAACCCTGGGCATGATACTAACGATTGTTGGGCGCTGAAATACAAGATTCAGAATATGATTTATGTCAAGGAGATTGAATTCGGCCCTTCTAATACTCCCAATGTGATCACTGCTCCCATGCCAAATCATTGAAGAACGTCCAGTTCATTTTGAAAATTTCAATTGTAATCTCTTTTATTTGTTCGGACACTTACCTATTATGTCAAACTTTGTTTCATTAATGCATTGCATATGTTTGTCTTGAATTAACCCATTCGTTTTCACTATATTTAAACTGTGATTTTTACTCCCTTTATGATATTTAACTCTTGTTAAAAGTTGTAAGCGTTTAGAGGGAGGATGACGAAAATAATACCATAATCTCATACAGTATGCTTTTGGACAAGACTTTGCTGACGATATACAGGCGTTTCTTTCAATTCCTAAACAGTGAAGTTATAGGGAAGATAATCTCTAGTTAACCCCTTTGAGCCAAAGAAGTAGGAGTTTTCTTTTTCATACAAATTGAAACCTTTAAATCAAAATCTGGGGCAGGGTAGTTTCTCAGTTAATTCAAATGCGTGTTCAGTCACAAGCTTTCACTTTATACACAACAAATGACATCAAGAACGTCCTTCTGAATCAAAAGACGGTGATGGTTCCCTATAAAATAGGAAGTCATTATCTCTCAAAAGAAAAGCCCATTAAGTCAAAACCTACGAAGGAGGCTTAAGAAAAACTAGGGCATCCCGCTGACTGTAGTCTCAAAAACAAAAATAAAACAGTCAGGAAAAAAGTAGGGACAATAAATGAAAAAAAAAGGAGGTCGCTATAAATCCTCAACAACAGAAAAATGTTGCAAAAAATGAATGCCTTCTCAAATAAACTTCCAATATCCGAACCATCACCTAGATATTGTTCCAGATTCTGTTGGGAGATAAACGCGCAATTAACCGAGTTTAAGACTGGAGAACATCATGGAGAACGGGTTGGGTACAAATAAAATTTGAGCCTTATCCTTTGTTTCTTAAACCGTGAACCAAGCCACATTACAAACTTTTAAAAGTCCTAATTGAAGCGTAGGTTAGTTCGAAAGCATGTTGTTACAAAAGGTATCCTGACTCCTGTAAGGCTTACTGTAAATCCTGAGTTGAATTCATATTCTTACAAAATTCTTTTATTTTCTCAAATGCATTTTCAAAAATTCAAGACAAACATAAACTTTGCATTGTTTGAATACCGTTGTTTGCATATGGCTATTTGTTTGACAATAGAGAAATCCGCACGGTGAATATCCAATGAACAAAAATTCTCTCAAGAAACAGAATCACTTCAAAATTGGAAGACGCTTCCAATGAAAAATCTCCCATAATCAATGGGGCATGACAAGTTACTGTCCCAACTTATATGTGGCAGTTAAGTCGAGATTCCAAGACATCTCTCAAGAAGTGCTGAATAACAGGGGCGGGTCTGCATCCAAATCACCTGAGGCATTGAGCTTGTATTCCAGCAAAAGGGTTATGTACGACCAAGCACACATTTTCTGGTAGTGCTACAACACTCACTACTATGGACATCGACAAATCCCTACTAAGTCTCTTTCATAAGGTGACCCCCGTTGAAGTCTCCAGAGCCACCTCTATAAGGTTATCCCCACAGAATAATCTTCACAGATAAGGGTACAAACCCCACAAGGCCAAATTCATGGATATCACCATAAAGTTGGATCCATGTGTTGTACCCAAAAATTTTCCCTCTCACTTATCAAGAATTTCCTCACAAGATCTCTTTGACTCAATACTGGATTAGGGTTTGACCAACTCAAGACACCTCCTCATGCACTGATGACCAAAATTAGGGTTTGAGTTTGCACAAGGATTTTTGGACTATCAATGCTTCATATGACTTTAAATGATCATTATGGACCCCCAAGATTACTCATGCCAAGTTTCAAGCCTTGAATCACATTTTTGATCAGTCAATTGGACAGTTAACCTAAAAATCAGTTGTATTGGGGGAAAAGTCAACCATGGTCAATTTACAGTCAAACTTCATAATTTTTGATCCACATCAACATTTTAAACCCATATGTATCATTTGATCAAGTTTGGACCACAATTCCTCAAGAAATTTGATCAAATCATCAAAAGGGCAAAATGGTCAAAATTAGGGTTTTGACTGAGAAAGGGCAATTTCTGATTTTTGACCTAGCAAATAATCAAATGATTTGAATTATGATTTCAAGAGTTAAATTGCATCATCTTAACCTAATTACATGGTTCAAAACATTGCAAATCCATTGGATTGACAAATGAATTTTCCAGTCAACTGATCAAAAGTCAACTGTATACTGAAAAGTCAAACTTTGATTTTTTGGTCAAAATCAAGTGCCAAAGATCATAATTCATCAAATCATGTCAAAATGTGAAACTTGTTCATCAAGAAAGCAAGGGTTTAAGTTTTGGATTCGAAAAGTTGAAAAAAATTTAACTTAGAAATTTTTCTAAGTATAGAAAATTTCCTATTTTTTCTCAACTTTGGGCCAAATTTTAACCATGATGAAAGATGATTCAAAGGAAACTTCCAACATGAAAGTTTTAGATCTCCATGAAATATACAACTTTTATTCACACAATTTCTCCTAAAAATGCTTGGATCTCAAGATATAATTTTATGAATACATGCTCATGAACCAAGATAACTTAGTGAAATTTTGCCCTAGTTAGGCAGATTTTTTACCTAACTTCATGCCAAATTTTCACATATTTCTAAGGGGAATCTTCAAAAGCAATTCAAAGATGGGTTGTAGAGCACATTGAAAGATTTCCAAAATGTCCAAGAACTCCTTGAGATAATTCTTGAGTAGGGAGAATCGAAGAGATGAAGTTGGTAATTTTTCACTTTGATTTCAAGCCATTTCATGAAGAACAAAAATTCAAATCCTCAAGCATGCTGAACAAATATTACTTTGCAGACTCCTAACTTGATTTTCACTCCTTAATTAAATGTTTTCACATATGTTGGAAGCTTTAAGCCAAACATTAAATGCATTGTACAAGAACAATTCCATTTTTGACACAAAGGTGCCATTTCCATTTTGATAAAGCACTACTTTTGCAATTTTCCACTCCTTGAGCCTTGCACTTGTTTTCTATGCACACAAGAAAAGCAACAACAAAAATCAACTTGCCTGAAGCCTCTACTAAACCAGACCATGCTTGTACATCACTTAGGGACTTATTTCCTCACTTTGCTTCAAAAGCAAGTTATAGAGCCAAAAGGCTATAACTCAGAAACCTGGTGTGGAATTGATTTGAAACCTTCTCTATACTTATACGCAAAGGCATTACAACCTATAAAAAAAGTCTAAAGCTCAGAAACTCTCCCAAATACTCTATCACTAAGAATCTCCCATAACTTGCAGTTTTGCACCTTACATAACAATCTCAAAAACCACTCGTGCGTTTTGAGTTTTAACCACCTAAACACTTAATATACATCATATCTAAGTGTTCCAGACCCCTGTCCCCTCACTGTAACTCCTCCTCCTCCATCTGCCATTTTTACATATCAAGCTTGCAGGTTGACTTGACTAGGAAGATTCAGGAACTTTCAAGGCAAGGTAAGGATTGGAACACACTCAGGGAGGTCCAGGCAAGTTAAACAGATCCTCGGGCCTTCTCAAAACTTATCCAAACTCCATTCACGATCTCAACTGAAAGAGGTAAAAACTCAAACTTCTATCTCTTCATACAAGCATCCTTTGGTCCTGATTTGTGAAATAAAAATGTAGATATCCTTGCATTAAAGCTAACCATGTTCATAGTTTTCATTTATATTAACTGTGCATAGAGAATTTTGGATTTGAATTTTCTGTAAAAATTAGGTTTCAAATTAGGGCAAGCAAAATTAACTTTGATCTTTGATTGTTGTTTTACATAAATTATATGGTTGAACTCGTGGGAAGAAACTCCATAATTTTCATGTTTGGACTTTCCATTTTCATGGAGAAATGAGAGAGGTACAGGTGGTCCGGCCATGGCTCAAGGTTGAAGATGAAGTTGCCTTCAGGGGGCGTTTTCTAATATATATCTATCTTTGTGTTTCTATAAGCGGATGTACAACCACCCCAATGGTAAGGCAGCGCGCAAAAATGCTAAAGGTCATGGGTTCGAGCCTTGGCGCCTGCCTTTTTGCATTTTTCACACTTTTGTTCATTTTTTTGATTTCTGGCAGCGCTGGGCCTCTCATTCTTGGGCCTTTTTGTTTTTGCTAACATGCTACCTCTTGTTTGCTTGCAGCACCCCTGGCCCATATATTTTTATTATTCATTTTATTTTCATTTCTATTTTATTAAATATATTTTCCTTAATATTAAAAATCACAAAAAATATAAAAATGATAGATTTTATTTTGACTTATTTTATTTCATTTTTCCCAATAAAAAATATTTTCTTTAGTTATATATATTATTTTATTAAATCACTTTGTAAATTAATTTAAAATTAGTTTAATATTTATTTATCTTTCTTCACACTCATTAAGCATATTATTTTTAACATAAAAAGACCAAAAATATCTCATGATGCCATATTTTATTTTCAAGATAAAAATGCAAAAAATACTTACCTTTTTTTAAAGAAATTTATTTCCTTTTAATAAAGTAGAACTAGGGTTTAATCAAAATCTTTTCTAAAAATAATTTCCTTTCCTAATTAATTTGAGTTTAATCTTGATTTATTTATTAGGTTTAGGTTAAAACTTTTTCACATAAAAAAAACAAACAAAATCTTCTTTGCATTCATACATCTTTGCATATTTAATTTATCTTGTATATTATTTATTCCAATATTTGTACATATTCAATTTGGTTGTAATAGCTTAGTTAGGTTTATATTATTGCAAATATCCATTCTTAAATTGTATTCCCCCCTCCCACAAATGTTGTAATAGCGTAGTAACATTTAAATTTCGCAATTTATCGCTTTAATATAACATGCTAGTAATTAGGGTTTGTATGGAAAGATAAAATCAATCAAATAGAAAACCCTAATTCAAGATAAAATCAAGCATGAAAATGGCACACTTGCACACTAAACACCCCTAGGGTTATCTCACTTGGTTGCCTTATACAAAAATGGTCATATTACGCATGTAAAGTGTCTTAGCAAAAACAAACAAATACAAGATCATAGTCCCTCGATGACGCTATCCAAAGTTGCCTTACAAAAATGATCTTAGTCCCTAAAAAATGCTAAGATACCTTACAAACATTGCTAATCATGACTATACAATGATCCACGCCCGTACCGTTTACATCCAAAGATAGGGTTGCTTACCAAATCAATGGTAAGATAACAATATCAAAGGAAAAGAAAATGAACAAGAAAGACATTTGAGTAGGTAGATTACTTTTAGTTACTTGCTCCATTTCAAAACAAATATCCTTGCAATTTTCAAAACAAACACGCACATTTCCAAACATCTTACAAAATTGAAAATATTTTCAAAAAGATCAACATCTTTGTATACATTCTTACGAACGAGAATCATTATAAAGATTGCCTAAACAATGGCCTCTTTTTACAAAAATACTTTCAAAACCACACAAAGCATAATTTCAAACAAAAGCAAGTGATCTAGCAAGTAACTAAGAGCCCATGGAAAACCATGGATGAAAATGGTGCTAATACCTTCCCTTTTCATAATCTACCCCCCGAAATCAAGAAACAATCTCAAAGGTCTTTCCTGTGATTTTTTACCTTTCCTTTTGGATAAAATAAAAGTCGGTGGCGACTCTTGCTAACCACAACATTTGCGATCAAACGCAAAACCTTCAAGTCAGTTCTCCCACCGCATCACAGAACTGGCGACTCTGCTGGGGATTATTCTAAAAGTGGGGTTGCCTTAGGGATTAGATCACATTTACTTGCTTACATTGTTTGACTTGTATGCTTTACATTATGGTTCTTTGTTTGGGTTTGAATCCTCTATCCGGATTTAGGATACATTATAGGTAAGTAGCAATACGTTGTGGAAACTGTGCGGGGTATACCGACATGGTCTAAGCAATAGCTACATTAGTGTGACATATTTGTGGGTACCGTTAGCCTTTGAGTTAATCAAAGAGAATACAGGGCCGCTGAGTGATGTCATGAAGCACTAATGAACTTCTAGAACCTTTACTTGACCAACTTGGCCTTTAGGATGTAGTGAGATGACCGGCTTTGGTACAGTCCGAAGTTGGTAGATACTCGATACTACACTCATTGAGGTTTGGTTTCTTGGGATATTTCGGTCGCCATTAAAGAGGCTTGAGCTGAAACAATGACCAAGGAAACAAACTAGTGATATTGAGCTCCTTAGAACCCGGTTACTATTACTAGGACATGTTTGAGCCAACTAAACTTCAAGAGGGTACTTACCTATAAAACTCCATGCAAGCCTAAACCTAAGGACTTGTTTGCTTTGCTTGTATATGCATACTTGTACATAACATCATGGACATCATGAACATCATATGCATCCACTAACCATTTCAAGGATTTTTGGATTCATCTTTGTTCTTGTTTTGTAGGATATGGATTCACTTCGCAGGAAAACTATTCAAGTCAACCTTGTAAGAATCCCTCCACAACTTAAGGAGCTAGCTTCAAGGATTTCTGAAAACTCTCCATTTACCAAGAGACATGGTCGTCTACTCAACTTGGTTACCTCCAACACAGATGAGGATATGATGAAGGTGCTCTTTCAGTTCTTTGATCCTTTGCACCATTGCTTTACATTTCCCGACTATCAACTTGTGCCTACTTTGGAAGAACTCTCCCAACTCTTGAGGATTCCCATTCTCAATCAACTACCTTTCAACGGTACGGAAAGAGATCTAAAGCCAGAAGAGATTGATCAAGCTCTACACTTGCACTAATCTGATGTCACAACTCATTGGGAAACAAGGAGTGGTGTCAAAGGTTTCTTAGCAAAGTTCCTATTTGAGAAAGCCCAAAGCTGTTGGAATTCCCTAGACTTGTAAGACTTTGAGGAAATTGTGGCTCTCCTCATCTATGGGATGGTTTTGTTTCCAAACCCTGACCAACTCATAGATGTGAACACCGTCAAAATCTTCATATCACACAACCCAGTGCCTACATTGCTAGGGGATATCCTACACTCTTTTCACACTCGCACAATGAGGAAAAGAGGTGTCCTTATGTGTTGCACTCCGCTCTTGGCAAGATGGTTTATTTCTCATCTTCCCTAATCAGTCTTAAAGAATGAGTAAGGTTCAAGGTGGTCACAAAGGTTGATGACGCTCAAACATTCATACATTCATTGGTGCTCCCGTTCCAAAGAGAATGTTATCATTGTCGACCGTTGTAGAGAATTTCCTAATGTCCCTTTACTTGGCATTATGGGGGGAATCACCTACAACCCATGCTTATCCTTAAGGCAGTTTGGTTATGCCCGAAGGGATGGCCTGCACGAGATGCTGATTCAAGGTTTGGTATTCGACTACGACAACAACGATCAAGGTCTTCGCCAGAGATTTATCCGATCTTGGAGGATGCTAAACAAGGTGGATAGCAAGACTTTGGGACACAAGAATTCCATCCCTCTTTATCCTTACCTCAAATGGGTACGAACTCGCGCTCAGAGTCTTATGATGCCTTACCCCTCCATTCTCCCGGTAATCATTGAGCCTGTTAAGGAAGGAGATGTTCCATACACTATCCTACATCCTGACATGACCACCTCTCTTGAAGACCTCCAAAGGGATTGGATATAACTCAAAGGAGAGCGAGATACTTTCGAAGCCCAATTCTACGCAAGCGAGAAGAAGGTTTTGGAGCTCACTAGGATACTTCATGAGGATCAGACTCTGAATGCCTACATTGCACCAAAGAGGATGCACACTACTTTTCTATCTTAGAGTTTTGCATTATTTTGCCCAAGGGGCATTGATGTACTCAAACTTTATCTTATTAATATAACGTGTGTTTCCTTTTTTGTCTAAAGCAAATTTGAATCTTTGAAATCCTTGAAAACATGGCATATGCACATATCATTAATCATAACATAAACATGTCTTTTGCAACAAGTCTCCTCATCTCTCTACTGTTTATTTCAGTAAGATGGATCTCGAGAAAACAGTGAAAGATCTCCAAGCTCAGAATACGTCGTTTCAACAATTGCTCATGACCCTAGACAAGGGGCAAGAAGAGTTGAAGACTTTGTTGGCTGAAGAGAGGAAGAAGAAAACAAAGAAGGTAACCAGAGTCTTAAACATGGGAAGAAGATTTCATGGGCAGACAAGAAGGACTTTGGACTTTGCAACAACATCCAGTGAAGGAGAAGGGAAAGGCAAGGAAATAGTTGTCTCATCAGAATCAGAAGAGGAAGAAGAAGAAGAAGAAGACTACTCTGAGGAATAGTACCCTCCAGCTGATGATAAGTATAAACATCTTGAAGAGCGGTTGAGCGCGATGGAAATCCAAAAGGTGCCAGGTTTGGACTTTGAGGAATTGGGACTAGTGTCGGGGATTGTGATTCCTCCAAAATTCAAAGGGCCTATATTTTCCAAATATGATGGAGTGTCATGCCCTAAAATGCATCTCCGATCATATGTAAGGAAAATTCAACCTTATACCGCTGATAAAGACTTATGGGTGCACTTATTCCAAGACAGTTTGTCTGGGACTCAACTTGACTGGTTCTACCAACTAGAAAGGGCTAATGTTCACAATTGAGAAGATCTTGCTGCAGCTTTCTACAAGCAATACCAGTACAATGCTGATTTGGCGCCTACCCGTACTTAACTCCAAAGTATGGCCATAGCTTCCAATGAAGGTTTCAAGGATTACGCACAAAAATGGAGAGATTTGGCTGGAAGAGTTTAACCCCCTCTGTCTGAAAGGGAATTGGTAGACATGTTCTTAGGCACCTTATCTGGTCCCTTTTTCAACCATTTAATCGGAAGTTCATCTGCAGGCTTTACTGAGCTAATATTGACTGGAGAGAGGGTGGAAGCTGGCATAAAAAGTGGAAATATTCAGAAGGATTCATCTTCTTCAACAGCTGTAAGGAAGCCTTTCACCGGGAAGAAAGAGGTAGCTGCTGTATATCCATAAAGAAACCAAGATAGAGTCGAATGCCGACCAATGGTGGGGGCTGTTATGATCCCAAAGCCTACATCTGATCAACAAAGAAATAATCAACCAAGGGTAGAAAGGCCAATCAGGAAGTTTACCAGAATCAACATGACTTCGTCTCAAGTATTACCTTATCTGCTAAGATCCAACTTGGTAACCTTGAAAGAAGCTCCGAAAAACCCCAACACAACATCCCCTCATTATCACCCCAATGCTCGTTGCGCATATCACTCGAAAATTCCTGGTCATGATACTAATAACTGTTAGGCCTTGAAAAACAAAATAAAAGACCTCATTGAAGAAAAAGAAATTGAGTTTGACGCACCCGAAAAGCCAAATGTCATTTCTTCTCCTATGCCCATACATGGTCACAATATCAATGTCGTTGAAGAAGAATTGTTTGTTACCACAGTTGATGAACTCATGACCCCACTTTCGACCATTAAGATAAACTTGTTGAAAGCCGATGTGTTCCCGGGCTGTAATGAAGTTTTCCATCTCTGCTTATCATCACCAACTTGCTGTCCTTTATTGAAGGCAGGCATTCAGTGCCTGATAGATAACAAAGAGATTTTGTTTGAAAAGACTCATGTTTCACCTATTCCTGTTGAAGATGTTGTTATCATTACCATTTCCGCCAATTCTTACAAGGTCTCCACCAAAAGACCCGTTAGAATTACATCAGTTCCAAAAGCAACTCCTTTAATAATCACAATGCCTGGGCCAGTCCCATATACATCAAACAAAACCATACCATGGAATTATGGAGGGGATGTTTATTACCATGGTATTAAGAAAGACTGGCTGGCCGCCGAAGAGATAAATTCCGAGAAAGAAGACTCCAACGTCAGTAACATTGCCGGAACTAGAAAAATTACCCGAAGTGGTAGGATCTTTTCTCCAGAAATTGCTCCCTCAAAACCAGTTTCTGGACCCGTAATCATCCATGTGCCTGCTCTAAAGGTTGCTCCTACACCCATAATCATCTCTGCAAGTACTCCAATTGACAAAGCTGTTACAACCCCTGTAATCATTCTTACTAACACGCCTGTTGCCGAGTTAACCGAGGCTCGAGGAAAAGGTGTTATGGTTGATCCTGTCCGGACGAAGGCTCAGTCATTGACTATCCCTGAGACCTCCAAGAAGGAAATGGAGGAGATCTTAAAAATTATAAAAAGAAGCGAATACGATGTAGTTGAACAATTGGGGCAAACTCCCTCTAAAATCTCCATGCTGACATTACTATTGTGTTTCGAGGCGCATGCAAAAGCCTTGGTGAAGTTCTTAAAAACAGCCCATGTACTGCAAGAGACATCTGCTGATCAATTTCAAGACTGCGTGGCCAGCTTGACAGCGGATAACGGCCTAGGTTTCTCGGATGCTGATCTGACACCAAGGGGAAGAAAGCATAATGAGGCGCTGCATGTCTCAGTGGAATGTATGGGAACCACCCTGGCGCATGTTTTGGTGGACACTGGCTCATCTCTGAATGTATTACCCAAAAAGGCTCTCGATAGACTCGACTGTCAGGGGTTGACTTTAAAGCCAAGAAACATAGTAGTAAGGGCTTTTGACGGCTCGAAAAGGATGGTACATGGGGAGGTAGACATTCCCATAAAGGTTGGAACCCAAACCTTCAATTCAACTTTTTATGTGATGGACATCCGCCCTTCATACTCCTGCCTGCTAGGCCGACCATGGATCCATAATTTCGGCGATGTTACCTCTACATTGCACCAGATGCTGAAGTACCCGGTTCAAGGGAAGATTATCACCGTCCATGGAGAGGAAGAATACATGATCAGCCATCTCAATTCCTTCAGATATGTGGAATTGGACGGCGAATTCATTGAAACTCCATTTCAACACTTTGAAGAGGTCCCCCAAGAGGTGGCAGTGACTAAGGCTGCTCCCAAGATTACAAGGCCTCCACTTCGGATTTCATCTCTGAAGGATGCCAAAGAGTTGGTGGAAGAAGGTGGATGCACTATCTGGGGACAACTCTCAGATATCCCGTATAAATATGACAAGTTTGGCTTAGGTTTCACTTCAAGTGCTCAAAAGGATGTACGCCGTGCCCGTGCTGGAGGGCCACCCTTAAAGATCAGCCACCGTGAGGTCAACGCGGTAGAAGATAGTGAAGATGGTTGCAACTTGGAGGAATGGATCTTTCCGACTGTCAATAGAGGGCTCGGCAATTGGGAGGCCAGAGACTTCATCCCAATCACTTTCATCCCTCAGTAATTTATCTTTACATTTTGTTGGATCTGTAATATTCAAAACAATTCGCACTCTTAAAACCTTGTGTCTTACCTGAGGCACAATGGTCCATTTGTAAGGGTTATTATTTCATCTTCATATGACATCAATGAATCATGGACGTTTTCGAATTAAAACTTTTGGGCTCATTGTTTTTTCTTTTACATTTTTACTTTCTTTCAAAGATAGATATACCCTTACACACACCCACACTCACAATGCAGTTATACATCCATTCTGGATCCCATGGGTAACGATACTGCTATGGCCTTTTGTGACTCTGAGAATCTGATCTACTAAGCCGAAGACGAAGGTGAGGAAGATTGTGAAGTACCAGGGGAACTTTCCAGATTGCTACAACAAGAAGAGATAACCATTCAGCGTCACAAGGAACACGTGGATACGATCAACCTAGGTACCGAAGAAGATAAAAAAGAGGTCAAAGTGGGTGCCAATCTGGAACCCAGTATCAAGAAGCGTATGATTCATCTGTTGCATGATTATGTCGAAGTCTTTGTCTGGTTATATGAAGACATGTCAGGACTTGATGAAGATATTGTGGTACATCGTCTGCCTACAAGAGAAGATTGTCCTCCAGTAAAGCAAAAGGTGCGTCGAATGAGGCCTGATATGTCAGAAAAGATTAAAGCAGAGGTCATGAAGCAATTTAACGCTGGATTCTTGGCGGTCACCTCTTACCCCCAATGGGTTGCCAATGTTGTTCCCGTGCCCAAAAAGGACGGAAAAGTGTGAATGTGTGTGGACTACAGAGATTTGAATAGGGCGAATCCTAAGGATAACTTTCCACTCCCTCACATAGATATCCTAGTTGACAATACGGCACAACACAAAGTGTTTTCCTTCATGGATGGATTCTCAGGTTACAACCAAATCAAAATGGCGCCTGAGGACATGGAGAAAACAACCTTTGTCACGCAGTGGGGCACATTCTGTTACAAGGTGATGCCATTCGGACTGAAGAACGTTGGGGCAACCTATCAGCGTGCCATGGTAGCTTTATTTCATGACATGATACATCACGAAATAGAGGTCTACGTGGACGATATGATATCCAGATCGCAAACAGAAGAAGAGCATCTTGATCACTTACAAAAGCTGTTTGAGATACTGGAAAAGTACAAGCTGAGGTTGAATCCAAACAAGTGCACATTTGGGGTACGGTCTGGTAAACTCCTAGGCTTTATCGTCAACAACAAAGGTATTGAAGTAGATCCTGCCAAGGTAAAAGCAATAAAAGAGATGCCTTCTCCTCGTACTGAGAAGGAAGTCAAGGGGTTATTGGGATGTTTGAACTATATTGCCAGGTTCATCTCTCACCCGACAGCTACTTGTGAACCAATCTTCAAACTTTTGAAGAAAGATCAAGTAGTCAAATGGAATGATGAATGCCAATTTTCTTTTGACAAAATCAAAGAATACTTGCAAGAGCCTCCTGTATTGATGCCACCAGTCGAGGGAAGACCATTGATCATTGTGATACGGTGGGAGAACTGACTTGATGGTTTTGCGTTTTATCGCAAATGTTGCGGTTAGCAAGAGTCGCCACCGACTTTTCTTTTATCCAAAAGGAAAGGTGAAAAAGCACAGAAAAGACCTTTGAGATGTTTTCTTGAGTTCGGGGGGTAGATTATGAAAAGGGAAGGTATTAGCACCCTTTTCATCCATGGTTTTCCATGGGCTCTTAGTTACTTGCTAGATCACTTGCTTTTGTTGTTTGAAAATGTGTTTGGTGTGGTTTTGAAAGTATTTTGTAAAAGAGGCCATTAGTTTAGGCAATCTTTGTAATAATTCTCGTTCGTAAGAATGTATACAAAGATGTTAGTCTTTTTGAAAAATGTTTTCAATGTTTGGAAATGTGTGTGTTTGTTTTGAAAATGGCAAGGGTAGTTGTTTGAAAATAGAGCAAGTAACTAGAAGTAATCTACCTACTCAAATGTATTTCTTGTGCATTTTTTATTCCTTTGATATTGTTGTCTTACCATTGATTTGGTAAGCAACCCTATCTTTGGATGTAAACGGGACGAGCGTGGGTCATCGTATAACCATGATTAGCAATGTCTGCAAAGTATCTTAGCATTTTGAAGGACCAAGATCATTTTGTAAGGCAACCATGAATAGTGTCATCGAGGGACTATGATCTTATATTTGTTTTGTTTTACCAAGATACTTCGCATGCGTAACATGACTATTTTTATATAAAGCAACCAAGTGGAGAAACCCTAAGGATGCTTGTGTGCAAGTGTGTTACTTTCATGCTTTAATTTTATCTTGCATTTAGGATTTTCTATTTGCTTTGTTTTGATCTTACCATACAAACCCTAGTTACTAACATGGCATGTAAAGCGGTAAATTGCATAATGTAAATATTACTAAGCTATTACAACAATTTTATGGGAGGGGGAATACAAATTTAAATGGGGATTTGCAAGAATGTAAAACTCAATAAATTATTACAACCAAATCGAATTTGTATGAATATTAGAACAAATAATATACAATATTTAAATATGCAATATTATGTACATGTAAGAAAAAGATTTTGTTTTTTTGTTTTTTTGTGTGAAAAGAAAAATTTAATCTAATCTTAAAAATATAGGGAAAAGAAATTAATTCTTAAAAAAGGGTTTAACCCTAATTTCTATTTTGAAAGAAAATAAGGTTCTTATATATATTATATGTATTTTTTGTATTAAAATAATAAATGATATTTTATGAAAATATTTAATTCTTATATGTCAAAAATAAATAGTTTACAAGTATGAATAAAAATAAAAAGGGATAAAATAATTAACCTAAACCTATTATATCTACAAGTTTGTTTAAGAAAAATAATTAATATATATAGTTTAAAATATATTTTTTATGTGAAAAATAAAACAAAATAAAATAAAATGCAATATTGTCATATTTATATTTTTTAGGATTTTTATGGATTAAAGAAAATATTAATGAACAAAAATGAAAACAAAAATAAATAAATAAAAATGTATGGAAAAAAGTTGGGCCAGGGGGTGCTGTAGGAAAACTTGAAGCAGTGTGTTAGTAAAAATGCTAGGCCCAAAGAACCAAGCCCAATCCTGCAAAAAACAGCAAAAATGGAAAGAAGGAAAAATGTGAAGAAGAAAAAACCAAAAGGTAGCGCCAAGGTTCGAACACAGGACATGGATCTCACCAGCGCGCTACCTTGCCACTGGGGTGGCTATACATCCGTTGATTAATGTGAAACAAAAATAACATAATATGAAACGCTTCCATGGCCCTGTACTTCATCTTCTTCCTCTAGCCAGCCAGATGCTCTGTAACTTACTTATCTCTCCATGAAAATGAAAACTCATAACATGAAAGCTGTAGCATTTTGTCTCATGATTCTAACCATATAAATCATGTAAGCTAACAATCAAAGATCAGAATGAATTTTAAAAGCCCTAAATTAAAACCTAATTTTTTTCAGAAACTTCAAGTTCAAAATTCTCTCAACTCAGGCCAAATAAATGCAAGATAAATGTATGTACAACTTCGTTGCAATGAGGACTACATTGTTTATTCACAAATCGTGGCCAATGGTTTCCTGTATAAAGAGATAGAAGTTGAGATTTTTACCTCTTTCAGTTGAAATCGTGGATGGAGTTGGAGTGAGTTTGATGGAGGCCTGATGATTGCTTGAGCTTGCTTGAACCTCCCTGAGTGTGTTCCAACTCTTGCCTTGCTTTGAAAGTGTCTGAAACTCTCTGTACAAGTCAACCTGCAAGCTTTGAAAACAAAAATGGCAGATGATGGAGAAGGGGTTACAGTACAGGGATGAGGGTCTGGATCAGTTAGACATAAAGTAGGTAAGGTATTTTGATGATCAAGACTTGAAACGCACGAGCCAAATGAGAAATTGATATGCTTATGCAAAAAATGCAAGTCTTGACAGTTTTCAGGTGTTTTTGAGTTTGGGAGTGTTTCAGGCTTCTCGTAATCGTGTGTTATGTTATATTGTGTTTGTATATTAGTATGGAATTAGTTTTAAGTCAACTCCCCAACAGATGTGCCAGTTCTAGCCTTTTGGCAACCTTTCTTGCTTTTGAAGCAAAGTGAAGAGACAAGTCTTCACATGCTTGTACTGGCTTGCTTAGGGTTGGTATTTGCTCTATGCAAATTGCCTTAGGTCTGTGGTACTTGTATGTGCAAAGGAGACAGGTTCAATGCTCAAGAATATGAAAGTGGCAAAAGTTGAGCTTTTTCAAAATGGCAATGGCCACTTTATGCCATTTATGGAATTACAACTTGGGTAATGGCTCTAAGGCTTGGATTAAAGCTTTGTCAACTGAGTAAGCATTAAATTAAGGAGTAAGAAACAAGTTTGGGACCTGTAAAGCATGGATTAGGCAGCATAGGTACTGATTGGAACTTTGTTCTTCATGAAGTGGCTTGAATCAAAAGTGAGAAATTGCCAACTTAATCTCTTCGATTCTCCCTACTCAAAAATGATCTTGAGGAGTTCTTGAACATTTTGGAAAGCTTGCAATGTTCTCTATAACTCGTCTTTGAAATTCATTTCAAGATACCTCTTGGAACTAGGTGAAAATTTGCCATGAAGTTGGGTCCAAAACCTGCCTAAATTAGGGCAAAAATTCACTAAGTTACTTAGTTCATGAGCATGTATTCATAAATTTATATCTTGAGATCCAAGCATCTTTAGCGAAAAATGTGTGAGGAAAAGTTTTAGATTTCATGGAGGTCTACAACTTTCATATTGGGAACTTTCTTTGAATCATTATGCATCATGGTGAAAAAATGGCCTAAAGTTGAGAAAAAATAAGAAATTTTCTATACTTAGAAAATTTTCTAAGTTAAGAAAATTTTCAAATTTAAACCCTAATCTTCAAACTTGGATTTCTTGATGAACAAGTTTCACATTTTGACATGTTTTGATGAATTGTGACCCTTGGCACTTGATTTTGACCAAAAAGTCAAAGTTTGACTTTTCAGTATACAGTTGGCTTTTGATCAGTTGACTGCAAATTTCATCTGTCAATCAAATGAAATTGCAATGTTTTGAACCATGCTATTAGGTCAAGATGATGCAATTGAATCCTTGAAATCATGCTTTAACTCAATTGGTCATTTGCTAGGTCAAAAACCAGAAATTGCCCTTCCTCAGTCAAAACCCTAATTTTTGACCATTTTGCCCTTTTGGTGATTTGATCAAATTTCTTGAGGAATTGTGATCCAAACTTGACAAATTATACATATAAGTTTAAAATGTTGATGTGGATAAACAATTATGAAGTTTGACTGTAAATTGGTCATGGTTGACTTTTTCCCCAATACAGCTGATTTTTAGGTCAACTGTCCAATTGACTGATCAAAATGTGGTTCAAGGCTTGAAACTTGTCATGAGTAAACTTAAGGGTCCATAATGATGTTTGAAAGTCATATGAAGCATTGATAGTCCAAAAATCCTTGGGCAAGCTCAAACCTTAATTTTGGGTGATCAGTGCATGATGAGAGGTCTTGAGTTGGTCAAACCCTAATCCAGTCTTGAGTCAAAGAGATCTTGTGAGAAAATTCTTGATAAATGAGAGGGAAAATTTTGGGGTACAACAGCTGCCCCTGTTCAATCTTCTTAAACCTGAAGAGTTAGATTGGCGAGTTTTGCCATTCGTGACTCAAAGGTGAAAGATGATTGGACACTAGAGTGCCCATAAATTTGCACTCGACAATGTGTAGTTGAGGGAATGGGCTTAAAAATGCCATTTGGAGAAGTGATAGAATCTTGAGGGCATGGGCTTAAAGATGCCATCCAAGAATGTTTATTGAATTGTAAATTGTAAGCTGAAAGAATGAGTATCAGAATGGCGTCCGTGTTTGGAGCGTATTTGTACCGTATCTGAACTTGAATATCTGAATGAGTATCAGAATGGCATCCGTATCTGGAGCATATCTGTACTGTATCTGAACTTTAATATCTAAATGAGTATCAGAATGGCATCCGTGTCTGGAGCGTATCCGAACTGTATCTGAACTTGAATATTTGAATGAGTATCAGAATGGCATCCGTATCTGGAGCATATCCGTACTGTATCTGAACTTGAATATCTGAATGAGTATCAGAATGCCATCCGTGTCTGGAGCGTATCCGAACTGTATATGAACTTGAATATCTGAATGAGTATCAGAATGGCATCCGTGTTTGGAGCGTATCCGGACTATATTTGATTGCATATTGTTAATGATAGCTACTTAATCTTATCCTGAAAAGGGTAAAATGTTAGCTGGAACACAAAATTATGTTGCATGAGATGTATGATGCAATATATGTGTTTTATCAATGTTTATGATATATGGATGTAATGTATGCGCATGTAAGCTGATTTGCTGTATTGCTGTCTGATTGAGGAAAATAAATTCCTGAATGCTGATGAGGATATGTCGAATTTCCAACGTCTCGAGACTGAAGTACTGATGAACTCTTACTGAGAGAAGTAAACTTTGTTGTGAGGGTAATGTCGTGTACTGCTTGTAAGATTTGCTCGGGAATCCAGAGAAATCTGATGATTCCTAAAGGGGATTAACAACTTGAAATTTTAGTTCTGTTGGGGATTTAAATGACGTACTGTGGGAATTGCTTATGGAATAGCCTAAAGACGTTTTCCTATCCTTTCAACCTATCAATAATTGTCTTTCTCATTTTGTTTATTTGTAAATAGTAATTATGTTTAAATGCATATGTTCATTAATGAATCATTGGACGTTTTTGCAAATAAAACACAAGTGTAAAGAAAAAGACAAATAGTTTTTTGTACTTTCAAAGAGATATCTTTGTATTTAACTTTGAATAAGTATTTTGTACAAAGGAGACAGACATCCTAGTAAGAGAATGGTGCCATGAAAGCAAGAAAAATTTATACAAAGAAAGATAGCTATGTGTGATATTCCATGGGGTTCCCATTCTGCTATAGCCTTCGTATCTCCGAATATCTTGTTTATTTGTTGCTTCGTCCGAAAATGATTGAATTGATCAGAAACTCCGAACTTTGTTAGGGGAAGTCGGGTGTCGTCCGCAAAATGATCCGACGGGACATAGTCATGCGCTTTAATTCCCTAACTTTTTCCTGGGCCGCCCTTTCGGGTTTTCAGTCCACCGGGAAACCCTTTTATGCCCAAGTCGCCCTTTCAGGTTTTCAACTTGCCGGGTGTATAGATTTTTTTTATTTTATCCCTAATTTTTGCCCGAACCTTTTTGGTTCGCCGGGATGCCCTTTTTTTGCCTAGGTGTGTCAACCTAGCGGGTCTCTTATGCATAGTATCTTTTGACTATGTCCGCGTTCGCAGGGTGTGGAAGGTCGTCGCCATCCATGGTGGTTAAGATCATTGCCCCATCAGAAAATATGTTCTTGATTACAAATGGTCCTTCATAGGTAGGAGCCCATTTTCCCCTGGGATCACTTTGTGGTAAGATAATGCGTTTGATCACTAGATCTCCAACTTGATATACTTGGCGTCTGACTTTCTTGTTGAAAGCCTTGATCATCCGTTTTTGATACATCTGACCATGGATAACAACAGTAAGTCTCTTTTCATCAATTAAGTTCAATTGATCAAGTCGAGTCTGGATCCAATCGTCCTCACTCAAACCTTCATCCCTCATAATTCTCAAAGAGGGGATCTGAACCTCAATGGGCAAGACAACCTCCGTGCCATAAACCAAAGAATAGGGTGTTTCCCCAGTTGATGTGCGAGCCATGGTACGATACTCGTGGAGAGCAAATGGTAGCATCTCATGCCAGTCCTTGTAGGTGACTATCATTTTCTGTATGATCTTTTTAATGTTTTTATTTGCAGCTTCGACGGCACCATTCATCTTTGGCCGATAGGGGGACGAATTATGATGCTGAATCTTGAACTGCTCGCACAAGGCGATGATCATAGTATTGTTAAGGTTTATACCATTATCAGTGATGATCCTTTCTGGGATACCGTACCGGCAAATGAGATTTTTCTTGATGAAGCGGGCAACAACATTCTTAGTAACGGGTGCGAAGGAAGCTGCTTCGACCCACTTTGTAAAATAGTCAATGACCACTAGAATGAAGCGGTGTCCATTGGAGGCTGTAGGCTTGATCTCCCCAATCATATCAATTCCCCACATAGCAAAGGGCCAAGGAGCCGTCAAGACATTCAGAGGAACCGGAGGTACGTGCACCTTGTCAGCATAAATTTGACACTTTTGACAGGTTCGAGAGTGTTGATAGCAGTCTGCTTCCATGGTAGACCAATAATAGCCTGCCCATAGGATTTTCTTCGCCATCGTATGCCCACTGGAGTGAGTGCCAAAAGTACCTTCATGTAATTCAGCCATGATCTTTTCAGCCTCAATCTTATCCACACACCGAAGCAGAATGGAGTCATGATTGTGTTGGTATAGGATGCCATTACTCAGGAAGAACTTAGCATAGAATCTCCTTAAGAACTTTTTATCATTGATTGAAGCTCCTTCTGGATATTCTTGAGCCTCGAGATACCTCTTGGCTTCATGAAACCAAGGCTGGTCCACTACCTCTTCAGTATTAATCTCGTGACAGTGTGCTGGTTCATCCATTCGTTCAATGGTGATTTGGGGAGGCTCGTTATCCCAATTAAGTTTAAACATATATGACATTGTGGCTAGAGCATCTGCTAGCTGATTTTCTTCTCGCGGGAAGTGCTCGAAGGTAATCTCCTCAAAATGTGGTAGCAATGTCAAAACATGTTCTTTGTAAGGGATAAGATTTGGGTGCATAGTATCACATTCTCCTTTGATCTGGCTAATGACCAAAGCTGAATCTCCGAATTCATCTAAGGATTTGATTCCCAAATCTATGGCAGCTCTGAGACCAAAGATGCATGCTTCGTACTCCGCCATATTGTTCGTACAGTTGAAACAAAGTCCGACAGTAAAGGGAGTATGACACCCTTATGGAGATATGAGTACAGCGCCGATACCATTACCAAGTGCATTGGATGCCCCATCAAAGAACAGGGTCCATCGGGATCCTTGTTCAGATCCGTCATATGGTTTGCTTTCTTCACAGTTGTCTAATGTCATGATGTCTTCATCCGGGAATTCAAATTTCATGGACTGATAATCTTCTACAGCTTGATGAGCAAGATGATCAGCTAGCACACTGCCCTTTATATATTTCTGGGTAGTGTACTGTATGTCATGTTCTGTTAGGATCATCTGCCATCTAGCTATCCTCCCAGACATAGCAGGCTTTTCGAAGATGTACTTTATCGGATCCATCTTAGATATCAACAAAGTAGTATGAGTCAACATATATTTTCTTAGCCGGCGAGCAGCCCATGCCAGAGCGCGACAAGTTTTCTCGAGCAGTGAATATCTAGTTTCACAGTCGGTAAACTTTTTGCTCAGGTAGTAAATAGCGTGCTCTTTTCGGCCAGACTCGTCATGGTGCCCCAATACATACCCCATTGAGTTCTCTAAAACGGTCAGATACATGATCAGTGGTCTTCCCTCGACTGATGGCATCAAAACAGGAGGCTCTTGTAAGTACTCTTTGATCTTGTCAAAAGCAATCTGGCATTCATCATTCCATCTGACTACTTGATCTTTCTTCAATAGTTTGAAGATTGGCTCACAAGTAGTTGTCAGGTGAGAAATGAATCTGGCAATATAGTTCAGGCATCCCAAGAATCCTCTGACTTCCTTCTCAGTATGAGGAGCAGGAATTTCTTGTATTGCTTTAACCTTGGCAGGATCAACCTCGATGTCTTTGTTGCTGACAACAAAGCCTAGGAGTTTACCGGACCGCACTCCGAATGTGCACTTGTTTGGATTCAACCTTGGTTTATACTCCTTCAATCTCTCAAACAACTTTTTCAAATGATCAAGGTGCTCCTCTTCAGTTTGTGATCGGGCTATCATGTCATCTACATAGACCTCTATCTCATGATGTATCATATCATGAAATAAGGCTACCATGGCACGTTGATAGGTTGCCCCAGAATTCTTTAGTCCGAATGGCATCACTTTATAGCAGAATGTTCCCCACTGTGTGACAAATGTAGTTTTCTCCATGTCCTCAGGTGCCATTTTGATTTGGTTATAACCTGAGAATCCGTCCATGAAGGAAAATACTTTGTGATGGGCCGTATTGTCAACCAGGATATCGATGTGGGGAAGTGGAAAATCATCTTTAGGGCTGGCCCTATTTAAATCTCTATAATCTACACACATTCGTACTTTGCCGTCCTTTTTAGGCACGAGAACAATGTTGGCAACCCATTGAGGATAGGAAGTGACAGCCAAGAATCCAGCATTGAATTGTTTCATGACTTCCGCTTTGATCTTCTCTGACATGTCAGGTCTCATGCGGCGAACTTTTTGTTTTACTGGTGGACAGTCTTCTCTTGTGGGTAGACGATGTACCACGATGTCTGTATCAAGTCCTGGCATGTCTTCGTATGACCAGGAAAAGATCTCAACATAATCATGCAATAGATGAATTAGACGCTCCTTGACACTCAGATCTAGATTTGGCACTCTTCGATCAGGCTTTGATTAGTAAGCTTCGATTAGGTGTTTGGAACCCTTCGATCAAGCTTTGGTCTGCAAGTCTTCGATTGAGCGCTGGACCTCTTCGATCAAGTCAATTTCACAATGCTTTGACTAGTACTTCAGAGGGTCCTTCGACTGGAACTTCATACTTTACCTCAATCAGAACATCAGAATGAAATGACCTTCGAATGGAATTTCAGTGCAGAGTTTCTCTTAATCTAAGATGCTCTGATGAAGGAAGTTCTGGACACTTCGAATCAGAACTTAGACTCATCACAAGGCCAAGGGCTGGTCGAAGTTGTCTAATAGGGAATGTTCTGAATAGATTCGATTTGGACTTTGAAGCTGGCAAAGAAGGCCGATTCGAAGGAATGAAGTAGGTTGGCATGACTAAGCAAAAACACATATCCTAACCTGTCCAGGTTCACCAAAAGTTCACAATGGCATGTGTCCCTTGCAAATATAGAAATAATTAAATGCTGATTATGGATTCAATTCCTGAGTTAAAGGCCAGATTCTTGCCTTTTTTGTTCCTAACTCCACAAGAGCTGATTCGACCAGAGTGATTCTTTTCAAAATCAAGCAGTCGAAGCATTCAGAAGGCCAATTCGAAGGGCATATAAGAAGTCCATTCGAAGGAGGCAACTCAAGACCCATCGAAGAGCATGGCCTGGAGGCATTCGAAAATCAAAAGTGTCCAGGTTCATTCAAGATTCCAAAGAGACATGAATATTTCAAAAAAGGAAATCTTTTAATATGTCTGATTCTTGTCTCATGGCTTTAAAGGCATGTTTAATTGGTTATCTCTTGTCGTTACTAGACCATCATACTCCTATAAATACAAGGGCCAGCATACAGTTCCAGGCACGAACAAGGAGGAACAGAGAACAAAAAAAAAGAAAAGAAAACTCTGCAGAAACAAAAAGACACACAAAAACTCTGCAGAAACGAAAAAACCACGAAGACGGCCACACATACCTTGCCTTGCAAAAGCACCAGCCTGCCCCACGAAAGTCTAGACTCCATTGCAGGCACCTTCCGTCCAAATCCAGGCGCCTCCAGTGGTATAATGTTCAATCTCACTTAATCTTAAAATTAATCATAATTGCATATTCATAGTTTTTTTTGTTATTACTTGTGAGCGATTTAACAAGGCATGTATAAGCTGTAGTGTTCATACGTTTGAACCCCCCCATGGATAAAGTTTCTTTCAAAGCAGGTTACATTTGAAATCCATGATCTTGGCTGTGACAAATTAAAACAAACCCAGACCCAGATTCAGCAGATTCAAATTGAGGAAGGATTCGAATTGGGAGGAGATTCGAATCAGGGGGGTAAAATCCCCCCTGGATCTTTAACATTTGTTTCATTTTGCAGGAAATATTTTCTCAGAATCCTGTTCAGAGTTTCGAAGCTTAGCAGCTTAGCTTCGAACTGGATCCAGGATTTCCAGATCGAAGGATGACATATCCAGATCGAACACCCCCAAAGTGCAGCCCCTCATGCACCTTCGATCAAGCCACTTCACTGGATCGAAAGACAGCCCACACCTCTTTCGATCCAGGCCTCCAGAATTATACATTTACTGCATGTTCCTTCAATTTCAGCTTTGTTTTGACTATTTTATTTCTTTTTTTAATCAACATAAAATTAATTAAAGAAAAACCACAAAAACATTAGGCTAGTTTTTTCTATTAAATTAACTTTGTTAATTAATCTTTTAATTATCTTAACATTTTCTCAAAAATAACTAAAATTAAGTAGATTTAGATCTTTTTTCCCAAAATAAAATAAAACAACAAAAAGATTTTATTCTTAGGATTTTTAGAGGTTATTTTCATATTCGCGCGCGTTTATTTTATTGTAACTGCCTACTGGTTTGTAATAGCTTAACTAAGACTTTTACACTTTACTGCTTTTATTCCCCCAATTTTTGGACATGTAAATAATCTCCCTCCCCGAAGCCTTGTAATAGCGTAGGATTTACAATTCCCGTACTTTAAATTCCTATACATATATTAACTGTTTAGATGTATGCTAACTAGGATTGCATGACAAGATTAACCTTTAAATTAAAATCAACTGTAGCTCACCATAACATGTACAAAGATAATATAAACTGAAAATTGACACACTCGCACATGCCACTCTTAGGGTACGCCTCACTTGGTTGCCTCAAACGTGGTCATTAAGTATAGGAAGTCTTAGAGGTCGCCCTCCTGTCCAAAGATCAAAGTTGCCTCGAAATGGTTGCCTCGATAAAAATGACCTAAGACACTAGGGTTACCGCTAAAGCGTCCTAACATTGCTTTAGTGACCACACGTCCCTTAAATCGAATTGACTCGAAAACTCCAACGACGATGCTACCTACTCCTCAATAGTGGGATATCATTGTCTAAAGGACGTTAGCACAATTTAATTCCTTTTTGAGTAGGTAGATGTTCTTAAGTACTTGCTCTTTTGAAAACAAAAACAAAACTTTTCGCACTTACACTCTCTTCCAAACAAAAAACTCTTTTCAAAACCCACAATCACAAAGAAAAGCAAACTTTTGAAAACATAGTGAGCAAGTACCTAAGAGCCCGTGGATAACCACGGATAGAAAGGGTGCTAACACCTTCCCTTTCTATAATCTACCTCCCGAACCCGAGAAACATCTCGAAAAGGAATTTTTCTGTGCTTTTGTCCTTTCCTTGTTGGATAAAATAAAAGACGGTGGAGACTCTTACTTACCGCGACATTTTGCGAAAACAAACGCAAACGCGAACCAGCATTCCAAAACAGTCAGTTCTCATTCCCACCGATCACAGAACTGGCGACTCTGATGGGGATAATATAAGTGAGGTGCACCTTAGGATTAGATCACTTGTGTTTTCAATTGTATGCTTTGTATGCTTTTAATTTTGTGGGCTTGTATCGGAGTTCTATAGATCCTAACCCGGATCTGGAGATACCCTTTAGGTAAGTAGCAATAAATTGTGAGGGATCTGTCCGGCGTAGACCGACAGGGATGAAGCAGTAGCTACGTTGGTGTGGCACCTTAGTCTGTACCGATATCCCTTGTGTTGAAACGAGGAGAATATGGGTCTTCTAAGGAGTCATTAAGCACCAACTGACCTTAGAACCTTAAATTGACCAACTTGGCCATAGAACAGTAGCAGTATGCTACACTCATTGAGACTAAACTCTCGCGATGATTCCGGCCGCAAGAAAAGGTTGCTAAACTGGAATTATGACCGATTGAGGGTAGTCAGTGATATTGAGATCCTCTAGAACCCGGTTACTATTTTTAGGACAGGTTTTAAACCAACTAAACTGAAAGAGGGTAATGCTTAAACTCCATGCCAGCCTAAACTTAAGGCTGTATGTGTGACTTGTGTGCCTTCAAACTTGAACTACTTGCACATTCTTGTTATCTGACAACATGAGTTCCTTGCAGGTTTTTGTTTACAGTCCTTATCCAATAATCTGGATTTATTGCAGGGCTTACTTACATCACCTCACACATTTGCTTAAACGCATAGCATACACATCATAACATCATGCCTTAACATTTCTTTAACCATTTCAAGGATCTCAAGGGTCTGTGATGCAGGTTATGGTAAATCAAATAGCTAGCAAGGGGCAAAGGGGATTTATTTTCCTCTAGCCAAGGTTGTCTAGAAATCCAAGCACGATAACTTGAGTCAGGGGCTATGACCCACTCGATATGGTGAGCTTGACTCTTGAAGAAGGACTCTCAGCAACATGAAGCTCCTTCAATCAAGCTACCAAATTCAGATTCTAACAGTTTCTTGTTTACCCCGCGAGATCCTTGAAAACATTGCATACATATATCATACTGTTGTACCCCAAAATTTTCCCTCCCATATTCTTCAAAGATTTGTCAAGCATCATCTCAATTTGCTCAAGTCTACTCAAGGATTGCACAGTCAAACATCCTCCTAAGCCAGTCAAAATTAGGGTTTTGTTTCTTGCAAGGAAGTTGAGGTTTTCAAGGGCTCAATCAAATTCCATAGGCCAATACACATTGTCAAGCATCTACATGTCAAGTTTCAAGGCTCACAGGGTCAAGTTGCACAGTCAAAAGCCCTAGTTGATCCACAATCAACTGCAGGGGTAAAATGGTCATTTGGCAGTCAAAAGTCAAAAATTTTGGTCAACATATTATTTTGAAGCCACAATCATCATTTGATCAAGTCTTGATCATGATTCCACAAGCATGGCTCAAAAATCATCAAGATGCAAAAGTTTCCATTTTTGGACAGCTGAAAAGTCAACTATAACTTGACCAAGGCATAACTTTTTCATGGTTCATCAGAAAAATCCCATCCAATGCTCATTTTGAAGGGGATGACATTTCCTACAACTCATCTTCACATTCCCAGGTCCCCCAAATGCTTGTTCATATTTTTTCTAACTCAATCACACGCAGGCTTCCTAAGTGTATCCCACCATACGCCTCATCCTGATGCATGCCATGTGGCCACCACTACCAATCCAGTGGTCAAAAGAGGAAGACCATGGTACATTCTAGTCAATGCAGGCGTGGACAACTCAGGAAAGTCAAACAAAGGCTTGAGCTTGATGGGCCAAATTGCTTCTCCACACCTCCAAAAAGGCCCAGAACCCCCCTTTGGTTCATTTCTTTTTTTCTTCTCATTTTATTTCTTTTATTTTGTTTGTTTATTAATTATTTTTATAATTATTATTTATTATCACTAAAACTAATCAATTAATATTTTTCCATAAAAATTCAAAAAAACTAAAAAATGTAAATATTTTATTTTTATTAATTTCACTTAGGTAATTATTTTGTAAATAAATTCTAAATATCATTAACTTAGTTTAATTAGAATAATTTTAATCTTTCTTTCATAATAAATAAAATCAAACTTAGATTTAGGTTTTTTCTTTTTGACTTTTAATTCCTTTTTATTTTATTTCATTTTACATAAAAAACATAAAAAAAACATTTTTTCTTAAATAATTAATTAGTAAATTAGGTTAATTTGAATTAATTGCAAAAAAGGACAAAAAACTCATATTTTCTCAAAAGGGTCAACACCCTAAGGACGTTCCCGATTCAATCTTTCGCGCGTATTTATTTTTTAAATTCATTATTTTGTATCTGCTCAGGAAATGTAATAATTAGAATGTTATCGCTTTCTTTTAAATTCCCGCATTTTTATTTTTCAAACGGGTTGTTGTTTTTGGCGATGTATAGACCCGCGTCTTGTAATAGCTAGATTTACATTTCTGCAATTTATTTTCCGCACTCCTAACTGTTAACAATGCATGAAAGACTTGTATGAATAATAAAAATCAATCCGTAGCTCACAAATAACATGCAAAGACGAACATTAACTAAAAAACAACACACAAGCACATGCCACTCCTAGGGTACGCCTCACTGGTTGCCTCGAACGTGGTCATCAAGCATAGGGTGTCTTAGAGGTCGCCCTCCTGTCTAAGATCCAGTTGCCTCGAAACGGTTTCCTCGGATAAAAAGGATCTAGGACATTAGGGTTACTTCTAAGGTGTCCTACTATTGCTTCGGTGACCACAATGTCCCTTAATCATCGAATTGACCCGAATAACTCCAACGACGGTGCTACCTACCTCTCAATGGTGGGATAGCACTATCTAAAGGACTCTTACACAACCTAATTCCTTAGAGTAGGTAGATTCTCCTGGGTACTTGCTCTTTTCAAAACAAACAAAAATACTTTTTGCACCCACACTTTCAAAAGTTTTCAAACAAATTTTTCATACACTCTTGAGGACAGATACAAGAGTTACTTAGAAATTTTTCAAACGAACTTTTTTCAAAACCCACACACACTTAAAAAGCAAACAAATTTTGAAAACATAAGAGCAAGTACCTAAGAGCCCGTGGATAACCACGGATAGAAAGGGTGCTAACACCTTCCCTTTCTATAAATCTACCTCCCGAACCGAGAAACATTCTCAAAGAAGGAATTTTGCTGTGCTTTTGTCCTTTCCATGTTGGAGAACATAAAAGACGGTGGCGACTCTTGCTTACCGCGACATTTCGCGAACCAACTTAAAAAACAGTCAGTTCTATTTCCACCGATCACAGAACTGGCGAATCTGCTGGGGACGCTTTTAAAAGTGAGGTGTACCTTAGGATTAGACCACTCTCATGTTTTCAATTGCTTGTTTTGTTTGCTTTAAATATTGTGGGCCTGTCTTGGGAGTTTCATAGATCCTAACCCGGATCTGGGGGATACCTTTTAGAAAGTAGCAACAAACTGTGAGGGAACTGTGCGGGGTATACCGACACGGTTGAAGCAGTTTGCTACGTTGATGTGGCACTTTGGTGAGTACCGGTAACCCTTGAGTCAAGTCAAGGAGAGTACGGGGCCGCCGCGTGGTGTCGTGAAGCATCAACTGACCTTAGGAACCTTACTTGAACCATCTTGGCCTCTTTAGGGGTAGTGAGATGACCGACTTTGGTGCAGTCCGAAGTTGGTTGATACTCGATACTACACTCATTGAGGGTTGTTTTCTTGGAATATTTTGATCGCCAGTTCAGTGGCTAAATCAAAACAATGAACACAGAAAACAACCCAATGATATTGAGCTCCTTAGAACCCGGTTACTTTTGATAGGACAGGTTTTGAGCCCATCAACTTCAAGAGGGTAGTACCCTAAACCTCATGCTGGCCTAAACTCTAAGGGCTGACTGGTGTGACTTGTGTGCCTTATCATGTTTGCTTTTTGTGAATACTTCTGGTGTGTCCTTATCATAACATCATAGCATCATACAGCATCATATGCATCCACTAACCATTTCAAGGGTTCGAATCTTCATCTTTGTTCTTGTTTTGTAGGACATGGAAACTATCCGCAGAAAGACAATTCAGATCAACCTTGTAAGGGTCCCTCCTTAGCTTAAGGAGCTTACATCCAGGATTCCCGAGAACTCTTCCTTCAGTGAAAGGCATGGTAGACTCATCAGCTTGGTCAACACCAGCATTGAAGAGGACATGGTGAAAGTGTTGTTCCAGTTCTTTGATCCCTTGCATCACTGTTTTACTTTCCCAGATTATCAATTGGTGCCTACCTTGGAAGAGTTTTCTCAGCTTCTGAAGGTTCCCATTCTCAGTCAACTACCCTACAACGGTACGGAAAAGGAACCAAAACTTGAAGAGGTTGCTAAAGCATTACACCTACAACCATCTGACATCAAGGGGCACTGGGAAATCAGAAGTGGTATCAAAGGATTCTTGGCCAAGTTCCTGTTTGAGAAGGCCCAAGAATGTTGGAATTCCCTTGACCTACAAGCTTTTGAAGAAGTTGTGGCACTCCTTGTCTATGGGTTGGTGTTGTTCCCGAATCCAAATCAGCTTGTAGATATCAATGCTGTCAAGATCTTCATGTCCAGGAATCCTATACCTACGTTGCTTAGGGACATCCTTCACTCATGTTACACTCGAACCATGAGAAAAAGAGGTGTTCTCATGTGCTGCACTCCTCTCCTGGCAAGGTGGTTTATTTCACACCTTCCACAATCAGTTTTGAAGAACGAGCGGGGTTTGAGATGGTCACAACGATTGATGACTCTTACACATGCTGATATACATTAGTGTTCTCGGTCCAGAGAGAATGTCACTATCATTGATCGTTGCGGAGAGCTTCCTAATGTTCCTTTACTTGGAATTAGAGGGGGCATTACTTACAACCCATGTCTGGCTTTGAGACAGTTTGGATATGCTCGGAGGGATGGCCCTCATGACATGTTGATTCCTGACATTGTTTTTGACTTCAACAACGATGCACAAGGACTTCGCCAGAGATTTATTAGAGCTTGGAGGATGCCCAACAGGGTAGATAGCAAGACACTGGGGCACAAGAACTCCATTCCCCTGGAACCTTATCTCAAGTGGGTACGAGCCCGCTCCCAGAAGCTGGTGATGCCATATCCTCATGTTCTCCCTGTGATCAAAGAGCCAGTTTTGGAAGGAGAGGTGCCCTACACCATTCAACATCCTGACATGCCAATGTCTTGGGAAGAAATGCAAAAGAGTTGGATCCAACTCAAGGAAGAGCGGAATTCTCTTGAAACCAATCTACATGCCAGTGAGAAGAAGGTCTTGGAGCTCACCCGCCTACTGCACGAGGAAAAGACTCTCAACACTTACATTGCTCCAAAGAGGATGCGTAGTGTCTTTTGGGATTAATTATTTTGTAATGTTTTGCCCATGAGGCCTTGATGTACTGAACAAATTATTTCTTAATATAACGTGTGTTCCTTTTTGTCTACAACGAATTTGAACTTTCGAACCCTTGAATGCATTGCATAAATAGCATATCATGCATCATGTGCATAACAGGTACCCCCTTTTCTACAGGTTGCTTAATCTTCTTCGCTGTTTATTTCAGCACTCAATCATCATGTCTTCCGAGCCTACTACCGAACAAGCTATCAAGGCCCTCCAGGCCCAGAACGCCCAGTTCCAAGAGCTGGTCATGAGCTTATCCCAAGGACAGCAGGAGTTGAAGACTCTACTCTTGAAGGAGAAGAAGAAGAAGAAGAAGAAGAAGAAGAAGAGAATTGTATTGTTTAACATTGGACGGAGGTTTGGGAACACACTGCAGAATGAGGCTGATCAGGCTACTCCATCTGTTAGGGAACACAACCCACAAGGGAGAGAGGTTCCTAGTCCTGCAGTCTCCGACAGCGAGACAGATTTCAATGATGAACAGTACCCTCCTGCCGAGGACAGGTACAAACAGCTGGAGGACCGGTTAAATGCTATGGATATTCAACGCGTGCCTGGGTTGGATTTTAGAGATCTAGGTTTATCTTCTGGGGTGGTGATCCCACACAAGTTCAAGGCACCTGCCTTTGTGAAGTACGACGGGGCTTTCTGCCCTAATCTGCACCTCCGTTCTTATGTAAGGAAGATCCAACCTTACATTGCAGACAAGAATCTCTAGATCCATTTCTTCCAGGATAGTCTTTCAGGGACTCAACTCGAATGGTTCTATCAGCTGGATGGAACCAATATTCGTAACTGGGAGGACTTGGCTACTGCATTTTATAAGCAGTATCAGTACAATTCCGACCTCGCTCCCACGCGTACCCAACTCCAGGGTATGTCACTTGGGACGGGCGAAGGTTTTAAGGAGTACGCGCAGAAGTGGAGAGACCTGGCTGGCAGGGTGCAGCCACCGTTGACTGACCGTGAACTCGTGGACATGTTCTTGGGGACCCTGTCTGGTCCATTCTTCAACCACCTGATTGGTAATTCTTCTGCAGCGTTTACAGACCTGATCCTGACTGGTGAGAGGATCGAAGCTGGTATCAAATCGGGGAAGATACAGAAAGGTGCCTCCTCGAGTACTGAAAAGAAGCCCTTTAAGAAAGAAGCTAGTGCTGTGTATGGTCCCAGAAGACCGAATAAACCGGAACGCCGCCAAGCTGTCAACGTGGTGGTTATTTCTAAGCCTGCTACTGCTCCTCAGCATTATAACCAACCAAGGGGTGAGAGACCTAAAAGGCAGTACACTCGGCTCAGCATGACCCTGTCTCAGATATTGCTGCAACTGCTGTCAACCAATCTGGTAACTGTCAAGGAAGCTCCAAAGGTTGTGAACATAACCTCTCCAAAGTACAACCCTAACGCCCGCTGCGCCTATCACTCTGATAGCCCAGGGCATTCTACGGATGATTATTGGGCTCTAAGGAATAAGGTTCAGGACCTTATTGATGCTAAGGAAATACAGTTCGAGGCGCCTGAAAGGCCTAATGTTATGACTGCTCCCATGCCCCAGCATGGAGTGAATGTTGTTGAGGAAGACCCGTATGTAGCCTTTGTGGATGATATTGTTACTCCGTTGTTGACTGTAAAAAGGAACCTGTTGCTAGCCGGTTTATTTCCGGGATGTAGTAAAGGTTGCCTTCTATGTGCTGTTTCACCTGCTGGTTGTCCTTTGTTGAAGTCAGGCGTCCAAAACCTGATGGATAGCAAAGAAATTTTGTTCAAAAAGATTGTTGTTCCTGCTGTCCGTACCGAAGAAGTTTCTATTGTCACTATTTTCAACAACCCTCCTAAGGCTCCCTCAAAGAAGCCTGTCAAAATTATGCCTGTTCACAAGATTGCTCCTATCATCATCACTGTTCCGGGGCCCACCCCTATAAGTCTGACAAAGTTATCCCTTGGCACTATGGGGTAGACGTTTATGTGCTTGGAGTAAAGAAAGAGTTTGATGCTAGTACCGGTGTCAGCAACATCATCGGGCCTGCCAAGGTTACTCGTAGTGGTAGGCTGTTCTCACCAGATATTGCGCCACCAGCTATTCAGAGACCTCTTGTCATCACACCTGCCAGTGTGCCTGCTTCCCTGCCTGACCAAGTTCCTGTTTCTACCCCTGCTGCCGAGTCATCTGATGCTCGGGGCAAAGGGATTGCTACTGATGTGCCTGCCCGGACGGAGGCACCAAAGACAACCAATGTTGAGGCTTCCAAGCAAGAGATGGAAGAGATCCTCAAGATTATCAAGAAGAGTGATTTCAACGTCGTTGAGCAGCTGGGGCACACCCCATCTAAGATTTCCATGCTATCATTATTGTTGTGTTCAGAGGCCCACGCCAAGGCCCTGATTTCCTTCCTGAAGACGTCCCACGTGCCACAAGAAACGTCTGCTGATCAATTCACCGATTGTGTGGCCAACCTGACTGCTGATAATGGGTTGGGTTTCTCTGACGCCGATCTGACTGCCAAGGGAAAGAACCATAACGACGCCCTGCATGTCTCCGTTGAATGCAGGGGCACTACTCTCGCCCATGTGTTGGTAGACACCAGTTCTTCGTTGAATGTATTACCCAAGAAGGCCCTAGACAGGTTAGATTGTGAGGGTTTAGAGCTCAAGCCTAGTAACATTGTTGTCCGGGCCTTTGACGGTTCGAAGAGGATGGTACATGGTGAAGTTGCCATTCCAATCAGGGTTGGTTCTCAAGTTTTTGATTCAACTTTCTATGTAATGGACATTCGTCCATCCTATTCTTGTTTGCTGGGTCGTCCATGGATCCACAAGGCTGGAGCTGTGACCTCCACGTTACATCAGAAGCTTAAGTACCCGGTCAGAGGGAAGATTGTTACAGTGCAGGGGGAGGAAGAGTATATGGTCAGCCACCTCAACTCGTTCCGGTACATAGAGATGGATGGGGAATTCATTGAAACCCCCTTTCAACACTTTGAAGAGGTGCCTCAGACATTGGCAGCAGCGGAAACTATGACTGAAGAGGGTTCTCCTTTGAAGATGGATTCCTTAAAAGATGCTCGGGCTGTGATTAAGAAGGGTGAGTGCGCAAACTGGGGCCGACTTCCTGATTTCACTCCGAAGACTGACAAATTTGGTTTGGGTTTTACTGCAGAAGCTCAGAGGGTTGTTCGTAAGGCAAGGATTGGAAGACCTCCTGTAATCATCACTAACCCGGGAGTAAATGCTATTGAGGACAAAGCGGAAGAATCTGAGTTCGACAGCTGGATCTACCCGACAACCAATGGTGGACCAAGCAACTGGACGGCGAAAGATTTCATACCTATTACTTTTGTCACTCAGTAATGAACTCCTTTGTTTTGAATTTGTAATGAACAATAATTACTAAACTTTTTGGCCCGGTGTCTTACCCGGGGCACCGTGGTTTCATTTGTGAGGGCTTGTTATTTGTCACTTTCATATATCATGAATAAAAGCATTGGACGTTTTTCACGTTTCAAATCTTGTGCTCCCCTTTCTTTCTTTATATATTGCAAAACAGCTATATTTACACACACTCACCTATACAGATTCCAATCCACTCTGGATCCCACTGGTAACGACTCTGCTACTGCCAGTTATGACTTCGAAAATCCGATCAACTTAGCCGAAGACGAAGGTGAAGATGATTGCGAAGTGCCTGGTGAGCTTGCAAGACTGTTACTCCAAGAAGAGAGGGCCATTCAGCCACATGAAGAGCCAGTGGAAACGGTAAATCTGGGTACTGAGACAGACAGAAAGGAGGTCAAGATTGGTGCCAATCTTGAGCTTAGTGTGAAACAACGGTTGATTCAGATGTTGCATGACTACGTGGAAATCTTTTCCCTGTCTTACGAAGGCATGCCTGGGTTGGATACCGACATTGTGGTTCATCACCTGCCTACCAAGGAAGACTGCCCTCCGGTTAAACAGAAGGTCCGCCGTATGCGTCCAGAGATGTCCGAGAAAATCAAAGTTGAGGTTATGAAACAATTCGATGCCGGTTTTCTAGCAGTGACCTCTTACCCTCAGTGGGTTGCCAATGTGGTTCCAGTGCCGAAGAAGGATGGTAAGGTCCGAATGTGTGTTGACTACAGGGATTTGAACATGGCAAGCCCCAAGGATGATTTCCCTCTGCCTCACATCGACATTCTAGTTGACAACACTGCTCAGCATAAAGTATTCTCCTTCATGGACGGCTTCTCAGGTTATAATCAGATCAAGATGGCTCCTGAAGACATGGAGAAGACTACCTTTGTTACTCAGTGGGGCACCTTTTGCTACAAGGTCATGCCTTTTGGGTTGAAAAATGCTGGGGCAACCTACCAACGTGCCATGGTTGCTTTATTTCATGACATGATCCACCATGAGATTGAAGTATATGTCGACGATATGATTGCAAGGTCCCAAACTGAGGAGGAACACCTTGGCCATTTACAGAAGTTGTTTGACCGTCTGAAGTTGTACAAGCTGAGGTTGAACCCAAACAAGTGCACCTTTGGGGTGAGATCTGGAAAACTGCTAGGTTTCGTCGTGAGTGACAAAGGTATTCAAGTGGACCCTGCCAAGGTGAAAGCCATACAAGAGATGCCAACTCCCAAGACAAAAAAAGAAGTCAGAGGCTTTCTAGGACGGCTGAACTATATTGCCCGATTCATCTCACATCTAACTGCTACCTGTGAACCAATCTTCAAGCTACTGAAGAAAGATCAAGTAGTATGTTGGAACGATGAATGTCAGGCCGCTTTCGAAAAGATCAAAGAGTATCTCCAAGAACCACCCATTCTTATGCCACCGGTTGAAGGGAGACCTCTAATCTTATACTTGACAGTACTGGACAACTCAATGGGGTGTGTGCTGGGGCAGCATGGCGAGTCTGGCCGAAAAGAGCACGCTATTTATTACCTTAGCAAAAAGTTTACCGACTGTGAGACCCGATACTCACTGCTCGAGAAAACTTGCTGTGCTTTGGTATGGGCTGCTCGCCAGCTGAGACAGTATATGTTGACTCACACTACTTTGTTGATTTCTAAAATGGATCCAATCAAGTAAATATTCGAAAAGCCCGCCTTGTCCGGAAGAATAGCAAGATGGCAAATGATCTTGACAGAATATGATATCCAGTATACGACTCAGAAAGCAATCAAGGGAAGTGTGTTGGCAGACCATCTGGCACACCAGGCAGTGGATGACTACCAATCTATGAACTTTGAATTTCCAGACGAGGATATCATGGTAGTGACTGATTGTGAAGTACCTGGACCAGATGAAGGACCTGAGGAAGGATCCCGATGGTCTATGCACTTTGACGGAGCCTCAAACGCTTTGGGTAACGGTATCGGCGCTGTGATCACATCTCCTAATGGCTCTCATATTCCGTTCACCGCCCGACTATGTTTCAACTGCACCAACAACATGGCCGAGTATGAGGCATGTATCATGGGTCTTCAAGTTGCAATTGACTTAAGGATCAAGTTTCTGAGTGTCTTCGGAGATTCCGCTCTTGTGATCAATCAGATCAAAGGCGAGTGGGATACGAAACACCCGAATCTTATTCCTTACAAAGAGTGTGTGTTGACATTGATCCCCCATTTCGAGGAGATAACCTTTGAACACTTCCCAAGAGAGGAGAATCAGTTGGAGGACGCGTTAGCTACGATGTCTTATATGTTCAAAGTCAAATGGGACAACGAGGCTCCCCGGATCATTATCTGGAAATTGGATGAACCTGCACATTGTTGCGATCTTGAGGCTGAAGAGGTAACTGAAAAACCTTGGTATCATGAAGTGAAGAGGTACTTAGAAGCTCAAGAATACCCCGAGGGCGCATCTGTTAATGACAAGAAGTTTCTGAGAAGATTCGCTGCAAAGTTCTTCCTCAGCAACGACATTCTCTACAAGCGAAACCATGATTCAACATTACTGCGTTGTGTGGACAAGACTGAAGCAGAAAAGATCATGGCAGAGCTGCATGAAGGTACCTTCGGAACACATTCCAGTGGACATACCATGGCAAAGAAAATCCTTCGGGCATGATATTTCTGGTCCACAATGGAAGCTGACTGTTACCAACATTCTCGGACGTGTCATAAATGCCAGATCTACGCAGATAAGGTGCACGTTCCTCCGGTTCCTCTGAACGTCTTGACAGCACCATGGCCGTTTGCAATGTGGGGCATTGATATGATCGGAGAGATCAGACCTACATCATCTAACGGGCATCGCTTCATCCTGGTGGCAATTGATTACTTCACAAAGTGGGTTGAAGCAGCTTCCTACGCTACGGTAACCAAGAACGTCGTGGCACGGTTCATTCGGCACAACCTAATCTGTCGATATGGTGTACCTGAGAGGATCATTACGGACAATGGTACTAATCTTAACAACAAGATGATCACTGAGCTCTGCGAGTAATTCAAGATATAGCACCGCAACTCTTCTCCCTACCGGCCGAAGATGAATGGGGTTGTAGAAGCAGCTAATAAGAATATCAAGAAGATTGTGCAGAAGATGACAGTGACCTACAAAGATTGGCACGAGATGTTACCGTTTGCTCTTCATGGGTACCGTACCTCAGCACGGACGTCAACAGGGGAAACACCCTTTTCCTTGGTCTATGGCATGGAGGCAGTCTTGCCTATTGAAGTCCAGATACCCTCTCTCCGGATAATGAAGGATGCAGGTTTGAACAAAGATGACTGGATCCAGACTCGACTTGATCAATTAAACCTAATTGACGAGAAGAGACTCACTGCTATTTGTCATGGTCAAACGTACCAAAAACGGATGATCAGGGCATTTAACAAGAAAGTCAAACGACAAGAGTATCAAGTTGGAGACCTGGTAATCAAGCGCATCATTCTCCCTCAAAGTGATCCCAGGGGCAAATGGACCCCCACGTACGAAGGGCCATTTGTGGTTAAGAATATCTTCTCAGGAGGAGCGATGATTCTAACTACCATGGATGGTGACGACCTTCCTCACCCCGCCAATGCAGACATAGTAAAAAGATACTACGCATGAATTAAAGACCCGTTAGGTTGACACACCTAGGAAAAAATAAGGGCTTCCCGGCGAACCAAAAGGGTTCGGGCAAAAATAAGGGATGAAATGAAAAAAAATCTGTACACCCGGCAAGTCGAAAACCTGAAAAGGCGGCTTGGGCAAAAATGGGTATCTCGGTGGACTGAAAACCCGAAAGGGCGGTCCAGGCAAAAGTTAGGGATAAAGCGTAATACTATGTCTCATTAGATCACTCTGCATCCAGAATTCGGTATCAACTATCAGGTTCAGACGACATCAATCAGTCAGCTTCATCCTTAACTAAAGCAGCAAAGTGATGAGACGCTTGAAGACATAAAGGCGATAGCAGAGTTGGAACCCAGTGGGATTATTTTTCACATAGCTGTTTTGTTTTCCTTTTCACAAAAATTGTATAAATTCTATTCTGTTCGGCGGCGTTCTCTTACTAGGACGTCAACCTCTTGTACATAAACGCCTATTTACAGGAAAATTCAAAAATCAATACAAATCCACTTTTCCGGACAAGTTGCCAAGTGTTTTTCCTTTATCTGTTTTATTTTGCGAAGAACGTCCAATGTTCAGTTTTGATATATGCATTTGACACTAATTGCTAACTCATAAATATTTGCATACGAAACAAAGGACTAATTACAGGTGACATCAGAAACAGGGGCAATAATGAGTCGTCTAAGCGATCTAGTTGCTCTGTCCACCAAGATACTAAGGTAGGTTCAGCTGAAGAACGTAACCAAGATACCTTCACTCCCTGCAGAGTAAGACAAGAGTCCGCAATACTCTCCCCAAGCGGAGTTGGTCTCTCATCAGCCCTAAAAAAGGCACAGTATTCCCCAGCAAGTCAGCAACGCTCTCCCCAAGCAGAGTTAGTCTACTGTCAGCCTCAGGGAAGTTGGGTATCCCCAGAAAATCTCAATATTCCCCAGCGGAGTATACAGATGTTCCTCTACAAGCATCCCCGGCAGTCTTAATCTAAGATTGTTCCCCGACGGAATACTAGACACCCCAGTGGAGCTATTCCCCAGTACAGCTCAAAAGTTTCCCCAGGAGAGTTGAATTTTCCTCCTCAGTAGGTTCTGGAAGCTTATCCCCAGTAGGTTCTGGAAGCTTATCCCCAGTAGATTCTGGAAGCTTATCCCCTACAGAGTACGAACGCTCTCCCCGGCTTTATTCAGAAAGTTATTCCCCACCAGAGCCTATAACTGGTTTATCCTCAGCTAATTGCAACGGAAAGATCGTCCTCGACGAAGTTTCTTCCTATCCCCAGCGGAGTTCATCAAATCCCTCAACACAACTTATCAACGGAATCCCCAGCGGAGTTCTCATTAAAACCTCAGCGAAGTATTTCTTCCCACAGAGTAATCCCCCGCAGAGTAATCTCTTCAACAAGTTTATTCCTCAACGGAGTCATCTTCTCCTACCAGTTTATTCTTGCAACCATCATCCCCAGCGGAAACGAAGAACTCTACTCTTCAACCTCAGCCCAGGATTCAAGCTCCCGGCATCCATCAAGGATTTATTTTCCTAGACTAAAATACATTCATAGACATTTCACATTTCATACATCCTGCTTACACACATGATAAAGTGCATACGACACGATCTCATTTATTTTTGAGAACATCATGACATCATGCATTTCATGCATCATGACATTGCATACAACTAATGTTTTGCCTTTTCAGGAAAAAGGTCAATCCAAAGATGATTACCGTCAACTTTTGCAATTCCAGATTTGATTCCTGTATCTAGCCAGGGCATATCTGTGAGTAACTGATTGTAGATTCGACACCTGTATCCATCCAGGGCATGTCTGCATGAAGAGTTTAGAGATTCGATACCTGTATCCAGCCAGGGCATATCTGTAGATAACTAATTCCAGATTCGATTCCTGTATCTAGCCAGGGCATATCTGTGAGAGACTGATTGTAGATTCGACACCTGTATCCAGCCAGGGCATGTCTGCATGAAGAGTTTAGAGAGTCGATTCCTGTATCCAGCCAGGGCATATCTGTAGACGACCAATTCCAGATTCGATTCCTGTATCTAGCCAGGTTATATCTGTGAGTAACTGATTGTAGATTCGACACCTGTATCCGGCCAGGGCATGTCTGCATGAAGAGTTTAGAGATTCACTTCCTGTATCCAGCCAGGGCATATCTGTAGACGACCAATTCCAGATTCGATACCTGTATCTAGCCAGGGCATATCTGTGAGTAACTGATTGTAGATTCGACACCTGTATCTAGCCAGGGCATGTCTGCATGAAGAGTTTAGAGATTCGATACCTGTATCTAGCTAGGGAAATATCTGTAGACGACCAGTTCCAGATTCGATACCTGTATCTAGCCAGGGCATATCTGTGAGCGATTAATTGTGGATTCGACACCTGTATCTAGCCAAGGCATATCTACATGAAGAGATTGAAGATCAACACCTGTAACAGGCCAGGAAATTATCTTTCTTTCTCAGGTACGCAAGTTATCGCTAAGGAATCTCTTACGCGATCGATACCCTAGATGGCATCTTTAAGCCCATCTCCAAAATTATCCATTACATTTCCAAATGGCATCTGTAAGCCCATTCCTGACAAGATTCTGTCACACCTCCAGATGGCATCTGTAAGCCCATCCTCCTATCCATCATCTCTCCAAATGGCATCTGTAAGCCCATTCCCGACATCACACTGCTGATACTACACTATGCGAGTGCAAATTTCTGGGCACTTTAGTGTTCAATCATCTTCCACCTTCGGATCACGAAAGGCACGCAAGCCAATCTACATCCTCAGGTCTAAGAAGATTGAACAGGGGCAACTGTTGTACCCCAAAATTTTCCCTCCCATATTCTTCAAAGATTTTTCAAGCATCATCTCAATTTGCTCAAGTCTACTCAAGGATTGCACAGTCAAACATTCTCCTAAGCCAGTCAAAATTAGGGTTTTGTTTCTTGCAAGGAAGTTGAGGTTTTCAAGGGCTCAATCAAATTCCATAGGCCAATACACATTTTCAAGCATCTACATGTCAAGTTTCAAGGCTCACGGGGTCAAGTTGCACAGTCAAAAGCCCTAGTTGATCCACAATCAACTGCAGGGGTAAAATGGTCATTTGGCAGTCAAAAGTCAAAAATTTTGGTCAACATATTATTTTGAAGCCACAATCATCATTTGATCAAGTCTTGATCATGATTCCACAAGCATGGCTCAAAAATCATCAAGATGCAAAAGTTTCCATTTTTGGACAGCTGAAAAGTCAACTGTAACTTGACCAAGGCATAACTTTTTCATGGTTCATCAGAAAAATCCCACCCAATGCTCATTTTGAAGGGGATGACATTTCCTACAACTCATCTTCACATTCCCAGGTCCCCCAAATTCTTGTTCATATTTTTTCTAACTCAATCACACGCAGGCTTCCTAAGTGTATCCCACCATACGCCTCATCCTGATGCATGCCATGTGGCCACCACTACCAATCCAGTGGTCAAAAGAGGAAGACCATGGTACATTCTAGTCAATGCAGGCGTGGACAACTCAGGAAAGTCAAACAAAGGCTTGAGCTTGATGGGCCAAATTGCTTCTCCACACCTCCAAAAAGGCCCAGAACCCCCCTTTGGTTCATTTCTTTTTTTCTTCTCATTTTATTTCTTTTATTTTGTTTGTTTATTAATTATTTTTATAATTATTATTTATTATCACTAAAACTAATCAATTAATATTTTTCCATAAAAATTCAAAAAAACTAAAAAATGTAAATTTTTTATTTTTATTAATTTCACTTAGGTAATTATTTTGTAAATAAATTCTAAATATTATTAACTTAGTTTAATTAGAATAATTTTAATCTTTCTTTCATAATAAATAAAATCAAGCTTAGATTTAGGTTTTTTCTTTTTGACTTTTAATTCCTTTTTATTTTATTTCATTTTACATAAAAAACATAAAAAAACATTTTTTCTTAAATAATTAATTAGTAAATTAGGTTAATTTGAATTAATTGCAAAAAAGGACAAAAAACTCATATTTTCTCAAAAGGGTCAACACCCTAAGGACGTTCCCGATTCAATCTTTCGCGCGTATTTATTTTTTAAATTCATTATTTTGTATCTGCTCAGGAAATGTAATAATTAGAACTTTATCGCTTTCTTTTAAATTCCCGCATTTTTATTTTTCAAACGGGTTGTTGTTTTTGGCGATGTATAGACCCGCGCCTTGTAATAGCTAGATTTACATTTCTGTAATTTATTTTCTGCACTCCTAACTGTTAACAATGCATGAAAGACTTGTATGAATAATAAAAATCAATCCGTAGCTCACAAATAACATGCAAAGACGAACATTAACTGAAAAACAACACACAAGCACATGCCACTCCTAGGGTACGCCTCACTGGTTGCCTCGAACGTGGTCATCAAGCATAGGGTGTCTTAGAGGTCGCCCTCCTGTCTAGGATCCAGTTGCCTTGAAACGGTTGCCTTAGATAAAAAAGGATCTAGGACATTAGGGTTACTTCTAAGGTGTCCCACTATTGCTTCGGTGACCACAATGTCCCTTAATCATCGAATTGACCCGAATAACTCCAACGACGGTGCTACCTACCTCTCAATGGTGGGATAGCACTATCTAAAGGACTCTTACACAGCCTAATTCCTTAGAGTAGGTAGATTCTCCTGGGTACTTACTCTTTTCAAAACAAACAAAAATACTTTTCGCACCCACACTTTCAAAAGTTTTCAAACAAATTTTTCATACACTCTTGAGGACAGATACAAGAGTTACTTAGAAATTTTTCAAACGAACTTTTTTCAAAACCCACACACACTTAAAAAGCAAACAAATTTTGAAAACATAAGAGCAAGTACCTAAGAGCCCGTGGATAACCACAGATAGAAAGGGTGCTAACACCTTCCCTTTCTATAAATCTACCTCCCGAACTGAGAAACATTCTCAAAGAAGGAATTTTGCTGTGCTTTTGTCCTTTCCATGTTGGAGAACATAAAAGACGGTGGCGACTCTTGCTTACCGCGACATTTCGCGAACCAGCTTAAAAAACAGTCAGTTCTATTTCCACCGATCACACATACATATCATTGCATAACAGGTCTCCCAGTACAGGTCTCTTATCTTCTTCGCTGTTTATTTCAGCAATCATCATGTCTATTGAACCTTCCACTGAGCAAGCTATCAAGGCCCTCCAGGCCCAGAATGCCCAATTTCAAGAGCTGTTCATGAATCTGGCTATGTGGACCATCCTGTTCAATACTGGACGCAGGTTTGGAAACGGGATGCAGAATGAAATTGATCTGACCACCCCATCTGGGGGGAAAGATAGTCCACAAGAAAGGAGGGCTCCTAGCCCTATGGTCTCTGACAACGAGACGGAATATGATGAAGAACAGTATCCTCCTGCTGAGGATAAGTACAAACAGCTGGAAGACCGTTTGAGCGCTATGGAGATACAGAAGGTACCCAGTCTGGACTTCGGAGATCTAGGTTTATCATCTGGAGTGGTGATTCCCCATAAATTAAAGACACCTGCCTTTGCCAAGTATGACGGAGCTTTCTGTCCAAAGCTGCACCTCCGGTCATATGTAAGAAAGATCCAGCCTTACACTGCTGATAAGAACTTGTGGATCCATTTCTTTTAAGAGTCTTTCAGGGACTCAGCTTGAGTGGTTCTATCAGTTGGACGGAGCCAGTATCCGCAGCTGGGAGGATTTGGCTACTGCGTTCTATAAGCAGTATCAGTATAACTCCGACCTCGCTCCTACGCGTACCCAACTCCAGGGTATGTCAATAGGGACGGGTGAAGGATTTAAAGAGTATGCTCAAAAGTGGAGAGACCTTGCCGGAAGGGTGCAACCACCTTTGGCTGATCGTGAGCTTGTTGACATGTTTCTGGGGACCCTGTCAGGTCCGTTCTTTAACCATCTGATTGGAAGCTCTTCTGCTGGGTTTACAGATCTTATTTTGACTGGTGAAAGGATTGAAGCTGGTATTAAGGCTGGAAAGATACAGAAGGGTGCCTCATCTAGCACTGAGAAGAAGCCGTTTAAGAAAGAGTCCAGTGCTATCTACAGTTCAAGAAGACAGAATAGACCTGAACACCGCCAAGTTGTCAATGCGGTTGTTATTTCAAAACCTGTTGGTGCCCCTCAGCACAACAATCAACAGAAGGACGAGAGACCTCGAAGGCAATTTACTCGTCTCAGCATGACTTTGTCTCAGATTCTGCCACATTTGCTGAAGACCAATCTGGTAATTCTAAAGGAAGCTCCGAAAAATCCAAATACCACATCACTGAGGTATAACCCTAATGCCCGATGTGCTTTTCACTCTGATAGCCCGGGGCATAATATGGAAGATTGTTAGGTTTTGAAGAACAAGGTGCAAGACTTGATTGATGCCAAGGAGATCAAGTTTGACCCTCTGGAGACTCCAAACATAATCACTGCTCCTATGACGAATCATTGAAAGCTTTTGTTCATTTGAATTTTCAAGTTGTAATCTCTTTGTTATTCAAACAATTATCTATTAATGTCAAACCTTTTATTTCATTAATGCATTACACGTGTCTGTTTTGAATTAATTGTTTTCACTATGCTTAAATTACTTCATATTTCCTTTTTGTGATGTTCAACTCTCGATTAAAAAAAAACTCTAAGCCTTTAGAGGGAGGATGACGAAAACGATACCACGATCTTTACAGTATGCTTTTGAATAGACCCCGCTGATGAGGTACAGGCATTGTTTCAATTCCTAAACAATGGAGTTATAAGGAAGATAATCCCTAGTCAACCCCTTTGAGCCAAAGAAGTTGGAGTTTTTCTTTTCATGAATTAAAACCCTTAATTATAACCTGGGGTAGGGTAGTTCTCTCAGTTGATCCAGGTGCACAATGAATGGCACCAAAGAAGTCCTTCGGAAACAAAAGACAGTGATGGTTCCGTATAATCATAAGGACAGGCAGTCATTATTTCTCAAAATAAAAGCCCAATAAGTCAAAACCTATGAAGGAGACTTACAAAACTGGGGCATCCCGCCGACTGTAATCACAAAAGAAACAGTTCAGGCAAAAAGACAGGGATAACAAAATAAAAAAAGAAAGAGGTCCTACGAACTCTCAACAAAATGACTTCCTGTTCAAAATAATCTGTCAGTATCCGAACCATCACCGGAATATCAGAGCAAAGACTCAAACGGGATCTAATGCACGATTAGCTGAGTTTAGGATCGAAGAACATCACGAAGAACGGGTAGATACAAATAAAATTTGAGCCTTTATCCTTTGTTTCTTAAACCGTGAACCAGGCCACGTTATAACCCTTAAAAAGTCCTAGCTGAAGCACGGGTTAGTTTGAAAGTATATTGTTACAAAAGGTATCCTGACTCCTGTAGGGCTTGCCGTAAATCCCGAGTTGACATCACATTTTCCAAAAAAATTGCTTATTTTACAAAAAAAGGGCATTTTCAAAAAACTTCAAGACAAACATAAGTTTTGCATTCTTAAAATAACATTGTTTGCATATGACTATTTGTTCAAATAGCAGAGAAATTCGCACGACGAATATCTTGTGAACAAAAACCTTTTCAATAAAAAGGGTCATCTCAAGTGGAAGAAACACTTCCAACTAAGGGGCAGACATGATCATTTTCCATCATCTGGGGCAGTCAAGTCAAGATTCAAGGAATCTCTCAAAATGCCAAATAGCCAGGGGAAAATCTCCATCTGAGTCACTTGGGGCATTAGACATGGATTCCAGCAACGAATCTTGCATGATCAAACGAAGATCTTCTGGTAGTATGGCAACACAACACTACCGACAGTGACACCTCCCTACATCCCGAGAGCATGGACATAATCAGAAAATACTACGCATAATCAAAGACCCGCTAGGTCGACTGGCCTAGGAAAAAATAAGGGCTTCCCGGCGAACCAAAAGGGTTCGGGCAAAAATTAGAGATAAAAATGGAAAAAATTTGTACACCCGGCAAGTCGAAAACCTGAAAAGGCGGCTTGGGCAAAAAAGGGTATCCCGATGGACTGAAAACCCGAAAGGGCGGTCCAGGAAAAAATTAGGGATCAAAGCGTACGACTATGTCCCGTCATCTTGTCACTGGCCTACCAGAAGAAGACTTGTCATTTTGATCGAAAGATACCAAGCACCTTATAGGTGGGGATAATACTCGATCCACAGGGCCTTCGCAGGCACCTTCTCCCGCAGAAACAGGGGCAATAAAAATTATCCAAACTATACAGCTGCTCTGCTCACCAGGTACAAAGGTAGATTCAGCTAAAGAATATGACCAAGATACCCTCACTCCCCGCAGAGTAAAACAGTAATGGTAGCTCTCCCCACTAGGACTTGCAGCTATGTACAAATCAGCAATACTCTCCCCAAGCAGAGTTGGTCTACCATCAGCCCTAAAAAGGCTGGGTATCCCCAGAAGGTCTTAATATTCCCCAGCGGAGTATAAGGATATTCCCCAGCAAGCATAAGATTATCCCTGGCAGTCTTAATATTCCTCAACGGAATATAAGAATGTTCCCCGGCAGAATGCAAGGTACCCCCAGTGGAGCCATTTCCCCAGCGCAATCTAAAAAAGTTTCCCCAATAGAGTTGAATCATCTTCCCCAGCAGATTCTGGAAGCTTATCCCCTGCAGAGCGCAAATGAATCTCCCCAGCCAAATTTAGAAGGTTATCCTCATAAGAACCTAACTGGGTTATCCTCAGCAAGTTGCAACGGAAAGATTATCCCCAGCAAAGTTCTTTCTTTCCCCCCAGCAGGACTTCTATCCTCAACAGGTTCAATATCACCAGCCACGGTAATCTATCCCCAGCGGAGTTTATCATCAAAGTCCCCAACAGAGCTTATCAATGGAATCCCCAGCGGAGTTTATCGTTAAAATCCCCAGCAGAACTTCTCCTCCCCACAGAGTAATTCCCCTCAGAGTAATCTCTTCATCAAGTTTATTCCCCAACGGAGTTCTTTTCTCCTGCAGGTTTATTCTCACAATAATCTTTGTTCATCATCCCCAGCGGAAACGAAGAACTCAACTCTATTCTCCAGCAGCTCTGGGATTTATTTTCCCCAGCTAAAACATCATATTCCCATACATCATGATACATGCATATACGCATCATACGAATACAATCTCATTTATTTTGAGAACATCATTGCCTGATCCATATCATGCATTGCATATGACTGACCTTTACCTTTCAGGAAAGATACAATTAAAGTTCTCAATTACGTCGAAGACCCAACCGGTTCTTAAATCTCAATTGAATTATCCTCGGTTGAATTTCAGATAAGGTTCTCAATCTCGACGGTTCCCCTACGTCATAGTGTGGACGAGTACTATAACCTCAACGGTATACTCCATTGAGCACGAGTCAGTTCCTAGATCTTGATGTTCTCCTCCGTCATAGTGTGGACAAGTTCTATAACCTCAATGGTATACTCCCGGTGGGCACGAGACAGTTCCTAGATCTTGATAAAGATGTTTCTCTATGTCATAGTGTGGACGAGTACTATAACCCCAACGGTATACTCCATTGAGCACGAGTCAGTTCCTAGATCTTGATGTTCTACTCCGTCATAGTGTGGACAAGTTCTATAACCTCAACGGTATACTCCCGGTGGGCACGAGACAGTTCCTAGATCTTGATGAAGATTTTCCCTACGTCATAGTGTGGACGAGTACTATAACCCCAACGGTATACTCCATTGAGCACGAGTCAGTTCCTAGATCTTGATGTTCTCCTCGGCCATAGTGTGGACAAGTTCTATAACCTCAGCGGTATACTCCCGGTGGGCACGAGACAGTTCCTAGATCTTGATAAAGATGTTTCCCTACGTCATAGTGTGGACGAGTACTATAACCTCAACGGTATACTCCATTGAGCACGAGTCAGTTCCTAGATCTTGATGTTCTCCTCCGTCATAGTGTGGACAAGTTCTATAACCTCAGCGGTATACTCCCGGTGGGCACGAGACAGTTCCTAGATCTTGATGAAGATGTTTCCCTATGTCATAGTATGGACAAGTACTATAACCTCAACGGTATACTCCATTGAGCACGAGACAGTTCCTAGATCTTAATGGAGATGTTTCCCCCCAATTGAATTATGAACAGGTTCTTAAAACTTAGCTGAAGCATTCTCCCAGTTGAAGTACAGGCAGGTTCCTAAATCTCAACAAAGTTAGACTTCCCCAGCGGAATCTTCTACAACAACAGGTATGCAAGTTCTCGCTAAGGAATCTCTTATGCGATCGAAACTCCTGCAAATGGCATCTATAAGCCCATCCTCCTACCAACAATCTCCAAATGGCATCTGTAAGCCCATTCCCGACGTCACAATGCTGATACTACACCATGCGAGTGCAAATTTCTGGGCACTCTAGTGTTCAATTATCTTCCACCTTCGGATCACGAAAGGCTCGAAAGCCAATCTATATCCTCAGGTTTAAGAAAATTGAACAGGGGCAACTGTTGTACCCCAAAATATTCCCTCTCATGTTTTCAAAGGTCTCCCCTTACATGGTTGGTCACAAACCCTTGCCTAAGGAAAATAAAGTTTTTTGAAGATGAACAAAGTGTCTTTCGATTGGCATCTGGGAAAAGTCTTCGATTGGGCATCCAAAATCCTTCGATCAGGCTTGGTTCACCAGTCTTCGATTGGGCATTTGGCACTCTTCGATCAGGTTTTGGTTCACCAGTCTTCGATTGGGCATTTGGCACTCTTCGACCAGGCTTTGATTAGTAAGCTTCGATTAGGTGTTTGGAACCCTTCGATCAAGCTTTGGTCTGCAAGTCTTCGATTGAGCGCTGGACCCCTTCGATCAAGTCAATTTCACAATGCTTTGACTAGTACTTCAGAGGGTCCTTCGACTGGAACTTCATACTTTACCTTAATCAGAACATCAGAACGAAATGACCTTCGAATGGCATTTCAGTGCAGAGTTTCTCTTAATCTAAGATGCTCTGATGAAGGAAGTTCTGGACACTTCGAATCATAACTTAGACTCATCACAAGGCCAAGGGCTGGTCGAAGTTGTCTAATAGGGAATGTTCTGAATAGATTCGAATTGGACTTTGAAGCTGGCAAAGAAGGCAGATTCGAAGGAATGAAGTAGGCTGGCATGACTAAGCAAAAACACATATCCTAACCTGTCCAGGTTCACCCAAAGTTCACAATGGCATGTGTCCCTTGCAAATATAGAAATAATTAAATGCTGATTATGGATTCAATTCCTGAGTTAAAGGCCATATTCTTGCCTTTTCTGTTCCTAACTCCACAAGAGCTGATTCGACCAGAGTGATTCTTTTCAAAATCAAGCAGTCGAAGCATTCAGAAGGCCCATTCGAAGGGCACATAAGAAGTCCATTCGAAGGAGGAAACTCAAGACCAATCGAAGAGCATGGCCTGGAGGCATTCGAAAATCAAAAGTGTCCAGGTTCATTCAAGATTCCAAAGAGACATGAATATTTCAAAAAAGGAAATCTTTTAATATGTCTGATTCTTGTCTCATGGCTTTAAAGGCCTGCTTAATTGGTTGTCTCTTGCCGTTACTAGATCATCATACTCCTATAAATACAAGGGCCAGCATACAGTGCCAGACACGAACAAGGAGGAACAGTGAACAAAAAAAAGAAAAGAAAACTCTGCAGAAACAAAAAGACACACAAAAACTCTGCAGAAACGAAAAAACCACGAAGACGGCCACACATACCTTGCCTTGCAAAAGCACCAGCCTGCCCCACGAAAGTCTAGACTCCATTGCAGGCACCTTCCGTCCAAATCCAGGCGGCTCCAGTGGTATAATGTTCAATCTCACTTAATCTTAAAATTACTCATAATTGCATATTCGTAGTTTTTTTTGTTATTACTTGTGAGCGATTTAACAAGGCATGTATAAGCTGCAGTGTTCATACGTTTGAACCCCCCCATGGATAAAGTTTCTTTCAAAGCAGGTTACATTTGAAATCCATGATCTTGGCTGTGACAAATTAAAACAAACCCAGACCCAGATTCAGCAGATTCAAATTGAGGAAGGATTCGAATTGGGAGGAGATTCGAATCAGGGGGTAAAATCCCCCCTGGATCTTTAATATTTGTTTCGTTTTGCAGGAAATATTTTCTCAGGATCCTGTTCAGAGTTTCGAAGCTTAGCAGCTTAGCTTCGAACTGGATCCAGGATTTCCAGATCGAAGGATGACATATCCAGATCGAACACCCCCAAAGTGCAGCCCCTCATGCACCTTCGATCAAGCCACTTCACTGGATCGAAAGACAGCCCACACCTCTTTCGATCCAGGCCTCCAGAATTATACATTTACTGCCTGTTCCTTCGATTTCAGCTTTATTTTGACTAATTTATTTCTTTTTTTAATCAACATAAAATTAATTAAAGAAAAACCACAAAAACATTAGGCTAGTTTTTTCTATTAAATTAACTTTGTTAATTAATCTTTTAATTATCTTAACATTTTCTCAAAAAAAACTAAAATTAAGTAGATTTAGATCTTTTTTCCCAAAATAAAATAAAACAACAAAAAGATTTTATTCTTAGGATTTTTAGAGGTTATTTTCAGATTCGCGCGCGTTTATTTTATTGTAACTGCCTACTGGTTTGTAATAGCTTAACTAAGACTTTTACACTTTACTGCTTTTATTCCCCCAATTTTTGGACATGTAAATAATCCCCCTCCCCGAAGCCTTGTAATAGCGTAGGATTTACAATTCCCGCACTTTAAATTCCTGTACATATATTAACTGTTTAGATGTATGCTAACTAGGATTGCATGACAAGATTAACCTTTAAATCAAAATCAACTATAGCTCACCATAACATGTACAAAGATAATATAAACTGAAAATTGACACACTCGCACATGCCACTCTTAGGGTACGCCTCACTTGGTTGCCTCGAACGTGGTCATTAAGTATAGGAAGTCTTAGAGGTCGCCCTCCTGTCCAAAGATCAAAGTTGCCTCGAAATGGTTGCCTCGATAAAAATGATCTAAGACACTAGGGTTACCGCTAAAGCGTCCTAACATTGCTTTAGTGACCACACGTCCCTTAAATCGAATTGACCCGAAAACTCCAACGACGATGCTACCTACTCCTCAATAGTGGGATAGCATTGTCTAAAGGACGTTAGCACAGTTTAATTCCTTTTTGAGTAGGTAGATGTTCTTAAGTACTTGCTCTTTTGAAAACAAAAACAAAACTTTTCGCACTTACACTCTCTTCCAAACAAAAAACTCTTTTCAAAACCCACAATCACAAAGAAAAGCAAACTTTTGAAAACATAGTGAGCAAGTACCTAAGAGCCCGTGGATAACCACGGATAGAAAGGGTGCTAATACCTTCCATTTCTATAATCTACCTCCCGAACCCGAGAAACATCTCGAAAAGGAATTTTTCTGTGCTTTTGTCCTTTCCTTATTGGATAAAATAAAAGACGGTGGCGACTCTTGCTTACCGCGAAATTTTGCAAAAACAAACGCAAACGCGAACCAGCATTCCAAAACAGTCAGTTCTCATTCCCACCGATCACACACTGGTTCCTCATGAGGCTGAATAGCTCTTTCCTCTTGTTGTAGTAGTCTGGCCAATTCCCCTGGTACTTCACAATCTTCCTCACCTTCGTCTTCGGCTTGGTAGATTAGATCTTCAGAGTCACTAAAGGCCATAGCAGTATCGTTACCCACGGGATCCGGAATGGAGGGGTACCTGCATTTGTGAGTGTGGGTGTGTGTAAGGGTATAGCCATCTTTAAACAATAAAATGTAAAAGAAAGACAATGAACACAAATGGTTTGTATGTGAAAAACGTCCATGATTCATTGAATGTCATATGAAGATGTAATTAAAACCCTTACAAATGGACCGTTGCGCCTCGGGTAAGACACAAGGTTTTAAATGTGCGAATTGTTTGTGAATATTACAAGTCCAACAGAAATGTAAAAGATAAATTACTGAGAGATGAAAGTTATAGGGATAAAGTCTCTGGATTCCCAATTGCGAAGTCCTTCGTTGACAGTAGGAAATATCCAATCCTCCAAGCTGCAATCTTCTTCACCATCTTCCACTGCATTGACCTCTCGATTGCTAATCTTCAAAGGTGGCCCTCCAGCACGGGCACGGCGCACAGCCTTCTGAGCACTTGAAGTAAACCCTAAGACAAACTTGTCAGATTTATACGGAATGTTTGGAAGTTTCCCCCAGATGGTGCATCCACCCTCCTCTACTACTGCCTTGGCGTCCTTTAGAGATGACATCTGAAGTGGAGGTCTTGTGATCTTGGGGATCTGGGACACCGTCTTGGTTATTGCTACCTCTTGAGAGACTTCTTTGAAATGTTGAAAAGGAGTTTCAATGAACTCGCCATCCAACTCCACATATCGGAAAAAATTTAGGTGGCTAATCATGTACTCTTCCTCTCCGTGGACAGTGATAATCTTTCCATGGACCGGGTATTTCAGCATCTGGTGTAGTGTAGAGGTGACAGCACCGGCATTATAGATCCAGGGCCGTCCTAGCAGACAGGAGTAAGAGGGGCGGATGTCTATTACATAGAAAGTTGAGTTGAACGTCTGAGTCCCCACCTTTATGGGGATGTCCACCTCCCCGTGGACCATCCTCTTTGAGCCATCAAATGCTCTCACGATTATGTTATCGGGTTTCATTGTCAGTCCTTCACAATCCAATCTGTCGAGAGCTTTCTTCGGTAAAACGTTCAAAGATGAGCCAATGTCCACCAAGACATGGGCCAGAGTTGTTCCTCTACATTCCACAGAGACATGTAATGCCTCGTTGTGCTTTCTCCCTCTTGGTGTCAAATCAGCATCAGAGAAGCCTAGGCCGTTATCAGCTGTCAAACTGGCCACACAATCTTGAAATTGGTCAGTAGATGTCTCCTGTGGCACATGGGTTGTCTTTAGAAACTTCACCAGAGCTTTCGCATGCGCCTCAGAACACAGCAACAATGCCAGCATGGAGATTTTGGAGGGAGTTTGCCCCAACTGTTCAACCACGTCATAGTCACTCTTCTTTATTATCCTCAGAATCTCCTCCATTTCCTTCTTGGAGGTTTTGGGGATAGTCAGTGGTTGAGCCTTCGTTCGGACAGACTCTTCTTAAATACTTTTTCCTCGAATTTCAGCAGTAGAAGTGTTGGTAGGGATAACAGCAGGGGTTGTGTCGTCTTTGCCAGTAGGAGCACTTGCAGATATGATTATTGGTATGGAGGTAACCTTTGGAACAACCACGGGTCCAAAAACTGCCTTTGGAGGGGCAATTTCTGGAGAGAAGATTCTACCGCTACGGGTAATCTTACTGGTTCCGGCAATATTGCTAATGTCAGAGTCTTCTTCTTCGGAGCTCATTTCTTCGGCGGCCAGCCCATCTTGTTTGATACCATGGTAGTAGATGTCTCCACCGTAATTCCACGGTACTGTTTTGTCTGATTCATACGGGACCGACCCGGGCATTGTGATTATAAGAGGAGTAGTTTATGGAACCGATGTAATCCTAACGGGTCTTTTGGGGACTGTGATCGGTGGATCTGGAACTGACTGTTTAACGCTGGTTCGCGAAATGTCGCGGAAGCAAGAGTCGCCACCGTCTTTTATTTTCTCCAAATGGAAAGGACAAAAGCACAGAAAAATTCCTTATAGAGATTGCTCTCGGTTCGGGAGGTAGGTTATAGAAAGGGAAGGTGTTAGCACCCTTTCTATCCATGGTTATCCATGGGCTCTTAGATACTTGCTCAATGTGTTTTCAAAATTGTTTGTTTGCTTTTCAATGTGGGTTTCAAAAAGTTTCTTTGAAAATTCCAGTTCGACTCTTGTGTCAGAGTGTTTGAAAAGTTTGTTTTGAAAGCTTTTGAAAATGTGTCGGTGTGAAAAGTGTTTTTGATTTGTTTTTGAAATTAGAGCAAGTATCCTTGAGAACCTACCTACCCTAAGGAATTCGTCTGTGTAGATGTCCTTTAAAGTAGTGCCATCCCACCATTGAGAGGTAGGTAGCACCACCGTTGGAGGTATTCGGGTCAATTCGAGTTTGTAGGGACATGGTGATCACCAGAGCAATGGGAAGACACCTTAGAAGCTACCCTCATTCCAGGTTCCCGGATCATGAGGACTTACTAAGACATCCTCTACTCGACGATCACCTTTCGAGGCAAGGCAACAGTGAGGCGTACCCTAGGGGTGGTGTGTGCGATTTGTGTGTCGTTTTCATTGATATTTGTCTTGTTCATGTTAAAGTGTTCTACGCTTGTTTTTATTTTATCCATACATTCTTTCATGCTTGGTTAACAGTTAAAATATTTGCGGGAAAGTAAATTCTAAGGCTATTACAAATGGCGCGGGTCCACATCGCCAAAATTAAACCGGACCCGATTTGACAGAAAATAAAGAAAGCAAATAAAAGTGTGAAAAGTAAATGTTACAAAGCTTTGGGAGAGATACATAATTATTTGAACGAAATAAAATAAATATGCGAAATAAAAGAATTATCGAAACGAGGGCGTTGGACCCTTTTGCAAAAATTAAATTAATAAGGAATTAAAATTAATATTAAAAGAAAATGTTTTTGGTATTTTTGTGTTTTTTAGTATTTTTAGGATTTAATAAAAAAAGAGTTAATCAAAATTTGAAATTGAATGCAAACCCTAATTCTAGTGTTTTTTAGATTTATTATGAAAATATTAAAATTTAACCTAAATGAAACCTATTTTTTATGTACAATTTTAATTATGAAAATAAATAAGATAAATAATATTATGGTAAAAAAAGAAAAAAAATTAAAAGGAATAAAAATTATCAATTAACCCTAGTTCTACATTTTTTAGATTTTTTATGAAAAGAATTAATATTAACCCTAATTTAAACTAAATTCAATTATATACAATTTATTCATGAAAATAATTAAAATAAAATAATTATTACATTTTTGTCTTTTCTGATTTTTATGATGTTTTTTCATATTTTGTAAAAAAATAATTAATTAACTTACAACAATAAAGCAAATAAAATAACAATTGAAAAAATAAAATATATAAAAAAAAAATAGAGAAGGCAAACCAGGGGGGTGGAAGTCCCCAAAGTGGAGGCTTTGTTGTGAAATTCTGGCCCAATGAATTTGGCCTTTTTTGACCTTTCCCAGGTAGCGTGTAGCACGTTTGACCAGGGTATATGATGTGCCTTCAATCTCAGCCTTTGGTTTAATTCTGATGGACGCGTGGAAATAGAGATTCTTGAGGTGTATGGTGCGTCTTGGCCTTGAGCGCTGCATGGGAATGGTTAATGAAAAATAACATGAGAAATTATACAGACCTGGGACTCGAACCCAGGTCTTGGACATTGCAAAGGGGTACACCTGCCACTGAAGAGCTTGAATTACATTTAATATATAATGGTTAATGAATATTATAAAAGAAAAGAGAGTTAGTGGCCTCCAACGCGCGCGAGATTTAAACGGACCAACTGATTCCTGCCACGACATCATCTTCTTCGTGGCCTTTTTTTTATTTTTCTGAAACAAGCATATAGAGCAACGGTTTTAAACGCGTTGTGTTAGGCTGCTTTAGAGAAAATAGTGAATAGCGCTATAGGGTCAATAAATTGATCGCGAGTGTGGTATCCTCTTCGTCCAAGCTTGCTGAGTCCAATGATGGTGGTCTTGAGTCCTAATTTTTCCTCTTTGCAAAAGCCCTAATTTCCAACCCTGTAAACCCTAGAAATCGAACATGGCGAAATCTCGTATACAGCATAATAATTCAATTAAACATAATGGTTAGCTTTAAAACATCACAAGGAACATGAATCTATGAATAAAATGCTGTAAAAATGCTTAAATCATGATGCACGATTCTGCAATTTTTCTGAAACAGTTTGAGTCATAGGTACCGATTCTTGGCGTTTGAGTGGAGGTTTTTGATTGGAATGTGATCAGTGATCTCCAAGGAAGCTATTGAGACAAATCTTAGGCTTTGAATCGCCTTGTAGAGGTGTTTACAGTTTTGACTTTTTTGCAAATTTTTCCAAGTTGTCAATGGCTTTCTTGCGCAGTTTTCAGTCCCTCTGCATTAGGTTTCTCATCAGGCATATGTAGTGAACAAATTAGGTCAAAAATATTGATCAAAATCTCTTGAATTAATGGTTTTGGAAATTTGATTTCTTAAGATCTTTTTCATATCTTTTTCCATGTGCATTTGTATCAATTATGATCAATTTGCTCCAAATCTTTCCTTGTTGGGATGTGCACGAAATATTAAGGCTGAAATGTGTACAAAAAGATTGGTTAGGGTGAATTAAATATTTTCCATATATTAAAATGATTTAAATGAATTAATATAAATAATAATTCAAATAAATAAGTAAAAATGAGAAAATACTTCCCTTTGGGCCAAGTGGTCGTGCACATGCTTAGAATGATGAATCATGGAAGAAAAATGGGCCCATTAGCAATTTTAGGTCATTTGAAGTAATGTTGACTTTTCAAAATATCCAAACATTTCCCAACTTCCACAAGGCATAACTTGCTCAATTTTTAAGCTTTTCTCATGTTCTTGGACATTTTGGAAAGGTCTTTGAGTCCTATAACCAATGCCTTTGGTCCCATGTCATTTTGATTTACCAATCACAAGTTATGGCCTTTGACTTAAAGTCCTTTTTTGTTGACTTTTGAAAATGACCTATAATGTTGAAATTGATAACTTTTTGTGAGAGCATTTCTTGGACTTTAAGTATGAAGATGAGTTGTAGGAAATGTCTTTCTCTTCAAAATGAGCATTGGATGGAATTTTTCTGATAATCCATGTGAAAGTTATGCCCTGGTCAATTTCAGTTGACTTTTTCAGCTGTCCAAATAAGGAAACTTTTGCATCTTGATGATTTCTGAGCCAAATTTTGAGAATCATGATCAAGCATTGATCAAATAATGTTTGTGGCTTCAAAATGATATGTTGACCAAAAATTTGAACTTTTGACTGTCAAATGACCATTTTGCCCCTACAGTTGACTGTAGTGCAATTTAGGGTTTTGACTGTGCAATTTTGTACTGAAAGCCTTGAAACTTGATATGAGGACACTTGACCATATTTGTAGGCATGGGAGACTTGATTGGGCCCTTGAAAACTTCAATTTCCTGATCAGAACTCAAACCCTAATCTTGACTGTATGGGAGACCCTTTGCACTGTGCAACCCTTGGGGAATTTTGCAACTTGGCTTGGCAATTTCTTGAAGAATATGGGAGGGCAAATTTTGGGGTACAACAGTTGCCCCTGTTCAATCTTCTTAGACCTGAGGATGCAGATTGGCTGGCGTGCCTTTCGTAATCCGAGGGTAGAAGATGATTGAACACTAAAGTGCCCAGAAATTTGCACTCACATAGTAGCAGTGTGATGGGGGAATGGGCTTATAGATGCCATTTGGGAGATTGTTGGATAGGATGATGGGCTTATAGATGCCATCTGGATGTTGATCGCGTAAGAGATTCCTTAGCGAGAACCTGCATACCTGCAAAAGAAACAATGAGTACCTGACACGTTGCAGGAGTTGATTTCAGATGCTTGGCATAGATATGTCCTGACTGGTTACAGGAGCCGAGTCTGGAACTTCACAAGATGATGAATGAACCAGGGATGGTTACTACCTCAACAGGAATGGTAAGAAACCTTGGATGACTTTAACCTCAACAACGCTCGTTGAGAAAAGTCTTGGCGGGGATTACCATTTTCGTAGTATCGGGAAGAGAACCAAAGGACATTATAATCTCAAAGGGAGTCACCTCACTCACCGTCGGAGAGGGAACTATAGGAAATTATAATCTGAAAGGAATTATCACCTCACTCACCGTCGGAGAGGGAAACATCTTGAAAGGGAATTACCACCTCACTCACCGTCGGAGAGGGAACCATAAGAGACTATCACCTCACACTCACCGTCGGAGAGGGAAACATCTGAAAAGGAATTACCACCTCACTCACCGTCGGAGAGGGAACCATAGGAGACTATCACCTCACACTCACCGTCGGAGAGGGAAACATCTGAAAAGGACTTACCACCTCACTCGCCGTCGGAGAGGGAACCATAGGAGACTATCACCTCACACTCACCGTCGGAGAGGGAAACATCTGAAAAGGACTTACCACCTCACTCACCGTCGGAGAGGGAACCATAAGAGACTGTCACCTCACACTCACCGTCGGAGAGGGAAACATCTGAAAAGGACTTACCACCTCACTCACCGTCGGAGAGGGAACCATAAGAGACTGTCACCTCACACTCACCGTCGGAGAGGGAAACATATGAAAAGGACTTACCACCTCACTCGCCGTCGGAGAGGGAACCATAGGAGACTATCACCTCACACTCACCGTCGGAGAGGGAAACATCTGAAAAGGACTTACCACCTCACTCATCGTCGGAGAGGGAACCATAAGAGACTGTCACCTCACACTCACCGTCGGAGAGGGAAACATCTGAAAAGGACTTACCACCTCACTCACCGTCGGAGAGGGAACCATAAGAGACTGTCACCTCACACTCACCGTCGGAGAGGGAAACATCTGAAAAGGAATTACCACCTCACTCACCGTCGGAGAGGGAACCATAAGAGACTATCACCTCACACTCACCGTCGGAGAGGGAAACATCTGAAAAGGACTTACCACCTCACTCGCCGTCGGAGAGGGAACCATAGGAGACTATCACCTCACACTCACCGTCGGAGAGGGAAACATCTGAAAAGGACTTACCACCTCACTCACCATCGGAGAGGGAACCATAAGAGACTGTCACCTCACACTCACCGTCGGAGAGGGAAACATCTGAAAAGGAATTACCACCTCACTCACCGTCGGAGAGGGAACCATAAGAGACTATCACCTCACACTCACCGTCGGAGAGGGAAACATCTGAAAAGGAATTACCACCTCACTCACCGTCGGAGAGGGAACCATAGGAGACTATCACCTCACACTCACCGTCGGAGAGGGAAACATCTGAAAAGGACTTACCACCTCACTCGCCGTCGGAGAGGGAACCATAGGAGACTATCACCTCACTCACCGTCGGAGAGGGAACCATCTGAAATTATAATCTGGGATAACTTCTACTGAGTCTTTATCAGAAAAATCTGTTGGGAGTCGATTTAGCTGGACTAGAGAAGGCCTGGGACTGGATAAGAAATCTTTGGAGTCGATTAACTGAACCGGTCTAGGTCTTGAAATATGATTGAGAATTTCAACTGCATCTTTCCTGAAAGGTAAAGGTCAGTCATATGCAATGCATGATATGGATCAAGCAATGATGTTCTCAACATAAATGAGATTTGTATGATATAATGCGTCTATGCCTGCTATAATGATGTATGTGATGTTTTATGAATGTATGTTTTCGTCTAGGAAAGTAAATCCTTGACGGGTGCCGGGAAGTCATATCCTAGGCTGATGTTGAAGAATAAGCTTTCGCTTCCGCTGGGGATGATAGTTGCAAGAATACCGGTGGGAGAAGATAACTCCGTTGAGGAATAAACTTGGCAAATGGAAGATTCTGCGGGGAGGAAAGATACTCTAGCGACCATGCTGGAAAGCAATACTCTGTGGGAAGAGAGATGCTTTGCTGCGTTGTTGATAACTTGCTGAGGATATCTTTGTTGTGTTGGAAGTGTTGATAGACTTCGCTAGGGATAAGGATATTTTGTCGAGGACGCTCTTTCCGTGGCTTTTGGCTGAGGATAACCCAGTTATATCCGGTTAAGGAAATAACTCTTTGAATAAAGCCGAGAAACGCGTTCGTGCTTTGTGAGGGGTAAGCTTCCAGAATCTACTGGGGATGAGCTTAACTGCTTGGGGGATATGAATTCCAAATTTCCTGGGGAACCTGGATTGGACTCTCTTGGGGAAGTTTTGAGCTGTATCGGGGAAGTGACTCCACTGAATGTTGATATACCGCCGGGGAACAGTCTTTAGACCAAGACTGCCGGGGATGCTTGTTAAGAATATATGTATACTGCTGGGGGGTGTTGGGATCTGCTGGAGGATGCCCAACTTCCTTGAGATTTGCTGATGATATATCTTGGAGAGAGTGTATTGACTGCTGACTTACTCTCTGGGGATTTAAGGTATCTGGTTATATTCTTTAGCTGAACCTACCTTGGTACCTTGGAGGACAGAACAATTAGATTTCTTATACAACTCTTTTATTGCCCCTGTTTCTAGTGTCATCTGCAATTAATTCCTTTGTTTCGTCTGCAAATATTCGTGAGTTAGCAAATTATTGTCAATGCATATATCACAAATTGAACCTTGGACGTTCTTCGCAAAACAAAACAGAAAAAGAAAAACACTTGGCACATTTTAACTGAAAATATATTTGTATTGATTTTGAATGGCCTGTGAATAGGCGTTTTATGTACAAGAGGCTGGCGTCCTAGTAAGAGGACGTTGCCGAACAAAAGAGTTTATACAGATTTGTACAAAAGAAAATAAACAGCGGTGTGAAATATATGATCCTACTGGGTTTCAACTCTGCTATTATCTTTATAACTCTGAGCGTCTCATCACTTGATGACCTTGGTTGAAGGTGAAGTTGACTGATCGATGCCGTTTGAACTTGATGCCGATACCGGATTCTGGATGCAAAGTGATCAATGAGACATAGTATTACGCTTTTATCCCTAATTTTTGCCTGGACCGCCCTTTCGGGTTTTCAGTCCACCGGGATACCCATTTTTGCCCAAGCCGCCTTTTCAGGTTTTCGACTTGCCGGGTGTACAGATTTTTTTCATTTCATCCCTTCATTTTGCCCGAACCCTTTTGGTTCGACGGGAAGCCCTAATTTTTGCCTAGGCATGTCATCCTAGCGGGTCTTTTTTTCATGCGTAGTATTTTTTTACTATGTCTGCATTGGCGGGGTGAGGAAGGTCGTCACCATCCATGTTGGTTAATATCATTGCTCCTCCTGAGAACACATGCTTAACCACAAATTGCCCTTCGTACGTAGGGGTCCATTTGCCCCTTGGATCACTTTGAGGAAGGATGATTCTCTTGATTACTAGATCCCCAACTTGATATTCCTGTGGTCTGACCTTTTTGTTAAATGCCCTGATCATCCGTTTCTGATACGTCTGACCATGACAGATAGCAGCGAGTCTCTTTTCATCAATGAGGTTGAGCTAATCAAGTCGCGTCTGGATCCAATCATCTTCGTTCAGATTTGCATCCTTCATTATCCGGAGAGAGGGTATTTGCACTTCGATTGGCAAGACTGCCTCCATACCATAAACCAGAGAGAAAGGAGTTGCCCCGGTTGACGTCCTAGCCGAGGTACGGTATCCATGTAGAGCGAACGGTAACATCTCGTGCCAATCCTTATAAGTCACTGTCATTTTCTGCACGATTTTCTTGATGTTCTTATTTGCTGCTTCTACAGCCCCATTCATCTTCGGTCTGTAAGGAGAAGAATTGTGGTGCTGTATTTTGAACTGTTCGCAGAGCTCAGCGATCATCTTGTTGTTTAGATTGGTACCGTTGTCTATAATAATTCTCTCGGGGACGCCGTACCGACAGATCAGGTTATGTCGAATGAACCGTGCCACAACAGTCTTGGTTACCGTAGCATAGGATGCCGCTTCGACCCACTTCGTAAAATAATCAATCGCTACCAGGATGAAGCGATGCCCATTAGATGCCGTAGGTTTAATCTCGCTGATCATGTCTATGCCCCACATTGCAAACGGCCAAGGCGCAGTCAGAACATTCAGAGGGACTGGAGGAACATGCACCTTGTCTGCGTAGATCTGGCACTTATGGCATGTCCTGGAATGTTGGTAACAGTCAGCCTCTATTGTGGACCAGTAATATCCTGCCCATAGAATTTTCTTAGCCATCGTGTGTCCACTGGAATGCGTACCAAAGGTCCCTTCGTGTAGCTCTTCCATGATTCTTTCTGCTTCGGTTTTATCCACACAGCGCAGTAAGGTTGAATCATGGTTTCGCTTGTATAAGATGCCGTTGCTAAGGAAGAACTTGGCTGCGAACCTTCTCAGGAATTTCTTATCGTTGACAGATGCATCTTCAGGGTATTCCTGAGCTTCCAGATATCTCTTCACTTCATGGTACCAAGGCTTCTCAGTCACCAATTCAGTTTCGAGATCACAACAGTATGCCGGTTCGTCCAGTTTCCAGATGATGATCCGGGGAGCCTCATTATCCCATTTGACCTTGAACATAGAAGACATTGTAGCTAACGCGTCCGCCAGCTGATTCTCTTCTCTTGGAAAGTGCTCGAAGGTTATCTCTGTGAAGTGGGGGATCAGGGTCAATACACATTCTCTGTAAGGAATCAAGTTTGGATGTTTCGTATCCCACTCTCCTTTGATCTGATTGATCACGAGAGCGGAATCTCCGAAGACACTCAGAAACTTAATCCTTAAGTCGATCGCAGCTTGGAGACCCATGATGCACGCCTCATACTCCGCCATGTTGTTGGTACAGTTGAAACATAGCCGGGCAGTGAGTGGAGTATGAGTACCTTGAGGAGATATGATGATGGCGCCGATACCGTTTCCCAAAGCATTGGAGGCTCCGTCAAAGTGCATAGACCATCGGGATCCTGGTTCAGGTCCTTCATCCGGTCCAGGTACTTCACAATCTGTCACAATCATGATGCTCTCATCCGGAAACTCGAAGTTCATTGATTGATAGTCGTCTACGGCTTGATGTGCCAGGTGGTCTGCCAATACACTTCCCTTGATGGCTTTCTGGGTCGTGTATTGAATGTCGTATTCCGTCAAGATCATTTGCCATCTTGCTATTCTCCCAGACAGAGCAGGCTTTTCGAATATGTATTTTATAGGATCCATCTTTGAGATCAACAAGGTGGTATGAGTCAACATATACTGTCTCAGCCGGCGAGCAGCCCATACCAAAGCGCAGCAAGTTTTCTCAAGCAGTGAGTATCGGGTCTCACAGTCGGTAAACTTTTTGCTAAGGTAATAAATGGCATGCTCTTTTCGGCCAGACTCGTCATGCTGCCCCAGCACACACCCCATTGAGTTGTCGAGCACTGTCAGGTATAGTATCAGAGGTCTCCCTTCAACCGGTGGCATAAGGATAGGTGGTTCTTGGAGATACTCCTTGATTCTGTCAAAAGCAGCCTGACATTCATCGTTCCAACGTACTACCTGATCTTTCTTCAGCAGCTTGAAGATTGGTTCACAAGTAGCAGTCAGATGCGAGATGAATCGAGCAATGTAATTCAGGCGTCCTAAAAAGCCTCTGACTTCCTTCTCTGTCTTAGGAACTGGCATCTCTTGAATAGCTTTAACTTTAGCAGGGTCCACTTGAATACCCTTGTCACTGACTACAAAGCCTAGCAATTTTCCGGATCTTACCCCGAAGGTGCACTTGTTCGGGTTCAACCTCAGCTTGTATAGTTTCAACCGGTCAAACAACTTCTGTAGATGATCTAGGTGCTCTTCCTCAGTTTGGGACCTTGCGATCATGTCGTCAACATACACTTCTATCTCATGATGGATCATATCATGAAATAAGGCAACCATGGCACGTTGGTAGGTTGCCCCAGCATTCTTTAATCCAAAAGGCATGACCTTGTAACAGAAGGTGCCCCACTGAGTAACAAATGTAGTCTTTTCCATGTCTTCAGGTGCCATCTTGATCTGATTATATCCTGAAAAACCATCCATGAAAGAGAACACTTTGTGCTGAGCCGTATTATCAACGAGGACATCAATGTGAGGTAAGGGGAAGTCATCCTTGGGGCTGACCTTGTTCAGATCCCTGTAATCGACACACATTCTGACCTTACCGTCCTTCTTAGGTACCGGCACCACATTAGCAACCCACTGAGGGTAGGAAGTCACCGCAAGGAACCCGGCATCAAACTGTTTCATGACCTCGACTTTAATCTTCTCAGACATCTCTGGACGCATACGGCGGACCTTTTGTTTAACTGGAGGGCAGTCTTCCTTAGTTGGCAAGTGATGGACCACAATATCGGTATCCAACCCGGGCATGTCTTCGTAGGACCAGGCAAAGATCTCCATATAATCATGCAGCATCTTGGTTAACCGTTGCTTCACGCTGAGCTCTAGGTTGGCACCAATCTTTACCTCTCTCCTGTCTGCTTCAGTACCCAAGTTTATGGTTTCCACTGGCTCTTCATGGGGTTGAATTGCCCTCTCTTCCTGAAGCAACAGTCTTGCAAGCTCGCCAGGCACTTCGCAATCATCTTCACCTTCGTCTTCGGCTAAGTTGATCGGATTTTCGAAGTCATAACTGGCAGTAGCAGAGTTGTTATCAGTGAGATCCAGAGTGGATTGAAACCTGTATGAGTGAGTGTGTGTGAATACAACTGTTTTGAAATATATGTAAAGGAAGGAAAGACAGAAAAGGAACACAATATTTGTAATGCGGGAAAACGTCCAATATTTTCATTCATGATATATGAAATGACAATTTATATGCCCTCACAAATGAAACCACGGTGCCTCGGGTAAGACACCGGGCCATAGAGTTTATTATTGTTTATTAAAAATACCAAAACATAGGAATTCATTACTTAGTAACAAAAGAAACAGATAGGTTGTCCTTTGCACTCCAATTGTTAGATCCGCCGTCGGTTGCCGGGTAGATCCAGCTATCAAACTCAGCATCGTCCACTTCGTCTTCGTCCCCAATAGCATTTACTCCATGAGCAGGTAGGGGAGCCGTCACCACATTAGGCTTCTCAGATGCCTCAAACTGTACCTCCTTGGCATCAATAAGGTCCTGCAGTTTATTCTTTAACGCCCAACAGTCATCGGTAGAGTGCCCCGGGCTATCTGAATGGTAAGCACAACGAGCATTCGGATTGTACTTAGGAGAGGTAGTATTTGGAAACTTTGGCGCCTCCTTAACAGTCACCAAATTGGTGGATAGCAACTGGGGCAGGATCTGCGATAGGGTCATGCTTAACCGGGTAAACTCTCTCCGGGGTCTTTCAGCCCTTTGAGGATTGGTCGGCCGAGAAGCGGCAGCAGGCTTAGCAATCATTACCGCACTGACAGATTGGCGGCGCTCAGGTCTCTCTGATTTCCTGGAACCATACACGGCACTAGACTCCTTCTTGAAGGGTTTCTTCTCAGAACTAGATGATGCACCCTTCGCAATCTTTCCAGACTTTAACCCAGCCTCAATTCTCTCTCCAGTCAGAATCAAATCAGTGAACCCAGCAGAAGAATTCCTGATAAGATGGTTGAAAAATGGCCCAGATAGGGTCCCCAAGAACATGTCTACCAACTCTCGATCAGTCAATGGTGGCTGCACCCTGCCAGCCAGGTCTCTCCACTTTTGAGCGTACTCTTTAAAACCTTCGCTTGCACCTAACGACATACCCTGGAGTTGGGTACGTGTAGGGGCAAGGTCGGCATTATACTGATACTGCTTATAGAAAGCAGTAGCCAACTCCTCCCAGTTACGAACCTTGGTCCCATCCAGCTGATAGAACCATTCGAGATGAGTCCCTGAAAGACTCTCCTGGAAGAAGTGGATCCATAAATTCTTATCCGCAGAGTACGGTTGCATTTTCCGAACATAGGACCTTAGATGCAGCTTGGGACAAGACGCCCCGTCATATTTAGAAAAGGATGGTGCTTTGAACTTGTGCGGGATAATCACGCCAGTTGACAAACCCAAGTCTCCGAAATCCAGCCCAGGTACCTGTTGAACATCCATAGCCTTTAACCTATCCTCCAGTTGCTTATATCTGTCGTCTGCAGGAGGGTACTGCTCTTCATCAAAATCAGTCTCGTTGTCGGAGACTACCGGACTAGGAACCCTTGCTTCTGCCTGAGGACTACTCTTGTCAACAGAAGAACCAGCCTCTCCCTGCTGCAGAGTATTGCCAAACCTTCGGCCCGAGTTGAACAGAACAGTCCTTCTCTTCTTCTTCTTCTCCTTTTTCAGGAGCATAGCCTTCAGTTCTTCCTGGCCTTGAGCCAAGCCCATGATTAGTTCCTGAAACTGCGCATTCTGCGCCTGAAGAGCCTTGATAGTTGTCTCAGTTGCTGACGAGTCGGGATTCATGATGCTGAAATAAACAGCGAAGAACTGTAAGCAACCTGAAAAGAGGAAAAACCTGCTATGCACATGATAAATGATATGTGTTTATGCAATGCATTCAAGGGTTCGAAAATTCAACTTTGTTGTAGACAAAAAGGAACACACGTTATCATTAAGGAAATAATTGTTTAGTACATCAAAGCCTCATGGGCAAAATAATACAAAGAACGAATCAATCCCAAAATACACTGCGCATCCTCTTTGGAGCTATGTAGGTGTTGAGATTCCTCTCCTCATGCAACAGACGGGTGAGCTCCCAGACCTTCTTTTCACTGGCATGTAGATTAGTCTCAAGAGAATTCCGTTCTTCTTTAAGCTGGATCCAGCTCTTCTGCATCTCTTCCCATGATGTGGGCATGTCAGGGTGCTGAATAGTGTAGGACACTTCTCCTTCCAAGACTGGTTCTTTGATTACTGGGAGCACATGAGGATAAGGCATCACTAGCTTCTGGGAGCGGGCGCGTACCCACTTGAGATAAGGTTCCAATGGGATGGAGTTCCTGTGCCCCAGTGTCTTGCTGTCTATCCTACTTGGCATCCTCCAGGCTCTGATAAATCTCTGGCGAAGTCCTTGAGTATCGTTGTCGAAATCAAAAACTATGTCAGGAATTAACATGTCATGAGGACCATCCCTCCGAGCATAACCAAACTGTCTCCAAGCCAGGCATGGGCTGTAAGTAATACCTCCTCTGATTCCAAGTAAAGGAACATTAGGGTACTCCCCGCAACGATCAATGATAGTGACATCTCCTCTGGACCGAGGGCACCAATGTATATCTGCATGTGTAAGAGTCATCAACCGTTGTGACCATCTCAAACCCCGCTCATTCTTCAAGACTGATTGTGGAAGGTGCGAAATAAACCACCTTCCCAGGAGGGGAGTGCAACACATAAGGACACCCCTTTTCCTCATGGTTCGAGTGTAACATGAGTGAAGGATGTCCCCCAGCAACGTAGGTATAGGATTCCTGGACATAAAGATCTGGACGGCATTGATATCGATAAGCTGATCTGGGTTAGGGAACAACACCAGACCATAGACAAGGAGGGCTACCACTTCTTCAAAAGCTTGCAAGTCAAGGGAGTTCCAACATTCAAGGGCCTTTTCAAACAGAAACCTGGCTAAGAACCCTTTGATACCACTTCTAACTTCCCAATGTCCCTTGAGGTCAGATGACTGTAGGTGTAAGGCTTTAGCAATCTCTTCAAGCTTAGGTTCCTTTTCTGTACCGCTGAAGGGTAGTTGATCAAGGATAGGAATCTTCAGGAGCCGGGAGAACTCCTCCAATGTAGGTACCAACTGATAGTCCAAGAAGGTGAAACAGTGATGCAGAGGGTCGAAGAACTGAAACAGGACCTTAATCATATCTTCCTCAATGTTGGTGTTGACCAAGCTGATGAGGCTTCCATGTCTTTCACTGAATGAAGAGTTCTCTGGAATCCTGGATATAAGTTCCTTAAGCTGAGGAGGGATCCTTACAAGACTGACTTGAATTGTCTTTCTACGAACAGTTTCCATGTCCTACAAAACAAGAACAAAGATGAAAATTCGAACCCCTGAAATGGTTAGTCAATGCGTATGATGCTGGATGATGTCATGATGCTATGATTAAACACACCACAGATATTTACAAAGACAAACATGTAAGGCACATAAGGCACACAAGACAAGCCCTTAAGGTTTAAGGCCAGCATGGGGTCTGGGTAGTACCCTCTTGGAGTTGGTGGGTTCAACCTGTCCTAACCAAAGTAACCGGGTTCTAAGGTTCCCAATATCACGGGATTGCTTTCATTGTTCATCGTTTCGATTTAGCCACTGAACTGGCGACCAAAATATTCCAGGAAAGCAACCCTCAATTGAGCGTAGTATCGAGTATCAACCAACCTCGGACTGCACCAAAGTCAGTTATCTCACTACCCTAAAGAGGCCAAGATAGTTCAATTAAGGTTCCTAAGGTCTGTTGATGCTTCATGACACCACGCGGAGGCCCCGTACTCTCCTTGACTGAACTCAAGGGTTACCGGTACACACCAAAGTGCCACATCAACGTAGCAGACTGTTTCAACCATGTCGGTATACCCCGCACAGTTCCCTCACAGCCTTGTTGCTACTTTCTAAGAAGGTATCCCCAGATCCGGGTTAGGATCTATAGAACTCCCAAGCAACCCACAATAATAAAGCAAGCAAAGAAGACAGTTGAAAACACAGTGATCTTAATCCTAAGGTACACCCCACTTTATAAGTATCCCCAGCAGAGTCGCCAGTTCTGTGATCGGTGGATCTGGAACTGACTGTTTAACGCTGGTTCGCGAAATGTCGCGGAAGCAAGAGTCGCCACCGTCTTTTATTTTCTCCAAATGGAAAGGACAAAAGCACAGAAAAATTCCTTATAGAGATTGCTCTCGGTTCGGGAGGTAGGTTATAGAAAGGGAAGGTGTTAGCACCCTTTCTATCCATGGTTATCCATGGGCTCTTAGATACTTGCTCAATGTGTTTTCAAAATTGTTTGTTTGCTTTTCAATGTGGGTTTCAAAAAGTTTCTTTGAAAATTCCAGTTCGACTCTTGTGTCAGAGTGTTTGAAAAGTTTGTTTTGAAAGCTTTTGAAAATGTGTCGGTGTGAAAAGTGTTTTTGATTTGTTTTTGAAATTAGAGCAAGTATCCTTGAGAACCTACCTACCCTAAGGAATTCGTCTGTGTAGATGTCCTTTAAAGTAGTGCCATCCCACCATTGAGAGGTAGGTAGCACCACCGTTGGAGGTATTCGGGTCAATTCGAGTTTGTAGGGACATGGTGATCACCAGAGCAATGGGAAGACACCTTAGAAGCTACCCTCATGCCAGGTTCCCGGATCATGAGGACTTACTAAGACATCCTCTACTCGACGATCACCTTTCGAGGCAAGGCAACATTGAGGCGTACCCTAGGGGTGGTGTGTGCGATTTGTGTGTCGTTTTCATTGATATTTGTCTTGTTCATGTTAAAGTGTTCTACGCTTGTTTTTATTTTATCCATACATTCTTTCATGCTTGGTTAACAGTTAAAATATTTGCGGGAAAGTAAATTCTAAGGCTATTACAAATGGCGCGGGTCCACATCGCCAAAATTAAACCGGACCCGATTTGACAGAAAATAAAGAAAGCAAATAAAAGTGCGAAAAGTAAATGTTACAAAGCTTTGGGAGAGATACATAATTATTTGAACGAAATAAAATAAATATGCGAAATAAAAGAATTATCGAAACGAGGGCGTTGGACCCTTTTGCAAAAATTAAATTAATAAGGAATTAAAATTAATATTAAAAGAAAATGTTTTTGGTATTTTTGTGTTTTTTAGTATTTTTAGGATTTAATAAAAAAAGAGTTAATCAAAATTTGAAATTGAATGCAAACCCTAATTCTAGTGTTTTTTAGATTTATTATGAAAATATTAAAATTTAACCTAAATGAAACCTATTTTTTATGTACAATTTTAATTATGAAAATAAATAAGATAAATAATATTATGGTAAAAAAAGAAAAAAAATTAAAAGGAATAAAAATTATCAATTAACCCTAGTTCTACATTTTTTAGATTTTTTATGAAAAGAATTAATATTAACCCTAATTTAAACTAAATTCAATTATATACAATTTATTCATGAAAATAATTAAAATAAAATAATTATTACATTTTTGTCTTTTCTGATTTTTATGATGTTTTTTCATATTTTGTAAAAAAATAATTAATTAACTTACAACAATAAAGCAAATAAAATAACAATTGAAAAAATAAAATATATAAAAAAAAAATAGAGAAGGCAAACCAGGGGGGTGGAAGTCCCCAAAGTGGAGGCTTTGTTGTGAAATTCTGGCCCAATGAATTTGGCCTTTTTTGACCTTTCCCAGGTAGCGTGTAGCACGTTTGACCAGGGTATATGATGTGCCTTCAATCTCAGCCTTTGGTTTAATTCTGATGGACGCGTGGAAATAGAGATTCTTGAGGTGTATGGTGCGTCTTGGCCTTGAGCGCTGCATGGGAATGGTTAATGAAAAATAACATGAGAAATTATACAGACCTGGGACTCGAACCCAGGTCTTGGACATTGCAAAGGGGTACACCTGCCACTGAAGAGCTTGAATTACATTTAATATATAATGGTTAATGAATATTATAAAAGAAAAGAGAGTTAGTGGCCTCCAACGCGCGCGAGATTTAAACGGACCAACTGATTCCTGCCACGACATCATCTTCTTCGTGGCCTTTTTTTTATTTTTCTGAAACAAGCATATAGAGCAACGGTTTTAAACGCGTTGTGTTAGGCTGCTTTAGAGAAAATAGTGAATAGCGCTATAGGGTCAATAAATTGATCGCGAGTGTGGTATCCTCTTCGTCCAAGCTTGCTGAGTCCAATGATGGTGGTCTTGAGTCCTAATTTTTCCTCTTTGCAAAAGCCCTAATTTCCAACCCTGTAAACCCTAGAAATCGAACATGGCGAAATCTCGTATACAGCATAATAATTCAATTAAACATAATGGTTAGCTTTAAAACATCACAAGGAACATGAATCTATGAATAAAATGCTGTAAAAATGCTTAAATCATGATGCACGATTCTGCAATTTTTCTGAAACAGTTTGAGTCATAGGTACCGATTCTTGGCGTTTGAGTGGAGGTTTTTGATTGGAATGTGATCAGTGATCTCCAAGGAAGCTATTGAGACAAATCTTAGGCTTTGAATCGCCTTGTAGAGGTGTTTACAGTTTTGACTTTTTTGCAAATTTTTCCAAGTTGTCAATGGCTTTCTTGCGCAGTTTTCAGTCCCTCTGCATTAGGTTTCTCATCAGGCATATGTAGTGAACAAATTAGGTCAAAAATATTGATCAAAATCTCTTGAATTAATGGTTTTGGAAATTTGATTTCTTAAGATCTTTTTCATATCTTTTTCCATGTGCATTTGTATCAATTATGATCAATTTGCTCCAAATCTTTCCTTGTTGGGATGTGCACGAAATATTAAGGCTGAAATGTGTACAAAAAGATTGGTTAGGGTGAATTAAATATTTTCCATATATTAAAATGATTTAAATGAATTAATATAAATAATAATTCAAATAAATAAGTAAAAATGAGAAAATACTTCCCTTTGGGCCAAGTGGTCGTGCACATGCTTAGAATGATGAATCATGGAATAAAAATGGGCCCATTAGCAATTTTAGGTCATTTGAAGTAATGTTGACTTTTCAAAATATCCAAAAATTTCCCAACTTCCACAAGGCATAACTTGCTCAATTTTTAAGCTTTTCTCATGTTCTTGGACATTTTGGAAAGGTCTTTGAGTCCTCTAACCAATGCCTTTGGTCTCATGTCATTTTGATTTACCAATCTCAAGTTATGGCCTTTGACTTAAAGTCCTTTTTTGTTGACTTTTGAAAATGACCTATAATGTTGAAATTGATAACTTTTTGTGAGAGAATTTCTTGGACTTGAAGTATGAAGATGAGTTGTAGGAAATGTCTTTCTCTTCAAAATGAGCATTGGATGGAATTTTTCTGATAATCCATGTGAAAGTTATGCCTTGGTCAATTTCAGTTGACTTTTTCAGCTGTCCAAATAAGGAAACTTTTGCATCTTGATGATTTCTGAGCCAAATTTTGAGAATCATGATCAAGCATTGATCAAATGATGTTTGTGGCTTCAAAATGATATGTTGACCAAAAATTTGAACTTTTGACTGTCAAATGACCATTTTGCCCCTACAGTTGACTGTAGTGCAATTTAGGGTTTTGACTGTGCAATTTTGTACTGAAAGCCTTGAAACTTGATATGAGGACACTTGACCATATTTGTAGGCATGGGAGACTTGATTGGGCCCTTGAAAACTTCAATTTCTTGATCAGAACTCAAACCCTAATCTTGACTGTATGGGAGACCCTTTGCACTGTGCAACCCTTGGGGAATTTTGCAGCTTGGCTTGGCAATTTCTTGAAGAATATGGGAGGGCAAATTTTGGGGTACAACAGGGACCCTGGAAGGATTGGCGGGGATGGTTATGATTGAAACGTCTTCAACAGGAATAGGTGAAACAGGAGCACTTTTAAACATGATCTCTTGGTTGTCTATCAAGCGTTGAATGCCTGTCTTCAACAAAGGACAAATAGTTGTTGAGGACAAGTAAAGATGGTAGTCTTCATTACAACCTAGGAATACACCAGCTTTCAACAAGTTTATCTTAATGATTGGGAGCGGAGTTAAGAGTTCATCAACTGTGATAACAAACAAATCTTCTTCGATAGCATTGGTGTTGTGACCATGCCTAGGCATAGGAGCGGAAATGACGTTTGGTTTCTCGGGCGCATCAAACTCAATCTCTTTTGCATCTATTAGGTCTTGAATTTTGTTTTTCAAGGCCCAACAGTTGTTAGTGTCGTGACCCGGACTTTCAGAATGATATGCGGATCTGGAATTTGGGTGATAATGAGGGGACGCAGTGTTGGGATTCTTTGGAGCTTCTTTTAAAGTTTCCAAATTAGATTTCAGAAGATGCGGCAAACCCTGGGCTAGAGTCATATTAATTTTGGTGAATTGCTGGATTGGCCTTTCCACCCTCGGTTGGTTACTTCTTGGTTGATCAGATGTAGGCTTTGGGATCATAACGGCCCCTACCATTGGTCGGTGTTCAGCTCTCCCTTGGTTCCTTTGTGGATAAACAGCAGATACCTCCTTCTTCCCAGTGAAAGGTTTTCTCATAGTTGTAGAGGCAGACGAATCCTTCTGAATCTTTCCACTTTTTATGCCAGCTTCCACCCTCTCTCCGGTTAGTATTAACTCAGTAAATCCAGCAAATGATCTCCCAATCAAATGGTTGAAGAAAGGGCCCGATAGAGTGCCTAAGAACATATCCACCAACTCCCTTTCAGACAGAGGGGGTTGCACTCTCCCAGCCAGATCTCTCCATTTTTGCACGTAATCCTTGAAACCCTCATTTGAAACCATAGCCATACTCTGAAGTTGAGTACGGGTAGGTGCCAAATCTGCATTATACTGGTATTGTTTATAGAAAGCTGCGGCAAGGTCTTCCCAGTTGTGGACGTCGGCCCTTTCTAATTGGTAAAACCAATCGAGTTGTGTTCCGGATAAACTATCTTGTAAAAAATGCACCCACAGGTCTTTATCGGAGGAGTGCGGCTGGATCTTTCTCACGTATGATCGGAGGTGCATTTTAGGACATGACACCCCATCATATTTTGCAAACAACGGCACTTTGAACTTTGGTGGGATCACAATTCCCGATACTAGCCCCAATTCTTCAAAGTCTAGACCTGGTACCCTTTGTATTTCCATAGAGTTCAAATGCTCTTCAAGATGTCTGTACTTATCATCCGCTGGAGGATACTGTTCCTCGGAGTAATCTTCCTCTTCTTCCTCCTCTTCAGATTCTGACGGAACTGTTGTTTCTTTTCCTTTCCCTTCTCCTTCATCAGATGTTGCTGCGAAATTCAAGGTTCTTCTAGTTTGTCCTTGAAATCTTCTCCCCATGATTACAACACTAGTTGGTTTCTTCTCTTTCTTCTTTTTCTCTTTGGACAACAGAGTCTTCAACTCCTCTTATCCTTTAGCCAGGGTTGTGAGTAACTGTTGAAACTGCATGTTTTGAGCCTGAAGATCTTTGACTGTCTGTTCGAGATCCATCTTACTGAAATAAACAGTAGAGAGATGAGGAAACTCGTTGCAAAAGACCTGTTTATGTTATGATAAATGATATGTACATATGCAATGTTTTTAAGGATTTTTAAAAGAATCAAGTTCGTTTAGACAAAAAGAAATACACGTTATATTAATAAAATAGAGTTTTAATACATCAATGCTCCTTGGGCAGAATAATACAACACTCCAAGATAAAAAGGTAGTGCGCATCCTCTTTGGTGCTATGTAGGCATTTAGAGCATGTTCCTCATGAAGTAGCCTAGTGAGTTCCAAAACCTTCTTCTCGCTTGCGTAGAATTGGGATTCGAAAGTATCTCACTCTCCTTTGAGTTGTATCCAAACCCTTTGTAGGTATTCAAGAGATGTGGGCATGTCAGGATGTAGGATAGTGTATGGAACTTCTCCTTCCTTAACAGGCTCGATGATCACCGGGAGAATGGAAGGATAAGGCATCATAAGACTTTGAGCGCGAGTTCGTACCCACTTGAGGTAAGGCTCAAGAGGGATGGAATTATTTTGTCCCAAAGTCTTGTTATCCACCTTGTTTAGCATCCTCCAAGCTCGGATGAATCTCTGGCGAAGACCTTGATCGTCGTTGTCGTGGTCGAATACCAAGCCTTGAATCAACATCTCATGTGGGCCATCCCTTCGGGCATAACCAAACTATCTTAGAGTTAAGCATGGGTTGTAGGTGATGCCTCCCCTAATGCCAAGTAGAGGGACATTAGGGAATTCCCCACAACGGTCAACAATGATAACATTCTCTTTGGATCGAGAGCACCAATGAATATCTGAATGTTTGAGCGTCATTAACCTTTGTGACCACCTTAATCCTTGCTCATTTTTTAAGACTGATTGGGGAAGATGTGAAATAAACCATCTTGCCAGGAGAGGAGTGCAACACATAAGGACACCTCTTTTCCTTATTGTGCGAGTGTGAAAAGAGTGCAGGATATCCCCTAGTAATGTAAGCATCGGATTGCGTGATATGAAGATTTTGACGGCACTTAAATCTATGAGTTGGTCAGGATTGGGAAACAAGACCATCCCATAGATAAGAAGAGCCACAATCTCCTCAAAAGCTTGCAAGTCTAGGGAATTCCAACAACTTTGGGCCTTCTCAATCAGAAACTTTGCTAAGAAGCCTTTGACACCACTTCTAGTTTCCCAATGAGTTGTGACATCAGATGTGTGCAAGTGCAGAGCTTGGGAAATGTGGGCACAAGCTGATAGTCGGGAAATGTGAAGCAATGATGCAAAGGTTCAAAGAACTGGAAGAGCACCTTCATCATATCCTCCTCTGTGTTGGAGGTGACCAAGTTGAGTAGACGACCATGCCTCTCGGTGAATGGAGAGTTCTCAGGGATCCTTGAAGCTAGCTCCTTGAGTTGTGGAGGAATTCTTACAAGGTTGATTTGGATAGTTTTCCTGCGAAGTGAATCCATATCCTACAAAACAAGAACAAAGATGAATCTCCAAAATCCTTGAAATGGTTAATAGATGTATATGATGCTCATGATGTCCATGATGTTATGTACAAGTATGGATATACAAGTAAAACAAACAAGTTCTTAGTTTAGGCTTACATGGGGTTTTATAGGTAAGTACCCTCTTGAAGTTTAGTTGGCTCAAATCTGTCCTAGTAATAGTAACCGGGTTCTAAGGAGCTCAATATCACCGGATTATTTCCTTGGTCATTGTTTCAGCTCAAGCCTCTTTAATGGCGACCGAAATATCCTAAGAAACCAACCCTCAATGAGTATAGTATCGAGTATCTACCAACTTCGGACTGCACCAAAGCCGGTCATCTCACTACATCCTAAAGGCCAAGTTGGTCAAGTAAAGGGTTCTAGAAGTTCATTAGTGCTTCATGACATCACTCAGTGGCCCCTTATTCTCTTTGATTAACTCAAAGGCTACCGGTACCCACAAATATGTCACACTAACATAGCTATTGCTTAGACCATGTCGGTATACCCCGCACAGTTTCCACAATGTATTGCTATTTACCTATAATGTATCCCAAATCCAGGTAGAGGATTTCAAACCCAAACAAAGAACCATAATGTAAAGCATACAAGTCAAACAATGTAAGCAAATAAATGTGATCTAGCCCTAAGGTAACCCCACTTTTATAATATTCCCCAGCAGAGTCGCCAGTTCTGTGATACGGTGGGAGAACTGACTTGAGGGTTTTGCGTTTTATCGCAAATGTTGCGGTTAGCAAGAGTCGCCACCGACTTTTCTTTTATCCAAAAGGAAAGGTGAAAAAGCACAAAAAAGACCTTTGAGATGTTTTCTTGAGTTCGGGGGGTAGATTATGAAAAGGGAAGGTATTAGCACCCTTTCCATCCATGGTTTTCCATTGGCTCTTAGTTACTTGCTAGATCACTTGCTTTTGTTGTTTGAAAATGTGTTTGGTGTGGTTTTGAAAGTATTTTGTAAAAGAGGCCATTCGTTTAGGTAATCTTTGTAATAATTCTCGTTCGTAAGAATGTATACAAAGGTGTTAGTCTTTTTGAAAAATGTTTTCAATGTTTGTAAAATGTTTGGAAATGTGTGTGTTTGTTTTGAAAATAGCAAGGATAGTTGTTTGAAAATATAGCAAGTAACTAGAAGTAATCTACCTACTCAAATGTCTTTTTTGTGAATTTTCTATTCCTTTGACATTGTTGTCTTACCATTGATTTGGTAAGCAACCCTATCTTTGGATGTAAACGGGACGAGCGTGGGTCATCGTATAACCATGATTAGCAATGTTTGCAAAGTATCTTAGCATTTTGAGGGACCAAGATCATTTTGTAAGGCAACCTTGAATAGTGTTATCGAGGGACTATGATCTTATATTTGTTTTGTTTTGCCAAGATACTTTGCATGCGTAACATGGCTATTTTTATATAAAGCAACCAAGTGGAGAAACCCTAAGGATGCTTGTGTTCAAGTGTGTTACTTTCATGCTTTGATTTTATCTTGCATTTAGGGTTTTCTATTTGCTTTTTTTTGATCTTACCATACAAACCCTAGTTACTAACATGGCATGTAAAGCGGTAAATTGCGTAATGTAAATATTACTAAGCTATTACAACAATTTTATGGGAGGGGGGAATACAAATTTAAATGGGGATTTGCAAGAATGTAAACCTCAATAAATTATTACAACCAAATCGAATTTGTACGAATATTAGAACAAATAATATACAATATTTAAATATGCAATATTATGTACATGTAAGAAAAAGATTTTGTTTTTTTGTTTTTTTGTGTGAAAAGAAAAATTTAATCTAATCTTAAAAATATAGGGAAAAGAAATTAATTCTTAAAAAAAGGTTTAACCCTAATTTCTATTTTGAAAGAAAATAAGGTTCTTATATATATTATATGTATTTTTTGTATTAAAATAATAAATGATATTTTATGAAAATATTTAATTCTTATATGTCAAAAATAAATAGTTTACAAGTATGAATAAAAATAAAAAGGGATAAAATAATTAACCTAAACCTATTATATCTACAAGTTTGTTTAATAAAAATAATTAATATATATAGTTTAAAATATATTTTTTATGTGAAAAATAAAATAAAATAAAATAAAATGCAATATTGTCATATTTAAATTTTTTAGGATTTTTATGGATTAAAGAAAATATTAATAAACAAAAATAAAAACAAAAATAAATAAATAAAAATGTATGGAAAAAAGTTGGGCCAGGGGGTGCTGTAGGAAAACTGGAAGCAGTGTGTTAGTAAAAATGCTAGGCCCAAAGAACCAAGCCCAATCCTGCAAAAAACTGCAAAAATGGAAAGAAGGAAAAATGTGAAAAAAAACCAAAAGGTAGCGCCAAGGTTCGAACCCAGGACATGGGTCTCACCAGCATGCTACCTTGCCACTGGGGTGGCTATACATCCGTTAATTAATGTGAAACAAAAATAACATAACATGAAACGCTTCCATGGCCCTGTACTTCATCTTCTTCCTCTAGCCAGCCAGATGCTTTGTAACTTACTTATCTCTCCATGAAAATAAAAACTCATAACATGAAAGTTGTAGCATTTTGTCTCATGATTCTAACCATATAAATCATGTAAGTTAACAATCAAAGACCAGAATGAATTTTAAAAGCCCTAAATTAAAACCTAATTTTTTCAGAAACTTCAAGTTCAAAATTCTCTCAACTCAGGCCAAATAAATGCAAGATAAATGTATGTACAACTTCGTTGCAATGAGGACTACATTGTTTATTCACAAATCGTGGCCAATGGTTGCCTGTATAAAGAGATAGAAGTTGAGATTTTTACCTCTTTCAGTTGAAATCGTGGATGGAGTTGGAGTGAGTTTGATGGAGGCCTGATGATTTCTTGAGCTTGCTTGGACCTCTCTGAGTGTGTTCCAACCCTTGCCTTGCTTTGAAAGTGTCTGAAACTCTCTGTATAAGTCAACCTGCAAGCTTTGAAAACAAAAATGGAATATGATGGAGAAGGGGTTACAGTACAGGGATGAGGGTCTGGATCAGTTAGATATCAAGTAGGTAAGGTGTTTTTATGATCAAGACTTGAAACGCACGAGCCAAATGAGATATTGGTATGCTTATGCAAAAACTGCAAGTATTGACAGTTTTCTGGTGTTTTTTAGTTTGGGAGTGTTTCAGGCTTCTCGTAATCGTGTGTTATGTTGTATTGTGTTTGTATATTAGTATGGAATTAGTTTTAAGTCAGCTCCCCAACAGATGTGCCATTTCTAGCCTTTTGGCAACCTTTTTTTGCTTTTGAAGCAAAGTGAAGAGACAAGTCTTCACATGCTTGTACTGGCTTGCTTAGGGTTGGTATTTTCTCTATACAAATTGCCTTAGGTCTTTGGTACTTGTATGTGCAAAGGAGACAGGTTCAATGCTCAAGAATTTGAAAGTGGTAAAAGTTGAGCTTTTTCAAAATGGCAATGGCCACTTTATGCCATTTATGGAATTACAACTTGGGTAATGGCTCTAAGGCTTGGATTAAAGATTTGTCAACTGAGTAAGCATTAAATTAAGGAGTAAGAAACAATTTTGGTACCTGTAAAGCATGGATTAGGCAGCATAGGTACTGATTGGAACTTTGTTCTTCATGAAGTGGCTTGAATCAAAAGTGAGAAATTGCCAACTTCATCTCTTCGATTCTCCCTACTCAAAAATGATCTTGAGGAGTTCTTGGACATTTTGGAAAGCTTGCAATGTTATCTATAAATCATATTTGAAATTCATTTCAAGATACATCTTGGAACTAGGTGAAAAATTTCCATGAAGTTGGGTCCAAAACCTGCCTAAATTAGGGCAAAAATTCACTAAGTTACTTAGTTCATGAGCATGTATTCATAAATTTATATCTTGAGATCCAAGCATATTTAGGGAAAATGTGTGAAGAAAAGTTGTAGATTTCATGGAGGTCTACAACTTTCATGTTGGGAACTTTCTTTGAATCATTATGCATCATGGTGAAAAAATGGCCTAAAATTGAGAAAAAATAAGAAATTTTCTATACTTAGAAAATTTTCTAAGTTAAGAAAATTTTCAAATTTAAACCCTAATCTTCAAACTTGGATTTCTTGATGAACAAGTTTCACAATTTGAGATGTTTTGATGAATTGTGACCCTTGGCACTTGATTTTGACCAAAAAGTCAAAGTTTGACTTTTCAGTGTACAGTTGGCTTTTGATCAGTTGACTGCAAATTTCATTTGTCAATCCAATGAAATTGCAATGTTTTGAACCATGATATTAGGTCAAGATGATGCAATTGAATCCTTGAAATCATGCTTTAACTCAATTGGTCATTTGCTAGGTCAAAAACCAGAAATTGCCCTTCCTCAGTCAAAACCCTAATTTTTGACCATTTTGCCCTTTTGGTGATTTGATCAAATTTCTTGAGGAATTGTGATCCAAACTTGACCAAATGATACATATAAGTTTAATATGTTGGTATGGATCAAAAGTTATGAAGTTTGACTGTAAATTGGCCATGGTTGACTTTTTCCCCAATACAACTGATTTTTAGGTCAATTGTCCAATTGACTGATCAAAATGTGGTTCAAGGCTTGAAACTTTTCATGAGTAAACTTAGGGGTCCATAATGATGTTTGAAAGTCATATGAAGCATTGATAGTCCAAAAATCCTTGGGCAAGCTCAAACCCTAATTTTGGGTGATCAGTGCATGATGAGAGGTCTTGAGTTGGTCAAACCCTAATCCAGTCTTGAGCCAAAGAGATCTTGTGAGAAAAGTCTTGATAAATGAGAAGGCAAATTTTACGGTACAACAATCATGTATCTGACTGTTTTAGAAAACTCAATGGGATGTGTATTGGGGAAGCATGACGAGTCTGGCCGAAAAGAGCATGCTATTTATTACCTGAGCAAAAAGTTTACCGACTGTGAAACTAGATATTCACTGCTCGAGAAAACTTATTGCGCTCCGGCATGGGCTGCTCGCCGGCTAAGACAGTATATGTTGACTCATACTACCTTGTTGATATCTAAAATGGATCCGATAAAATACATTTTCGAGAAGCCTGCTCTTTCTGGGAGAATAGCGAGATGGCAGATGATCCTGACAGAATATGACATACAATATACTACCCAGAAAGCTATAAAGGGTAGTGTATTAGCTGATCACATCGCTCACCAAGCTTTAGAAGACTACCAGTCCATGAAGTTTGATTTTCCGGATGAAGACATCATGACATTAGACAACTGTGAAGAATTCAGGCCATATGACGGACTTGAACAAGGATCCCGATGGACCCTGTTCTTTGATGGAGCCTCCAATGCACTCGACAATGGTATTGGTGCTATACTCATATCTCTATAAGGTTGTCATACTCCTTTTACTGCCAGACTTTTCTTCAATTGTACAAACAACATGGCGGAATACGAAGCGTGCATCTTCGGTCTCAGAGCTGCCATAGACCTGGGAATCAAATCCTTATATGTGTTTGGAGATTCATCTTTGGTCATCAGTCAGATCAAAGGGGAATGGGACACCAAACCTTATCCCTTACAAAGAACACGTTTTGACATTGCTACCACATTTTGAGGAGATTACCTTCGAGCATTTCCCGCGAGAAGAAAATCAGCTAGCAGGCGCTCTAGCCACAATGTCATCTATGTTTAAACTTAATTGGGATAACGAAGCTCCCCAGATCATCAATGAACGAATGGATGAACCAACACACTGTTACGAGATTAATATAGAAGAAATAGTGGACCAACCTTGGTTTCACGAAGTCAAGAGATATCTCGAGGCTCAAGAATATCCAGAAGGAGCTTCAATCAATGATAAGAAGTTCTTAAGGAGATTCTCTGCTAAATTCTTCCTTAGTAATGGCATCCTGTATAAACGCAATCATGACTCTGTGTTACTTCGGTGCGTAGATAAGGTTGAAGCTGAAAAGATCATGGTTGAATTGCACGAAGGCACTTTTGGTACCCATTCCAGCGGGCATACGATGGCAAAGAAAATCCTACGGGCAGGCTATTATTGGTCTACCATGGAAGCTGATTGCTATCAACACTCTCGAACCTGCCATAAATGTCAGATTTATGCAGATAAGGTGTACGTACCTCCGGTTCCTCTAAATGTCTTGACGACTCCTTGGCCCTTTTCTATGTGGGGAATAGATATGATCGGAGAAATCAAGCCGACGGCCTCCAATTGACACCGCTTCATCCTAGTGGCCATTGACTAATTTACAAAATGGGTGGAGGAAGCTTCCTTCGCTTCCGTCACCAAGAATGTTGTTTCCTGTTTCATCAAGCAAAATCTCATTTGCCTGTACGGTATCCCTGAAAGGATCATCACTGACAATGGTACAAATCTCAACAACACTATGATCACCGCATTGTGCAAGCAATTCAAGATTCAACATCATAATTCTTCTCCTTATCGGTCGAAGATGAATGGTGTTGTAGAAGCTGAAAATAAAAACATTAAAAAGATCATACAAAAAATAACAGTCATATATAAAGACTAGCATGAGATGTTACCATTCGCTCTCCACGGATATCGTACCACAGCTCGCACATCAACCGGGGCAACACCCTATTCTCTGGTTTACGGCATGGAGGCTGTCTTTCCTATCGAGGTTCAGATCCCCTCTCTGAGGATTATGAAGGATGCAGGGTTGAACGAAGACGATTGGATCCAGACTCTACTTGATCAACTGAATTTGATCGATGAGAAGAGACTTGTTGTTGTTTGCCATGGTCAAATGTATCAAAAACGGATGATCAAGGCTTTCAACAAGAAAGTCAGACGCCAAGTGTATCAAGTTGTGGATCTAGTGATCAAACGCATCATCTTGCCACAAGGTGATCCCAGGGGAAAATGGACCCCTACCTATGAAGGACCATTTGTAATTAAAAACATATTCTCCGGTGGGGCAATGATCTTGACCACCATGGATGGCGACGACCTGTGAACACGGACATAGTCAAAAGATACTACGCATAAGAGACCCGCTAGGTTGACACACCTAGGCAAAACAAGGGCATCCCGGCTAACCAAAAAGGTTCAGGAAAAAATTAGGGATAAAACAAAAAAAATCTGTACACCCGGCAAGTTGAAAACCTGAAAGGGTGACTTGGGCAAAAAAGGGTTTTCCGATGGACTGAAAACCCGAAAGGGCGGTCCAGGCAAAAGTTAGGGAATTAAAGCATATGACTATGTTCCGTTGGATCACTTTACGGACGACCTTTAGCTTCAACTAAAAAATTCAACGTTTCTGATCAATTCAATCAGCTTCGGACAAGGCAACAAATAGACAAGACGCTCGGAGATACAAAGGCTATAGCAGAATGGAAACCCCATGGGATTGTCACACATAGCTATCTTTTCTTTGTATCAAAATTTTCTTTTTTTTACGACAGCATTCTCTTACTAGAATGTTTGTCTCCTTGTACTAAAATACTTACTCAAATTCAATACAAAAATATTCCTTTGAAAGTGCGAAAATTATTTGTCTTTTCTTTACACTTGTGTTTTGTTTACAAAACCGTCCAATGATTCATTGTTAAGCATATGCATTTGAACATAATTACTGTTTACAAATAAAACAAAATAGGAAAGATAATTACTGATAGATTGAAAGGATAGAGAAATGTCTCTAGGCTATTCCATAAGTAATCCCCTGCGGTACGTCGTTTAAATCCCCAGCGGAACAAAATTTCAAATTATTGATCCCCAGTAAAAGTCGTCAATTTCTCAGGATTCCCCAATAAGATTTTATAAATAGTGCATGATATTACCCCTACAACAAAGTTTATTTCTCAAAACGGAAATTCATCAACACTTAGACTTCACAACATGAAGACTTTTACTTACATATCTTCAACAACAGTCAGGGATTTATTTTCCCCAATCCAACAGCAATACATCAAATTATCTCACATACGCATACATCGTATTCATATATCATAAACATTGATAAGCACAACATAATCCCATTATGCATACATTTCATGTATCATGGCTTGGCATCTTAGCTAACATTTTTCCTTTTCAGGATAAGATTAACAGCTACCATTAATAATGTTCAATCTAGAGATACAATTCAGATACGCTCCAAACACGGATGCCATTATGATATTCATTCAGATTCAGCTCTCAGATACAGTTCAGATACGCATCATATACAGATGCCATCTTGACACTCATTCAGACCCAACTCTCAGATACAGTACAGATGCGCTCCAGACACGGATGCCATTCTGATACTCATTCAGATTCAGACTTCAGATACATTACAGATACGCTCCAGACACGGATGCCATTCTGATACTCATACAAATTTCAAACTTTTGATACAGTTCATACACGCTCCAGACACGGATGCCATCCTGATACTCATTCAGATTCAACCTCTTAATACAGTTCAAATACGCTCCAGACACGGATGCCATTCTGATACTCATTCAAATTCAACTTTCAAATACGGTGCAGATACGCTCCAGACACATATGCCATTCGGATACTCATTCAGATTCAACTTTTAAATACGGTGCAGATACGCTCCAAACATGGATGCCATTCTGAAATTCATACAAACAAGGTTTTTAGATACAGTTTGGATACGCTCCAGACACGGACGCCATTCTGACACTCATTCTTCCAACTTACAAATTACAATTCAGCAATCACTTATGGATGGCATCTACAAGCCCATCTCCTACAGTTTTCTATCACCTCTCCAAATGGAATCTATAATCCCATTCCTTCTATCGTCGCATCGCCAAGTGCAATTTTTTGGGCACTTTAGTGTCCAATCATCTTCCACCTTCGAGTCACGAATGGAAAGAATCGTCAGTCTAACTCTTCAGGTTTAAGAAGATTGAACAGGGGCAGCTGTTGTACCCCAAAATTTTCCCTCTCACTTATCAAGAATTTCCTCACAAGATCTCTTTGACTCAAGACTGGATTAGGGTTTGACCAGCTCAAGACACCTCCTCATGCACTGATGACCAAATTTAGGGTTTGAGTTTGAACAAGGATTTTTGGACTATCAATGCTTCATATGACTTTCAAGGATCATTATGGACCCCCAAGATTACTCATGCCAAGTTTAAAGCCTTGAATCACATTTTTGATCAGTCAATTGGATAATTGACCTAAAAATCAACTGTATTGGGGAAAAAGTCAACCATGGTCAATTTACAGTAAAAATTCATAATTTTTTATCCACATAAACATTTTAAACCCATATGTATCATTTGATCAAGTTTGGACCATAATACCTCAAGAAATTTGATCAAATCATCAAAAGGGGAAATGGTCAAAATTATGGTTTTGAGTGAGAAAGGGCATTTTCTGATTTTTGACCTAGAAAATGATCAAATGGTTTGAAGTGTGATTTTAAGAGTTCAATTGCATAATCTTGACCTAATGACATGGTTCAAAACATTGCAAATCCATTGGATTGACAGATGAATTTTCCAGTCAACTTATCAAAAGTCAATTGTATACTGAAAAGTCAAACTTTGACTTTTTGGTCAAAATCAAGTGCCAAAGATCATAATTCATCAAAGCATGTCAAAATTTGAAACTTGTTCATCAAGAAAGCAAGGGTTTAAGTTTTGGATTTGAAAAGTTGAAAAAAATTTAACTTAGAAATTTTTGAGTATAGAAAACTTCTTATTTTTTCTCAACTTTGGGCCAAATTTTAACCATGATGCAAGATGATTCAAAGGAAACTTCCAACATGAAAGTTGTAGATCTCCATGAAATCTACAACTTTTCTTCACACAATTTCTCCTAAAAATGCTTTTATCTCAAGATATAATTTTGTGAATACATGCTCATGAACCAAAATAACTTAGTGAAATTTTGCCCTAGTTAGGCAGATTTTTGACCTAACTTCATGCCAAATTTTCACATAGTTCTAAGGGGAATATTCAAAATCAATTCAAAGATGGTTTGTAGAGCACATTGCAAGCTTTCCAAAATATCCAAGAACTCCTTGATATCATTCTTGAGTAGGGAGAATAGAAGAGATGAAGTTGGCAGTTTCTCACTTTGATTTCAAGCCATTTCATGAAGAACAAAAATTCAAATCCTCAAGCATGTTGAACAAATCTTACTTTGAAGGCTCATAACTTGATTTTCACTCCTTAATTAAATTTTTTCACAGATGTTGGAAGCTTTAAGCCAAACATTAAATGCATTGTACAAGAACAATTCCATTTTTGACACAAAGGTGCCATTTCCATTTTGATAAAGCACTACTTTTGCAATTTTCCACTCCTTGAGCCTTGCACTTGTTTTCTATGCACACAAGCAAAGCCACAACAAAAAGAAACTTTCCTGAAGCCTCTACCAAACCAGACCATGCTTGTACATCACTTAAGGACTTGTTTCCCCACTTTGCTTCAAAAGCAAGCTATAGAGCCAAAAGACTATAACTCAGAAACCTGGTGTGGAATTGATTTGAAACCTTCTATATACTTATACACAAAGGCATTACAACCTAGAAAAAAAAAGGCTAAAGCTCAGAAACTCTCCCAAACACTCTATCACTAAGAATCTCCCATAACTTGCAGTTTTTCACCTTACATAACAATCTCAAAAACCACTCGTGCGTTTTGAGTTTTAACCACATAAACACTTAATATACATCATATCTAAGTGTTCCAGACCCCTGTCCCCTCACTGTAACTCCTCCTCCTCCATATGCCATTTTTACATATCAAGCTTGCAGGTTGACTTGACTAGGAAGATTCAGGAACTTTCAAGGCAAGGTAAGGATTGGAACACACTCAGGGAGGTCCAGGCAAGTTAAACAGATCCTCATGCCTTCTCAAAACTTGCCCAAACTCCATTCACGATCTCAACTGAAAGAGGTAAAAACTCAAACTTCTGTCTCTTTATACAAGCATCCTTTGGTCCTGATTTGTGAAAGAAAAATGTAGATATCCTTGCATTAAAGCTAACCATGTTCATAGTTTTCATTTATATTAACTGTGCATAGAGAGTTTTGGATTTGAATTTTCTGTAAAAATTACGTTTCAAATTAGGGCAAGCAAAATTAACTTTGATCTTTGATTGTTGTTTTACATAAATTATATGGTTGAACTCGTGGGAAGAAACTCCATAATTTTCATGTTTGGACTTTCCATTTTCATGGAGAAATGAGAGAGGTACAGGTGGTCCGGCCATGGCTCAAGGTTGAAGATGAAGTTGCCTTCAGGGGGAGTTTTCTAATATATATCTATCTTTGTGTTTCTATAAGCGGATGTACAGCCACCCCAGTGGTAAGGCAGCGCGCAAAAATGCCATAGGTCATGGGTTCGAGCCTTGGCGCCCGCCTTTTTGCATTTTTCACACTTTTGTTCATTTTTTTGATTTCTGGCAGCGCTGGGCCTCTCATTCTTGGGTCTTTTTGTTTTTGCTAACATGCTACCTCTTGTTTGCTTGCAGCACCCCTGACCCATATATTTTTATTATTCATTGTATTTTCATTTCTATTTTATTAAATATATTTTCCTTAATATTAAAAATCACAAAAAATATAAAAATGATAGATTTTATTTTGACTTATTTTATTTTATTTTTCCCAATAAAAAATATTTTCTTTATTTATATATATTATCTATTTTATTAAATCACTTTGTAAATTAATTTAAAATTAGTTTAATATTTATTTATCTTTCTTCACACTCATTAAGCATATTATTTTTCACATAAAAAGACCAAAAATATCTCATGATGCCATATTTTATTTTCAAGATAAAAATGCAAAAAAAATACTTACCTTTTCTTAAAGAAATTTATTTCCTTTTGATAAAGTAGAACTAGGGTTTAATCAAAATCTTTTCTAAAAATAATTTCCTTTCCTAATTAATTTGAGTTTAATCTTGATTTATTTATTAGGTTTAGGTTAAAACTTTTTCACATAAAAAACCAAACAAAATCTTCTTTGCATTCATACATCTTTGCATATTTAATTTATCTTGTATATTATTTATTCCAATATTTATACATATTCAATTTGGTTGTAATAGCTTAATTAGGTTTATATTATTGCAAATCCCCATTCATAAATTGTATTCCCCCCTCCCACAAATGTTGTAATAGCGTAGTAACATTTAAATTTCGCAATTTATCGCTTTAATATAACATGCTAGTAATTAGGGTTTGTATGGCAAGATAAAATAAATCAAATAGAAAACCTTAATTCAAGAAAAAATAAAGCATGAAAATGGCACACTTGCACACTAAACACCCCTAGGGTTATCTCACTTGGTTGCCTTATACAAAAATGGTCATATTACGCATGTAAAGTGTCTTAGCAAAAACAAACAAATACAAGATCATAGTCCCTCGATGACGCTATCCAAAGTTGCCTTACAAAAATGATCTTAGTCCCTAAAAAATGCTAAGATACCTTACAAACATTGCTAATCATGACTATACGATGACCCACGCCCGTCCCGTTTACATCCAAAGATAGGGTTGCTTACCAAATCAATGGTAAGACAACAATATCAAAGGAAACGAATATGAACAAGAAAGACATTTGAGTAGGTAGATTACTTTTAGTTACTTGCTCCATTTCAAAACAAATATCCTTGCAATTTTCAAAACAAATACACACATTTCCAAACATCTTACAAAATTGAAAACATTTTCAAAAAGATCAACATCTTTGTATACATTCTTACGAACGAGAATCATTACAAAGATTGCTTAAACAATGGCCTCTTTTTACAAAAATACTTTCAAAACCACACAAAGCACAACTTCAAACAAAAGCAAGTGATCTAGCAAGTAACTAAGAGCCCATGGAAAACCGTGGATGAAAAGGGTGCTAATACCTTCCCTTTTCATAATCTACCCCCCGAACTCAAGAAACAATCTCAAAGGTCTTTCCTGTGCTTTTTTACCTTTCCTTTTGGATAAAAGAAAAGTCGGTGGCGACTCTTGCTAACCGCAACATTTGCGATCAAACACAAAACCTTCAAGTCAGTTCTCCCACCGCATCACACCATGCAATCCCCAACCAGAGTTTCAGTCTCCAGAAAACCTCTCCCCAACCGAGTTGGTCTTAAGAAGAATCCTCTAGGAGTTCCGCCAAAGAGACACCTCCCTAACAAATTGTCAAATGTTCTCTTCAATAGGGTTTATTTCCCCCAAAAAACTACAGATTCCCCAGCTTAAGTTTTCCTCTCATACTATTACAAATTAAGGGACCACAACCCCTAACCCCCAATGAAGTCATCAACAGAGTCAGTGCTATAAAGCCTGGACCCGACCAGATAATAGTTTTACTTCTTCAATTGTTGAAACCTGGACACGACCAGATAACAGTTGATCTCAATTTCAAGTTACTAAAGCCTGGACCCGACCAAATAGCAGTTTAAAAGCTCCTCTTCCCCAATAGAGTTTTCCACTATCCCTAGTGAGTTGTTGTAAAACCTGGGATCCGAACAGATAACAGTTAACTTCCTTATCCCCAGCAAGTTGGTATGAAACCTAGAATCCGACCAGATAACAACTAACTTCCAAGAGGTAATTCCTCACTAGAAGCAACAGACGACTAGAACTCCTGAACTCTTTCCCTCAAGCAGAAATCAACACTCTCCACAGAGTATTCTCAAACAAAATCAATATTCTCCAGCGGTGTTCTCCTCAAATAACAGAATAGGAATCCCCAGCGGAAACATTCTAAAACAAGGTATGAAGAAGTGCATACTCTTCATCCCAAGCAGTAGTCCGGGATTTAATTTCCCGAGGCTCACCAGCATTTGTCAAGGATTTATTTTCCCATACAAAGATGTACTTCATTAACATTTCACGTTCATACATCATAGCACATGCATACAAAACATATATAGCACATTCTCATTTATTTTGAGAACACCATTACACAATGCATTTCATACATCATGACATTGCATACAACTAACTCTTTACATTTTTAGGAAAGATCAATCAACAGATAATTATCATCAACAACTTTCAACAGGACCAAGAATAGTTCCTGAAACAAGACAGAGCAACTACCTATGTGACCAGATGCAACTTTATACGGGATCATCGTAAAGCAATCTTACACGGATTCCTTTTAACTTCCGGATACAGCTTTACACGGGCTCATCCTAAAGCAATCTTACACGGATTCCTTCTAACTTCCAAATGTAGCTTTACACGGGCTCATCCTGAAGCAATCTTACACGGATTCCTTCCCATCCTGAAGTGTAGCTTTGCACGGGCTCATCATGAGGCGATCTTACACGGGTTCCTTATAATTTCTAGATGCAGCTTCACACGGGCTCATCATGAAGCAATCTTACACGGGTTCCTTCTAATTTCCAGATGCAGCTTCACACGGGCTCATCATGAAGCAATCTTACACGGGTTCCTTCTAATTTCCAGATGCAGCTTCACACGGGCTCATCATGAGGTAATCTTACACGGGTTCCTTCTAATTTCCAGATGCAACTTCACATGGGCTCATCATGAGGCAATCTTACACGGTTTACTTCTAATTTCCAAATTAAGTTTCACATGGACTCATTGTAAAGCAATCTTATACGGATTCCTTCCCATCCTGAAGTGCAGCTTTACACGGGCTCATCATGAGGCGATCTTACACGAGTTCCTTCTAATTTCCAAATACAGCTTCACACGGGCTCATCATGAAGCAATCTTACATGGGTTCCTTCTAATTTCCAGATGCAGCTTCACATGGGTGCATCATGAGGCAATCTTACACGGGTTCCTTCTAATTTCCAGATGAAGTTTCATACGGACTCATCGTAAAAGAAATCTTACACAGACTCCTTCTCATACATTTCCAGATGAAGTTTCACACAGACTCATCGTAAAAAAATCTCACAGACTCTTTCTCATACATTTCCATATGTTGTTTCACACGGACTCATCCCGAAGCAGCCCTACACAGGTTCCTTCTCATGAATTTCCAAATACAGTTTTACACGGATTCCTTCTGATACATTTCCAAACACGGCTTAACACGGGTCCATTCCAGCATGTCATTCAGAATTAAATCGACCAAAGATTTATTATGATACTTCTCCCAGTTACAGTCAAGATTAGACTTAGTCTAATTTCTATCAACCGTCACTGTGGATGGCATCTGTAAGCTCATCTCCGACAAAATCTTCATGATTTCTCCAAATGGCATCCATAAGCCCATTCCCAAATCATATACATCATCGAGTGCAAGTTTCTGGGCACTCTATTGTTCAATCATCTTCTACCTTCAAGCTACGAACGGCGGCGTGCCATCCTCGCTTTTCAGGTTTAAGAAAATTGAACAGGGGAAGTTGTTGTACCCCAAAATTTGCCCTCTCATTTATCAACACATTCCCCACAAGATCTTCAATGGTTCAAGCTTGTACAAGGATTGACTAGGCCAAGACATATCCTTAACACTGATATCTCAAGATTAGGGTTTGAGTCTGCTCAATCAATTGATCAGTTGACCTAAAATCAACTATATTGGGCAAAAAGTCAAATGTGGTCAATTCACAGTTAAACTTCATAATCTTTGATCCATATCAACATGTTGAACTCATATATGTCAATTGGTTAAGTTTGGATCACAATTCCTCAAGAAATTTGATCAAATCACAAAAAGGGCAAAATGGTCAAAATTAGGGTTTTGACTGAGAAGGCTTGATTTTGGACTTTCAACCCAAATACATGACTTGATGGTTTGAGACATGATATCAAGAATCCAAATTCATCATTTTGACCTAATGGCATAGTTCAAAATATATCTCAAGATCAATTGATTAATGGTTAAAATTTGGTCAACTGATGAAAAAGTCAACTACTACACTGAAAAGTCAAACTTTGACTTTTTGATCAAAACCAAGTTTCAAAAATCATATTTCATCAAGACATGTCAAATTATGAATATTATTCATCAAGAAATCAAAAGTAAAGATTACTTTGGAAAAAGTCAAAGTTCTAAACACTTAGAAATTTTTCTAAGTGTTAAGAACTTTATGATAATTTCATAACTTTGGGCCAGATTTTCACCATGATGCAAGATGGTTCAAGGAAAACTTCTAACATAAAAGTTTTAGATCTTAATAAGATTAGAAACATTGTAGTAAAAAACTTCTTCTATAAATTCTTGGATCTCAAGTTATAAATCCATGAAGACATGTCAATGAAACTAAAACACTTAGTAAAATTTTGGGCATTTTAAGTCAGAATTTTGACAGAACTTCTGGGCCAATTTTCATACAGTTATAATGGGAGTTTGCAAAAGTGATTCAAATAGGGATTGTAGAGCATGTTACAAGATTTCTAAAAAGTCCAAGAACTCTGTCAGATCATGCTGGAGCAGGGAGAATCGAAGATCAGAAGTTGAACATTCGTTCTTAAATTATGAGTCATTTTCATGATGAACATCTGATCCAATTCCAAACAATGTTGCATAATCACACTTTTCAGGCCCTCTAGTGTGTGTATCTATCCTAATCAGAAGATTACACGAGCTTTTGAGCTATGAACCACTTGATTTAAGCTTTGTCCAATACACTTTGCCATTTAAGGAAGAAAGTTCGCACTTCCATTCTGGAAAAGTGACTTTAATCACAAAGTCAGCTCTCCTTGAGCTTTGTGTTTGTTCTTTCTACACAAGCATCCCCTACAAACTCAAAACAGGTGTGTCTAAAGTTGCCAGCCACCTTACTCTGCCTTGAAACCATGTTTGTCTAAGCTTGCTTCAAAAACAAGTCAAAATCCACAATATGTGATTTTGTACTTCTGACTTCACCAAGCTTCCAAACCATTTGTCTATTAATTAAACCTTAAATTACAAACTTAAATAGGATTTGGACAAGCCCTAAAACTCACTAAAATTCCCAAGAACCAGAAATTACAACACAAGCACGAAAACTTGTCATTTCTGATTTTTGAATCCAATCTCCAAAACCCCTCGTGTGTTTCTTGGCCAAACCATCCATAAAGTTTCTGATACACATATAGAAGTTATCCCAACCTCTGTTTTCAGACTGTAACATCATCTTCACCAACCTCCATTTTAAAAAACAGAGCATTACATCTTGACTTCACCAGAACATTCCATCCATCCATAGCTCAAGCAAACCATTGCATTAGCTTCCTGGGAATTTGAGGAAGCTAACCAGATCATCACAACAACTTGAATCAAGCTCTAGTTCAGAACACGGTCTTCAGCTGCAAGGTAAGTTCTTCTGATTTTCATTTCATTATTTAGGCATTGTTATGCTTGCATTTTCAAAGACAAAATGTAGATATCATTGCTCTGAAACTGTATATATCCATAGATTTTATTTATATGTCCTGAGTAGAGAGAATTTAGGATCAGAACTTCTTGAAAAATTAGGGTTCAGATTAGGGCTAGCAAAATTCATATTTATTTCTGATTTATAGTTCTAATGCTTTATAGTTCTAGAACCATGATGAAATTTTCCATAACTTTCATGTTTACATTTTCCATTTTGGTTGAGAAATGAATGAGTTGCAGATGCTCTGGCTGGCGCGAGGAAGAAGATGAAGTTCATCATCAGAACTGATCTTGTAATATATATTTGTGGTTTTGTTTATAATACTGGATGTATAGTCACCTCAGTGGTAGAGAGTGCGCGCGTAAGACATTAGTGTTAAGGGTCTTGGGTTCTAGCTCCAGCAGAATCTTTTGTTCTTATTTCTTAAACATTTTACCCCATGCACCTGTTAACAGCACGCCTAGGCCAGAACTTCTAGGTTATCTCATTTTCATTTACCTGTTAACAGCGCGCCTAGGCCAGAACTTCTAGGTTATCTCATTTCCATTTACCCATTAACAGCACACTTGAACCAGAACTTTTAGGCTGTCTCATTTCCATTTACCTATTAACAGCATGCCTGGGCCAAAGCTTCTAGGCCTTCTCATTTTTGCTTCTAGCATCACCCCTCCATATACTTGTTAGCAGCAGGCCTGTGCCAGAGCTTCTAGGCCTTCTCATTTCTGCTTCTAGCATCACCCCCTCCATATACTTGTTGGCAGCACGTCTGGGTCAGAACTTTTAGGTTTTCTCATCTTCTGCTTCCAACATCATTCCCTCCATATACTTGTTAGCGCGCCTGGGCCAGAACTTATGGGCTTTTCTCCTTTCCACTTCCTAAACTCCCCCTGACTTTAATTTCATATATTATTTTATTTTCTTTCTTTTATTACGTTAATATCATTACTATTATTTTTATTAATCAAAAATACCAAAAATATATTATATTAAATATTTAAATTATTTAGTTTATTTTTATTTAAATTCTTAAAATAAAAAAAATACCAAAAATATTTTCCTATTTAATTTCTTTTCTTTACCTTTATATTAAACTTAGAGTTAGTTCATTTTCTTTGTTTAAATTAAAATTAACTTAGTTTAACTTTCTTATTTCTAACTATTTATCTTCTTTTAGAAAATTAGGTTAAAATATGTTCTTAAACAAAATCAAAACAAATTCATTTTCTTTTCATTCATGTATATTATTCAAGTTCAATTTGGTTGTAATAGATAATTAGGTTTAATTTCTTGCAATCCCCATTTGTAAATTTTTACACTCATCCCCAAATAATGTAATAGTATGGGATGTTTACTTTCCACAATTTATCGCTTTCATATAAATGCTAGTAATTAGGGTTGTATGGAAAGATAAAATCAATGCTTAGAAAACCCTATTCAAAGATAAACCAAGCATGAAATACAAACACTTGCACACTTTGCACCTCTAGGGTTAACTCCACTTGTTGCCTTAAATAAATAGTCATGTTATACATGTGAGACATCTTAGCAAAAACAATCAAAAATACAAGATCATAGTCTCTCGATGACGCTACGAATGTTGCCTTACAAATGATCTTAGTCCCTCAAGAGAAATGCTAAGATATTTCACAACATTGCTATTCATGACTATACGATGACCCATGCCCGTCCCTTCACATCCAAAGATAGGGCTTCTTACCGATTAATAGTGAGATAGCAATGTCAAAGGAAAAGAGAAATTAACAAAACACTTTTTAGTAGGTAGAACGTTCTTAGTTGTTTGCTCACAATTCATCTTCAAAAACAAACATCTTTTCAAACACACTAAACACTTTCAAAAACATGAAATATTTTCAAAAAGTCCAACACTTTGTATACATTCTTATAGAGACGAGAATCATTACAAAGTTTGTCTAAACGAAGACGCTTTTCAAAAATACTTTCAAAACCACCACAAACACATTTCAAACAAAGCAATTTCAAAAATACTCTAGCAAACAACTAAGAGCCCATAGATAACTATGGATGAAAAGGGTGCTAACACCTTCCCTTTTCATAATCTACCCCCGAACTCAAGAAAATATTTCAAAGGTCTTTCATGTTCTTTTCACCCATTCTTTATTGGATAAAAGAAAAGTCGGTGGCGACTCTTGCTATTCGTAACAATTGCGATCAAACGCAAAATATCCAAGTCAATTCTCCCACCGTATTATAGTACTCAAGTGGCGTATGAATAATGTGTCTATAAGAGAAGCGATTGGGTATGAAGCAACAAGTGTAGTACACGAGTTGTTCTTAAAAAACCCAAAAAACCAAATAATTTAAGAGCATAAAAAAACACCACAACTAGACCCACACACTTGACATATGACTTGGTGAGGCACAATTTATAAATACTTTCAATCACCACCAGTACATTCTGCAACAAGGTCAATACATCAGTAATAATAAGATACAAATTTATATACCAACATATTACATATTTTGAAATTATCCCAAAGGACTGCTATCTCGTTTTGGTAGTAATCCATACCAGACCAGCTTTTAAACTTCTTCCCCATTCAGGTTGCATAAGTCAGGTTGCATACCTTGGGAAGTTTCTTAATGCTTTTTATATCTTAAGCAAGAGAACTAATACACCTCTTTTCATCAAAGATAACAAACAAATTTCTGAAAATCAAACAATAAATCTAGTTATGTAAAATCTAACATAATTCAAAAGTTATCTATTATCTTGCGAAAATGACTTATTATCAAGTTATGGAATTAGAAGGGTGGCATTTATAATGAGAGCTATAGCTACCAATACCATATCACATATCTGCAGTAAAATCATCAAGTTTTTTGCTTCTAGTAATAAAACAAGTAAAGAACATCTAAAAGTTTGTACTACAAATGACGCATACATACCAACTCATTACATAAATGACAAACTATAAAAGGAAGTTATGACATATCGTATATCTAACTCAAGTGTAATGATATCTCCTTGTTAAAAATGCATTCCTAGAGGTGTAATACCCTAAAAACAAGAGTCACAAATTATAATAGACATTCTCACTATACAAGTTATCAATCACACTTTAGAGATACCATGACAAGGAGGGCAGTGAGGGTGAATCCTCAATTGAAATCTCACACAAGATTTGTTAAAGCATTTCCAATATATATTTCACCAATAATGCTACAAGTTATTAATATCATTCACCTAAGTTTGGGATCCATCTTAGATAGTGAATTAACAAACAATTTGTTCTCAAATAGCAATGTTATAGCGTATTAGAATTTTAACAAACACCTTCAGGGAAATTAAGTATAAGATCAAGCATATGCAAACAAAAGAAATAGGAACATTAGATTAACACAACTGAACCATAGGTATAAGACAACTTATCAATCAATCTACATAACTTAACACTGACATGTTATTTAAATTAACACAAAAAATAGGTGTGATTGATTCCACTTTTTCAATTAATCTACCATGTTACCTTATGAGTTTCAGGTATGAGAACTTGAAACAATTGATGTGAGAGATTCATCGATTTGAGCGATGTGAACAACTAGAGTAATTGGAACAAGAGGAATTTGAGATTGAAATAAGGTTTTGAGAAATTCAGTGATTCTGAAATCTGGTTTTCAGTGACAAAGTGATTCGGGCGATTCAAAAGTTGAGGGAAATTTAGCAATGAGCTTCGAGAAAGAAACTGATTCTCAATTAAGCGATTTTTGAGAGTAAGATGTAGAGAATGAAGAATGCTTTGCATTCAATCAATCTGCACTCTATGCAGTTTTAATAAAATTCAGAATTCTCTGTATTCTAAATGTTACAGTAGAGGATAAGTTGTTTATCAGTATTACAAGTGGACCAATATATAACTACCTCTATAACAAACTCAACCAATAGCAGAAGCCTAACAGTGAGCCAATAAAAAATGTGCAGCTGGACAGATGCATAAGCTAATGTATATCACTAATACTCCCCCTCAAGTTCAAGGTGATGGCAGCAGCACAACTTTGAGCTTGTCCCTGAGTTGTTGAAAGACAGTAGTGGGAAGAGGCTTGGTCAGGATATATGCTAACTGAGCAGTAGCTGGAACATGTTGGATCTTGAGCTTGTTGGCCATGACTTTCTCTCTTACAAAGTGAAGATCCAATTTAATATGCTTGGTTCTAGCATGAAGGACAGAATTATGTGAAAGAAGAACAACACTCAGGTTATCACACAACAGAGTTGGGGAGAAATACTGAATTTGTAGTTCAGTCAGTAGAGATTCCAGCCATAGAACTTCTGATGTGGTGTGAGCAAAAGCCCTGTATTCTGCTTCAGCACTGGATTTTGCAACAAGGGACTGTTTCTTTGAGCTCCATGATATGAGATTTGGTCCAATGAAGATGCAAGTGCTAGAAGTTGACCTTCTATCATCTGGATCATTTGCCCAATCAGAGTCACTGTAGGCTCTTAGAGATAGAGGCTGATTAGGAGTAGCAGGAGACAAGGTTAATCCTATTTTGACAGTGCCACTCAAGTACCTGAGTATCCTCTTAACCAAACTCCAGTGGCTGTGCAAAGGAGAAGCCATGAACTGGCAAACTTTGTTTACAGAGTATGCTATGTCAGGTCTGGTTAGGGTAATGTATTGCAAGGCTCCTACAACAGATCTGTATAATAATGGTTCTTCCATGAAGTCAGTGCCATATTTGTTGGGTTTGCAGTGGCTAAGCATTGGTGCTCCTACTCCATTAGCTGTGTGCATATTGACCCTAGAAAGAAGATCTCTGATGTATTTTGTTTGAGTCAGTATTAGGGATCCATTGGTTTCATAATGAACTTCCAATCCTAAGAAGTATTCAGGCTTGCCAAGTTTCTTCAGAGCAAACTTATGATGTAGTTGATTTATCAACTTGTGAACAAGATGAGAAGATGAGCCTGTTACTAAGATGTCATCCACATAGACTAAGGCATACATAATAATTTCTTGATGCTTGTAAATGAACAAAGAGTGATCACACTTGCTAGCCACAAAACCAAAATGAAACATGGTCTGGTGTAGTTTCTCATACCATGATCTGGGTGCCTGCTTGAGTCCATATAAGGCTCTATTCAACTTGCATACCAGATTTTTGTTCTCATTCTCAAACCCAGGTGGCTGTTGCATATATATTTCTTCCTGCAGAGCACCATTTAAGAAGGCATTGTTGATGTCAATTTGTTGTATTTACCACTTATGAGTGATAGCTAGGGTTAGAATAACTTTTATAGTTGTTGGCTTGACAACAGGACTGAAGGTTTCATGAAAATCAAGACCATACAGCTGGTTAAAACCTTTGGCAACCAACCTGGCTTTGTGTTTGTTAATGGTTCCATCAGAATTTTCTTTCAATTTAAACACCCACCTACAGCCTATTGGTTTTCTGTGTGGAGGTAAATGAGTTAGTGTCCAAGTGTTTTTGGCTAGGAGAGCATCAAACTCCTGTTTCATAGCCTCAAACCATTCTGGTTGAGTTAAGGCTTGTTTGTAGGTGACTGGTTCACATTGTGCAAGGAATACTTTGGGTTTAAGGTTCCCTGTTTTTCTCTTAGTAACCATAGAGTGATTGTTAGTAACTAAGGCAGGAGAAGAGTGAGTATCAGGATTAACGGTAGTCAGGGATGGACCAGATTCCTGATGGACAGTATTTTGATTAGTTAGAGCAGTGTGATGAGGTTGGATATTTGTTGTACCTTGTGTATGTTGAGAACAAACAGGGGTACTCTGAGATGGTTCAGTGTTTCTATCCAGGGGTTCTTGCTCAATGAAAGAGGAAATTTGATTATGAGAAGAAGTATGATTATGTTCAATGGTTATAGACTGGTTTTGAAGAGAGTGTTGGGGTGTGCTATTCAAGGGCAGGACAAGCTGAGTGGTCCTGGTACCATTGGTTATAGGAGTATCATATGGAGCAGAAAAATGACTGTTTTGTACAAGTAAATGGATAGACTTGGTGGGTCCTGTTTTGACAGACTGAGGTTGATCATTGAATGTTGGAAAAGGAAAGACTTTTTCATTGAAAATGACATCCTTGGAAATATAAATCCTGCCTTCTTTGCTAAGGCATTTGTATCCCTTATGATGTGGAGAAATTCCTAGATATACACATTCAGAGCTTCTTAATTGGAGTTTATTTTGATTGTAGGGTCTTAAATGGGGAAAACAGGAGCAACCAAATATTTTAAGGGTGCTGTAGTCAGGGATTTTGTTGAACAGAGTCTGAAAGGGGGAGACAGTTTTAGGAAGTGTAGGAGTGGGGAGTCTATTGATCAGATAGACAGCTGTTGTAAAGGCATGATCCCAATATTCTATAGGCAGATTAGCATGAGCAAGTAAAGTCAGTCCCATTTCTACTATGTTTTTATGTTTCCTTTCAACTGTGCCATTCTGATGTGAAGTATGTGGGCAAGTTAGTCTATGAACAATGCCAAGATCATTCATAAGTTTAGTAAAGGGCCTGTACTCACCACCAAAGTCAGATTGTAGAGCCTTAATAGTGGTATGAAATTGTGTTTTGACAAAGGCAAGAAAGTGTTTGAAAGTGTTGAGGGCATCTGACTTATGTTTGAGAAAATAGACCCAGGTATATTTAGTGTACACATATACAAATGCTATGTAGTAAGAAAAGCCTTGGCTAGAGGGGTTTGGTGATGGTCCCCACAAATCAGTGTGAATTAATTCAAAAGGAGCAGTATATACAGTAGAAGTTAGAGGAGCAAATATTCTATGAGACTTGCCTATACAACATGAATTACAGAATTCAACATTATCTTTATTGCACAATTGGATATTACATATGTTGAGAACTGTTTTAACAGCTACAGGGTTAGCATGTCCTAGCCTATGATTCCATAGAGAAAACTTATTTGAAATTGAATCTAAAGTATTTGAAACTTTATCAGGTGAGATACAAGCTGCATTTTCTGTTGGTGACACAGAAGTCTTCAAGGTGAGATTGGGAAAGTAGTATAATCCTCCAGCATCAAGGTAGCCTTCTAAGAGAACTTCCTTAGATGCCTGAGATTTGACAAAACAGCTGTTAGAGTGAAACTCAAAGAATACCTTGTTGTCTTTGGCAAATTTGGAAACAGATAGAAGATTTCTAGTTATGCTAGGAACATGAAGCATATCATTCAGACTTAGCAAATAATTGTTAGGCTTAATATGAGTTATTCCTACAGATTCAATTTTCAGACCTTTACCATTTCTTATAATGACTTCATTATTGCCAGAATAAGGTTTAGTGTGTTTACTATGATAGTTTCTAGAGGTGATATGATGGGATGCACCTGAATCCGCGAACCAAGCCTGTGATTCAAGATTTGTTGGAAGGCTGAAATCTTCTTGATGTGCTAGGAATGCAGAAGCTTGTGCAGAATTTGAGGCTTCATTCTTCTGTTGATCTTTTGCCTGAGTAGGCTGCTGATTAGCTTTAGGCGCCATAGGTTCAAAATTTTCATCATACCTGTGCCAGCAATTGATGACAGCATGGCCATATTTTCCACAGAGTTGGCATGTAGGGCGATTTCCTTGAGTGTAACCATTGCGTGCCCTGGTGCGGCCACGACCTCTGGAGCCAGAGCCACGTCCCCTTGACTGCTGAAAGCCACCTCTGGTGGTCTTGGAACTTGTCTGATCTTCAGTATAGGCAAGATTGGCAGTGGTCGTGGTAAGTGCAAGTTCTTGACGATACTTGTCAAGTTGTGCTTCTTGGACATAGAGGAGAGCTTCCACATCATAAATGGAGGATAACTCACCTTTGCCATAGGTCATCATGACAAATGGATTGTACTCCTCCGGAAGCCCCTGTAAAATGGAATCAATTTGATCTCTCTCTAAAATGGGATCACCAATAGCTAGCAGTGCATCAGCGATAGCTCTAATTCTCAGCACATACTCAGAGATTGACCTAGTCCCTTTCTTGGTGGTTTTCAATTCAGAACGCAGCTGGTGAACCCTAGCTTTCATGACTGCATTGAAATGTTTGTGGATTTGATCCCAAATTTGATATGAGTGTTTGCAGGAGAGGACTCTTGGAAGAACAGATTCGGAAATCGTTGAGAGCAGCCATGAGAACAATGCTTGATCTTGTACAATCCAAGATTCATACACAGCTGAAACTTTGTTGGCTATGCAATTTTCTTCTGAATCAAAGATTGGGGGAATCTGTGGATTCACGACGAATTTGTGAAGTTTGTGAGAAAGAATGATTCCTTCAACCTGTTGATTCCAAAGGAGAAAATTGTTCTCTTGAAGCTTGATGGAGAGGCGAGGTCCAAATCCATTGTTGCCAGTGGAGAAGGGGGTGAATGAAGACTGTATTTCTTGATTTTCAGTGGCCATGATGCAGAGATGAGAATGAAGAACAAAGAACAGAGATACTGCAGAGATACCGGTAGGAGAAGAGAGATGAGCGGAATGTGGATGGATCGATCACGATGATACCATGTAGAGAATGAAGAATGCTTTGCATTCAATCAATCTGCACTCTGTGCAGTTTTAATAAAATCCAGAATTCTCTGTATTCTAAATGTTACAGTAGAGGATAAGTTGTTTATCAGTATTACAAGTGGACCAATATATAACTACCTCTATAACAAACTCAACCAATAGCAAAAGCCTAACAGTGAGCCAATCAAAAATGTACAGCTGGACAGATGCATAAGCTAATGTATATCACTAATATGAGAGAGAGAAAAAAAAGTTAACCGGGTTTGTTTCGAGAGAGAAAGTGATTCTCAATTAAGTGATTTTTGTTTTTAAATAAAAAATGTATGATTTTTTTTTAAATAAAAAATATAGTAATATAATAATTTTAAAATAAATCAATAATGTAATAATATAATAATTTTTTTTTAAAAATATAAAATGTTTTATTATGATAATTAACAATAAACAAAATAAAATTAGTTTTAGTGAGTCTGTTGGTAAACACTTTTAATTGACCGTGGGCACAGGCCAAATTTCTTGTAGTGTAAACTTATGCATTCACCAATTGATATCGGAATAACACCCGAGAAATGGTTATCAGAGACATCTAGCATACTAATATTTTTTAGCATACTCACTTCTCTTGGTAAGCTTCCGCTCAAAGAGTTATGTGACAAGTTCAATAAGATTGATAAGGAAATAAGATTAAAAAACTCTAAAGGTATGGTTCTGCGAAAGATCTAGATATATTAACTTTTGACAGTTTCCTATACTTGGAGGAATATTTCCATCAAACATATTAAGATGTAAATCCAAAGAAAACAATTGACTAAGATTACTTAAGTGTTGTATATCTCCTGAAAACTTGTTTTCGCTCAGATCTAAGATTTGCATCTTTTGGAGCTTCCCAAAATTAGTTGGTTAAATTCCATTCTCAAGAGAGTTAAGCCAAGTAGATATCCTAATTCAGCAGGAATTTTCCCTGATATCCTATTATTTGAAACAACTAGGATTGCAAGCTCACTGGATAGATTACCTATAGAGCTTGGCAGAATGCCTTTAAATTTATTATGGAAAATAGAAACAAAATGCAACTGACTACAGTTTTGTCAAAGATTTTAAAAACTCTAAATCCTTAGTTGAATGGTGACCTAAATTGTTGACTTCCAAATTCAGAACAGGTAAATCTTTTATCCTTCCTAGACTTGGAACTTGTCCCACAAAAAGATTTTCACTTATAGCAAGTATCTAATGGCAGATGCATTTATTATGGAAGTAACGATTGGACCTGAAAATTGATTTCTTCCAATTTCAAACAGTTGGAGATTGGGGAGGGTGTTTAACATGTTGAGAAATGTTAGCCCTACAAAAATAAGGTATTTTCTACAAAATTAAAATAGGAGTGATTTTAAAATACTAATTTTTTTACACTTTAATATTTTTATATTTTTTGAATTTAAATTATTAAAGAGTTTATTGATTTTAGAAGTAAAACTCATTTATGTGAAAGCATTGAGGGGTATACTAATTTATGATAAAAACTTAAACTTTCATGATGGAAATAGTTTCTTTTGGAGTAGAATGCTTGAAGATAATCTGATAAGCATTTTGTATTCAGTAGAGAATTGGTTTGGACATCAATCTCAACCCTCACACTCACATATGGAGAAAATAATCACCGTTAAAAAATGCCTGACATAGTTTTTTTTTTTTCATGTATAGTTCTAATTTGACTTTGGAGTGACAAATGTTAGCCTACAAAAATAAGTGTTAGCTTCTAAATAAAAATATAAACTAGATTAACATCAAGCGATATACGACTGTAAATTAATTTGTTTATATTTTTATTAAATTTTAAACTTTTTTGTGAGGCACACAGCCAGTGTGGTATAAGAGCCTCAACAGAAAAAAGGGGTGCATATGACATGAATATAATAAATAGAGTAAGTAAGGGAGAAAAATATTTAACCATGGAGCTATCACAACAAAACACTCATTCTATTACCACCACTTTTTCCCTATCACTTCCTAAACTCTGTAAAAAGACTGATACCCATAAAATAGAAAACCTTGTCGAGTATTCTTATATTCCAGAAGATGCTCAAATTTCCGAAACAGTACCTCCCCTTTTAAGCCCTTAAATATCTTCAAAAAACAAAGAACAATTACCAGATCCATCAGAAACCTAATCTCTACCAATCGCCCTCATATGAAAGAATACGTTCAGTCATCTCGACTAGACCAATGTAGTTTGAGAGCTACAAACCAAGAGCAGTATGTAGATTTAGAGATTCCTCAGAGTCTCATAAATCACTGGAAATCTGAAGGATACACAGCTTTACATTTTGGAGCAGTTAGACTCATCCTCTCTCCCCATGGAAGAAAAAATCAGCCTGTCTTCTGCAAAATAGCTCCCCTAGATTCGAGCTATCTCCATTATGAAAATGTTGTCATAGGGACTGTTCTGACCTCACTTCATGCAGAAAGCGTTGTTCTTACTGTTTTTCCAAATTATAATGTAAGCCTCAACGACAGCACCCTATCTACAAGACTAAAGGTCCAAGTTCAAATCACTGGATCTGACCAAGTTCCAGAGGCCATGTCTGCTACTCTCCATCACCAAATAATCTATCGCCTACAAAATTATTCGATAGATTTTCCTCTCACGGGATGTTCTTCTGATTCTCTGTTAGTAGTTACTAATAGAGAAGAAGATATACCCTCTATTGTTCAGATTCCAAGAAAGATCACAAGGGAAGAACTAACTCAGTTAATTCCTCTTGAGTAGATACCAAACTATGAAAAAATCCATCAAGATAGGAGACAAATACAATCTCAAGAGGCCACCTTTAGAAAATTTGTTAACAAAACGGTCAAAACAATTTTCAAAAAACCAGATGAAGGATCGAGTTCAATTTCTCCTATTTTCTAGACCATGATGATCCGACGGATTCTCAAAGAAGATTGGTGCCCAATTCATGTTGTAACTAGTAAAGGAGAACCTATCTATACTGACAAGATAAATGGTCATTTTATTTGGGACGTAGATCCCAATAAATGTGACCCAGGATGTGAATGTTGGATGCATGATAATGATTATGACAGAGATATTATCCTTCCGAAAATAAAAAATAACGGGGCGTGCAAACCATCTCCTCCTCCACAAAGAAGATATGATCCTAATAACGGTTCATGGGTAGGTATCCATGATAAAAAGAAACCTCTTCCTATTTATTAGGAAGCTCTCAAGATCCTCAGGAAAGAAAAACGGTTGCCACCAAATGATCCTACTCTAGTTACGTGGTCACCGTCAGACTACTGCAAAGTTTTGGACTCTCCAAAAATGTTGAGTTAATCCCTTGCTTTATGTACTCAACTACTGCACCAGATTATTGTTGGAAATCCACCAAATTCTATGATGAATTTCTACCACAATGACAATTTAATTATGAGACAAACAAAGAAAAGAAGACAAGACAAATAATTTTTGCAGAGTTTCTCTCTGCTCACAAACTGTGAAAACTTTCTTGTTCACTTTGCAACTGCAAAATACTGTGAATGACTTGCTTGACTTGCTTACAAAAATAGGGATTACTCCCTCTATTTATAACTGAGCTTACACCCTAAGCCCAAAGCCCAAAATATCTTTTTGTTACTAAATCAAATCTAATTTATTCTAGACTTAAATCAAATCTATTTAAATCTAAAATAAATCAAATCTTATCGACACATAGCTCTTAGCTTTCTGAATACTATCTATGTTCATCATGGCTCTTAGCTTTCTGAATACTTCGACTTGCACTCCCTTCGTCATGATGTCTGCAATCTGATTCTCAGTTCTTCAGTGTTCCAAATTTATCTTCCCATCTGCTACCTGCTCTCGAAGATAATGGAATCTCATTTCGATGTGCTTACTTCGACCATGTGCTATTGGGTTCTTCGCCAAATTGATAGCTGACATGCTGTCGATCTTCATGGTAATTGCTCCATGATTTTTCCCTGTTATCTCTTCGACCAAGTTCACCATCCAAGTTGCTTGACATGCACAAAGAGAAGCAGCTACGTATTCTGCTTCGCATGATGATAATGTCACTACTGGTTCCTTTCTTGAATTCCAAGCAACTGGTGTACCACCTAGCATAAACACATATCCTGTTGTTGACTTTCGATCTTCTGCATCACTACACCAACTCGAATCAGTGTATCCCACTAACTTGCATTCTTTTCCTTTATCAACTGCAGGAAAAAAATGCCATAATCGAAAGTTCCTTTGAAATACCTTAGTATCCTCTTCACTGCTGCTAGATGTGATACCTTTGGCTTCTGCATGAATCTACTTACCATACCTACACTATATTCTAAGTCAGGCCTTGTATGACAAAGGTATCTCAATGATCTAATAAGTTTTTTGTATTGGGTTGGATCAACATCATCTTCATCTGCATCTTTCGACAGTTGCAGTCTTGGTTCTGCAGGTGTCGAAGTTGAGTTGCATCCATCCATCTCAAACCTCTTGAGAATTTCTCTTGCATATCTTCTTTGATGCATCATCAAACCTCTACTGCTCTTGTAGAATTCAATACCAAGGAAATATGAAATCTCACACAAATAAGACATTTTGAATTCCTTGCTGAGATCACCTTTGAAGTCTTCGATCTCACTTTTACAGCTACCTGTTATCAACAAATCATCTACATAGAGACATAGTATAAGCAATTTACTCTTGCTTCTTCTTACATATACTCCATATTCAGTTTTGCACTTCACAAATTCCTTCTCCCTTATAAAACTATCAATTTTCTTATTTCAAGCTCTTGGAGCTTGTTTCAATCCATACAGGGCTTTATATAGCCTGTACACCTTTCTTTCTTCGTCATGTTTCACAAACCCAACTGGTTGTTTAACATAGACATCTTCATCTAAGGGTCCATTTAGGAATGCACACTTCACGTCCATTTGACATATGTGCCAACTGTTTATTTCTGCTAGACCAATAACTAACCTGATTGTTTCGATCCTAGCAACAGGTGCAAAAACTTCATCGAAGTCTATTCCTTCTTTATGTAGAAATCCTTTCTCCACAAGTCTTGCTTTGTGTCGAGTTACTTCACCTTTCGAATTCGTTTTCACTTTGTATACCCACTTGACATCAATTGCCTTCTTGCCTTGAGGCAATTCGACAAGTGACCAAATGTTGTTGTCTTCGATAGACTTTACTTCTTTGTTCATTGCTTTCACCCACTTTGAATCTTTTAATGCTTCAGTTGTATTAACGGGTTCGACATCTGCATAGAAAGCATAATGTACCAGCTCACCTTCATTATCTATTACATCATCTGATGTAATCACACAATCTTGAAATCTTGCAGGCATGCGTCTTGTTCTTTGAGGCCTGCTTGTACTTGGTATATCTGCTGGTTCCTCTTGTCGAACTTCTCTTTCGACTTGAGTTTCTGGCTCTTCAAGAAGGATTCCCACTGAATCTTTCTTGATATTTTCAGTCCAATCCCATTCTTTAAACTCATCTATGATCACGTCCCTGCTAATCACAGTCTGCTTTTTCACTGGATCGAACAACTTGTAGCCTCCTATCGAATGATATCCAACTAGAATCATTTGACTTGACTTATCATCAAGTTTTCTTCTCAACTGATATGGCACATGTCTATATGCAATAGATCCAAATACCTTCAGATGACTCAAGCTAGGCTGCACATCAGACCAACATTCTTCTGGAGTAATTCCTTCTAGCTTCTTTGTAGGACATCTGTTCAAAATGTATGTTGCAGTCGAAACAGCTTCACCCCAAAACTCTTTAGGTAAATTCTTTCCTTTCAACATACTTCTCACCATATTCATGATGGTTCGATTTTTCCTTTCTGCAATTCCATTTTGTTGTGGAGTATATGGTGGCACCACCTCATGCACAATCCCTTCCTTTTCACATAATCTGTCGAAGTCTTTCGACACATATTCTCCACCACCATCAGTTCTCAAAACTTTGAGCTTTCGACCACTTTGTCTTTTGACCATAGACTTAAACTTGGTAAATACTTAGATCACTTCACTTTTCTTCTTGATCAGGTAAGTCCATAGCTTTCGACTGAAATCATCTATGAATGTAACAGTATTTGTTACCTTCCATCGAATCCACCTGGATTGGTCCACATACATCAGAGTATATGACTTCAAGACTAGCCTTCGATCTACTTCATGCATCCTTGCTGAAGCTATTCTTGTGTTGCTTCGCCTGCACACATTCCTCACATACCTCATTTGGAATGTCAATTTCTGGCAATCCTGAAACCATATTTCTTCTCTTCAAATCTATGATGTCTCTGAAGTTGATATGGCCTAGTCTATAATGCCATATCCATTCATCTCTGCTAGTTGCAGTCGAAAGGTACTTGTGCTCCATCACATTTAGTTCAATCTTGAAGGTTCGATTCTGAGACATAGGAGCCTTCAAGATTAATCTCCCATTTGCATCAACGACTCTCATCATCTTATCTTCGATTGACACTTTATAGTTCTTTTCGACCAACTGCCCTATACTGAGCAAATTGCTCTTCATGCCTGGTATGTACAATACATTGGAGATTACTGACCTTTTGCCATCTTTCCTCATAATCATAACATCACTAATACCTTCAGCTGCTAGGGTATTGTCATTTGCAAATTTTACCATATTTTTCATTGAGGGTTTTATATTGACGAACCAGTCCTTCCTTCCAGACATATGTGATGAACATCCTGAATCCAAGTACCATTGGTCCTTGAATCTATCTTCATCTCTTGTTGTGACCATCAGCATCATCTCTTCTTCTTCATGTTTTGCAAGCTTTGCATCACTTTCTTAATTCTTTCGTTTTTCTGGACAATCACTCGCATAATGTCCATACTTCTGACAATTGTAACATTAAATGTGACTCTTATCAGATTTTCGACCACCACCTCTTCCTCTATTTGCAACACCACCTCTTTGGTTGCCTTGGTATGGTATTCTTTGATTCGACATGTTTCCTTTGATTTGGTTTCCTCTACCATTCGATTTGTTGTAGCCACCTCTACCTCTGTCGAAACACTTTCCTTTGTCTTTGGTCTCTTTTGCTGAATGTGCCTGCAAGGCCACATCACTCTTCGATTTTCCTGCAGCTCTTTCGTTCATTCTTTGTTCATGAGATTCAAGCTTCCCTTGAAGCTCTTCCTTTGTCAATTTCGACAAGTCTTTCCCCTATTCTATCGCCACCACTATGTGGTCGAACTTAGGAGCTAAAGATCTCAAGATCTTCGACACAACAGCTTTTGTTGTTAACGCTTCTCCACATATCTTGATTTGATTTACTAGTTTTGTAACTCTAGTGAAGAAATCAGATATGCTTTCACTGTCTTCCATCTGAAGCAGTTCATAGGTCCTTTTGTGAGTTTGTAACCTCACTTCTTTCACTTTTTCAGCGCCTCCAAAAGACTTCTCAAGGATTTCCCAAGCTTCTTTTGCAGATTCTGAATCACTAACCTTTTCGAAATTGTATAAGCTGACACATTGATGAATTATAAATAATGCTTTATAACTCAGCTTCTCAGATTCTATGTATTTCTTTTTTTCTTCTTCTAAAGCGTTTTCTCCAAGCGCTTCGACTCCATCTTTTACAAGGTCCCATAGACCTTGACACCTGAATAAGACTTTCATCTGTTTGCACCAATTCTCATAGTTGTCTACTTTCATAATTGGTAGGGTTGCTGGATAATTTGCATTCCCATAACTTGTCATCGTGAATTCTTCAATCGTTCTTGATTGACACTTCCCTTGAATTGAAACGAAGCTCTTGATACCAGATGTTGGAAATCCACCAAATTCTATGATGAATTTATACCACAATGACAATTTAATTATGAGACAAACAAAGAAAAGAAGACAAGACAAATAATTTATGCGGAGTTTCTCTCTGCTCACAAACTGTGAAAACATTCTTATTCACTTTGCAACTGCAAAATACTGTGAATGACTTGCTTGACTTGCTTACAAAAATAGGGGTTACTCCCTCTATTTATAACTGAGCTTACACCCTAAGCCCAAAGCCCAAAATATCTTTTTGTTACTAAATCAAATCTAATTTATTCTAGACTTAAATCAAATCTATTTAAATCTAAAATAAATCAAATCTTTTCGACACATAGTTTCGACACACTGGATTACAATTTAACAATTATAGCCAACAATTTCCTGCTCTAGAAAGGAAGATGGATCCAATCACTGAAAGAACATCTAAACCCTTCATTCATCCTAATGAAGTACAACCCGATGGAAAACTCAAACCATTAACTCAAGATGAAGAAGTTCTAAATTGGCAATCAGAAAACATGATTTCTCAAAATGACATCCTCCAAAATCTCGACAAAAAAGTGGACAAGATTGCTGAGAGAATAGACGAGACAGATGATTATCTCTAGGTTCTATCACAGAAAATGCAGAAGCATTACAGAAGCTTAAAGGCTCAAGTGTCTCAGTTGGATCGTGATTTGCGACAGATGTTAGAAGAAAGAACTTTTGGAAAAACTTTTGACCAAAAGGAAAGAGAAATCAGAAACCTACAAGGCCAAGTAAAAGAAATAGATGATTTCTTAAGAGCTTCACATGAAAGAAAGCCCAAGCCTGTTGAAAACCTTTTCCTTGACCCTCATACTTTCCCTACATATTTCAAACGACTAGAAAGACCTTCTCCCTTCTTCCCTACCTATGTTTCTTCACCACCAGATCAGGTCAAATACATACCTACAGCTTACAGACCAAAATCTACGAGAACTACCATTACCTCAATCTCCAAGACAAAAGGAAAGGCTGCCTGTTTAAGCGCTTCATCCTCAGAATCTCAGGATTTTCCTGAAACACCTCCTCCAAAATTCCAAAAGGAAGAAGAAATTCCTGATAAAGGTTTCCAAGCCATGGCAATCACTGGAAATTATGAATTTCCCCAGAAAAGTTACTCTCTTGTTGAATCATCGGCATAAAAAGAAGACGAGTCCTCCTCGGATGATGACAAAGACTCTCGTCAAGAAACGTCTAGTGATGAAACACCAAGATCCTTTTCATCAGAATCACAATTTGAAGTAAACTACATCCAAAGACTCTTCATGGAAAATATAAAAGAGGAAGATTCATTGTTTGAAGAGTCTCCTGAAGAAACTTTAGTCCCTGAAAGGACTAAACTAAATGGCGGTCCTTGGTTCACATTTGATGATATACCGCCTAGTTGTTGGAGAAAGAGACTACTCGAATTCAGAGCATGGCTTGATACCCAGATGATGAAAACAAATGCAGATAGCTATAAGGTCATTGAAGAATTTTGCTGTAGAATGACAGGCACGATGAAGGAATGGTATCACAATCTTGGGGCTTTCAAACAAGATGAGTTACACCGTTTAGAAAGCACAACTAATATCCTTGATGTACTCCACCAGGAGTTTATCAGAGATATGGATATGTTCGATAGAAAAAATAGATAGGAATTCTTTGAGATGAAGTGTTGTTCCCTCAAAACAAAAGACCTCGACAAACACTATCACAGGATGGCACAAAGGTTTTATCTCCTCAATGGGTACAATGATCCTAGTCTCAAGAATACCTATGTATCGTCTCTACCACATGAACTCCAGCCAGAAATCCATAGGATGGTAGCAACAGCTAAAAAGGATATTGCAACAATGAGTCTTGGCCAGATTCATCAGGCAACGTTAGAAGCACTTGAAAAGCTTTGCAACTTTCATCATTAATTTCAAGAAGTTATACAGCAAAAGTCAAAGTTCACCAAGGCCTGCAAAAAACCTTATCTGGAGATTAAGTGTAAAGACAAAAGGTGCAGTTGTGAAACAAACAAGAAACATCATCATCAAAAATACTCCAAATCTCATATGACCTTTAAAGGAAAGAAAAAGAAGACTATGAAGTTCTTTAAAAGGAAATCTTTCAGAGGAAAGGGGAAAAATTGGAGATGCTTTATTTGTGGGAAAAAGGGGGAACTTTTCTAAGGAATGTCCTAATAATACCCACAAAGCCGCAAAACTGATCAACTCTCTTTAACCTCTAGATGGAGACCTAGAATCTTTATATTCTGAACAAAGTTCTGCTGATAAAGAAACAATTTTTCCCTTCAAGACTCTGCGTCTGATGAAGCATCATTTTCTGAATCAGAAGATGACAAATATTTCCATGTTTACTCCTTTAAAGAGATAGGAAGTTCTCTTCCTACTCCATCACTCCCATGTATTGAAGCTCATGTACTCGCGACAATGTTTTCCCGTTCGAAGAAAGTTATAGCTTATATGGACACTGGGGCCCAGATTACAATGATGAATCCTAGCATTCTCCCAGCAGAATCATGGGTAACACATGTTGCATACTTTGTAGAAGCAGATGGGAAAGTCCTCAAGACAGATTTAATGACCAAGGAAAAGATAGGAATCAAATTCTTCTCCGACTGCATAGTTTGGACCAAGGTCATTGGAAGCAATCTTCCAAATAAAGATATTGTAGTAGGGATGGATGTATACTCAGCAGCCAATAGACTCCAGATTCTTCCCACAGGAATAAAATTCAAAAGAGAATTCAAACCTTATTCTGGGGTATTGAAGTTATATTCACTATCTAAAATGCCTGCTAGATATGAAGAAATCAAGTCCAACCTACTCAAACTTTATGCAAACAGCCATGAAACATTCTTCCATCCAAAACCTCTATGGAAGAATAAAGACTTTTTTGTTCAACTTCCTTTTAAGCTCAATGAAGATGTTAATCCAACCAAGACCACTCATCCAAGAATGAGTCCATCAGATTATACATTGGCCAGAGAAGAACGCAACCAGTTGCTCAAACAAGGTCTGATAGAACCCACCAAATCAGAATGGGCTTGCCAAGCATTTTATGTAGAAAAAATATCTGAAAAGTTAAGAGGAAAAAATAGGCTAGTAATTGATTATAAACCTCTAAACCATTTACTCAAGGATGATAAATTTCCTATTCCAAAGGCCTCGTCCTTAAATGTTTTCATCAAAGATGCCCATATCTATTCCAAGTTCGATCTTAAGTCAGAATTTCGGCAATTGGGTATCGACCCCGAGGACCGTTACAAAACGGCGTTCGGCATTCCTAACGCCCAATACCAATGGACTGTGTTACCATTTGGGCTTAAGGTAGCTCCATCACTTTTTCAAAAGGCCATGACTAGAATTTTTTAGCCCATTCTCAATAGTATCCTCATCTATATTGATGATGTGCTATTATTCTTAAAAGATGAAAAATCCCATAAACAACTATTGGGACAATTCCTTCAAATAGCCCAACGACATGGAATGATGCTCTCTGAAAAGAAAAGCCAATTGGGCCAAACAGAAATTGATTTTTTAGGAATGCATTTTTCCTAAGGGAAGTATCAACCTCAGCCTCATATTGCTCAAGAATTGTTAAACTTTCCCGATGAAAATCTCACTGTTAAGCAGATTCAGCAATTTCTTGGTATAATTAATTATATCAGAGATTTCTTGCCAAAACTGGCAAGATACACGAGTCCTCTATCTCAAATGCTGAAGAAAAAAACCCCACCATGGGGAACAAAGCAAACTGAAGCAGTAAGAGCCTTGAAAAAGATCGCACAAACCCCACCTGCCTTAAAGATCCCGGGAGACGGTAAAAGAATCTTACAGACGGATGCCAGTGATCATTACTGGGGAGCCGTCTTCATAGAAGAAATTGATGGAATAAAGTATTATTATGGTCATGTCCGTGGTCAGTTCAAAGAAGCTGAAAAACATTACCATACCACTTATAAAGAAGATCTTGCAATTAAGATGGGCATCCAAAAGTTTGACTTTCACCTGAGAGGTCATCAATTTGAAGTCCAGATGGATAATTCCTCTTTCCCTAAGATCCTCAAATTCAAAAATAAGACGCCTCCTGATCCTCAAACTCTTAGGCTCAAAGATTGGTTTTCTAGATATGATTTTATTATGAAACATATCAAAGGAACTCAAAATGTGATTCCTGATTTACTTTCTAGGCCTATGAAACCCATCCAAATCATTACTACCAAGCACACTTTTCCTTTGATTCTCATGGTCAAACCATTGCCAACCCGTGCCTCCAAGACCAAAGACTTTCCTCTAGGAGTAATTGTATCCTCTTCACCCTCACATCTTAAGTAGTATGTCAGGAATAATCTTTTTTATTATATGACAAAAATCATAAGGAATAAACTCCCTGGCCATACTCCTTATTTCCCAGACACACCATTTCTCCTACCAATTTTAATAAACCCTAATGCTAAATTCACAAAAAAATCATTTATGGTATATATGGTGTGCCACTTCTTTATATTTTATGCATGTCCTCAAACCCACCGAAGCCATGTATGAACACATAATGGATCCGAAGAACCACAAATCCTTGATTTGGACTACTCTTGAATGGTACTCTCCGATAACATGGTGGAGAGATCAATTAAAACCAATCCTATACGAGGTCAAAGAAAGGGGGTTAGCCTCAGAGGCTATTAGCAAATTCAAGACTGTTTTCTTCATGCACGGGCCCTGTTGTACCCCAAAATTTTCCCTCCCATATTCTTCAAAGTTTTGACAAGCATCATCTCAATTTGCTCAAGTCTACTCAAGGAGTTGCACAGTCAAACCATCTCCTAAGCCAATCAAAATTAGGGTTTTGGTTCTTGCAAGGAAGTTGAGGTTTTCAAGGGCTCAATCAAGTCCCATAGGCCTATACACATTGTTAAGCATCTACATGCCAAGTTTCAAGGCTCACAGCATCAAGTTGCACAGTTAAAAGCCCCATTTGCTTCACAATCAACTACAGGGGTAAAATGGTCATTTGGCAGTCAAAAGTCAAAAAATTTGGTCAAAATCTTATTTTGAGCTCACAATCATCATTTGATCAAGTCTTGATCATGATTCCACAAGCATGGCTCAAAAATCATCAAGATGCAAAAGTTTCCATTTTTGGACAGTTGAAAAGTCAACTGTAACTTGACTAAGGCATAACTTTTTCATGGTTCATCAGAAAAATCCCATCCAATTCTCATCTTGAAGGGGAGGACATTTCCTACAACTCATCTTCACATTCCAAGTCCAAGAAATGCTCTCACAAAAAGTTATCAATTTCAACATTATAGGTCATTTTCAAAAGTCAACAAAAAGGCACTTTAAGTCAAAGACCATAACTTGAGATTGGTAAATCCTAATGACATGGGACCAAAGGCATTGGTTAGAGGACTTCAAGACCTTTCCAAAATGTCCAAGAACATGTTATATGATCAAAATTGAGTAAAATATGCATTGGGGAAGTTGGGAAATTTTTGTGAAATGGCAAAAGTCAACTATCCTTGAAACTTCAATTTTTGACAAAAGGGCCCACTTTCTTCCACTTGATTCAGCTTTGTCATGCCACCCACGTGTCCCATGATCAATTTCAAGACCAAATAATTATTTTTCTATTTTATTTAATTTTTATTGATTTAATTCATTTTAAATCCATAAAAATTCAAATAAAATCTAAAAAATTAATTAAATGGCATCTTTGTGGTTTGAATGACTTTTATGTGTCATATGCTAGCTGCCAAAATCGTGCCAAGCTCATTTATGCATAAAATTCAAAATTTGAACCAAGTTTGGAATGTCCTTTAATGGTGGTCAAACAAGAATCCAAAACATAATTGCACAAGGTTAAGGCTCATCATATCACTTAATTCTCATTCATACCTATATATGCAAGCATTAGCAACAACATTGACGACCGAGAGATCACTGAAACGGCCAGAGCAAAGTTCAAAAACTGTCAAAAAAGTGTGAGATCTAAAACATAGTTGCAGACATTTCCAGATCAAACTAAGCACGTGGCCCTCTTCCTTGCCATACCCTGAAGCCAACACGACTCTTGCCACGTCCTAAGACCTCCTACAACGCACTGTAAGTTGTCCTGAACTCACCTCTGAACATGAAACTTAAGCTCCTTATTCTTGCACTTTTCTCAAAAGCATTGGCATATTTGTGTTCCTTACTTGATTTCTAACATCACTGTAATATCCAATTGCGTTTTTAGGCCCTGAATCGTGGTGCCCGATTCTAGGGTTCATCCTTTTGTGTTTTGGGCATTTTGTTTCCAGGTACAATTGGAGCAAATCATGAGTATGGATGTGATCAAGGGACCAAGACGAATATGCCCATGGCTTTAGATGGCGTTTTCATGGCCTGAAGAGCATTTTCGAAGCAACCTACGAAACCACCTGCGGATAGAAATCCACAGGTAAAAAAAACCAGTATCAAAGGAAGAAGACGCTGACGCGTCCCCTCCTCATTCGCTCGTTTGAAATATTGCGCGTTTTTATATTTTTTTTCAGGCATCATGTTGTTTTACTAATATAATAACCACTGCTTATTATTATTTCAATTGGAACGTGTAGCTCAGTGGTTAAGGCGTGCAGGCTTTGAATGTTGGGACCTGGGTTCGATCCCCAGGTCCCCCCAAAATTCCATATTATTTTTCATTACATGCTTGTATGCAGGCTTCAAAGAATAGGCTCATCATGCGCCTTACTCATCCAAATGTCATGTGTCCACTATCACGAATCCAAAGGCCACAGAGTGCTGACCACCGTGCTCCCAGTCAAACCAATGTGCAGCCAATTCTCCAAGGTCAAACGTGGCTGAGTGTTGTTTGGGCCAAGGAATTGCCAATGCACCTTCAGATCTGGCCCAAACCCCCTTGGGTTTGCATTTTTATTTTTTTTTTATTTTATTTTTAATTGCTTCATTTATTTTATTGTTAACCAGCAAATTAAATTAATTAACATTTTCATAATAAATTTATAAAACTAAAAAAATGTAAATATTTTATTTTTATTAATTTCACTTAGGTTTAATCATTTTGTAAATAAACATTAACTTAAATTAATTTAGTTTAATTAGGTTTAATTTTAATCCTTTTAAAATTAAAAAATTAAAAACAAATTTAGACTTAGGCTTTTCTTTTGACATTTTTAATTCTTTTTTTATTTTATTTCATTAAAACATAAAAAACATAAAAACATTTTTTTAATTAATTAATTGATTGGTAAATTAGGTTTAATTTCACTTAATTGCAAAAAAAAAGGACAATCTCATTCTTTCTCAAAAAAAAAAAGGTCAACACCCTAAAGACGTCCCGATTCAATTCTTTCGCGCGCAGTTTATTTTGATTCAATATTTTATATTTTTGTATCTGCTCAGGAAGTGTAATAATTAATTAGAACTTTATCGCTTTATTTTAAATTCTCGCACTTTACTTTCCAAACGGGTTTGTTTTTTTTGGCGATGTATAGACCCGCGCCTTGTAATAGTTAGATTTACCTTTCCGCAATTTATTTTCCGCACTCCTAACTGTTAAAAAATGCATGAAAGAATGTATGAAAAATAAAACCAATTCGTAGCTCACAAATAACACGTGTGATCGGTGGAAATAGAACTGACTGTTTTTTAAGCTGGTTCGCAAAATGTCGCGGTAAGCAAGAGTCGCCACCGTCTTTTATGTTCTCAAACATGGAAAGGACAAAAGCACAGCAAAATTCCTTCTTTGAGAATGTTTCTCGGTTCGGGAGGTAGATTTATAGAAAAGGAAGGTGTTAGCACCCTTTCTATCAGTGGTTATCCACGGGCTCTTAGGTACTTGCTCTTATGTTTTCAAAATTTGTTTGCTTTTCAAGTGTGTGTGGGTTTGGAAAAAGTTTCGTTTGAAAAATTTCTAAGTAACTCTTGTATCTGTCCTCAAGAGTGTATGAAGTATTTGTTTGAAAACCTTTTGAAAGTGTAGGTGCGAAAAGTTGTTTTGTTTGTTTTGAAAAGAGAAAGTACTTAAGAGAAATCTACCTACTCTAAGGAATTAGGTTGTGTAAGAGTCTTGTAGATAGTGTTATCCCACCATTGAGAGGTAGGTAGCACCATCATTGGAGGTGTTCGGGTCAATTCGATTATAAGGGACAGTGTGGTCACCGAAGCAATGGTAGGACACCTTAGTGGTAACCCTAATGTCCTAGATCCTTTTTATCCGAGGCAACCGTTTCGAGGCAACTGGATCTTTTAGACAGAAGGGCGACCTCTAAGACACCCTATACTTGATGACCACGTTCGAGGCAACCAGTGAGGCGTACCCTAGGAGTGGTATGTGCATGTGTGTTGTTTTTCAGTTAATGTTTATCTTTGATCATGTTGTTTGTGATCTACGGATTGATTTTATTTTACATACATTCTTGCAGGCATATTAGCAGTTAAATGGTTTGCAGGAAATAAAGTGCGGAAAAGTAAATCTAGCTATTACAAGGCGCGGGTCTATACATCGCCAAAAACAAAAACCCGTTTTGAAAATAAAGTGCGAGAATTTAAATAAGGCGATAAAATCCTAATTAACTATTACATACTCTGTACAGATACATAAATATAATCAAAAGAAATTAAAGCGCGAAAGAAGATTGAATCGGGAACGTCTTAGGGCTTTGACCCTTTTTTTAGAGTAAGAATTGAATTTTGTCCCTTTTTTGCAATTAATGAAATTTAAACCTAATTATTAATTAATTAATTTATTAAAAGAAAAAAATGTTTTTGTATTTTTATGTTTTTTTTTATGAAATAAAATAAAAAGAAATTGGAAGTCAAAAGTTAGAGAAAACCTAAGTTCTAAGTTGATTTTATTTATTATAAAAAAGAAAATTAAAATTAAACCTAATTAACTAATTAATTTGTTAGAATTTATTTACAAAAATAATTAGTAGTGAAATTAATAAATAAGAATAATAAAAATATTAGTTTTTGATTTTTTTTGAAAAATATTAATTATGTTAATTTTGGTGGTAATAATAATAATTAAAAAAAAGTTAATAACTAAATTAGAAAATATAAAAACAAAAAGAAAAAGAATGAACCAAGGGGGGGGGGGGGGGGGGGGTCTGGGCCCAATATGGAGGTTCTTGTAAGCAAGCTGAAGCCCAAAACCACTCAAGCCTTGTTGGACTTTTTGGATCAAGTATGTAGGCGTTGACTGGGAACATGGTGTCCAGCGTTTCATAGCCATTGGATTGTTGTTGAAGGACACATGGCATCTGGGCGCTGGAGGCACATGATGGATTGCTTTTGGGAACCTGTACACAAGCACATAAGAAAAAACAATATGGAATTTTTGGGGGGATCTGGGATTCGAACCCAGGTCCCAGCGCTCACTACACCAACGCCTTAGCCAGCTGTGCTGCATGTTTCATTTGACATAATAATAAGAAATGGTTAATATATTCGTAAATCAACGCCTATGCCTAAAAAACAAAAAAACGCGCGTGACTTTTAAACAGGCCAATCACGTTGTGACGTATCATCATCTTCTTCCTCACAATTCCTGGTTATTTACCTGCGGATTTTTATCCGCAGGTAGTTTCGTAGGCCATACTTAGAATTGTCCCTAGGCTTCAGAAACTCCATTTAAGCCCATGGTTGTGATCGTCCATGTCTCCTGATCACATCTATGCTTATAGTTTGTCCCAATTTCACCTGTAAACAAGATGCCTAAAAAACACACAAACAAACCCTAGGTACGGGTATCATCATACAATGCCTAAAAATGCAATTGAACATTATGGTTACGTCAGAAATCAAACAAGCAACATGATCATGCCAATATTTTTGAGAAAAAATGTAAGAATGGAAAATTCAAGCTTCGTGTACAGGGGTGAGTTCAGGACAACTTACAGTGCGTTGTAGAAGGTCTTAGGACTTGGTAAAGGTCGCTTTAGCTTCAGGGGATGGCAAAGAAGGGAATCACGTTCCTCTTTTAGTCTGAAAATGCCTGCAATACTGCTTTAGATCTCACACTTTTTTGTCAGTTTTTGAATTTTGCTCTGGCCGTTTTAGGGGTCTCTAGGTCGTGAATGAGGCTTGGGTTGCTTGCATATATACATGTGAATGAAATTAGGTCACATTATGAGCTTGTATCTTGTGCAATCAAGCCTTGAGATTTTGGTTTATCACCATTAATGAACATTCCAAGTTTGAAGCAAAACCATGATTTTGTGCTCAAAATGGCTTGGCACGAATTTGGTAGCTTGCTCATGACACATAAAGGCCATTCAAATCAAAAGATGCTATCCATTTAATTTTTTTAGATTTTATTTGAATTTTATGGATTTAAAATGAATTAAATCAATAAAAATTAAATAAAATAGAAAATTAATTATTTGGTCTTGAAATTGATCATGGGACACGTGTATGGCATGACAAGGCTGAATCAAGTGGAAGAAAGTGGGCCCTTTTGTCAAAAATTGAAGTTTCAAGGATAGTTGACCTTTGCCATTTCACAAAAATTTCCCAACTTCTCCAATGCATATCTTGCTCAATTTTGATCATATGAACATGTTCTTGGACATTTTGGAAAGGTCTTGAAGTCCTATAACCAATGCCTTTGGTCCCATGTCATTTTGATTTACCAATCTTAAGTTATGGTCTTTGACTTAAAATGCCTTTTTGTTGACTTTTGAAAATGACCTATAATGTTGAAATTGATAACCTTTTGCGAGAGCATTTCTTGGACTTCGAATGTGAAGATGAGTTGTAGGAAATGTCATCCCCTTCAAAATGAGAATTGGATGGGATTTTTCTGATGAACCATGAAAAAGTTATGCCTTGGTCAAGTTACAGTTGACTTTTCAGCTGTCCAAAAATAGAAACTTTTGCATCCTTGATGATTTTTGAGCCATTCTTGTGGAATCATGATCAAGACTTGATCAAATGATGATTGTGGCCTCAAAATAAGATGTTGACCAAAAAATTTGACTTTTGACTGCCAAATGACCATTTTGCCCCTGCAGTTGATTGTGGAGCAAATAGGGCTTTTGACTGTGCAATTTGGTGATGTGAGTCTTGCAACTTGACATGGGGATGCTTGACAATGTGTATAGGCATATGTGACTTGATTGAGCCCTTGAAAACCTCAACTTCCTTGCAAGAACCAAAACCCTAATTTGACTGGCTTAGGAGGGTGTTTGAACTGTGCAACCCTTGAGTAGACTTGAGCAAATTGAGATGATGCTTGTCAAAACTTTGAAGAATATGGGAGGGAAAATTTTGGGGTACAACAGTTGCCCCTGTTCAATCTTATTAGACCTGAGGATGTATATTGGCTAGCGTGCCTTTCGTGATCCGGAGGTGGAAGATGATTGAACACTAGAGTGCCCAGAAATTTGCACTCACATAGTGGAGTATCAGCAATGTGATGTCGGGAATGGGCTTACAGATGCCATTTGGAGAGATGGTGGATAGGAGGATGGGCTTATAGATTCCATCTGGAGATGTGACAGAACCTCGTCGGGAATGGGCTTATAGATGCCATTTAGAAAGATGGTATGGGAGTATGGGCTTATAGATGCCATTTGGAGACTGTTGGTAGGTGGATGGGCTTATAGATGCCATATGGAGGTGTAATGGATAGTGGTGGAGATGGGCTTAAAGATTCCATCGGGGTGTCGATCGCGTAAGAGATTCCTTAGCGAGAACTTGCGTACTTGAGAAAGAAAGATGGTTTCCTGGCCTGTTACAGGTGTTGATCTTCAATTCTCTTCATGCAGATATGCCCTGTCTAGATACAGGTGTCGAATCTACAATCAATTACTCGCAGATATGCCCTGGCTGGATACAGGTATCGAATCTGGAATTTATCGTCTACAGATATGCCCTGGCTGGATACAGGTATCGAATCTCTAAACTCTTTATGCAGACATGCCCTAGCTAGATACAGGTGTCGAATCTACAATCAGTTACTCACAGATATGCCCTGGCTAGATACAGGAATCGAATCTGGAATTGGTCGTCTGAAGATATGCCCTGGCTGGATACAGGTATCGAATCTCTAAACTCTTCATGCAGACATGCCCTGGCTGGATACAGGTATCGAATCTACAATCAGTTACTCACAGATATGCCCTGGCTAGATACAGGAATCGAATCTGGAATTAGTCATCTACAGATATGCCCTGGCTGGATACAGGTATCGAATCTCTAAACTCTTCATGCAGACATGCCCTGGCTAGATACAGGTGTCGAATCTATAATCAGTTACTCGCAGATATGCCCTGGCTAGATACAGGAATCGAATCTGGAATTGGTCGTCTACAGATATGCCCTGGCCGGATACAGGAATCGAATCTCTAAACTCTTCATGCAGACATGCCCTGGCTGGATACAGGTATCGAATCTACAATCAGTTACTCACAGATATGCCCCGGCTAGATACAAGAATCGAATCTTGAATTGGTCGTCTACAGATATGCCCTGGCTGGATACAGGAGTCGAATCTCTAAACTCTTTATGCAGACATGCCCTGGCTAGATACAGGTGTCGAATCTACAATCAAATACTCACAGATATGCCCTGGCTAGATACAGGTATCGAATCTGGAATTTGTCGTTTACAGATATGCCCTGGCTGGATACAGGAATCGAATCTCCAAACTCTTTATGCAGACGTGCCCTGGATGGATACAGGTATCGAATCTACAATCAAATACTCACAGATATGCCCTGGCTAGATACAGGTATCGAATCCGGAATTCTTCGTCTACAGATATGCCCTGGCTGGATACAGGAATCGAATCTCTAAACTCTTCATGCAGATATGCCCTGGCTGGATACAGGTATCGAATCTACACTCAATCGCTCACAGACATGCCCTGGCTAGATACAGGAATCGAATCTGGAATTAGTCGTCTACAGATATGCCCTGGCTGGATACAGGTATCGAATCTCTAAACTCTTCATGCAGATATGCCCTGGCTGGATACAGGTATCGAATCTACAATCAATCACTCACAGATATGCCCTGGCTAGATACAGGAATCGAATCCGGAATTAGTCGTCTACAGATATGCCCTGGCTGGATACAGGAATCGAATCTCTAAACTCTTCATGCAGATATTCCCTGGCTGGATACAGGTATCGAATCTACAATCAGTTACTCACAGATATTCCCTGGCTGGATACAGGAATCGAATCTGGAATTGGTCGTCTACAGATGTGCCCTGGCTGGATACAGGTACCAAATCTGGAATTGCGACGGTTAATAGTAATTATCTTTGGATTGACCTTTTTCCTGAAAAGGCAAAACATCAGTTGTATGCAATGTCATGATGTATGAAATGCATGATGTCATGATGTTCTCAAAAATAAGTGAGATTGTGTGATATGATGCGTATATGCATGCGTCATGGTGTATGATAATGTAATATTTATGAATGTATTTTCGTCCAGGAGAATAAATCCTTGATGAATACCGGGAAGTTGAATCCTGGGCTGATGTTGAAGAGTGAAGTTCTTCATTTCCGCTGGGGATGATGGTTGCAAGAATAAACCGGTAAGAGAAGATGACTCCGTTGGAGAATAAACTTGGCGAAGAGATTACTCTGCGGGGAATTACTCTGTGGGAAGAGATACTTCGCTGAGGTTTTGATGAGAACTCCGCTGGGGATTCCGTTGATAAGTTATGTTGGGGAATTTGATGGACTCCACTGGGGATAGGAAGAACTTCTCCGAGGACGATCCTTCCGTGGTATTTAGCTGAGGATAACCCAGTTATAATCTCTGGTGGGGAATAACCTTCTGAAATAAAGCCGGGGAGAAGCGTTCGTACTCTGCAGGTGATAAGCTTCCAGAATCTACTGGGGATAAGCTTCCAGAATCTACTGGGGATAAGCTTCCAGAATCTACTGGGGAGATTGATTCAACTCTCCTGGGGAAACTCTTAGACTGCACTGGGGAAGTGGCTCCACTGGGGTGTCCTGTATTCCGCCGGGGAACCATCTTATACTAAGACTGCCGGGGATGCTTGCTTAGGAACATCTGTATACTCCGCTGGGGAATATTGAGATTTTCTGGGGATACCCAACTTCCTTAAGGCTGACAGTAGACTAACTCTGCTTGGGGAGAGTATCACTGACTTGCTGGATATACTGCACCTTTTTAGGGCTGATGGGAGACCACTCTGCTTGGGAGAGTATTGCTGGATCCTTTGTAGTTGCAAGTCTCAGTGGGGAGTGAAGGTATCTTGGTTACATTCTTCAGTCGAACCTACCTTGGTACCTTGGTGGACAGATCAGCTAGATCACTTAGACAATTCTTATGATTGCCCCTGTTTCTAATGTCACCTGTAATTAGTCCTTTGTTTCGTATGCAAATATTTATGAGTTAGCAATTAGTGTCAAATGCATATATCAAAAATGAACATTGGACGTTCTTTGCAAAACAAAACAGATAAAGGAAAAAACAATTGGCAATTTGTCTGGAAAAGATTTGTATTGATTTTGAATATGCTTGTAAATAGGCGTTTATGTTCAAGAGGCTGACGTCCTAGTAAGAGAACGCCGCCGAACAAGAGAGTTTATACAATTTTGTGCAAAAGGAAAACAAAACAGCTATGTGAAAAGAATAACCCCACTGGGTTCCAACTCTGTTATCGCCTTTATGTCTTCAAGCGTCTCATCACTTTGCTGCTTAGTTGGAGATGAAGCTGATTGATCGATGCCGTCTGAACCTGATAGCTGATACCGGATTCTGGATGCAAGGTGATCCAATGAGACATAGTATTATGCTTTAATCCCTAACTTTTGCCTGGACCGCCCTTTCGGGTTTTCAGTCCACCGGGATACCCATTTTTGCCCAAGCCGCCTTTTCAGGTTTTCGACTTGCCGGGTGTACAGATTTTTTTTCATTTCATCCCTTATTTTTGCCCGAACCCTTTTGGTTCTCCAGGAAGCCCTTATTTTTGCCTAGGTGTGTCAACCTAGCGGGTCTTTAATTCATGCGTAGTATCTTTTTACTATGTCTGCATTGGCGGGGTGAGGAAGGTCGTCACCATCCATGGTGGTTAGAATCATAGCTCCTCCTGAGAAGATATTCTTAACCACAAATGGCCCTTCGTACGTGGGGGTCCATTTGCCCCTGGGATCACTTTGAGGAAGAATGATGCGCTTGATTACCAGATCCCCAACTTGATACTCTTGGCGTCTGACTTTCTTGTTAAATGCCCTGATCATCCATTTTTGGTACGTTTGACCATGACAAATAGCAGTGAGTCTCTTTTCGTCGATTAGGTTTAATTGATCAAGCCGAGTCTGGATCCAGTCATCTTCGCTCAAACCTGCATCCTTCATTATTCGGAGAGAGGGTATCTGGACTTCAATAGGCAAGACTGCCTCCATGCCATAGACCAAAGAAAAGGGAGTTGCCCCTGTTGACGTCCGTGCTGAGGTACGGTACCCATGAAGAGCAAATGGTAACATCTCGTGCCAATCCTTGTAGGTCACTTTCATCTTCTGCACAATCTTCTTGATATTCTTATTTGCTGCTTCGACAGCCCCATTCATCTTCGGCCGGTAGGGAGAAGAGTTGTGGTGCTGTATCTTGAATTGCTCGCAGAGCTCAGTGATCATCTTGTTGTTAAGATTGGTACCATTGTCCATAATGATCCTTTCCGGGACGCCGTATCTATAGATCAGGTTATTCCGAATGAACCGTGCCACGACGTTCTTGGTTACGGTAGCATAGGAAGCTGCTTCAACCCACTTTGTGAAGTAATCAATTGCTACCAAGATGAAGCGATGCCCGTTGGATGCCGTAGGTCTGATCTCGCCGATCATATCAATGCCCCACATTGCAAAAGGCCAAGGTGCTGTCAAGATGTTCAGAGGAACCAGAGGAACGTGCACCTTATCTGCGTAGATCTGGCATTTATGACATGTCCGAGAATGTTGGTAACAGTCAGCTTCCATTGTGGACCAGAAATATCCTGCCTGAAGGATTTTCTTTGCCATGGTATGTCCACTGGAAAGTGTTCCAAAGGTACCTTCATGTAGCTCTGCCATGATCCTTTCTGGTTCAGTCTTATCCACACAACGCAGTAAGGTCGAATCATGGTTTCGCTTGTATAGAATGCCATTGCTGAGGAAGAACTTTGTTGCGAACCTTCTCAGAAACTTCTTGTCGTTAACAGATGCACCTTCGGGGTATTCTTGAGCTTCTAGGTACCTTTTCACTTCATGATACCAAGGTTTTTCAGTTACCTCTTCAGCCTCAAGATCACAATAATGTGCAGGTTCATCTAATTTCCAGATAATGATCCGGGGAGCCTCGTTGTCCCATTTGACTTTGAACATAGAAGACATCGTAGCCAGCATGTCCGCCAACTGATTTTCCTCTCTTGGGAAATGTTCAAAAGTTATCTTCGTGAAATGGGGGATCAATGTCAACACACACTCTTTGTAAGGAATAAGATTTGGGTGTTTCGTATCCCACTCGCCTTTGATCTGATTGATCACGAGAGCGGAATCTCCGAAGACACTTAGAAACTTGATCCTTAAGTCAATTGAAGCTTGAAGACCCATGATGCATGCCTCATACTCCGCCATGTTGTTGGTGCAGTTGAAACATAGCCGGGCAGTAAGTGGAGTATGAGTGCCTTTAGGGGATATGATCACGGCGCCAATACCGTTACCCAAAGCGTTTGAGGCTCCGTCAAAGTGCATAGACCATCGGGATCCTTCCTCAGGTCCTTCATCCGGTCCAGGTACTTCACAATCAGTTACTACCATGATATCCTCGTCTGGAAATTCAAAGTTCAACGACTGGTAATCATCCACTGCCTGGTGTGCCAAATGGTCTGCCACTACACTTCCCTTGATTGCTTTTTGAGTCGTGTACTGAATGTCGTATTCTGTCAAGATCATCTACCATCTTGCTATTCTTCCGGACAAGGCAGGCTTTTCGAAGATGTACTTGATTGGATCCATTTTTGAAATCAACAGAGTAGTGTGAGTCAACATATACTGTCTCAGCCGGCGAGCAGCCCATACCAAAGCACAGCAAGTTTTCTCGAGCAGTGAGTATCGGGTCTCACAGTCGGTAAACTTTTTGCTAAGGTAATAAATGGCGTGCTCTTTTCGGCCAGACTCGTCATGTTGCCCCAGCACACACCCTATTGAGTTGTCCAGTACTGTCAAGTATAATATTAGAGGTCTCCCTTCAACCGGTGGCATAAGAATGGGTGGTTCTTGGAGATACTCTTTAATTCTTTCGAAAGCATCCTGACATTCATCGTTCCAACGTACTACTTGATCTTTCTTCAGCAGCTTGAAGATTGGTTCACAGGTAGCAGTTAGATGTGAGATGAATCGGGCAATGTAATTCAGCCGTCCTAGAAAGCCTCTGACTTCTTTCTCTGTCTTGGGAACTGGCATCTCTTGTATGGCTTTCACCTTGGCAGGGTCCACTTGAATACCTTTGTCACTTACGACGAAGCCTAGCAATTTTCCAGATCTCACCCCGAAGGTGCACTTGTTCGGGTTCAACCTCAGTTTGTACAACTTCAGACGGTCAAACAACTTCTGAAGATGGTCAAGGTGTTCCTCCTCAGTTTGGGACCTTGCAATCATATGGTCGACATATACTTCGATCTCGTGATGGATCATGTCATGAAACAGAGCAACCATGGCACGTTGGTAGGTTGCCCCAGCATTATTCAACCCAAAAGGCATGACCTTGTAGCAGAAGGTCCCCCACTGAGTAACAAAAGTGGTCTTCTCCATGTCTTCAGGAGCCATCTTGATCTGATTATAACCGGAGAACCCGTCCATGAAGGAGAATACCTTATGTTGAGCAGTATTGTCAACCAGAACATCGATATGAGGCAGAGGGAAATCATCCTTAGGGCTCGCCCTGTTCAAATCCCTGTAATCAACACACATTCTGACCTTACCATCTTTCTTCGGCACTGGAACCACGTTGGCAACCCACTGAGGGTAAGAAGTCACTGCTAGAAACCCAGCGTCAAATTGTTTCATAACCTCAGCTTTGATTTTCTCGACATCTCTGGACGCATACGGCGGACCTTCTGTTTTACTGGCGGGCAGTCTTCCTTGGTAGGTAGGTGATGAACCACAATGTCGGTGTCCAACCCAGGCATGTCTTCGTAAGACCATGCAAAGATTTCCACATAGTCATGCAGCATCTGGATCAATCGTTGTTTTATGCTAGACTCCAGATTGGCACCAATCTTGACTTCCTTTCTGTCTGTCTCAGTACCCAGATTCACCGTTTCCACTGGCTCTTCATGTGGCTGAATGGCCCTCTCTTCCTGGAGTAGCAGTCTTGCAAGCTCACCAGGCACTTCGCAATCATCTTCACCTTCGTCTTCGGCTAAGTTGATCGGATTTTCGAAGTCATAACTGGCAGTAGCAGAGTCGTTACCAGTGAGATCCAGAGTGGATTGGAACCTGTATAAGTGAGTGTGTGTAAATATAACTATTTTGCAATATATAATAAAGAAAGACAAGGAGCGCAAGATTTGAAATTTAAAAAACTTCCAATGCTTTTATTAATGATATATGAAAGTGACACACAAAAGCCCTCACAAATGAAGCCACAGTGCCCCGGGTAAGACACCGGGCCATAAAGTTTCAAATTATTGTTCGTTACAACTTTAAAACAAAGGAGTTCATTACTGAGTGACAAAAGTAAAAGGTATGGAGTCTTTTGCAGTCCAGTTGTTCAGTCCACCGCTGGTCGTTGGATTGATCCAGCTGTCGAATTCAGATTCCTCCACTTCGTCATCCTCCCCAATAGCATTTACTCCATGGTTAGGCATGGGAGCTGTCACCACATTAGGCCTCTTGGGCGCCTCGAACTGTACCTCTTTAGCATCAATAAGGTCTTGAACCTTATTCCTTAGAGCCCAACAATCATCTGTGTTATGCCCCGGGCTATCAGAGTGATAAGCGCAGCGGGCGTTGGGGTTGTACTTTGGAGAGGTCGTGTTCACAACCTTTGGAGCTTCCTTGACAATTACCAGATTGGTTGACAGCAGTTGCGGCAATATCTGGGAGAGGGTCATACTGAGCCGAGTGTACTGCCTTTTGGGCCTCTCACCTCTTGGCTGGTTGTATTGCTGAGGAGCAGCAGCAGGCTTTGAGATTACCACCGCGTTGACAGCTTGGCGGCGTTCCGGTTTATTCTGTCTCCTGGGACCATAAACAGCACTAGCTTCCTTCTTGAAGGGATTCTTTTCAGTACTCGAGGAGGCACCTTTCTGTATCTTCCCCGACTTGATACCAGCTTCGATCCTCTCACCAGTCAGGATCAGGTCTGTAAACCCAGCAGAGGAATTACCAATCAGGTGGTTGAAAAATGGACCAGACAGGGTCCCCAAGAACATGTCCACGAGTTCACGGTCAGTCAACGGTGGCTGCACCCTGCCAGCCAGATCTCTCCACTTCTGCGTGTACTCCTTAAAACCTTCACCTGTTCCCAGTGACATACCCTGGAGTTGGGTACGCGTGGGAGCGAGGTCGGAATTGTACTGATACTGCTTATAAAAATCAGTAGCCAAGTCCTCCCAGTTACGAATATTGGTTCCATCCAGCTGATAGAACCATTCGAATTGAGTCCCTGAAAGACTCTCCTGGAAGAAATGGATCCATAAGTTCTTGTCTGCAGTGTAAGGTTGGATCTTCCTTACATACGATCTGAGGTGCATCTTAGGGCAGGAAGCCCCGTCGTATTTCACAAAGGCAGGTGCCTTGAACTTGTGTGGAATCACCACCCCGGAAGATAACCCTAAGTCTCCAAAATCCAACCCAGGCACACGTTGAATCTCCATAGCATTTAACCGGACCTCCAGCTGTTTGTACCGGTCCTCGGCAGGAGGGTACTGTTCATCATTGAAATCTGTCTCGGTGTCAGAGACCACGGGACTAGGAACCCCTCCCTCTTGGTGACTGCCTTCCCCAACAGATGGAGTAGTCAGCTTAGCTTCATTCTGCAGTGTATTCCCGAGTCTGCGTCTAGTGTTGAACAGCACAGTCCTCTTCTTCTTCTTCTTCAGGAGCAAAGCCTTCAACTCCTGTTGTCCTTGGGCTAAGCTCATGACCAACTCTTGAAACTGGGCGTTCTGGGCCTGGAGGGCCTTGATAGCTTGTTCAGTAGTAGGTTCAGGATTCATGATGACTGAGTGCTGAAATAAACAGCGAAGAAGATTAAGCAACCTGTAGAAAAAGGGTACATGTTATGCACATGATGCATGATATGCTATTTATGCAATGCATTCAAGGGTTCGAAAGTTCAAATTCGTTGTAGACAAAAAGGAACACACGTTGTATTAAGGAATAATATGTTCAGTACATCAGGGCCTCATGGGCAAAACATTACAAAATAATTAATCCCAAAAGACACTGCGCATCCTCTTTGGAGCTATGTAAGTGTTGAGAGTCTTTTCCTCGTGAAGTAGGCGGGTGAGCTCCAAGACCTTCTTCTCACTGGCATGTAGACTGGCTTCAAGAGAATTCCGTTCTTCCTTGAGTTGGATCCAGCTTTTCTGCATTTCTTCCCAAGAGGTTGGCATGTCAGGATGTTGAATGATGTAGGATACCTCTCCCTCCAAAACTGGCTCTTTGATCACAGGGAGAACATGAGGATATGGCATCACCAGCTTCTGGGAGCGGGCTCGTACCCACTTGAGATAAGGCTTCAGGGGGATGGAGTTCTTGTGTCCCAGTGTCTTGCTATCTACCCTGTTGGGCATCCTCCAAGCTCTGATAAATTTCTGGCGAAGACCTTGTGCATCGTTGTCGAAGTCAAAAACTATGTCAGGAATCAACATGTCATGAGGGCCATCCCTCCGAGCATAACCAAACTGTCTCAAAGCCAAACATGGATTGTAAGTAATTCCCCCTCTAATTCCAAGTAAAGGAACATTAGGAAACTCTCCGCAACGATCAATAATAGTGACATTTTCTCTGGACCGAGAACACCAATGTACATCAGCATGTGTAAGAGCCATTAACCGTTGTGACCATCTCAAACCCCGCTCGTTCTTCAAAACTGGTTGTGGAAGGTGCGAAATAAACCACCTTGCCAGGAGAGGAGTGCAGCACATGAGAACACCTCTTTTTCTCATGGTTCGAGTGTAACATGAGTGGAGGATATCCCCAAGCAACGTAGGTATAGGATTCCTGGACATGAAGATCTTGACAGCATTGATATCTATAAGCTGATCTGGATACGGGAACAACACCAACCCATAGACAAGGAGTGCCACAACTTCTTCAAAGGCTTGTAGGTCAAGGGAATTCCAGCATTCTTGGGCCTTCTCAAGCAGGAACTTTTCCAAGAATCCTTTGATACCACTTATGGTTTCCCAATGCCCCTTGATGTCAGATGGTTGTAGGTGTAGTGCTTTAGCAACCTCTTCAAGTTTTGGTTCCCTTTCCGTACCGTTGTAGGGTAGTTGACTGAGAATAGGAATCTTCAGAAGCTGGGAAAACTCTTCCAAGGTAGGCACCAATTGATAATCCGGGAAAGTAAAACAGTGGTGCAAAGGGTCAAAGGACTGGAAGAGAACTTTTATCATATCTTCTTTAATGTTAGTGTTGACCAAGCTGATGAGCCTACCATGCCTTTCACTGAAGGAAGAGTTCTCGGGAATCCTGGATGTAAGCTCCTTAAGCTGAGGAGGGACCCTTACAAGGTTGATCTGAATTGTCTTTCTGCGGATAGATTCCATGTCCTACAAAACAAGAACAAAGATGAAGATTCGAACCCTTGAAGTGGTTAGTAAATGCATATGATGTTGTATGATGCTATGATGTTATGATAAAAACACACCACAAGCAAACATGATAAGGCACACAAGTCACACAAGACAGCCCTTAGAGTTCAGGTCAGCATGGGGTCTAGGTATTACCCTCTTGAAGTTGGTGGGCTTAAAACCTGTCCTATCAAAAGTAACCGGGTTTTAAGGATCTCAATATCATATGGTTGTTTTCTATGTTCATTGTTTTGATTTAGCCACTGAACTGGCGATCAAAATATTCCAAGAAAACAACCCTCAATGAGTGTAGTATCGAGTATCTACCAACTTCGGACTGTACCAAAGTCGGTCATCTCACTACCCCTAAAGAGGCCAGGATGGTTCAAGTAAGGTTCCTAAGGTCAGTTGATGCTTCACGACACCACGCGGCGGCCCCGTACTCTCCTTGACTTGACTCAAGGGTTACCGGTACTCACCAAAGTGCTACATCAACGTAGCAAACTGCTTCAACCGTGTCGGTATACCCCGCACAGTTCCCTCACAGTTTGTTGCTACTTCTAAAAGGTATCCCCCAGATCCGGGTTAGGATCTATGAAACTCCCAAAACAGGCCCACAATATTAAATCAAGCAAAGCAAGCAATTGAAAACATGATGATGAACTATTCCTAAGGTATACCCCACTTATATCATCCCCAGCAGAGTCGCCAGTTCTGTGATCGGTGGAAATAGAACTAACTGTTTTTTAAGTTGGTTCGTGAAATGTCGCGGTAAGCAAGAGTCGCCACCGTCTTTTATGTTCTCCAACATGGAAAGGACAAAAGCACAGCAAAATTCCTTCTTTGAGAATGTTTCTCGGTTCGGGAGGTAGATTTATAGAAAGGGAAGGTGTTAGCACCCTTTCTATCCGTGGTTATCCACGGGCTCTTAGGTACTTGCTCTTATGTTTTCAAAATTTGTTTGCTTTTCAAGTGTGTGTGGGTTTGGAAAAAGTTTCGTTTGAAAAATTTCTAAGTAACTCTTGTATTTGTCCTCAAGAGTGTATGAAATATTTGTTTGAAAACCTTTTGAAAGTGTAGGTGCGAAAAGTTGTTTTGTTTGTTTTGAAAAGAGCAAGTACTTAAGAGAAATCTACCTACTCTAAGGAATTAGGCTGTGTAAGAGTCCTTTAGATAGTGCTATCCCACCATTGGGAGGTAGGTAGCACCATCATTGGAGGTGTTCGGGTCAATTCGATTATAAGGGACAGTGTGGTCACCGTAGCAATGGTAGGACACCTTAGTGGTAACCCTAATGTCCTAGATCCTTTTTATCCGAGGCAACCGTTTCGAGGCAACTGGATCTTTTAGACAGAAGGGCGACCTCTAAGACACCCTATACTTGATGACCACGTTCGAGGCAACCAGTGAGGCGTACCCTAGGAGTGGTATGTGCATGTGTGTTGTTTTTCAGTTAATGTTTATCTTTGATCATGTTGTTTGTGAGCTACGGATTGATTTTATTTTACATACATTCTTGCAGGCATATTAGCAGTTAAATGGTTTGTAGGAAATAAAGTGCGGAAAAGTAAATCTAGCTATTATAAGGCGCGGGTCTATACATCGCCAAAAACAAAAACCCGTTTTGAAAATAAAGTGCGAGAATTTAAATAAGACGATAAAATCCTAATTAACTATTACATACTCTGTACAGATACATAAATATAATCAAAAGAAATTAAAGCGCGAAAGAAGATTGAATCGGGAACGTCTTAGGGCTTTGACCCTTTTTTTAGAGTAAGAATTGAATTTTGTCCCTTTTTTGCAATTAATGAAATTTAAACCTAATTATTAATTAATTTATTTATTAAAAGAAAAAAATGTTTTTGTATTTTTATGTTTTTTTTATGAAATAAAATAAAAAGAAATTGGAAGTCAAAAGTTAGAGAAAACCTAAGTTCTAAGTTGATTTTATTTATTATAAAAAAGAAAATTAAAATTAAACCTAATTAACTAATTAATTTGTTAGAATTTATTTACAAAAATAATTAGTAGTGAAATTAATAAATAAGAATAATAAAAATATTAGTTTTTGATTTTTTTTGAAAAATATTAATTATGTTAATTTTGGTGGTAATAATAATAATTAAAAAAAAGTTAATAACTAAATTAGAAAATATAAAAACAAAAAGAAAAAGAATGAACCAAGGGGGGGGGGGGTCTGGGCCCAATATGGAGGTTCTTGTAAGCAAGCTGAAGCCCAAAACCACTCAAGCCTTGTTGGACTTTTTGGATCAAGTATGTAGGCGTTGACTGGGAACATGGTGTCCAGCGTTTCATAGCCATTGGATTGCTGTTGAAGGACACATGGCATCTGGGCGCTGGAGGCACATGATGGATTGCTTTTGGGAACCTGTACACAAGCACATAAGAAAAAACAATATGGAATTTTTTGGGGGACCTGGGATTCGAACCCAGGTCCCAGCGCTCACTACACCAACGCCTTAGCCAGCTGTGCTGCATGTTTCATTTGACATAATAATAAGAAATGGTTAATATATTCGTAAATCAACGCCTATGCCTAAAAAACAAAAAAACACGCGTGACTTTTAAACAGGCCAATCACGTTGTGACGTATCATCATCTTCTTCCTCACAATTCCTGGTTATTTACCTGCGGATTTTTATCCGCAGGTAGTTTCGTAGGCCATACTTAGAATTGTCCCTAGGCTTCAGAAACTCCATTTAAGCCCATCGTTGTGATCGTCCATGTCTCCTGATCAAATCTATGCTTATAGTTTGTCCCACTTTCACCTGTAGACAAGATGCCTAAAAAACACACAAACAAACCCTAGGTACGGGTATCATCATACAATGCCTAAAAATGCAATTGAACATTCTGGTTACGTCATAAATCAAACAAGCAACATGATCATGCCAATATTTTTGAGAAAAAAATGTAAGAATGGAGAATTCAAGCTTCGTGTACAGGGGTGAGTTCAGGACAACTTATAGTGCATTGTAGAAGGTATTAGGACTTGGTAAAGGTCGCTTTAGCTTTAGGGGATGGCAAAGAAGGGAATCACGTTCCTCTTTTAGTCTGAAAATGCCTGCAATACTGCTTTAGATCTCACACTTTTTTGACAGTTTTTGAATTTTGCTCTGGCCATTTTAGGGGTCTCTAGGTCGTGAATGAGGCTTGGGTTGCTTGCATATGTACATGTGAATGAAATTAGGTCACATTATGAGCTTGTATCTTGTGCAATCAAGCCTTGAGATTTTGGTTTATCACCATTAATGAACATTCCAAGTTTGAAGCAAAACCATGATTTTGTGCTCAAAATGGCTTGGCACGAATTTGGTAGCTTGCTGATGACACATAAAGGCCATTCAAATCAAAAGATGCTATCCATTTAATTTTTTTAGATTTTATTTGAATTTTATGGATTTAAAATGAATTAAATCAATAAAAATTAAATAAAATAGAAAAATAATTATTTGGTCTTGAAATTGATCATGGTACACGTGTATGGCATGACAAGGCTGAATCAAGTGGAAGAAAGTGGGCCCTTTTGTCAAAAATTGAAGTTTCAAGGATAGTTGACTTTTGCCATTTCACAAAAATTTCCCAACTTCTCCAATGCATATCTTGCTCAATTTTGATCATATGAACATGTTCTTGGACATTTTGGAAAGGTCTTGAAGTCCTCTAACCAATGCCTTTGGTCCCATGTCATTTTGATTTACCAATCTCAAGTTATGGTCTTTGACTTAAAATGCCTTTTTGTTGACTTTTGAAAATGACATTAATGTTGAAATTGATAACTTTTTGTGAGAGCATTTCTTGGACTTGGAATGTGAAGATGAGTTGTAGGAAATGTCATCCCCTTCAAAATGAGCATTGGATGGGATTTTTCTGATGAACCATGAAAAAGTTATGCCTTGGTCAAGTTACAGTTGACTTTTCAGCTGTCCAAAAATAGAAACTTTTGCATCCTTGATGATTTTTGAGCCATTCTTGTGGAATCATGATCAAGACTTGATCAAATGATGATTGTGGCCTCAAAATAAGATGTTGACCAAAAATTTTGACTTTTGACCGCCAAATGACCATTTTGCCCCTGCAGTTGATTGTGGAGCAAATAGGGCTTTTGACTGTGCAATTTGGTGTTGTGAGTCTTGCAACTTGACATGGGGATGCTTGACAATGTGTATAGAAATATGTGACTTGATTGAGCCCTTGAAAACCTCAACTTCCTTGCAAGAACCAAAACCCTAATTTGACTGGCTTAGGAGGGTGTTTGAATTGTGCAACCCTTGAGTAGACTTGAGCAAATTGAGATGATGCTTGTCAAAACTTTGAAGAATATGGGAGGGCAAATTTTGGGGTACAACAACATGTACAAGACAAACATTAACTAAAACAACACACATGCACATGCCACTCCTAGGGTACGCCTCACTGGTTGCCTCGAGGTGGTCGTCAAGCATAGGGTGTTTTAGAGGTAGCCCTCCTGTCTAAGATCCAGTTGCCTCAAAACAGTTGCCTCGGATAAAAAAGGATCTAGGAAATTAGGGTTACTTCTAAGGTGTCCTACTATTGCTTCGGTGACCACACATGTCCCTCATAATCGAATTGACCCGAATACCTCCAACAACGGTGCTACCTACCTCTCAATGGTGGGATAGCACTATCCAAAGGACTCTTACACAGCTTAATTCCTTAGAGTAGGTAGATTCTCCTGGGTACTTTCTCTTTTCAAAACAAACAAAAACATCTTTTCACACCTACACTTTCAAAAGTTTTCAAACAAATTTTTCATACACTCTTGAGGACAGATACAAGAGTTACTTAGAAATTTTTTAAACGAAACTTTTTTCAAAACCCACACACACTTGAAAAGCAAACAATTTTTGAAAACATAAGAGCAAGTACCTAAGAGCCCGTGGATAACCACGGATAGAAAGGGTGCTAACACCTTCTCTTTCTATAAATCTACCTCCCGAACCGAGAAACATTCTCAAAGAAGGAATTTTGCTGTGCTTTTGTCCTTTCTATGTTGGAGAACATAAAAGACGGTGGCGACTCTTGCTTACCGCGACATTTCGCGAAACCAGCTTAAAAAACAGTCAGTTCTATTTCCACCGATCACAGAACTGGCGACTCTGCTGGGGATATTTAATAAGTGAGGTGTACCTTAGGATTAGACCACTCTTGTTTTCAATTACTTGATTTGTTTGCTTTAATATTTTGGGCCTGTCTTGGAGTTTCATAGATCCTAACCCGGATCTGGGGATACCTTTTAGAAGGTAGCAACAAACTGTGAGGGAACTGTGCGGGGTATACCGACACGGTTGAAGCAGATTGCTACGTTGATGTGGCACTTTGGTGAGTACCGGTAACCCTTGAGTCAAGTCAAGGAGAGTACAGGGCCGCCGCGTGGTGTCGTGAAGCATCAACTGACCTTAGGAACCTTACTTGACCATCCTGGCCTCTTTAGGGGTAGTGAGATGACTGACTTTGGTGCAGTCCGAAGTTGGTTGATACTCGATACTACACTCATTGAGGGTTGTTTTCTTGGAATATTTTGATCGTCAGTACAGTGGCTAAATCAAAACAATGAACACAGAAAACAACCCAATGATATTGAGATCCTTAGAACCCGGTTACTTTTGATAGGACAGGTTTTTGAGCCCACCAACTTCAAGAGGGTAGTACCCCAAACTTCATACTGGCCTTAACTCTAAGGGTTGTCTGGTGTGACTTGTGTGCCTTATCATGTTTGCCTTTTGTGAATACTTGTGGTGTGTTTTTATCATAACATCATAACATCATGCAGCATCATATGCATCCACTAACCACTTCAAGGGTTCGAATCTTCATCTTTGTTCTTGTTTTGTAGGACATGGAATCTATCCGTAGAAAGACAATTCAGATCAACCTTGTAAGGGTCCCTCCTCAGCTTAAGGAGATTACATCCAGGATTCCCGAGAACTCGTCCTTCAGTGAAAGGCATGGTAGACTCATCGGCTTGGTCAATACCAACATTAAAGAGGATATGGTGAAAGTGTTGTTCTAGTTCTTTGACCCTTTGCACCACTGTTTTACTTTCCCGGATTATCAATTGGTGTCTACTTTGGAAGAGTTTTCTCAGCTGCTGAGGGTTCCCATTCTCAGTCAACTACCCTACAACGGTACAGAAAGGGAACCAAAACTTGAAGAGGTTGCTAAAGCATTATGCCTACAACCATCTGACATCAAGGGACATTGGGAAGTTAGAAGTGGCATCAAAGGATTCTTGGCAAAGTTCTTGTTTGAGAAAGCACAAGAATGTTGGAATTCCCTTGACCTACAAGCCTTTGAAGAAGTTGTGGCACTCCTTGTCTATGGGTTGGTATTGTTCCTGAATCCAGATCAGCTTATAGATATCAATGCTGTCAAGATCTTTATGTCCAGGAATCCAATACCCACATTGCTTGGGGACATCCTCCACTCATGTTACACTCGAACCATGAGAAAAAGAGGTGTTCTCATGTGCTGCACTCTTCTCCTGGCAAGGTGGTTTATTTCGCACCTTCCACAATCAGTTTTGAAGAACGAGCGGGGTTTGAGATGGTCACAACGATAGACGACTCTTACACATGCTGATATACATTGGTGTTCTCGGACCAGAGAAAATGTCACTATCATTGATCATTGCGGAGAGTTTCCTAATGTTCCTTTACTTGGAATCAGAGGGGGCATTACTTACAACCCGTGTCTGGCTTTGAGACAGTTTGGATATGCTCGGAGGGATGGCCCTCATGACCTGTTGATTCCTGACATAGTTTTTGACTTCGACAACGATGCACAAGGACTTCGCCAGAAATTTATCAGAGCTTGGAGGATGCCCAACAGGGTAGATAGCAAGACACTGGGGCACAAGAACTCCATCCCCCTGGAGCCTTATCTCAAGTGGGTACGAGCCCGCTCCCAGAAGCTGGTGATGCCATATCCTCATGTTCTCCCTGTGATCAAAGAGCCGGTTTTGGAGGGAAAGGTGTCCTACATCATCCAACATCCTGACATGCCAACATCTTGGGAAGAAATGCAGAAGAGCTGGATCCAACTCAAGGAAGAACGGAATTCTCTTGAAACCAGTCTACATGCCAGTGAGAAGAAGGTCTTGGAGCTCACCCGTCTACTTCACGAGGAAAAGACTCTCAACACTTACATAGCTCCAAAGAGGATGCGCAGTGTCTTTTGGGATTAATTATTTTGTAATGTTTTGCCCATGAGGCCCTGATGTACCGAACAAATTATTTCTTAATACAATGTGTGTTCCTTTTTGTCTACAACGAACTTGAACTTTTGAACCCTTGAATGCATTGCATAAATAGCATATCATGCATCATGTGCATAACAGGTACCCTTTTTCTACAGGTTGCTTAATCTTCTTCGCTGTTTATTTCAGCACTCAGTCATCATGAATCCTGAACCTACTACCGAGCAAGCTATCAAGGCCCTCCAGGCCCAGAACGCCCAGTTTCAAGAGCTGGTCATGATCTTAGCCCAAGGACAACAGGAGTTGAAGGCTTTGCTCCTGAAGAAGAAGAAGAAGAAGAGGACTGTGTTGTTCAACACTGGACGCAGACTCGGGAATACACTGCAGAATGAAGCTGAGCTGACTACTCCATCTGTTGGGGAAGGCAGTCACCAGGAGGGAAGGGTTCCTAGTCCCGTGGTCTCTGACACCGAGACAGATTTCAATGACGAACAGTACCCTCCTGCTGAGGACAGGTACAAACAGCTCGAGGACCGGTTAAATGCTATGGAGATTCAACGTGTGCCTGGGTTGGATTTTGGAGACTTAGGGTTATCTTCTGGGGTGGTGATCCCACACAAGTTCAAGGCACCTGCCTTTGTGAAGCACGACGGGGCTTCTTGTCCTAAGCTACACCTCCGTTCTTACGTAAGGAAGATCCAGCCTTACACTGCAGACAAGAACTTATGGATCCATTTCTTCCAGGAGAGTCTTTCAGGGACTCAACTCGAATGGTTCTATCAGCTGGATGGAACCAATATTCGTAACTGGGAGGACTTGGCTACTGCTTTTTATAAGCAGTATCAGTATAATTCCGACCTCGCTCCCACGCGTACCCAACTCCAGGGTATGTCACTTGGGACGGGTGAAGGTTTTAAGGAGTACGCGCAGAAGTGGAGAGACCTGGCTGGCAGGGTGCAGCCACCGTTGACGGATCGTGAGCTCGTGGACATGTTCTTGGGGACCCTGTCTGGTCCATTCTTCAACCACTTGATTGGTAATTCTTCTGCAGGGTTTACAGACCTCATTCTGACTGGTGAAATGATAGAAGCCGGTATCAAGTCGAGGAAGATACAGAAAGGTGCCTCCTCGAATACTGAAAAGAAGCCCTTCAAGAAGGAAGCTAGTGCTGTGTATGGTCCAAGGAGACCGAACAAACCGGAACGCCGCCAAGCTGTCAACGCGGTGGTAATTTCAAAGCCTGCCGCTGCTCCTCAGCAATACAACCAACCAAGGGATGAGAGACCCAAAAGGCAGTACACTCGGCTCAGTATGACCCTCTCTCAGATATTGCCGCAACTGCTATCAACCAATCTGGGAACTGTCAAGGAAGCTCCAAAGGTTGTGAACACAACCTCTCCGAAGTACAACCCCAACGCCCGTTGCGCTTATCACTCTGATAGCACGAGGCATAACACAGATGACTGTTGGGCTCTGAGGAATAAGGTTCAAGACCTTATTGATGCTAAAGAGGTACAGTTCGAGGCGCCCGAGAGGCCTAATGTGGTAACAACTCCCATGCCCAACCATGGAGTAAATTCTATTAGGGATGAAGACGAAGTGGAAGAATCTGAATTCGACAACTGGATCTACCCAACGACCGAAGATGGACCAAGCAACTGGACTGCCAAAGACTCCATGCCTGTTACTTTTGTCACTCAGTAATGAACTCCTTTGTTTTGAATTTGTAACAAACAATAATTTGAAACTTTATGGCTCGGTGTCTTACCCGGGACACCGTGGCTTCATTTGTGAGGGCTTTTGTGTGTCACTATCATATATCATTAATAAAAGCATTGGACGTTTTTTACATTTCAAATCTTGCGCTCCTTTTCTTTCTTTATTATATATTGCAAAACAACTATATTTACACACACTCACTTATACAGGTTCCAATCCACTCTGGATCCCACTGGTAACGATTCTGCTACTGCCAGTTATGACTTCGAAAATCCGATCAACTTAGCCGAAGACGGAGGTGAAGATGATTGCGAAGTGCCTGGTGAGCTTGCAAGACTGTTACTCCGGGAAGAGAGGGCCATTCAGCCACATGAAGAGCCAGTGGAAACGGTAAATCTGGGTACTGAGACGGACAGAAAGGAAGTCAAGATTGGTGCCAATCTGGAGGCTATTGTGAAACAACGATTGATTCAGATGCTGCATGACTACGTGGAAATCTTTGCCTGGTCTTACAAAGACATGCCTGGGTTGGATACTGACATTGTGGTTCATCATTTGCCTACCAAGGAAGACTGCCCTCCGGTTAAACAAAAGGTCTGCCGTATGCGTCCAGAGATGTCCGAGAAAATCAAAACCGAGGTTATGAAACAATTTGACGCCGGTTTTCTAGCAGTGACTTCTTACCCTCAGTGGGTTGCCAACGTGGTTCCAGTGCCGAAGAAAGATGGTAAGGTCCGAATGTGTGTTGATTACAGGGATTTGAATAGGGCGAGCCCCAAGGATGACTTCCCTCTGCCTCACATCGACGTTCTGGTTGACAATACTGCTCAGCATAAGGTATTCTCCTTCATGCACGGTTTCTCCGGATATAATCAAATTAAGATGGCTCCTGAAGACATGGAGAAGACCACTTTTGTTACTCAGTGGGGCACCTTTTGCTACAAGGTCATGCCATTTGGGTTGAAGAATGCTGGGGCAACCTACCAACGTGCCATGGTTGCTTTATTTCATGACATGATCCATCATGAGATTGAAGTATATGTCGACGATATGATTGCAAGGTCCCAAACTGAGGAGGAACACCTTGACCATCTACAGAAGCTGTTTGACCGTCTGAAATTGTACAAGCTGAGGTTGAACCCGAACAAGTGCACCTTTGGGGTAAGATCTGGAAAATTGCTAGGCTTCGTCGTAAGCGACAAAGGTATTCAAGTGGACCCTGCCAAAGTGAAGGCTATACAAGAGATGCCAACTCCCAAGACAGAGAAAGAAGTCAGAGGCTTTCTAGGACGGTTGACCTACATTGCCCGATTCATCTCGCACCTAACTGCTACCTGTGAACCAATCTTCAAGCTACTGAAGAAAGTTCAAGTAGTACGTTGGAATGATGAATGTCAGGCCGCTTTCGACAGAATCAAAGAGTATCTCCAAGAACCACCCATTCTTATGCCACCGGTTGAAGGGAGACCTCTAATACTATACTTGACAGTACTTGACAGCTCAATGGGGTGTGTGCTGGGGCAGCATGACGAGTCTGGCCGAAAAGAGCATGCTATTTATTACCTTAGCAAAAAGTTTACCGACTGTGAGACCCGATACTCACTGCTCGAGAAAACTTGTTGCGCTTTGGTATGGGCTGCTCGCCGGCTGAGACAGTATATGTTGACTCACACTACTCTGTTGATTTCAAAAATGGATCCAATAAAGTATATCTTCGAAAAGCCTGCCTTGTCCGGAAGAATAGCAAGATGGCAGATGATCTTGACAGAATACGACATCCAGTATACGACTCAGAAAGCAATCAAGGGAAGTGTATTGGCAGAACATTTGGCACACCAGGCAGTAGACGACTACCAATCTATGAACTTTGAATTTCCAGACGAGGATGTCATGGTAGTGACTGATTGTGAAGTACCTGGACCGGACGAAGGACCTGAGGAAGGATCCCGATGGTCTATGCACTTTGACGGAGCCTCAAACGCTTTGGGTAACGGTATTGGTGCCGTGATCATTTCCCCTAAAGGCACTCATACCCCACTTACTGCCCGGCTATGTTTCAACTGCACCAACAACATGGCGGAGTATGAGGCATGCATCATGGGTCTTCAAGCTGCAATTGACTTAAGGATCAAGTTTCTGAGGGTTTTCGGAGATTCCGCTCTCGTGATCAATCAGATCAAAGGCGAGTGGGATACGAAACACCCAAATCTTATTCCTTACAAAGAGTATGTGTTGACATTGGTTCCCCACTTCGAGGAGATAACTTTTGAACACTTCCCAAGAGAGGAGAATCAGTTGGCGGACGCGTTGGCTACGATGTCTTCTATGTTCAAAGTCAAATGGGATAACGAAGCTCCCCGGATCATTATCTGGAAGTTGGATGAACCTGCATATTGCTGTGATCTTGAGGCTGAAGAGGTAACTGAAAAACCTTGGTATCATGAAGTGAAGAGGTACTTGGAAGCTCAAGAATACCCCGAGGGTGCATCTGTCAATGACAAAAAGTTCCTGAGAAGATTCGCTGCAAAGTTCTTCCTCAACAATGGCATTCTATACAAGCGAAACCATGATTCGACCTTACTGCGTTGTGCGGATAAAACTGAAGCAGAAAAGATCATGGCAGAGCTACATGAGGGTACCTTCGGAACTCATTCCAGTGGACATACCATGGCAAAGAAAATTCTTCGGGCAGGATATTTCTGGTCCACAATGGAAGCCGACTGTTACCAACATTCTCGGACGTGTCACAAATGCCAGATCTATGCTGATAAGGTACACATTCCTCCAGTACCTCTGAACGTCTTGACAGCACCTTGGCCTTTTGCAATGTGGGGCATTGATATGATCGGCGAGATCAGACCTACGGCATCCAATGGGTATCGCTTCATCCTGGTAGCGATTGATTACTTCACAAAGTGGGTTGAAGCAGCTTCCTACGCTACGGTAACCAAGAACGTCATGGCACGGTTCATTCGACACAACCTGATCTGCCGATACGGTGTACCTGAGAGGATCATTACGGATAATGGTACCAATCTCAACAACAAGATGATCACTGAGCTCTGCGAGCAATTTAAGATACAGCACCACAACTCTTCTCCTTACCGGCCAAAGATGAATGGGGATGTTGAAGCGACAAATAAGAATATCAAGAAAATTGTGCAGAAGATGACAGTGACGTATAAAGATTGGCACGAGATGCTACCGTTTGCTCTTCACGGGTACCGTACCTCAGCACGAACGTCAACAGGGGCAACTCCCTTTTCTTTGGTCTATGGCATGGAGGCAGTCTTGCCTATTGAAGTCCAGATACCCTCTCTCCGGATAATGAAGGATGCGGGTTTGAGCGAAGATGACTGGATCCAGACTCGACTTGATCAATTAAACCTAATTGACGAAAAGAGACTCACCGCTATTTGTCATGGTCAAACGTACCAAAAACGGATGATCAGGGCATTTAACAAGAAAGTCAGACGGCAAGAGTATCAAGTCGGAGACCTGGTAGTCAAGCGCATCATCCTTCCTCAAAGTGATCCCAGGGGCAAATGGACCCCTACATACGAAGGGCCATTTGTGGTTAAACATATCTTCTCAGGAGGAGCTATGATTCTAACCACCATGGATGGTGACGACCTTCCTCACCCCGCCAATGCGGACATAGTAAAAAGATACTACGCATGAATTAAAGACCCGCTAGGTTGACATACCTAGGCAAAAATAAGGGCTTCCCGGCGAACCAAAAGGGTTCGGGCAAAAATAAGGGATGAAATGAAAAAAATCTGTACACCCGCAAGTCGAAAACCTGAAAAGGCGGCTTGGGCAAAAATGGGTATCCCGGTGGACTGAAAACCCGAAAGGGCGGTCCAGGAAATAGTTAGGGATTAAAGCGTAATACTATGTCTCATTGGATCATCCTGCATCCAGAATTCGGTATCAACTATCAGGTTCAGACGACATCAATCAATCAGCTTCATCTTCAACTAAGCAGCGAAGTGATGAGACGCTTGAAGACATAAAGGCGATAGCAGAGTTGGAACCCAGTGGGATTATTTTTTTCACATAGCTGTTTTGTTTTCCTTTTTACAAAATTGTATAAACTCTGTTGTTCGGCGGTGTTCTCTTACTAGGACGTCAGCCTCTTGTACATAAACGCCTATTTACAGGCAAATTTCAAAAATCAATACAAATCCACTTTTCCAGACAAATTGCCAGTTGTTTTTCCTTTTTCTGTTTTGTCTTGTGAAGAACGTCCAATGTTCATTTTTGATATATGCATTTGACATTAATTGCTAACTCATAAATATTTGCATGCAAAACAAAGGACTAATTACAGTTGACATCAGAAACAGGGGAAATAATGAGTTATCTAAGCGATCTAGTTGCTCTGTCCACCAAGGTACCAAGGCAGGTTTGGCTGAAGAACGTGACCAGGATACCTTCACTCCCCGCAGAATAAAACAAAGTTCAGCAATACTCTCCCCCGAGCAGAGTTGGTCTCCCATCAACCCTGAAAAGGCGCAGTATCTCCAGCAAGTCAGCGACACTCTCCCCAAGCAGAGTTAGTCTACTGTCAGCCTTAAGGAAGTTGAGTATTCCCAGAAGATCTCAACATTCCCCAGCGGAGTATACAGATATTCCTAAGCAAGCATCCCCGGCAGTCTTAATATAAGATTGTTCCCCGGCGGAACACCAGACATCCCGGTGGAGCCACTTCCCCAGTGCAGTCCAAAAGTTTCCCCAGGAGAGTTGAATCAATCTCCCCAGTAGATTCTTGAAGCTTATCCCCATTAGATTCTAGAAGCTTATCCCCTGCGGAGTACGAACGCATCTCCCCGGCTTTATTCAAAGGTTATTCCCCACCAGAGCTTATAACTGGGTTATCCTCAGCTAATTACCACGGAAAGATCGTCCTCGGCGAAAATTTTCCTACCCCCAATGGAGTTCATCAAAATTCCCCAGCATAAGCTTATCAACGGTATCCCCAACAGAGTTATCATCAAAACCTCAGCGAAGTATCTCTTCCCACAGAGTAATTCCCCGCAGAGTAATCTCTCCAACAAGTTTATTCCCCAATGGAGTCATCTTCTCCTACCGGTTTATTCTTGCAACCGTCATCCCCAGCGGAAACGAAGAATTCTACTCTTCAAACATCAGCCCAGGATTCAACAAATTCCCGGCATTCGTCAAGGATTTATTTTCCTAGACGAAAATACATTCATAAACATTACATTATCATACACCATGACACATGCATATACGCATCATATCACACAATCTCATTTATTTTTGAGAACATCATGACATCCTGCATTTCATACATCATGACATTGCATACAACTGATGTTTTGCCTTTTCAGGAAAAAGGTCAATCCAAAGATGATTAGTATCAACTGTCGCAATTCCAGATTCGATTCCTGTATCTAGCCAGGGTATATCTGTGAGCGATTGATTGTAGATTCGATACCTGTATCCAGCCAGGGCATGTCTGCATGAAGAGTTTAGAGATTCGATACCTGTATCCAGCCAAGGCATATCTGTAGACGACTAATTCCAGATTCGATACCTGTATCCAGCCAGGGCATATCTGTGAGTGATTGATTGTAGATTCGATACCTGTATCCGGCCAGGGCATATCTGCATGAAGAGTTTAGAGATTCAATTCCTGTATCCAGCCAGGGCATATCTGTAGACGACCAATTCTGGATTCGATTCCTGTATCTAGCCATGGCATATCTGTGAGTAACTGATTGTAGATTCGATACCTGTATCCAGCCAGGGCATATCTGCATGAAGAGTTTAGAGATTCGATTCCTGTATCCGGCCAGGGCATATCTGTAGACGACAAATTCCAGATTCGATACCTGTATCTAGCCAGGGCATATCTGTGAGTAATTGATTGTAGATTCGATACCTGTATCCAGCCAGGGCATATCTGCATGAAGAGTTTAGAGATTCGATTCCTGTATCCGTCCAGGGCATATCTGTAGACGCCAATTCTAGATTCGATACCTGTATCTAGCCAGGGCATATCTATGAGTGATTGATTGTAGATTCGATACCTGTATCCGGCCAGGGCATATCTGCATGAAGAGTTTAGAGATTCGATTCCTGTATCCAGCCAGGGCATATCTGTAGACGACCAATTCCAGATTCGATTCCTGTATCTAGCCAGGGCATATCTGTGAGTACTGATTGTAGATTCGATACCTGTATCCAGCCAGGGCATATCTGCATGAAGAGTTTAGAGATTCGATTCCTGTATCCGGCCAGGGCATATCTGTAGACGACAAATTCCAAATTCGATACCTGTATCTAGCCAGGGCATATCTGTGAGTAATTGATTGTAGATTCGATACCTGTATCCAGCCAGGGCATATCTGCATGAAGAGTTTAGAGATTCGATTCCTGTATCCGACCAGGGCATATCTATAGACACCAATTCCAGATTCGATACCTATATCTAGCCAGGGCATATCTGTGAGTGACTGATTGTAGATTCGATACCTGTATCCAGCCAGGGCATGTCTGCATGAAGAGTTTAGAGATTCGATTCCTGTATCCAGCCAGGGCATATCTGTAGACGACCAATTCCAGATTTGATTCATGTATCCAGCCAGGGCATATCTGTGAGTAACTGATTGTAGATTCGATTCCTGTATCCAGCCAGGGCATGTCAGCATGAAGAGTTTAGAGATTCGACTCCTGTATCCAGTCAGGGCATATCTTTAGACGACCAATTCCAGATTCGATACCTGTATCCAGCCAGGGCATATCTGTGAGTAACGAATTGTAAATTCGACACCTGTATCCAACCAGGGCATGTCTGCATGAAGAGTTTAGAGATTCGATTCCTGTATCCAGCCAGGGCATATCTGTAGACGACCAATTCCAGATTCGATTCCTGTATCCAGCCAGGGCATATCTGTGAGTGATTTGATTGTAGATTCGACACCTGTATCCAGCCAGGGCATGTCTGCATGAAGAGTTTAGAGATTCGATTCCTGTATCCAGCCTGGGCACGTCTGTAAGCAACCTTTTGAAGTTCCGGATTCGATTCCTGTATCTAGCCAGGGCACATCTGTGAGCAACTAATTGTAGATTCGATATCTGTATCTAGCCAGGGCATGTCTGCATGAAGAGTTTAGAGGTTCGATTCCTGTATCCAGCCAGGGAATATCTGTAGACGACCAATTCCAGATTCGATTCCTGTATCTAGCCAGGGCATATTTGTGAGTAACTGATTGTAGATTCGATACCTGTATCCAGCCAGGGCATATCTGCATGAAGAGTTTAGAGATTCGATTCCTGTATCCAGCCAGGGCATATCTGTAGACGACAAATTCCAGATTTGATACCTGTATCTAGCCAGGGCATATATGTGAGTAATTGATTGTAGATTCGATACCTGTATCCAGCCAGGGCATATCTGCATGAAGAGTTTAGAGATTCGATTCCTGTATCCGGCCAGGGCATATCTGTAGACGCCAATTCCAGATTCGATACCTGTATCTAGCCAGGGCATATCTATGAGTGACTGATTGTAGATTCGATACCTGTATCCAGCCAGGGCATGTCTGCATGAAGAGTTTAGAGATTCGATTCTTGTATCCAGCCAGGGCATATCTGTAGACGACCAATTCCATATTCGATTCCTATATCCAGCCAGGGCATATCTGTGAGTAACTGATTGTAGATTCGATTCCTGTATCCAGCCAGGGCATGTCTGCATGAAGAGTTTAGAGATTCGACTCATGTATCCAGCCAGGGCATATCTGTAGACGACCAATTCCAGATTCGATACCTGTATCCATCCATGGCATATCTGTGAGTAACAGATTGTAAATTCAACACATGTATCCAGCCAGGGCATGTCTGCATGAAGAGTTTAGAGATTTGATTCCTGTATCCAGCCAGGGCATATCTGTAGACGACCAATTCAATATTCGATTCCTGTATCCAGCCAGGGCAAATCTGTGAGTAATTGATTGTAGATTCGACACTTGTATCCAGCCAGGGCATGTCTGCATGAAGAGTTCAGAGATTCGATTCCTGTATCCAGCCAGGGCACATCTGTAAGCAACCTTTTGAAGTTCCGGATTCGATTCTTGTATCTAGCCAGGGCACATCTGTGAGCAATTGATTGTAGATTTGACACCTGTATCTAGCCAGGGCATATCTGCATGAAGAGTTTGAAGATCAACACCTGTAACAGGCCAGGAAATTATCTTTCCTTCTCAAGTACGCAAGTTCTCGCTAAGGAATCTCTTACGCGATCGACACCCCCGATGGCATCTATAAGCCCATCTCCACAACTATCCATTACATTTCCAAATGGCATCTATAAGCCCATTCCCAACAAGGTTCTGTCACACTTCCAGATGGCATCTATAAGCCCATCCTCCTATCCATCATCTCTCCAGATGGCATCTATAAGCCCATCCTCCTATCTATCATCTCTCCAAATGGCATCTGTAAGCCCATTCCCGCCATCACACTACTGATACTCTACTATGCGAGTGCAAATTTCTGGGCACTCTAGTGTTCAATCATCTTCCACCTTCAGATCACGAAAGGCACACAAGCCAATCTACATCCTCGGGTCTAAGAATATTGAACAGGGGCAACTGTTGTACCCCAAAATTTTCCCTCCCATATTCTTCAAAGTTTTGACAAGCATCATCTCAATTTGCTCAAGTCTACTCAAGGAGTTGCACAGTCAAACCATCTCCTAAGCCAGTCAAAATTAGGGTTTTGGTTCTTGCAAGGAAGTTGAGGTTTTCAAGGGCTCAATCAAGTCCCATAGGCCTATACACATTGTCAAGCATCTACATGCCAAGTTTCAAGGCTCACAGCATCAAGTTGCACAGTCAAAAGCCCCATTTGCTTCACAATCAACAGTAGGGGTAAAATGGTCATTTGGCAGTCAAAAGTCAAAAATTTTAGTCAACATATTATTTTGAGCTCACAATCATCATTTGATCAAGTCTTGATCATGATTCCACAAGCATGGCTCAAAAATCATCAAGATGCAAAAGTTTCCATTTTTGGACAGCTAAAAAGTCAACTGTAACTTGACCAAGGCATAACTTTTTCATGGTTCATCAGAAAAATCCCATCCAATGCTCATCTTGAAGGGGAGGACATTTCCTACAACTCATCTTCACATTCCAAGTCCAAGAAATGCTCTCACAAAAAGTTATCAATTTCAACATTATAGGTCATTTTCAAAAGTCAACAAAAAGGCACTTTAAGTCAAAGACCATAACTTGAGATTGGTAAATCCTAATGACATGGGACCAAAGGCATTGGTTAGAGGACTTCAATACCTTTCCAAAATGTCCAAGAACATGTTCATATGATCAAAATTGAGCAAAATATGCATTGGAGAAGTTGGGAAATTTTTGTGAAATGGCAAAAGTCAACTATCCTTGAAACTTCAATTTTTGACAAAAGGGCCCACTTTCTTCCACTTGATTCAGCTTTGTCATGCCACCCACGTGTTCCATGATCAATTTCAAGACCAAATAATTATTTTTCTATTTTATTTAATTTTTATTGATTTAATTCATTTTAAATCCATAAAAATTCAAATAAAATCTAAAGAATTAATTAAATGGCATCTTTGTGGTTTGAATGACTTTTATGTGTCATATGCTAGCTTCCAAAATCGTGCCAAGCTCATTTATGCATAAAATTCAAAATTTGAACCAAGTTTGGAATGTCCTTTAATGGTGGTCAAATAGGAATCCAAAACATAATTGCACAAGGTTAAGGCTCATCATATCACTTAATTCTCATTCATACCTATATATGCAAGCATTAGCAACAACATTGACGACCGAGAGATCACTGAAACGGCCAGAGCAAAGTTCAAAAACTGTCAAAAAAGTGTGAGATCTAAAACATAGTTGCAGACATTTCCAGATCAAACTAAGCACGTGGCCCTCTTCCTTGCCATACCCTGAAGCCAACACGACTCTTGCCACGTCCTAAGACCTCCTACAACGCACTGTAAGTTATCCTGAACTCACCTCTGAACATGAAACTTGAGCTCCTTATTCTTGCACTTTTTCTCAAAAGCATTGGCATATTTGTGTTCCTTACTTGATTTCTAACATCACTGTAATATCCAATTGCGTTTTTAGGCCCTGAATCGTGGTGCCCGATTCTAGGGTTCATCCTTTTGTGTTTTGGGCATTTTGTTTCCAGGTACAATTGGAGCAAATCATGAGTATGGATGTGATCAGGGGACCAAGACGAATATGCCCATGGCTTTAGATGGCGTTTTCATGGCCTGAGGAGCATTTTCGAAGCAACCTATGAAACCACCTGCGGATAGAAATCCGCAGGTAAAAAAACCAGTATCAAAGGAAGAAGACGCTGACGCGTCCCCTCCTCATTCGCTCGTTTGAAATATTGCGCGTTTTTATATTTTTTTTGAGGCATCGTGTTGTTTTACTAATATAATAACCACTCCTTATTATTATTTCAATTGGAACGTGCAGCTCAGTGGTTAAGGCGTGCAGGCTTTGAATGCTGGGACCTGGGTTCGATCCCCAGGTCCCCCCAAAATTCCATATTATTTTTCATTACATGCTTGTATGCAGGCTTCAAAGAATATGCTCATCATGCGCCTTACTCATCCAAATGCCATGTGTCCACTATCACGAATCCAAAGGCCACAGAGTGCTGACCACCGTGCTCCCAGTCAAACCAATGTGCAGCCAATTCTCCAAGGTCAAACGTGGCTGAGTGTTGTTTGGGCCAAGGAATTGCCAATGCACCTTTAGATCTGGCCCAAACCCCCTTGGGTTTGCATTTTTATTTTTTATTTTATTTTATTTTTAATTGCTTCATTTATTTTATTGTTAACCAGCAAATTAAATTAATTAACATTTTCATAATAAATTTATAAAACTAAAAAAATGTAAATATTTTATTTTTATTAATTTCACTTAGGTTTAATCATTTTGTAAATAAACATTAACTTAAATTAATTTAGTTTAATTTTAATCCTTTTATAATAAATAAATTTAAAAAAAACAAATTTAGACTTAGGCTTTTCTTTTGACATTTTTAATTCTTTTTTTATTTTATTTCATTAAAACATAAAAAACACAAAAACATTTTTTTAATTAATTAATTGATTGGTAAATTAGGTTTAATTTCACTTAATTGCAAAAAAAAGGACAATCTCATTCTTTCTCAAAAAAAAAAGGGTCAACACCCTAAAGACGTCCCGATTCAATTCTTTCGTGCGCAGTTTATTTTGATTCAATATTTTATATTTTTGTATCTGCTCAGGAAGTGTAATAATTAATTAGAACTTTATCGCTTTCTTTTAAATTCTCGCACTTTACTTTCCAAACGGGTTTGTTTTTTTGGCGATGTATAGACCCGCGCCTTGTAATAGTTAGATTTACCTTTCCGCAATTTATTTTCCGCACTCTTAACTGTTAAAAAATGCATGAAAGAATGTATGAAAAATAAAACCAATCCGTAGCTCACAAATAACATGTACAAGACAAACATTAACTGAAACAACACACATGCACATGTCACTCCTAGGGTACGCCTCACTGGTTGCCTCGAGGTGGTCGTCAAGCATAGGGTGTTTTAGAGGTTGCCCTCCTGTCTAAGATCCAGTTGCCTCGAAACGGTTGCCTCGGATAAAAAAGGATCTAGGACATTATGGTTACTTCTAAGGTGTCCTACTATTGCTTTGGTGACCACACATGTCCCTCATAATCGAATTGACCCGAATACCTCCAACGACGGTGCTACCTACCTCTCAATGGTGGGATAGCACTATCCAAAGGACTCTTACACAGCTTAATTCCTTAGAGTAGATAGATTCTCTTGGGTACTTGCTCTTTTTAAAACAAACAAAAACATCTTTTCACACCTACACTTTCAAAAGTTTTCAAACAAATTTTTCATACACTCTTGAGGACAGATACAAGAGTTACTTAGAAAATTTTCAAACGAAACTTTTTTCAAAACCCACACACACTTGAAAAGCAAACAATTTTTGAAAACATAAGAGCAAGTACCTAAGAGCCCGTGGATAACCACGGATAGAAAGGGTGCTAACACCTTCCCTTTCTATAAATCTACCTCCCGAACCGAGAAACATTCTCAAAGAAGGAATTTCGCTGTGCTTTTGTCCTTTCCATGTTGGAGAACATAAAAGACGGTGGCGACTCTTGCTTACCGCGACATTTCGCGAAACCAGCTTAAAAAATAGTCAGTTCTATTTCCACCAATCACAGTCCCTATCAAACAGATCCTGCCACTAAGTTACTTGGTTGTAAGAATTATGTTCATATATGGGAAACCATTGATGATTATCCTCCAAATCTAAAAGTCACAAGAGAATTAATGGAATATGTTAACTTCATCAACCTCCATGAACCAGACAAGATGAATGCTAACTCCACTTGTATAAGTCATCAAGCTCAGTATAAAAATTGAGAGGTTGGAGAAAGCTCAGTCCAAGCCACACAACAAAAAGCAGATTCCCCAATGGAAGTTGAATTCTCAGAAGGACACGTGGAAGAAGTTCATAGAAAAATATCAGACCATGCTTACATGATGGATGACGTGTGGGAAAAAGAGACATCTCGATACGGAGACTGCTTTTCAGAAGAATACTTATCCGATTAGAATATGTCTCCAAGTCATGAACCTATCTTTAAAGACTAATTGGACAAGTGTCTCTTATTAATCACAAGCATGTTTATAAATAGTTAAGTTTCGTCCTTTTGTGTAATAGTACTACAATAATTTATCCATAAGGGATAAGGGTGTCGGACTTTTGAAAGAAGGCATTAATGATGCCATGTTTGTAAGTAGTGTGGTTTTGTCTTTTTTGAATCTCCTTGGCTATAAAAGGAGACCTCTTGTAATATTTCAAGTCAGGAGCAATAAGAATAAAAACCATCTTGTGTGCTTAAGAACAAAATGTTCTAACTCTCTTTTCTTTCTCCCCAAAAGCTTTAGTTATTGTATTCATGTCATAATTTCCCATACAGATGCAAATATGCTCTACACTTGCCTCAACACGAGGATCTTGTATATCAGAAAACATCTGACCATCGATCCATACTATGGTCCTCACTATTATGGAATGTCAGTTTTAATTGTTAGTCTATGTTATGCCTATGGTTGGCTGTTTAATGACAATACAGTTAAGGCTGGTTTCATAGTATGTGAGGCTCCCGGCCAGTGTGGTATCAGAGCCTCAACAGAAAAAAGGGGTGCATATGGTATGAATATAATAAATAGAGTAAGTAAGGGAGAAAAATATTTAACCATGGAGCTATCACAATAAAACTTTTTTGTTAGTTTTGACAACATATAATTAATAAATTTATATTATAAACTTTTTTGTGAGTTATAATAAAGACAAAAAGATAAATTAATTACATAGACAAATATATATTTTATTTATAAAAAAAAAATATGCGTGTAAATTAAGAGTGATATCCATAATTTAGGTTCGCAAATTTATATATCTATAGAGTGGTTTTTTTGTTTTTTTTATTCTCATGTTTTTTTTATATTTTTTATTTAGATATTTTACTTTATTTTATTAAATATATGTAATTATTTTTAGTGTTAAATAAAATTAACAGTTTATTTACAATTATTATCAAATAAAACTTGCAATAACTTTATAAAATTTATGTCTATTTTGTTTAATTTTATAAAATTGATGCATACAATATTATTTTTTAAGATCAACTTAAAGGGTCTTATATTTGAAAATTGTGTAAGAACTACTTTAGCATTAAAAACATTAATTTTAAGTGTTATTTTTATTGCTCAAATTTTAGGAAAACAAAAAATATTTTATTGTGTTTGGATTTTGATATCTCTTTTATTTTTGAAATTTGAGAGAAATATTCTTTATATAAGGGAATATACATGGTTGGAATAATGATTGACTTATTATATCATTTTGTCCAAAATAAGATAAAAACATTTTATTGTGTTTGAATTCACTACTACAAATAACGCTTGTAACGTCGGACGCGAAATATGTTTTACCTCGGCAATAGATGCGAGGTGAATAAGACCGTCATAAAAAATAAAGAATTGTCACCTTGGTGTTTAAAATACCGAGGTAAAATCTTATTAGCGCATGGGTTCGAACCCCAACAGCATCTTCAATTCCTTGATATTTTGGGCAAGATCAAATGCTGGGAAACTCTTTTCTACCAATAAAAAAATGCTTAGGTAAATTAATTTCTTCAAGATATAGATTTTAGATCTTCAAATCATATAATTTCCCCAATATATTCTTTATGACTTTTGCTTGTATTTGTTTATGATATGAACAAAAAAAGGTTAGACAAAAAAGGGTTAGATAAATAAATAATTTTCTGCTAAAATGAATATTTAAGAACACAAATCTTAAACTCAAATAATTTTCTGCTCTTACAATCCATCATACAGGACTATTCATGGAAAACACTCTTGTAAATCTTAAACTCTTCATGATATTAGCTTTTGTTTGCGTATGAACAAAAAAAGAGTTAGATAAATAAATGATTTTCTGCTCAAATAAATATTTATAAACACAAACCTTAAATCATAGAAAACTCTTCATGACAAAGACTCTTGTAAATCTTAAAGTTGAGCACTAATGGTAATGTCTGGATAGTTTTAGAATGTTTTTATAATGAAGGTAATTTATGTTTCACGCATATCACTAATGGTAACGTCTTGATCATTGATAGTTATGAAATGGATGATAAAGATTTAATTAAGGATTTGATAAATATCTCAATTTTTGCGCTAAATGTTACATAGGTTTTTAGGATAACTGAGAGGTTATAATATTTAATTTATAAATAAAAACTAAAATTAAATTAGAGGTTCCAATTTTAGCGCTCAATTTTAACACAAAAATGTTCCCTCAATTTTTCTAGAAAACCGACGGGTTAGAACATTTATATTACCAATAAAAAATACAATTAAAACCGAGGTTAGAAAACTGATGTGGCGCATCACTTAGCTAGAATAACAATGATCATATATATTCAAGTCGTAACGTCTCTTTTGGATTATCAATGAGGCTTTTGAGCTATTTAATGTCTTATTATCAACTTGTTGTGTTTTCAAACATTTTTTCATAAACTTTTCCTATTCTCAACGTCTCATTACCAACTCTTTGTGTCTTGTTTCTTTGTTTCAAAGTCCTTTTTGTTTCTTATCATAAATGGATGCAAATATGTTATTTGTTATCAATGAAAAGTATGTTGACTTCAATGATTTCGATCGTTTTCAACTAAGACAAGTTGTTAACAGGCAAAGGTTGAATGGTTACTTTCACATTCATAATAGTCCCATATACATTAATCTCGTTAAAGAGTTTTTGATGAATGCATCTGTTGTATCCGCTAGTCATGATGAAGTCATCCAGTCCTATGTCAATGGTTCTTATTACTCCATCATCGATTGCAATGACAATCAACTGTCAAGAGACAGGTAGTTGCATTGAACACTATGAATTCATCAATGTCAACTCAATCCAACTTCATTGAGTTTATGTCAACGGTCATATCCTAAATTTTCTTGTATTGGTGTTAAGAGTCAATTCATTTTATTCAGGTATCTTCCTACTAACTTTTTATGTTACTATATTTGTTTAAATTTATTCTCATACTAACATTTTTCTTTATATATATATATATATATATATATATATATATATATATATATATATATATATATATATATATATATATATATATATATATATATATATATCAATTTGTTTTTTATTTTATAAAGCTTAGGGTCAATTTTTTATTTATTGGACTCATCACCTAATTTATTTTAAAAGCTCATTTAAAATTTGGTCAAGTCTATTAGATGGGGGTGTGGTTAAATAAAAGGTAATTATTTTATGTTGGGGTCGATCGAAGTCAACATCCTTTTTCTAATTATCTTTGTTTTGTTTGCATTGTTATAATTAATTCAATTTTATTATATTAGTGTCAGGGTTGACCAGAAGTCAACACACTTTATTGTTATTTCATTTTTATTATTATTATTATTTATTTTTTATTGTTGTGAGTTGACCAAAGGTCAAAATTGAGGTTCCTTTACCCTAAGTTCATAAGTGGCGCCCAGATTGGACCCTTCTTCTCTAAGCTATTCACAAAGCCCAAATTCCAGTAGTTTGCAAAAAATAAAATCGAATCAAAGATTATAATTTTTATTGATGTTGATATGATTTACATGCAAATTCAGTCCAGGATCATTACAAATTACAAACCCTAATTCTAAAATATAATTTAATCTTCTAATTCAATCAATCTAACCTAAAATCTAAATAAATTACAACAAATAGAATCAATCAACAATCTGATTGATTTGTAACAACAAATCAACATAACTAAATTTCCTAATTAATCTATTCCTAAAAAACTATAAATACTCTAAGCTAATATAAGAAAGGCACGTCGAATTGGAGATTGGAGAAGAGGAATTTGTGAAACCCTAGTTCAATTGTTGAATGTTCTTCAACTAGAGTACTTGCAAACAGAGACAGAAAAAAGGGATTAGCGGAATTCAGAGGAAACTTATACGAGTAGTGTCACTTCAAGGACGGTAAGACTAAATCACTTTGCTTAGGTTGTTTCTGTTTGATGTTGTGATCGTCTGAGATTGGGGTTTAATTATTGTGTTTTTGGAATTTTGGGGTTAGGGTTTCTGTTTAGGGTTAAGGTTCTTACACAATAGGGTTAGGGTTCATACAGTTGGGTTATGGTTCCTCAATGTTGTTGTTTTTGAGCTAGGGTTCTAAGATTTAGGGTTTATATTGTTAGGATTCTTTTGTGTTATGGGTAAAGGATGATGATCCCGACAATCATTCATCTTCAATGGTGGCTATCATGACCGCCCACGGTAGCTTACACCTAAGGTTCTAAGGGTTTGATGGGTTTATGGGTTGGTTGGTTGAAGGTATGAATATTCTAGTTGAAGCTCAACTGGAATATGGGTTTGCATGGAGTTTTGGGGGTGGTACAAGGCTGAGCCACCGGCGAAAATGATTTCCAGTCAGTGGCGACGATTTCTAGTGGTGGTTTTTGTAGAGAGAAGTGGGAGCGTTTAGAGAGAGGAAGGAAGGGAGTATGATGGAATAGAGAGAGAATGAAAATAAGAAAAATGTAAATTATGAAGAGATTTTCTTTAAGTACTCCCTCCGTTCGTCCCTTGATGCATGCCAAGTGGTCACTTGCTGACCATAAGTGTCATACCCCAAAATTTTCTTACTAGTGATAATCAATTATTTTTTATAATTATTTCTCTATTAATTTTGGTGTTATTATATTTTGGTTTTACTAACTTATATTTATATTAGTGGTTGCTTAAATGTAATAAGGTGAAATGGAGAAAGGGGGTGTATTTTCTTTCAAGGACTTATCATTACATTTTAAATCTAAGTGATCTATTAAGCTTTTTTTTAAGGCCCGTTAGGTTTTTATTTAGGGGGTTGACCGAAGACAACATCTCATTTTTTATTTATTTAATTATTATTTTTATTTAAAATATTATAATTGTTATTATTGTTATTTAAGTTATTATTATTATTATTCATTGTTATTGTTATTTTTTGGAGAGTTGACTAAAGTCAACCAGAAGGTAAGAACTCTAATTCCCAAATGGCACTCAAATTTCCTTCTTCCTCCCTAAGATAACTAAAGCCCAGAGTCCAATGACACCAAATCAAATCAAATTTGCAGAAATATTTGATTGAGTTTATTTTTATTGTTTGAAAAATAAAATTAAAACACAAATCAATACATATATAGAATTGTTACAAGATCTAATTCTTATTTTCTAACTGAATCTAAAACTAATTTCTAATCAAATCAATATAATTACAAATCAGATCGAGTCTTCAATCAAAATTGCAAATCAACCTGAAGCTAATTTTTAACAGAAAATCACTACAAATATTTCCTAATCTAACAATTTACTAATACTATAAATTCTAAGACCTAAGCTAGTTGGAGGGACACAAAAAACCCTTGGAGAACTCGTGATTGCTGCTACGGATCCCTAAATCCTCCAGTAAAGCTCATAATCCACAGAGAACTAGGATTCATCATTAGAACCCTAATTTCTTTAAGCTAGCCTCCCTTCAATTCTGGTACCTGCAAAGAAAAAAGAAGGAGATTAGAGGTGAGATCGGAGAAATCAGAAGAGGAATTATACTAAAAGAATCATTGCACGGACGGTAATTCTAAATTCACTTAGCTTAGGGTTATACTTTTGTTGTTATTGTTGTTTGATGTGTTATCTGGTGTTGGATTTGGAGTATTGTGTTTAGGTTTGGTTAGGGTTAGGGTTCTAATGAGCTAGGGTTAGGGTTCATCAATTCATACGTTTCTGGGTTGGTAAGTTGTTAGGGTGCATACATGAACCCTAGGTTTAGGATTTAAACTTATAAATAAGGTTAGGGTTCTTGGTTTCTAACAGCGGAGAAGATGAAGGCCCAGGCGCCCTTGTATCTACATAGCCACCTCAACGGCCGCCCACGGTGGTTCCTAGATTTGGGGATGAAGGTTGGGGTTGAAGGTTTCAAGATTCTAGGTTTGAGGATGAAGATTGGGATGAAGGTGGTGGTGCCAAGATGCAACTAAAATGACCAATGAAAAATCATTGAGAAAAAATCGATGAAGTCGCCATCGAGTATTTATTTATCCCACGGGAAGGGAAAGGAAAATCATCAAAGAAAAACCTGAGAAGGGAGAAATCACGATCTTACAAATGAGAGATCAGATAAGTGAGTCGATTACGCAAGGGGAAGGTATTAGCACCCCTCATGTCTGTGGTACTCCACGGGATCCACTCTTGTTGTTCGAATCAAAGGGTGTGTTTTATCGAAATTTTATGAGCTAAGGGGGAAAATGCATGTATGCAAGTGTATATACAAAGAAAAAAGTTTTATTAGTTGTGCATGCCTTAGTTATGAAACTTTGTGCCTACGTACCGCTGCTCGTGCAATGGGGATCGAGGCACTCGTAGTTCACCTTAAAAGTTTTAGTTGGTTGCATGTTTTTTATGGATAATTCCATGTTCGCATCCTTGCGGTTAGAATTGAAATCCGTGCTTGGTGTTGTAGCTCGTAAAGAGACTCATGCTCGGCCCCTCGCATATTTACCATTTCTAGGTTGCTCGAATTTGAAACAACATATCCTTATCGAAAAGGTTTTAAAAGAAAAGCCCAAAGGAAGCCCGAGGGCAAAAAGGTTTGGATTGGTTTTTTTTTTTTGCAAAAGAGTTTGCACTTTGAATCGTAATAAAGTCTGAAAGTGAAAATAGAGAAAGATTCAGTCTAAACTGATTCGCTCTACCCCATAAGACTAAAATGCATACGATTTACATCTTCAATTATTAAGTGTTTTTAGTTTTCTTAAGAAAAGAAGTCTTTGTTTTAATCATGCAAAAGGGGAGTGAAAAAGTCTAAGGGAGACTAACAATCCTAAAGTTATCATGCAATGGTGGTCCTATAGTTTGTATAACAAAGGGGAACATCTACCTAAGTTAGCATGCATGGATTACAATCCTAATGTCTACCTTGAATTGAAAATTAACCAATTGATCCTAAGGGAATATGCAAAAGCCTAAAGGGAAAAGCACAAACACAAGTGTAATCAAACAAAGTCGAAACAAAAACTAAAACAAAGATCAAGTGTGGGCTAGAAACAAACAATGAATCCAATGGATTTCAAAGTGGGAGTAAAAAACTCTTTTCACTTGATTTGCTCAAGCACTGATATCGAGTAATAACTAGAAGCGTAAATGTTTAAAGAAATGTGAGCTAACATATTCGAAACGAATGACAAAGTGTAGGAGTTGGTTACGAACCCCTTTCCACTTCATTTAACTCAATGGACAAGAATAAACAGGATTCAAAGCATCAACGTATAACGTGAGCTAAGAATGACCAACAGACTTGAAATGGTGGGGGGCGATTGCGAACCCTTACTCCACTTATTGACTCGATAGCAAGCACAAAGTAAAAGGGAAATGGGAGGGTTGTGGGATGTTCCTTTGTTGAGGTCTTTTGCACCCAAACAAACACAAACATTGCCTTAATCGAGGACTTTTAACAAGCACAAACATTGCCTCCTTTGAGGACTTTAAATATATTTTCCCACCTAAAGTAGGGACTCTCAATCATGCATCTCTATTCCTACTTCTCATGGAAAGGAAAAGAAAAGACAATGCGGGATTAAAACCATAATCATAAATAATACCAAACGAACAATATTGTATGTAGCAAAGCGCAATCAAAGCAAAGAAACTCGACGGTCTTCGTGCAAGCTTCACCAAGCAAAAGATAAATAATCAGAAAAGATATCCAATATAAGAATCAAGATGTTGCCGTGTGAGAATAGATCGCATGTGGAAAACACATCGCATCAAGATAATTTCCCTGCACAAAACAATTCTACACAAGCACAACATAATCCCCAAATCGCACATCACGTGCAGAAATATGTACATGAACCAATATCAATCAAAATCGAGTTTAAAACTCACAATCGCACACATCAAAAATATTTATTGATTCAAGTAACGTTTTAAAGAAATTACAAAGGCATTGCAATAATTAATTCACATCAAAAGCATTGATTCCAAGCATAAAAAAATTATTCAATGCATCAATCTAAATTAATCAACCCACAAAAAATAATCAACTCATGAAATTTCAACAATTATGAACAATTATTGAATCAGAATCAAGCTTCGACGCGTAAAATCAATAATCAACAAAAGATCGACGTGTGGACACAGGAGATTCAAACAATTAAGCAATTAATCATCTGATTCCATATTTGTCCATAATTGATTAATCTCAAGAATCAATTAAATCAACAATCCAAGTATTCAACTCATGCAAACTCAAATAAGCACTTAATTCACAAAATTAATTATTCAATTAAGCACTTAAATTAAGTAAAGTCAAGAAGCAATTACCGAATTGACGCGAAGAAGCGAAATTAGAAGAAGAAGTGTGATCGAAAGATATCGGAGGGAGTCTGTGATGAGCTCGGACAAAGACGTGGGGACTTGGCCGGCTGGTTAGACGAGCAGCGCGCACGGAGGAGGCTTGGTTGGTTGGTCCCGGGAGGAGGCCATCCGGAAGTGGTGGTTGGCCAGTCAGTTTGCACGGAGGGAGAGGGAGGTCGGCGCTGCAATAGAGGGAGAGAGGAGGAAAAGCTCTTGACTTTGCTTTGCACTTGAGAGAATTGAGAGAAATTTGAGTGATTTTAGTGAATAATGGCAAAAAGTCCTTTTTGATTTTGAATTGAAACAATATATAGACAAGCTCTTGTGCCTTGTTTGGCAAATGATATAAAATGAACAAATTCCCTTGTTTTTTGAGTAGTGTAGAATTTTCGGCTTATTTCGATGTATCGCTCAAGAACAAATCATAAGCTCGTGACTTTCAGTGCATAATCCTGACGCGAACCCTGAAGCAAAATTATAGATGAAGAAATTTGTGATGATGTTCCAAAAGAATCATCTCGATACGATAAAAAATAAGAGACTTACGATTTTTACAATTACGAGAAAATTGAGACAGAGAACCCACTATTTCGGGCTGCGCCACTTTTTCAGCTTATTTTCATGTATGTTTTGGGGAACGAGCCACAAACCATAACTTTTGGAGCATAATTCGAACCCGATTCTTGAAGAAAAGTTGTAGCTAACAAAATTTATGACATCGTGCTGCAAGAATTATTCCGAACCAATAAAAATCAAGAAAGTTGTGAATTTTTGTTGCTCATTTGACTAGAAATCTGCTCCAACATGCGATTTTCACTGTATTTCGCAATTTCGGAGATTTCTTCATAAAATTGGCTCCTAAGCCGAACATACAAAATGGAGAGGCTGTCAAGATGAATCCAACACCCAAAGACCCACTTAAAAGTAATTTTATGGCCAGAATTTATGAATTTTTGAATATCCGATAAACAGTGGACCAACAAATCCATCGTATAACATGATTTCAGGCATTTTGCGCTTCTGAAGATCTTCCTTACAAAATTATCCTTCGACCTGAACAGGTGAAACCGAGAAAATATCAAGATGGTTCTAATGCCTGAGGAACCACTCCCAAACCATTTTTCGGTCAGAAGTTACAAATTTTGGCCTCGAACCATAAAATGTTTATTTTCGGCTTGAACTGTCTCAAATCAACTTAAACGTTTGACTTTCTATGCAATTCAAAGCGTGATGGAACAAATGAGAACTTAACATGATGATGACTTGATGACTCACTAATTTAATAGCTCGTAAAAATATGAGGAGTGCACTTGCATCTCGAAAACCCTGAGATTTTGCTTTGCATCGCTTAACGAACAATCCTCTTTTGTTAACTTGACGCGGATAAATGTTTTGATCCTGTTACCATGGACTTAATGATATGTATGCATGAATATGTGAAATAAAATAAGACAATCAGGATTAGACTGAATAGGGATAATTTCGGGGTGCAACAGTTGCCCCTATTCAATCAACTTAAACCAGAGAGCGAGATTGGTGCTATCCTTTCGAACAATCAAGGTAGAAGGCGATTGAATACTCAAAAGAACCATAAAATTTGCACTCTGAAGAACAAACTAAAGTCAGGTATTTTGGGTTTTTCTGTATTTATAATTTTTGGGTTACCCGGGGGTAGACTTTTAAAGACGTACATCAGGTCAAGGTTAGACATACGGGAGACCAGGTAAACTTGGTGAATACATGTCATATCAGGGTTAAACACATATAAGGGTATTAGGTATATGCAAGGTCAAGGTTAGACACACGAAAAGAAAGAGACGGACCAGAGATGTTCTAACAGAGATGTCAGATACACATGCCAAGTCAAGATTAGACACGCACAAGGACATCAGGTATATGTCAGGTTAAGATTAGACACACATAGGAAAGAAATTGACCGAAGAAAGCTCTAACAAAGATATCAGATACACATGCCAGGTCAAGATTAGGCACGCATAAGGACATCAAACATACATGTTTGGTCAATATTAGACACGCATAAGAAAGAGATAGACCGAAGAAGATTCTAACAAAGATATCAACATACATGTTTGGTCAAGGTTAGACATATATAAGAATATCAAACATATATGTCTGGTCAAGATTAGACATGTATAAGAAAGAGATCGACTGAAGAAGACTCTAACAAAGATATCAACATACATGTCTGGTCAAAGTTAGACATATATAAGAATATCAAACATACATGTCTGTTCAAGGTTAAACACATATAAGAAAGAGATCGACCGAAGAAGACTCTAACAAAGATATCAACATATATGTCTAGGCAAGGTTAGACATATACAAGAATATTAAACATACACGTCTGGTCAAGATTAGACACGTATAACAAAGAGACCAACCGAAGAAGGTTCTAACAAAGATATCAACATCCATGTTTGCTTAAGGTTAGACATATACAATGATATCAAACATACATGTCTGGTTAAGATTAGACACGTATAAGAAAGAGACCAATCGAAGAAGGTTCTAACAAAGGTATCAACATACATGTTCGGTCAAGATTAGACACAAATAAGGATATCAACATACATGTCTAGTCAAGGTTAGACATATATAAGAATATCAAACATACATGTTCCATCAAGGTTAGACACGCATAAGAAAGAGATCGACCGAAGAAGACTCTAACAAAGATATCAACATATATGTTTGGTCAAGTTTAGACATATATAAGAATATAAAACATACATGTCTAGTCAAGATTAGACACGTACAAGAAAGAAATTAGCCGAAGAAGACTCTAACAAGTATATCGGTATACTTGTATGGTCAAGGTTAGACATATATAAGAATATCAAACATACATGTCTGGTCAAGATTAGACACATATAAGAAAGAAATCGATTGAAGACGACTCTAAAAAAGATATCAACATATATGTCTGGTTAATGTTAGACACAAACAAGATTATCAAACATACATGTCTGGTCAAGATTAGACACATATAAGAAAGAGACTGCCCGAAGAAGGCTCTAACAAAGATATTAACATACATGTTTGGTCAAGGTTAGACACATACAAGGATATCAAACATACATATTTGGTCAAGATTAGACACATATAAGAAAGAGACCGACTGAAGAAGGTTTTAACAAAGATATCAACATACATGTCTGGTCAAGATTAGACACATATAAGGATATCAACATACATGTATGGTCAAGGTTAGACATATATAAGAATATCAAACATACATGCCCAATCAAGGTTAGACACGCATAAGAAAGAGATCGGTCAAAGAAGACTTTAACAAAGATATCAACATGCATGATTGGTCAAGGTTAAACATATATAAGAATATCAAACATACATGTCTTGTCAAGATTAGACACATATAAGAAAGAGACCGACTAAAGGAAGGCTCTAACAAGGAATACTGACCGAAGATGGACTCCTAGGAGAAGAACACCGATCGAAGACGAACTCACCAATGAAAAGAAGACTAGCCAAAGACAGACTTCTGGGAAAGAGCGTTGATCAAAATGAACTTACTGGGGATGCCAATATTGATTTCTATAGAACCCTAAGCAAAAGATAACTTACATCGAAAGAAGAGACTAACTGGGGAGGGTACCCTAACAAGGGTTTCCAATGATTCTCTGGGGAAAGAACACTGATCAAAGGCGACCTTGTCGGGGATATAGATATATATTAAATTTGACTAGAAAGTCGATCGAAGGCAAACTGGAAAATAAAGAAGAGACCAGCCGAAGGGGACTCTAACAAGGGTTTCCAAGCTAGGTTGGACTTTAAGAGGGTACTTATGTTTTCAAATGTGCAAGAACTACAATATCCCTCAGGCCAAAGGCGGGGTGTAATTCTTCAAGAGTGGAAATTATCTGAATTACCACACACCAAGTATGGATACTCAAATACTTGAGAAGCAAGAAAGGTTATACACCGACTCTTACTCGTACTCTAATGTCAAGGCAAACACGGGTAAAAATCACATGGAACTTGCAAGGGCTAGAGATATAACGACTCTTTGGAGAGAGAGGAAACATAACAAGATCCAACGGGGGATAAAAATCATAACAGACTCCACCGGGGAAACAAGATGAGAAACCATAGTGATAAAATGATGAGGGCTATTCATCTCTGGGTTCCAAACAAACTGGTTACTTCGGGTGATCAACAAAATTGGCTTATAATTCAATTCATGTTTGAATTCTTCTATGGTGTAATGCTCCACAAAATGGAAATTCTATGCATTTGGGTGGATGTGATGTAATGATGCATGTTTAAATGATTCACTGAAGAATGGCAATATCACGAATGATTTTCTGAGAAAACCAGAATCATTTGAGAAGTTATCTCTAGGAAACTAATCTTCAATGAGGAATAACCATTGGAACTAATAACCAATGGGTATAAACTGCGATACAAGAGATTGTAACTCAAACGTGTCAACTCCAAGGAAGGATGCCACTGTGAAGCGGGCTTTGGAGAGAATACGACAAAATTAAATTGCAGCTCACTGAGGAAAGATCTTGACTCCAAACATCTCTCAACCTCCTAGGAAAAGATTTATCACCTTCCTACTGAAAATAAGGAATGAATTCACTGAGGAATAGAAATCTTCTTGCGTATATTCCTTGATAGAAAACAACTTCTACTGGGGATAAACAAACACTAGCATGGATAACGTGAATTCTTGGACAAAAGAAAATCGGCAACAAACTTCGTTGGGGAGTGAAAACATATTTCCTTGAGGTGGGTTCTTGATGAAAGCAGGCTTCATCGGGGATCATGAGAATTCTTGAACAAAAGAAAACTTAATGACTAACTCCACTAGGGAATAACTCTTCACGTGGGGAATAAACACTTTTCTGGAAAAAAAAACTTCACTTAAGGATATGAGAACTTCTTGATAAAGACATCCTTTAAGCTGACTTTTCGTTGGGGATAATACAACACCTTCCATCATTGGGGAATAAGAGAAATATTCTGAGAATTTCGGGAAGCGAACCTCAGAAGGCCTTCAACCAAACACAACTTTACTGGGGAGCCACGCTTCCGATCCAGACAAGACCAAAGCCCACCAATATAAACATATAGTTCACCGCTTCTATTTCCACACAAGGATCAAAGCAACCAATATGAACATATAATTCACTGCTTCTATTTTCACATAAGTATCAAAGCAACCAACCAGAGTTCAATCTCCCCATGCATGCATGTACAAACATAACCAATTATATGCAAATTAAGATTATCACCAAACCTTAATCGTACCGCATATCACAATAATCCATCAAAATGAATTATCCATTGTTGCACAAACACACATATATCATCAACACAATGCAATCATATAACATTCATCAATCACACATATCACGAATAGCAAAAAATGCCAAAACATGTTATTTCCATTCATCATCCATTTATGACACATAATAAATAATATCAAAACTATTATTCCAATAATCCAATGCCAACAAACCTAGTTCTATCTTATAATGTGTTGCATTAGCTTTCTAATGGTTCAAACGGTGCCTAAAATGGAGTTACGGTTCAAAAGTTATGGCCGTTACAAAATCTGCCAGAAAACTTGTTGTATGAGTCGACGCAAAACCCTGTATGAGTAGACGCAAAGAATGAGTCGACACAAAAGAACTATGATTCGATGCAAAACTGCATGACAACACTTTCTTGCCTGGCGGGTTGTCTCGCACCGACCCCCCTTCAGTTTGAGTCGACTCAAACTTCTAAAACATGGTTTTTTCTGCATTTTAACTTAATTTCCACACGATTTTTCTTATCAAAAACACTACTCATCACTACAAAACATCATGTTTGCCAATTTTATCAATAATTCATCATCCTAACATGAAGGTACTTATTCTATTCCATCCAACACATCAATTTCTATCAAATTCATAGATTTCTATACAAACCCTAACATGTGAGAGTTTAGATCTAGAAATTGAAAATCAAATCACACCTAGCATGTTACTACTCATTGAATACCATACACACCCATAATAATAAGGATTCTCCCCCTTACCTCTTGAAGGCTCAAACTCTAGGTTTCTTCTTCTTCCTTCCTCTTTCTCCTCTTCTCTTATTTTCTCTTCTTTTCTCTTCTTTTATGTTATGACATAACAACTCTAGTATCTCTTCTTACTACCCTATTCTTTAATGGGCCTAATTCTATTCTTCACGTTTCTTTCATAATATAAGCCCAACTCTTAATTATTTCTATTCTCACTCATAAACCAAAATATTCAAATAACACATATATCCAAATATTTCAAATAGTCACCAAAACACATAATTTAATTAATTATCATATAATATAATAATTAATAAAATAATTAAATAATATTAAATAAAAATAGAGATGTTACACTCAACACAACCTTTATAGCCCACACATGCTTCCAACTACCTTCCCCCGCCAATAAGGTATCATCCGCGAATTGGAGAATGTCCATGTTACACCTGTCTCTAATGCTGAAACCTTCGAATTCACATATCTCAACCGCTTTCCTAACAAACCCTGATAACCCTTCCGCAACCAAAACAAAAAGAAAAGAAGAAAGTGGATCTCCTTGTCTCAATCCTCTTTCAACAACAAACTCTTTAGTCGGGATTCTGTTAACCAACACCGATATCTTACTTTGAAACACCAATATTTCCATCCACCTCAACCAAACATCTCTAACCCCATCTTTTTAAGCATGAATTTAAGGAAATTCTAATCCACATTGTCATAAGCTTTCTCAAAATCAACCTTAAAAAGTAAGCATCTTCTTCCTTCCTTATTCGCGAAGTCCACCATCTCGTTTGCCACCAAGACTTCATCAAAGAGTTGTCTACCCGAAACAAAGGCACTTTGACAAGGCGAAATAATAGAATTCAAGACTAGTTCCATCCTTCCCGCCAACAATTTGGAAACAACTTTATGCAAACACCTGACTAGACAAAATAGGATACTTATCCAATCCCACCGAGTTTGGGGACTTTGGAACCAAAGCCAAAAAAGACGAAGTGATTGCCTTCGAAAGAATTCCTCTCGTGAAGAAATAATCGAAACATCGCACAAAATCCTCTTTAAGGAATAACCAACATTTTTTATGAATAGAAAAGAAAAGCCATCGGGACCCGGACTTTTAGTCCCCCCACAACCCCAAATCGCATCCTTGATCTCACTCTCTTGAAATGGAGCCTCTAACATGCCTCTGTCATCATCCAAAATATTGTTGAAAGTGAAGCCTTCCAAACCAAGCCTAATTGTATCCAATTCTATGAATTTGTTCGAAAAGTGCGACCAAACCTCTCCCTTAACCTCTTCAACTGATTCTAATATATCTCCCGTTGATAAAAGATGACAAATATGGTTGTGTCTTATTTTCTCTTTCATCACCTTATAGAATAAACTTATATTTTAATCTCCTTCATTGAGCCACTTCAATCTACCCTTTTGAATTAGCATGTTCTCCTTGATTCTCAAATTTAACCAAAACCGACTAGTAACCTCTTTACTCTTGCCTACTAATTCGACTCTCTCCTAAACCATATCTTCTTCTAACATATCGTTTCTTCCTAAGGAAGTCAAAAACCACGCTATAGGAGACCTGACACGACCACCCATGTTACCTGACACGAGTCGTGTCAAGATGGAAGCCTAGGACGAGTGAAAGAAAAATGGGAAGTCAGGGGTGCAACACGGGTGGCCGTGTCAGTTGACATGGGATGTGTTGCGCGCCCTGAGGCTTGGAAAAAGAAAATAAAATAACAGAGGGCCAACATGGGTGGCCGTATCACCTGACACGGATCGTGTTGGCCAGTGACGCTATTTTTCCTTGCCTTCCTGATTTTTCACTATGTGTGACACAGAGAGGCGTTTTGGGCATTTTTGACTGAGACTAGTGGATTTTCACTATTTAGATGAGTTTTCCCGATGAATTAGGGGACTTTTTGACAGCGGGAAATTTTGATGATTGAAGAGAGCAACATATGAGATTATTAGAGGGCAGATATTTTTTATGAGCCGGCGCAATTGAAGATCAAAGTTCATCATTTATTTGTAATGTCTAACTTTTATATTATTGATATTCTTTTGAACAATATGGTAGCTAAACCCCCCAATGCTAGGGGATATCCCTGATTTGATCGTGTAATGACTTTAAATTTCCAATTTCAGTAATACAATTATTTTTCATATTCAATTTAATTGTACAATGTTTTTAATGTTATCTTTGTCGGACCAACAAGGATTGTTTCACGGTTAAAAATTAGTTGGACTGCAGTTGTTAAGGTTTTGGTACGACTAAACTATAGTAGATATCACCTAGGACTAGGGATATCTTATAGTTACCGATTAAATCTTGATAAACAAAGGTTTGATTTCATCATAATTCTCTAAGGATTTAGGATGAATGTTCTAAGGTTTTCCCACTATGGACTTAGGGAAAAATAAACTAAAGATCTGGTAATTGAGTATTTTGAACTTGTTGAAGAAATCAGGATTCAAAGTTATTACAGGGCAAATTATACACTTTACCCTAGTATGCTCCTCATATCTGTGAAAAAACCAATTTATATTTCTGCTTATTTTTACTTATGATTAAGTGACAATTTCCAAACAAAACCCCAAATTAAGTTTTTGTTTAATTGAACCACGAATTGAACTCAATACTTATATGCAGTCCTTGAGATCGACACTTTGGGATTTCCCATTATTAGTATATTGGCAAATTAGTACACTTGCTAATTTTCTGATCACTCCCGAACACCTCCTCATTCCACCACTTAAGTCTCACTTTTAACAACCAAAATTTCTCCTTTAAAACAAAATCGCCCCTACCTTTCACCTTGAGCTTCTTCCACTCGTTTTAAACAAATGGAATGAAATAACTAAAAGAGAACTACTCATTGTTCACCTTAAAAGGTTTAGGCCCCTAATTAAGACTATCCTTCATCAACCAAATGGGAGAATGATCTGACAAATCATGAGTCCCTATAAATTGATCCACCACTCCCCATATATTGATAATAACGTCCGAGATTAGGAATCGATCAATCCTACTCATAGTTGATCCATCTCCACTGTACCAACTATATTTCTTCCATTTGAAAGGAATGTCCATAAGGTTGTTATCTTCTATGAAATTCGCAAAGGCCGACGTCTCCCCATTTCTATCACCTTCAGATCTCCCATTCCTTTCTAAAAGATTCTTAGTTGCGTTGAAGTCCCCACAAATAATCCATTTTCCATCCCTATTTTCGATTTAACTTCTAAAAGAGAATTCCGAAGCAATTTATTTTTCACAAAATCACAGAATGAATAAACATTTTCTATGTAATAAACATGATTCTTCCAAACCACTTTCACCCCCAAAAACCCATCTTCTCTAAAACTACTTAGGACTTCCACCGTGTTAATCTTCCAAAGAATAATAAAACCTCCAAAAGCTCCATTAGAATTAGATAAAGAATAACCAACCTCATCATTACTCCAGAAACTAAGAGCCTGTTGGCTGAAGATTTTGATACTGTAATTCGAAATATGGTTGAGTTTGGTTTGAATAAAGCAGATTTGATGATTCGGAATGGAAGAGAATGCTTGTTTCAAATGGAAATATTAGAGTTCAAGGTTTCGAATGATAAAATGTGGAGTGTGAGTCCAAAGCCTTGTTCGAAATAATCATAAGAGGATATTTATGAAGGTCATTTTTGGAAATAACCTATGAACAAACTCGAAACGAAAAGTTCCAAAAAACATTTGAAATTCAAACGTAAGCGGGATGTTGGAAATTCAAATACACAAGCGTAAGAGTGTTCGAAGACGCGTGGAGGCTAGAGGGAAGCGATGCTATGCATGCTTCGAACGTGGAAGATTCTGATAGCAAGACCGTTATGGTCGAATAGTATAAATAGAAGTCTTATTGTTATGAATTAGGATGAGATATGTTGTACAAATTCAATAAACATTCAAAATACCGCATGGATAGGGAAACGAATGCTCGAAAGATGTACGTATGATAACACCAGCATTTACAATTCAATGAAAACTCTTTACATTTTCCAATTTTATCTTTCACTTCCGTTTCATTTGTGTTTCAAGCAATTTTATGTTTATGCCTTTACATTAATACCTTTGTACTCGAAGTCATTTATTCCTTTCTGCATTTAAATACTTTTCTTATGGTCGAAACCTCCAAACATTTAGTAACTTTTACATCCACTCATTTAATCCTGCTGTTATACCCCAAAATTTTCCCTCCCATATTCTTCAAGATTTGCCAAGATCAATCTCCAAATGGTTCAAAATCTCTCAAGGATTGCACAGTCCAATTGCCTCCTAACACAGTCAAAATTAGGGTTTTGGTTCTTGCAAAGAAATTGAGGTTTTCAAGGGTCCAATCAAGTCCCATATGCCCATACACATTGTCAAGCATCTACATGTCAAGTTTCAAGGCTCACAAGGTCAAGTTGCACAGTCAAAAACCCTAATTGCTCAACAGTCAACTGCAGGGGCAAAATGGTCATTTGACAGTCAAAAGTCAAATTTTTTGATCAACATCTTATTTTGAAGCCACAATCATAATTTGATCAATTCTTGATCATGATTCCTCAAGCATGGCTCAAAAAGTCTCAAGAATCAAAAGTTTCTATTTTTGGACAGTTGAAAAGTCAACTGCAAATTGACCAAGGCATAACTCTTTCATGGTTCATCAGAAAAATCCCATCCAATGCTCATTTTGAAGGGTATGACATTTCCTACAACTCATCTTCACACTCCAAGTCCAAGAAATGCTCTCACAAAAAGTTATCAATTTCTACATTATAGGTCATTTTCAAAAGTCAACAAAAAGGCACTTTAAGTCAAAGACCATAACTTGAGATTGGTAAATCAAAATGACATGGTACCAAAGGCATTGGTTAGAGCACTTCAAGACCTTTCCAAAATGTCCAAGAACATGTTCATAGCTTCAAAATTGAGCAAGATATGCATTGGATAAGTTGGGAAATTTTTGGGAACTTTCAAAAGTCAACTTTGCCTAAAACACTTCAATTTTGCTAATGGGCCTCAAATTCTTTCTTGAATCATTACCCAAGGCCTATGCACGACCCATTGAACTTAATTTGATTTATTTTCTTATTTTTAATTAATTAATTGAATTTATATTAATATTAATTCATTTAATTGGTTTTAATTATAGGAAAATCAAAAAGATTTGTTTTTTGGATCTTTTGTGAAGCAAATCATATCAGGGCAAGCTGGCAAACTCGTTTCTCAATCAAAAAAGGGAAGATCATCCATATTTGGCAAGGTTTTCATTGGAAAAAGATTGGAAATTATATGATGGAAAATCAAGGATTGAAAACATTATTGCAATGGATTCATGGGCCTTATTCTAACCTAAATTCATTCACATACATATGCTGAGTGAAACCCTAAAGAAAGAGACGAAAAAGCTGCCATAAAACTCCATAACAAAGTTGCAAAAAATTGAGAAAAAGTGGAAAACTGATTTCCTATTTGCAGCATAATTCAAAGCTTCTATTTGATTCAAACGTATTGCCTGAGTCTCCAGGAAGCATTTGCCATCAAAAACCAATCCTAACACGCGAAGAATCAAAGAACACGAGTCATTCGGTTTGTCTTGTTTTTCAAAATTGCATAACACGATTCATGCGTTTTTAATCTATTTTCTTGTTTGATTTATGCTAATAGGGACCTTCTAAAGCGATTGGTATAATCCAATTGAGTTATAACTGCCTGAATCAAAATCCACCATGAACGAAATTTAGGGTTTCTGAAGCTTGCAATTAGGGCTTTAGGCATAAGGGAAAATTGGACCTTGAGACAAGCATGGTTGAATTCGTCAAGGCCAGACGAATCCAACCAGACCCTCGCGCCCTTTTTATGTGACCCATAGCTCTAATCGCTATTATTGGGACTTGTGTTTTGTGTGGGTTTAAAACCCCCGCTATCTTGTTTTCTTTTTACAGGTTCAACGAAGAAGGAGATGGCGTGGCAATGCATGGTTGGGTAGTTCAAATCTGGCGCGCTTTATTTTGTTTTATACCATTATGATTGTTTTTCTTATATAATGATTATCATCCACTTATATTACAAACGCGTTTGAATGGTTCAGTGGCAAAGGCACAATGGCAAGGAACGCTGGGACCTGGGTTCGATTCCCAGGTCCCCCATATAATTCTTTCTATTTTTCACAAAGTGTTCACATGCAGCATATGCCCAAAACTCCTTCCTACACCCTCACGCGTTAGCTTGCCAGATGGCCTTGATCAACAATCCAGTGGCCACAGAATAAAGTCCATGATGCACTCCAGTCAACCAGCAGGCACACAACCTGAAAAGTCAACAAGGCTTGTCTTCAATGGGCCAGAATTTCTCACACAAACCTCCCTTTGGGCCAACACACCCCTTTGGTTTGCAATATTTTTCTTATTTTTATTTTCTTTTATCTTATTTCTTTTAATTTGTTTTAATTATTATTAATTCACTAAATTAATTTTTTCCATAATAAAAAACAGAAAATCAAAATTGTAAATATATTTAATTATTTATTAATTTCATCACTAATTTATTTTTGTAAATAAATTCTAATAACTAATCTAGTTTAAATTAGGTTTCAATTTTAATCCTTTTTCTTAATAAATAAAAATTGCATAGAATTAGGTTTTGACATTTTTTTTAATTTTCTTATTAATCATCATTATTAATTATTATTATTTTTGTAAATAAATATGTAAATTAATTAATTAGCTTAAATTAGGTCAACTTCGACATTTTCATTAATAATTAAAATAAACATAGAACTAGGGTTTTCTGTAATTCTTTTTCTTATTTTCATTAAATACAAAAAAACGTAAAAAACACTTTCTTTTCTTTAATTAAATAATTAATTAGGTTTAATTTAATTTAATTTCAAGCAAAGGGTCTAAAACCCTCGGACGTCCAGTTTAATTTATTCGCGCATTATTTTCTTATTTGATTATTATGTAAATGTTCAAGGATGTAATAGTAATTAGGTTTATTCTTTTTTACTTTCCGCATCTTTATCAAAAACGGGTCTTTGTATTTTGGCGATGTATAGACCCGCGCCTTGTAATAGCGTAGCTTTTATCTTTCCGTATTTCCTTTTCCGCACTCCTAACTAACTGCTAAATTGCATGAAAGAATGTATGGTAATTAAAAAACAACGCGTAGCTCACAATGCCATGATCAAAGATAAATGTTAACATGAAAACAAACACACAATGCACCCACCACTTCTAGGGTACGCCTCACTCGTTGCCTTCGAAACGTGGTCGTCAAGTATAGGACGTTTTAGCGGTCGCTCTTATGTCTAAGATCCAGTTGCCTCGAAACGGTTGCCTCGGATTAAAAAGGATCTAGGACATTAGGGTTACTTCTAAGGTGTCCTAACTGTTGCTTCGGTGACCACACTGTCCCTAAAATCGAATTGACCCGAACACCTCCAACGGTGGTGCTACCTACCTCTCAATGGTGGGATGGCACTACCTTAAGGACTTTTACACAGCCTAATTCCTTAGGGTAGGTAGATGACTCATGGGTACTTGCTCTCTTCAAAAACAAATCAAAAATCTTTTCACAATGACACTTTCAAAAGCTTTCAAAACAAATTTTTCAAACACTCTTGAGGACAGATACAAGAGTCATTCAGAAATCTTTCAATGAAACTTTTTTCAAACCCACTCACATTTTGAAAACATAAGAGCAAGTATCTAAGAGCCCGTGGATAACCACGGATAGAAAGGGTGCTAACACCTTCCCTTTCTATAAATCTACCTCCCGAACCGAGAGACATTCTCAATAAGGAATTTTGCTGTGCTTTTGTCCTTTCCATGTTAGAGAACATAAAAGACGGTGGCGACTCTTGCTTACCGCGACATACACGATCCAGCTTTAAACAGTCAGTTCTATTTCCACCGATCACACCTGCCATTTATCCAATTTCAAGTCTCTAAACTTTTCTCATAAATATTCCTAATACCATATAGAAGTTATCCTTCGAACCATTCAGTATAGAAATCGAAGCGAATTGGATATCTTTGGAACAACTCTAATTCGAAATCTTAAATACAAATGTCAGTTTTACAATTAGACTTAGCCAAACAACTATGTTCCATAGGATCAATCTAGTCGATCCTGTAAGTTACCAAAGAGATTGAATAACAGTAATTAAGTTTATTTGATAGTTTGGAAGACTAGCGGTTGTTCACCAGAAATCACTGTGAACAAATTGTCACATCTGGTGGGACCCGTTGTTAAGTAAGTTGAAAGTGAAGATTTTTTAGGATATAATCTTGTTGCGTAAGTTCTTTTCTGGATATCGATTTCGCTGTTATATGAACCTTAGAAGTGGTAAAACAACTAATAGTAACCAACCTTTACCCAGAAGAAAACGTAGTAGTGGGATGTCTAATCCAAATAATCAACAAGGGGAACAAAATATCCCACATGGAACAGGCACCAATGCGTCTGTTTCAACATGGACGTCTAACGCGATCCCCACGAACGCACAGTCTGTTGCATCTTCTACCAGTAGTGTGGCCACAAATGGAGCAAGTGGCATGACAACCAACGGTTCGACCCTAGGAAATACAGGGACCACTGGTTATCTTGCGGGATTTGTCCCACCATCAGGGACACAAACCCATTTCGCCACCCCACTAACTAGACCACCCGATTTCGATAGTAACAGACACAGAAATCCCTCTTATAGGATGCCAACATCTTTTATGGCAGGTTTACACAATTCCACATCAAATTCGTCACCACAATTTGGATCCGGATCTGGGGCCAACCAGTTTATGACAAATACCCAAGGTTCAGTGGGTCACAATACATTGCATATCTTAACCACAGAAAATCAGATGGCCTTTAGACAATTAATGGATGATAGTAACCATAATATGATAGGAGTGTTAGCACAGACTATGCAAGAAATCTTTGCCCCAATAGTACAAAATGTAACTGTGACAAACAGAGAAAACGCGGACAACATGAGTCGAATAGCAGATTTTTTCGCTCCGCCAGAAAGGCGTAGGCAGAATCAGGCGGGGGTTCGAGCAAACATACCCATCATAGAACAAATTGCTGATGACCCACCCTATAGACCAACCAGAGAGGGGGTTAACTTGGGGGCAAGGGCACAAAGGTTAGAAGCCCCAGTGATTCGAGACCCACAAAGGGGAATTATAGAACCAGGGGCAAGGGTCGAAAGGTTAGAAGTCCCAGAGTTTCGAGAAGAACAACCTAGAGGAGTTGTCATGGTGGGACGACACCAAAATGATGATGAAGTCGTTCATAGAATTCTAAATGACAACATCTTGGCAGAAAATAATTTAACCACCATGATAGAAAGGATTATGGCTCAAAACGGTCTTAATACAGGTATTAGAAGGCCAAACTATTCCTCTCCCATAATAGATTATGTGATGCACACTGATTTACCAAGGGGATATAAAGTCCCTAAATTTACAAAGTTCGCTGGAGACACCAATGAATCAACAGTCGAACACATAGCCAAGTATCTAACCGAAGCAGGAGATATAGCAAATAATGAAGACCTTAGGATTAAATATTTCCCAAGTTCCCTAACTAAGAACGCTTTCACATGGTTCACCACTTTGCCTCCTGGGTCCATAGATACTTGGGCTCTGTTGGAGAGGTTATTTCATGAACAATTCTACATGGGACAATCTAAAATAAGCCTGAAAGAGTTAGCCAGTGTCAAGAGGAAGTTTACTGAACCCATAGATGATTACCTGAATAGGTTCAGACTCTTGAAGTCTAGATGTTTCACAGTAGTTCCCGAATATGAGTTAGTCGAAATGGCTGCTGGTGGCCTAGACTACTCCATTCGAAAGAAATTAGATATACAACACTTGAGGGATATGGCCCAACTAGCAGACAGGGTTCAACAAGTCGAAAGACTAAAAGCCGAGAAGGCCAGAGTTTGTAAAAATAACAAGAAAGAAAGGGTCTCCTATGTTGGAACTGAGGAAGCAGAAGATTACCCTAAATTTGAAGAGGTCGAAATTGATCTCGCTGAATTGAAACAAGCTCCCCCTTATTCCTGTAAATTACTAGTTCCCACAAAAGGGAAAGAAATTATTGAAAATGAGAAAAGTGACAAGTTCCCAAAGAAGGTTTATACCTTCGACGTAACGAAATGTGATGAAATTTTTGATTTACTTGTCAAAGATGGCCAACTAATAGTGCCATCAAATGTCAAATTACCACCTTTAGATCAAAGAAAGAAAAGAGGATTTTGTAAGTATCACAGTTTCTTAGGCCACAAAACCTCACAATGTTTTCTTTTCAGGGATCTGATTCAGAATGCAATCAAGGATGGTAGACTAAGGTTCGCTGACAAGCCAAAGATGAAGGTGGATGATGACCCTTTAGATGTTGCTGACACCAACTACTCTGAACCTGCATACATTGGAGAGATAAACATGGCTGGAGTAGGTGAAGGTGACGCTCCATCAGATAAGGAAAACACCGAAGATGAGAACTGCGTGTTAGTGGAGGTCGAAAAGGAAGTTACTGAGGACTTCCATAAGGAACAAGAGGCGTCGATCGAAGCAGTTTCTTTGATTTCTTCGAAAGAGATCCAGGCTACTGAAGGCCAGGAAAACCAGAAACAAAATTTGACACAGGTTACTGAAGGTTTGAGGCAAAAGTTGGAGAAAGTACAGATCACAGTGCCAGTTCTCCCTCAGAGGGAAATATGGGATACTTTGGGGGAACCCAGCGGAAAGTTCGATTACATGGTGAGGTATTCCGCCCCAGAAAGCTCAAAGACCCGAATTGAAGACATCAAACCTATAGGTTGGGGAGATACTGCTATCAAGGGAGAAGATGTGGATGTTAACATGGTAAACATGGAGCAACCTTATTCTGAAATGGAAGAAATGGAAAGGTACTCAGAGAAAGAAAAATACAAGATGGAAGACAGGTATGCTAGTGATTCCAGTCTCAAAGATTACCTTATGCTGTGCCACAAAGGGAATGTTGCAATGATGTTGTGTCCCAGATGTAGCATCATTTGCAATCAGAGAATTGCTGCAAACTTTGAAAAAAGACAAAGGGGACGAACAGGCGTTAACTGGCGCCAGGATAATCAGCTGTTCAGATGCTACCCTAAGGCTGGAGAAAGCCTTATGGGGTTTTTAGTTCTTTGTCATAAGGGGGCAACCAAATTCTTAGTGTGTCTAAGATGTTCTGCAGTATATGATCAGAAAGTGGCTGAAACTTTCGAAACAACCCTTTTCGCCCCATGTTGGAACCACGGAGAAATTGGTCAAATGGGCCAACGTTTCAAGAATAACTACACCCAACGGAGGCCTGACAGCCCCTATTCTAGAGGCGCTCGAAGGGTAACGTTTAAAGTTCCTGCTGACGCACCAACGGACAAGTGGCTACAAGTTAGAGCTGACAATGGGAGAGACAAGTGGAGGAATAATGAAAGGAACACACGCCATGCCATGACGTACAGAAGGCAGTTCAATATGGCAAAAAGAGAAGAAATAAGGTTGGAAAACTACAAGGGAAAGAACCCTATGTCCAGGTCACAATGGCGAAGGCAACAAAGAGTTCGAAAAGCTGAGAGAGATGCTGCGCTAAACAAAGGAGTGGCTTCGAGAAAAGACAAAGAGGAATCAAGCACCAACAAACCTGCACCAAACAATCAACCTGGGGACCATCCTCCGGTTAGCGGGAGACTTTTCTTTGAAACGAAGCAAAATGAATCAAAGGAATATACGCCAGGACCAGAGGAGAATGAGGATATGCTGACTGACAATTTCGAATCAGAAGGGGAATCTTCACTCAACATCAACTGCAATGTGGTATCTGTGTTGCCTTGCGAATTTGGGCAAGAGACTGAAGTCGAAGAACACGAAGAGGATGATGCAATAGACCTGATGAAACACAGGCCAGTATGCTATTACGTGATGGATAATGGGGTTGTCGAAGAGCAAAATGCCTTCTTAGAATACCCAGAACCAGCCATGCAAAATCACCTAAAGCCATTGTTTATTCGAGCAAAAGTTGGTACACATGGCGTAAACAAAGTCCTGGTGGATGGAGGCGCTGCAGTGAACCTGATGCCTCATTTCATGTTGAAGAAGTTAGGGATACAAGATGTTGACATAAAACCACACAATATGGTACTGTCGAATTATGAAGGTAAAGTAGGCCACACATTGGGGGTGATCCAAGTGGATTTGACAGTAGGATCAAGTTGCAGACCCACTATGTTCATGGTAATCGAAGCTAAGGCCAACTACAATTTGCTGTTGGGCAGAGAATGGATCCATGGCGTTGGAGCAGTCCCCTCATCAATGCATCAGAGGTTACTATTATGGAGAGAAGATGGCATTGTTGAGAATATAGAAGATGACCAAAGCTACTTCATGACAACAGTCAATTTAGTTGATAAGAGAAATTATGACAAACACTTGGCCAAGATTGCTCCTTGTGCCCCTAACGACGAGATCAATGAGACAAGGAATGCGCATTATTACATGACCCTTCGCCATGACGGAATGTATTGGGATCGAAGGATAATCAAGGGAGATGGAGAAGTCGAAGGCACTGCACAAAGACGGCCAGCAAGCTGGGAATTCGATAATCCTGCCCATGACTGAGTCTTCTTTCTTAAAAAAGATTTCGGCCTACATGGCTGAGAACGAATGGAAGGCGGCCTTAGAAGCTGAAATGGATAGTATGGCTGCAGAAGTAAACGAAACATATGGGGATGGCTCAAAAGGCTTACCCTTAGAAAAACAAGAAATAGTTGATATAGATCAAAGGCTAGATGCCATTTATGATAAAGAACCTTTAGGCTTCGAGAGGGATCCCGCAGACTCAGGTGCTAAAATGTTAGCACATGATCCATTAGAAGAAGTGAACTTGGGGGATGAAAACACAAAAAGAATAACCTACGTGAGCGCAAAACTCAATTCAAGCCTCAAGAAGAAAGTGATCGAAGTCCTTAGGAAGAACAAAGATTGTTTCGCGTGGGATTATGATGAAATGCCTGGTTTGAAAAGGGAGTTAGTGGAACACAGACTTCCAATCAAGGATGGCAAGAAGCCCATCAAGCAGACTCCTAGAAGATTCGCGCCAGCAGTTCTCACGAAGATCAAAGTTGAAATTGAAAGGTTGTTGCGCTGCAAATTCATCAGGACCACAAGGTATGTCGAATGATTAGCAAATATAGTACCTGTTATTAAAAAGAATGGCTCTCTGAGAATTTGCATAGATTTTAGAGATTTAAATACTGCCACCCCCAAAGATGAGTATTCCATGCCTGTGGAAGAAATGTTAATAGATTCGGCTGCAGGATTTGAGTATTTAAGTATGTTAGATGGATACTCTGGGTATAACCAGATCTTTATTGCGGAAGAAGATGTTGCTAAGACAGCATTTCGTTGCCCAGGGGCCTTAGGCACCTACGAATGGGTAGTAATGCCTTTTGGCTTAAAAAATGCAGGAGCAACTTATCAAAGGGCAATGAATTCGATTTTTCATGATTTCATTGAGACTTTAATGCAGGTAGACATTGATGATATAGTCATCAAGTCAGTATCTGTAGAAACTCATTTGCATCATTTGAGCCAATCATTCGAAAGAATGAGAAAACATGGCTTGAAAATGAATCCCCTTAAGTGTGCATTTTTCGTGCAGGCGGGAGATTTTCTTGGCTTTGTGGTTCATAAGAAAGGCATTGAAATCAACCAACACTACAAGAAAATTGGCAGATTGCGACAGGTATTTTTGTAGATTACGACGGTTAAAACCGTCGCAATTTGCTTTCCACGACGGTTGCTTTACCGTCGCAGAAGTGTGTGTCCCCAACCTATTTCGCGACGGTTACAAAAACTGTCGTTCAAATTTACGACGGGTTGATACCGTCGTGACTATCTTTTGAGTTTCTTTTAATTATTGATGGCGACGGTTCGATACTGTCGTGAATATCTTTTGAAATTGATTAAATTGTTTATGGCGACGGTTCGATACCGTCATGACTTTTGTTGATTATTTTTAATTGTTGATTACGACGGTTCGGTACTGTCGCCATGAGTTTTGTTTATGTCTTGATTTTTTTTTATTTTTCTATTATATATATTTTTTATTTAAATTATTATCTATGTAAAAAATTTTAAATATAGTTTTTTTTTGTGTTATTTTTTTCTTTAATGTACCATAGGAAGAGAAAGACTGGTAAGATACGATCAAAATGATCTATATCAGATGACGCTCTTAGAAGGAATAATTTTGAAGAATCATATTTTATTTCCAAAATAAATATAATGAGTTGAGTGGCTTTTACACTCTGCTGTACAAACTTTATACCTCAACTATCAATACAACCTTGGTATTGCAAAGCTCAATTGCTTCACCAAAAATATTTTGAATTAAAAAATGACTAACAAGGAACCCAAAAAGACATGCTCACCAACAACCCTTGTTTCCCTACACAAAATTAATACCAAGCAGCTATGAACAAAGAAATAAGCCTATACATCAAACCACTACAAAGAAAATCATGTGGTTAAGTATACTTGACTCAGAACAACTGAACAGCCATTTTGAGTTTGTTCTGTTTCCATTTTGGCAACGTGTAAAATTCGCTCCTGGCCATTCCCAGTTTCTCTTTGAACACGTCGTTTGACAGGTAAGCCTGCATGCATCCTCATCTTTGAATTCTCTAAAGTGTGACAATCTGCCCAACTCTTCAACTTTATCCATAACATTATCTAGTTTTGCTACCATCTCCACTAGCAATGAAGTGAAAGCAGCAAAAGGTAGTGCTTCTGAGAACTTGAGGCTAGTGATGATAATCTTACTAAGTTGCGGCCTCAAAACCTTCTGGTGTACATGTCCTTTTGTTTGTTCTGGAGAATGCTCTTTGGATTTACTTTCAGTTGGGGAACAACAATCACTTTTAACTCTTGATAATGAGGCTCTAGCTTCTTCTTCATGTTTGTAAGAGTTTGGAGTTCTGGGAGTTTTGGGAGTTTTAGGGGATATGGGTGTTCGACGTCCACCATTCCTCGAGCCTAGTAAGAGTTGGGGCTGAGATTTCAAGGCATTGTCAAGGTCTTGTAAAGCTTCATTGAGATTATTTGAGAGTACTTGAAGCGAAAATTGATGCTTTTTCCTTATGCTGTCGGCCATTATCCTTAGTACTTTTGATACTTCTTGTGCAAGTTTGATGCAAGAATCTTTGTATAGATCTCGGATTGACCTCGGTGTCTTCATGAATCATACGTTAAATAATAGGAAAGTTAAAAGGACATGTCGAAGCATAAAATAACAATGATCAACCTTATAGAAGCAATTTCTTGTGAAAAATGTGAGTTGGTATAGCAAGATAAAGTGGTAAGTTAATATCGCAATTACCATATGTAATGTATGACTAGAAATGAAATGAATGATGACAGCAATAAGACAAAAAAATGCAGGTATCAGGTTGAATCATAAAATTCATTGAGATAGTTGATTTAGTACCTGAATTTCAGACTGAAGACATCCATGTAGTGCTACAACCGTATAACTAAAACGGCAAAGATAAGCTCCTACTTTTGTGTATTGCTGCCATGGAATCCTGTGGCAGATTCTTGAGTATCTTGGCTCCCAATTCGCTTGCATTGCCTGTTCAATTCTACATTGTAAGACCGTCTGTTACATAGAAGGGGAAATTTCGGATATACTTGATAAAAAAAGGATACTAACTTACCAGTGTTTCATCCTTAGCTTTAGAGTCTAAAATGGCCTCGTAGCACTTGTAAATAGGATCCTCGCATGAATCATCTTCATTTTCTTGTTTTTCAGAATCGTAAAAATATTCCATGACAGAAACTGCATCATTGTTTTCACACTCAATTATGTAGAATGAGAAAATAGAAATACTGTTGAGCAGTTATTGTTTTCACAAATGGCATTGTTTCTTAAAGATCGGTCACCTTACCTTCTATAGAGTTGGCTAAGTCTTCAAGCTTTGATATAGTAGAGTTATAGAGTTCTTCGCCTGACCAGTTTGGAAATACTAATATGGTCATCATAAGGCAAAGAACAACACCTATAGTTATGGTGATCATGCGATCTTTTCCAATGGTCCAGACATTATCGACGCGGTAACTTGATACAATTATCAAATTAAAGGTCAAGAGAAATATCAAAACACCATAGTCATAATTCTTTTTTATATAAGGAATGAACCTCACATACGTAGCTGCTGCTCCTGCAAAACCAACCGTGAAACAATGGTTAATCAAAACATTTGGGAAGCTCAAGCCACAAGACAAATAACAATAGATCAGAATTACATTATAAGATAAGGAAAACTAGAAGCATATGATAATTAAAGATTCATGTGATTCACTTAAAGTTTCTTTCAAAAGTCGAGAATATACTTACCTAAAAGAAAAACTGCAGCACCGATAAAAATTGCTTGAAAAATCTGACCAGGAATACATGCAAGATACCGAATAAAAAATGCCAATGATCCTGCTAACAAAGTTCCCAATCCTCTATTTAGTCCTTTGCATAAGGTTCCACCTGCAATGATAATTGATCCATCATTAATATCTATGAAGTTGTGATCTAAACACATATAAATAAAATGTGACTTAGAAATGAGAATCGCATACCTACAGTGAACTCCATGACCACAACTACAGTCATGACAGCCCATATAGCATTTGTTCCTATCCCTTTGAACAATGGCTCCATTAGATACAACAAAGATACAAGTGATAAAGTCAACTTTAGAAAATTATATATTCTTTAAACGGAATAAGCTTTGTATGTAATACTTATCATAACTCGCCCAGAGTTGAAATTTTCTTATGAAGAGCTTGAAGGAATTATCTTCTGATTTTAAAAAAAATGCAAAGCAGAGCTATTAAATATCTGCATTTTGTGTATCGATGTCCCTGAGAGAATTCATAGCATTTTGTGTTTTCTATACGCCATTGCAAGCAAGAAGAAAATGCGTCAAAACAACAAACAAAAAGCAGTAAAGAATATATATATAAGCTTTTTTTAACAAAAAGAAAGAACATAGCATCAAAGAAAAGAGCAAAGAAAAAATGCAGAAGCTTCAAAACAAACAACAAAAGCGATGGACTTGGAATCAAAGGAAATTTGCAGAGCCATGATAATGTTAACTTTTATCAGCAGCAATAGAAAAGGAAATAGTATTCCCAAGTCACACTCTTAATATCCATAAAGATAGGTACTACTACTACATCCCCATTCTCCATCCCGTGTCACACTCTTAATATCCATAAAGATAGGTACTACTACTACATCCCCCATTCTCCATTATCCATAAAGTTAGGTACTACTACATCTGCAGTGATATATAAGAGGATAAAAATATTATCTTTCCGGATGCACCTTGGCAGTTTCATCTTTCCAATTTGTCTGTAGAAGTTGGTAGCTAAAGATTTAAGACAAAATTGTCTTCTTTTTTTTAAATAAAATAAAAAAGTTTCATAATGTCAATCACTCAAGTTTTTAAAATATCCTACAAATATCTACATAGTAGAATCTGATTTGATGAGTAAAAATCTTACACTTATAAAATTAAATTCAACAAAACTACTAGTGTATGACTGCAACGATAAAGAACAGAAAGCATAAAAACAAAGTCAAATATAAATCTCTGAGGCAGACATCTAAAAGTTATTGCCAAAATTCATTGTGCTGCTAACCATCCTCGGCAGAAGGTTGTGACATTATATCACTTGAAAAGCGAACCTCCAAATTTAATAATGCGCTGGCCCAGAAATACACAACATTGCCTTAGCCATGACATGAGTGGACACTTGGCTCCACTTCAAGACTCGTGCACCTCTCCTCCTGTACAACACAAGTGCAAATACAGGGGAAAATGATTATGCCATCTTCAAAGTTTCTACTATCACTACCATTTTATCGCTACCCATTACGAAGTCACCAACCCAAGTGTCCAATGCTATCAATAAAAACCTTGACTACATCAGGCTTATTTCTACTTGTACTAACAATTAAAGCATTGCCTACACCATTAGATTTCCTATCAGAGGAAAACAAAAGAACAAAACAAAATGCTGCATCAAACCATTGCTTTCTGTAGTGATTGTCCATGTAGAAGTTTCTTAGCATCTCGGCGGAAATATCATTGAACACAGTCATACTCCAATATTTCAGGGGACCATTCTGCAACATCCAAGGACAACAAGTTCTTCAGCGGGTGTCTAGTTAAAGTATTAGTTTTTCATGTCTTAGATAGTTGAAAAGAAGCAGGAAAGGTATGAGCGATAGTGAGTGGAGAGTTTAACCTTAGGTTTGGTGGATTTAGCTTTGTAGCATAGATGATGATTTGTTTTATCTATGACATCCTCCCATTTATGGTTCTGATTTAGAATTTCATCCATTAAAAACTTCAAATCAGCATCAGTGACAGTGTTTGAGGTTCTGCAATTGTAAACCCTAAAAGCCCCAATTTCAGTAAAGCGTATGAAATTGAACGAAAATAAAATGAATAAAGTAGAGTAGTAGACCTTGGGTTTAAATTGCTAGAATCGGAGATCAAAGAGGACGCCAACAGGGATCTGCTCTTACGGTTCAGAAGAAACAATAAAGTAACAACAACAACAAGAAGAAGAAGAATAGCGCAGCCACCATAGAAGTTGCTCAAATTTAAAGGGAAGCCATCGAAGCTTCTTAAGGTTCTCATCGAATTGATGTGGTTGAAGTTTGTACAGAGAAAAAGCAAAAGTATGAAGAAATTTGGAGAAAGATACGTGAACAATAAATAAAAAGAGAAATAGACGAAGCGGGGTAAAGGATTTAGGGGGACGACGGGTGTGGTTATCGTCGTGCCCTTTCATAACTTTTGCATGTTTTTTAAAGGTTTAGGGGGGCGACGGTTGTTTTACCGTCGTGATGTCTATTTTAGGACGGTTTCTTAACCGTCGCAACATTCATTTTAGGGCGGTAGGTGTATACCGTCGTGACATGGGTCCCTATATTAGAATTACGACGGTTATTAAGTAACTGTCGCAATTTTTGTGTCGTAAAATCCTAATTTTCTTGTAGTGCAAAACAAGACCAAAGCCATTGTTGAAACGAAAGCACCTACATCAAAAAAGGAGTTGTAGTCTTTGTTAGGCAAAATAAACTTTTTAAGAAGGTTCATTTCGAATTTAAGTGGAAGAACCCAGGCTTTCTCTCCGTTGCTTCGTCTGAAGCAAGGACAAGCTTTCGAATGGAACGAAGCACATCAGGAGGCATTTGACAATATAAAAAGATATCTTACTCAGCCTCCTATCTTGTCTCCACCTTCGTGGGGAAAACCCATGAGATTGTACATATCCACCTCTGAATTTACTATAGGTAGTATGTTAGCACAAGAAGATAGCAATGGCATCGAAAGAGCCGTGTACTATTTAAGTAGGGTGTTGAATAATGCAGAAACCAGATATAGCAACATAGAAAAGTTATATCTCTGTTTATATTTCTCTTGTATGAAACTTAAATATTATATAAAGCCTATTGATGTTTATGTTTCATCTCATTTCGATGTTATCAAGCACATGCTTTCGAAACCAATAATGCATAGCAGAATTGGTAAATGGGCTTTGGCCTTGACAGAGTATTCTTTGACCTTCATGCCTTTAAGAGCTGTGAAAGGTCAAATAATTTCTGATTTCATTGTTGATCATTCACTGAGCGAAGATACTGTCATGGGTTATGTTGAAATGCAACCTTGGAAATTGTACTTTGATGGTTCGACCCATAGAGACGGTAGTGGTGTTGGGGTTCTTATAATTTCTCCTAAAGGAATTCCAACAAAATTCAAGTATAAGTTAGACGGTCCTCGTTGTTCGAACAACGAAGCTGAATACGAAGCACTTATCATTGGACTTGAAGCTTTGTTAGAATTGGGGGCAACTAGAGTCGAAATTAGAGGAGATTCGGAGCTAGTGGTCAAGCAAATAACAAAGGAATACAAATGCATAAAAGACAATTTGATTACATATTTTGTCATAGCTAATAGGCTACTCAAAAAATTTTAATATATGGATATTAAACATATTCCAAGAATAGAAAACCAAGAGGCAAATGACCTAGCACAGTTGGCTTAGGGATATAAAGTTTCCACCAAAAAATTAGAAGATTTGGTTGAATTGAGAGGAAGAGTTATGGCTACTAGACTCATACCATCAGATTTAGAGAATGTAAAGTTAGGTTATGCTAACAAGCAGAAATTCAGAGTATTTGCCATAGACACCTTGACAGATGCAGATTGGCGAAGTCCAATAGTGAGTTATTTAAAAAACCCAACACTGAATGTTGATAGGAAGATAAAATACAGAGCGTTATCATACATCCTCATGGGAAATGAATTGTTCAAGAAGACCCAGGAAGGCGTATTACTGAAGTGCCTAGGAGAAGATGAGGCATACTTAGCATTATCAGAGGTTCACAATGGGGCATGTGGGGCACATCAAGCAGGCCATAAAATGAAATGGTTGTTGTTCCGACATGGCATGTATTGGCCCAGCATGCTCAAAGACTGTATAAATTTTGCTAAAGGGTGTGAAGAATGCCAGAAACATGCGGGAATTCAACATGCTCCTGCAAGTGAGTTACATTCGATCATTAAACCATGGCCCTTTAGAGTATGGGCATTAGATTTAATAGGAGAGATCAATCCTGCTTCGTCTAAGGGACAGAAATATATCTTAGTGGGAATTGATTATTTCACCAAATGGATCGAAGCGATACCATTAATAGTTGTTGATCAAGAGGCCATTATTGGTTTCATACAGAAACAGATAATTTATAGGTTCGGATTACCAGAGAGTATAACCACAGGCCAAGGTTCTGTGTTTACTGGTAGAAAGATGCATGAATTTGCTCAGGAGATGGGTTTCAAGTTATTAACATTAACGCCATATTACGCTCAAGCAAATGGTCAGGTCGAAGCAGCAAACAAAGTGATAATAGGGTTAATCAAAAAACATGTGGGTAAGAAGCCAAAAAATTGGCATAAGACTTTGGACCAAATACTCTGGGCTTGTAGAACATCTCCTAAAGAGGCTACTAACACCACGCCTTTCCAACTAACATTTGGCCATGATGCTGTTTTACCAGTGGAAATTCATCTGCAGTCAGTTCGAATTAAAGGCAAAGTGAGATCCCATCTGCATTATATTGGGAGATGATGATGATGAATGAGTTAGTTGAGTTAGACGAAGTTAGATTGCATGCATTGGAAATCCTGATGAGGCAAAAGGAAAGGGTAGCCAGGGCATACAACAAAAGGGTGAAAGGTAAAACATTCATTGTTAATGACTTAGTTTGGAAAGTCATATTGCCCATGGACAAGAAGAATAAAGCTTTAGGTAAATGGTCACCTCATTGGGAAGGACCCTTTCGAATACTAAAGAGTTTCTCAAACAATGCGTATGAAATCGAAGAGCTAACTGATGACAAACGAATCTTAAAGGTTAACGGAAAGTATTTGAAAAAATATAGACCTCGCCTGCAAGAGATTCGAATAATAGCAACATAGTCTAAATATAACAAGGAGGTGCCAAAATGGTGTCATATATTGCCAAAATGGCATTGTTTAAATATTACAAAACCAAGTGTAAATCAATTCAGATAAGCAAATGTTTAAAAATAAACGTTGTTTCTTAGTCTTGCGAAGGTGCTTCTGAAAGACTCAAGCCTTTGCTGGGTGTAACGTCTTGCTCCTTCCAGAGTATTTACTTCCGCTTTGATGCGCTCTGCTGCTTCTGTTTCAGAAAGACCCCTGTTAAGAAGTTCTTCGAATTGATTACTTACGCTGCCAATTTCGTAAGCTAATTGTTGTTGTTGAGCTTCTTTGATATTTTGCTGGAGCTCTTGAATTTGTCCTTCCCAAAAGAGAATAGAGCACGCTCGAACTTCATAGTCAGCCTTCGCTTGTTTTAAACGTGTTGCTTGATCCTCAGCCTCTGTAGAAAGTTTCGAAGCGCGCTCATAAGCAGCATCCATGGCGTTCTGTTTCTCCTGAACTTTAGCAGCAACCATTTCATCTTGTAGGAGACATCCAGTTACATCGTCCAATAAAACTTGGAGATCGAACAGAATAGTGCTGATTGGCAAGGAGCAAGTTGTAGAATTAACCTGAGTAAGAAGTTCCTTCATGGTATAGCAAGCAGTGCTATCCTTTTTGAGAACTTCAAATAGGTCTACATCAAGGATTGTTTTCCTGACTTGGTTAAGAAGTTCAACTCTAGCATCTGGGGACATTGTGCTGCTAGTTGAACTTGTGCCAACCCTAGTGAGAGGAACGTCTTTCTGAGCCAATTTAATTTTCATGTACCCAATTGGGTCATTGAGCTTTAGGAGAGCTAGTTCCTCTTCAGTCAGTCGAGGCTGGGAAGTTGGGGAAATTTCCTTGTTTAAAGGAGTCACGTCCATTTCGACCCCTATAGTTTCTTTAGTCTTACCCCCATCATCTTCATCCTTGCCTTGCTCCTCGCTTTCTCCTTCGTCACATGGATCCACCACATCGATGGTATTGGTCTCGCTGCTAATAGTATCAGATTTCGTTCCACCAGCTGAACCACTTTGGGTTTCGTCTCCACCAGACTTTCTTCTGCAGTTTCTTCACTCTCTTGAGAAGAATCAGTCTTGTTCTTTTCAGCTTCAGTGATTGTTGGAGTCTCTTGAAGGGTTTCAAGAGGAGATCTCAGAAGGGAAGTTTCTGGTGGATTTTCTTTGGACTTGTGGGATGACCCTTCGTTTGCTTCCTTCAAAGGGGGCGATGTGCCTTGGTCATCGTGTTCCTCCGAAGCTCCGGTCAGGACCGCCATGTTGGAGGATCCTTTGTTTTGCACATAATTGTTGGAGTCCCCATGAATAGAGGAAGTGATTGGAGCATGAATCCCGGTTGGAGGATTTGAAGCAGTGGGGTTTGCATTCGAAGTGTCCTGCATAAACAAAAATTAATTAAGAGTATGCACTAAGGTATGAATAACTATCTTTGTTGTGAATTCGAATTTAATTACCTGTGCGTTATCGGAAGGAATGTTGCTGTCAATATGTTCCAACGTTACGTTGGAGGTCGAAGGTGGAATTTTGGATGTTGTTGAGGGAGCAACGTCTTTGGGATCAAGCCCAAGAACGTTAGTAGGCTCAGGGCCTTCAGAACTTTCTTTCTTCTTCTTCTTCTTAGAAGCTGTTGGAGAGTTTTCACCAGCTTTGGGGTCCCTGTCAGTAGGGCCTTGTTTCCGTTTCTTGGGAGTTGTTGTTGGAAGTTTGCTAGTCTGAAAAGGGTTAGACAAAAGTTAGGTCTAATTCATAAACTTCAGTTTACTCGAAACAACAGGGTTAGTTGATTACCTTTGGAATGGAGATTTCCGCTGCAGCCGGTGTTGTTGTGGTAGTAGTTGTTGTTGTTGTTGGTATTGTTAGAATTGCATCATCACTAACTTCAATAGCCTGTTGAGAAGTGTTGCCTTCCTTGGATTTTGAAGTAACACTCTTTATCCTAATAGCTGAAAAGTGAAACAATTGAGGTAAAGTGTTAAGGATAAGGGAATTAGAATACAATTGGAATTTTCCCAAGCATTCGCACCTGTGCCTTGATTAGATGTAATCGAAATGGCAGGAAGGTCATAGCGAAGATGTCCTGGGAAATTATGAAGCCAGTAACGAGACCATGTCACAGTCTCAGATGGCTTTGGTTTCTTTTGGGGCTGGTATTTGAACATTTCTTTGCAAGTGAACCACCAAGGGTATGGAGGAAACCAAGCCAGAGCCAGTTCTGAGGTAGGCAACCTAGAAAATTTAGGTGGGTGCATTTCGAGTGCCAACATATACCTATCCTCAGGTGACAACCCTGAAGGAAGTTTGAGCTTAGAAATTTTTTCTTTAAATTTTTCCTTCAAGGTCTCGGCCGCTTGATGTATAGTGGTTTCCAAGTGTGTGGGATCATAAGTGGTTTCGAAATAATTTTGAAAAGCCCTAATTTCTTTGACGTGAGTGAACATACCTTTCTTGGAGTGTACCTGCACATTGAACGCGTCAGTTAGCTTTTGTTGAATGGTGAGTGTGTCAAACATATAGGTCTGGTAGAACTTAGTCCACCATTCAAGAAATCCTTTCGCTGTGAAGTATGTTGGCTCGAAAGGTAAAAGCTCGAACTGAGCGAAATCTTGGTATTGTTCCTGTTGCAACTTGGCCTCTCTTGCTTTGAAAGTTTTGCCTGAAGTAATGGCACTTTGTGTTTGGAACAAAGGTTCAGGGATTAATTGGCACAGGCCAAATTGTCTAGAAACAAAATTGGGTTGATAAGCTAAGAGGAAAATCTGATTCTTGTTTGGGGTGATTCTTGAGGAGATTAACCTAGGAAGAAGAAACGCTTTCCAGATATTTTGCATCTCTTTGTTCTTGGTAGCTTCTGAGAGAGGCATTGTGAACCATGAAGGTCCACAAGTCCTTTGAGCAAAAGGTGCCATAGATTCTTCAAACTTATGTCTTTTGGAGAAGATCATGATGTATTTAGAAAATTGGATTTTAAAGTCATCCTTGTCGTCATTCGGGGTGAGCTTTCGAAGTCTCGTGCCTTCGATGCTCCTGTCAACTATTTCTGGATCTTGTTCAGTGATGGTATCAGCGGTTGACAAAGAAGATTTGAACATGGCATTAAGCCATAATTGGAGCAACCAGAAGGGCCCAGCCAGAAGAATGTTTTTTGGAGTATGGGATTTTAAACTAGAAACTGTTGACCTTAAACTCTCATAAAGGTCAACAAGTAACAATTCACTCAGGCAAACTTTCCTATTTTCATGGAAATCCCTGGCTAGAGGAATGAACCTACTTGCTACTTGTAAAGATCTACTGAAAAACACATATCGTGATAGCCACAGGGTGAGGAAAGCGATATGTTCTACATCTGAGACCCCATCCCCTTCAGTGTGATAATGGCTGATAAATTTTGAGAAGCTAGCCAGTTTGACATCGAAGTCAATAATGCTGGAGTGTTCTTCGTTGTCAGGAATGTAAATTTCCCCCACTGGTGAGAGACCAGTGATGGCAGCTATATCAAAAAATGTAGGTGTTATCATTCCACCTGGAAGATGGAAAGTGTTGTAAGTACTGTCCCAGAAGTACAATGAAGCGAATAGCAATGGGTGGCTGTAGGTAAAGCCTGGTTTCGATAGTTTAATTAAGTTATAAATCCCTAATTTTTCCCATTGTTGAGCCTTTTTGGATTCCACCTTGGTGAACCAGTTTTGGTATGCTATGTCTGAAGTGGGGCAGGATCGAAAGGGTTTGAAATTACTTTTGATATAATCTAAGATAAAAGGGTCTTTCGGAGGTAAGGCCGGAGTTTCAGTTGTTTTCGAATCAGATGATTCGCTTAGGCCTTCAGTCCCTTCCCTATGGGCATCCATTTTGTTGAAAAGGGGTTTGAATTTATAGCAAACAGGAAAAAATTTCCTAGTATCTTTCAGAATTTCAAAAACTGTTAAAGGACCCATTAGGGCAAACCTTTTTCCAGCAACAGTGGTAGGGATTAATACCTGAGAGGCGTACAACATTTCTTTCTCCTTGGAGATCATTTGAGGATTGAGTACAGATTGATTCTGATAAATACTCACTTTGCTCTCCATGATGGTTTCCGTGTTGGTTTTCTTGTTCTTCTTCTTTGATAATTTCTTCAGTTGTGATGATGTTGATGAAGACATTGTTAAGATTGCTGGAAGTTTTTGGGTTTAGCAAAGAGGAGGGGGATTTCAGAAGTTTTGGAGAAAAAAGAAGAAAAGACTGAACTGATAGGTTTTATAGAGTGAGTGTAAGCATCCACTAAAAAGACTAGGAATACGTGGAAGTTGTTGATTGGATTCAGAGGGAGGTGGCGTAAGATCCAGTGTTGATAATAAGTGTGATTAATAATAATCATTATTTTTAAACCGCACCATGCTGTGGTAACTGGTCCAAAATGGTTGAGTACTCAAAAAGGCGTCTTGATTGACGTGGGTAAAGTCATGTGCAATGAGTGTCATGATTCATTTAAAAAGGGTTATCAAAATCTTGTGAATCTATTTAAAATAAGTACTTCTCAAAGGGTTCGAAATACATATTTTAAAGGGGCATTTTGTTGGCAGAAGATTTTGATACTGTAATTCGAAATATGGTTGAGTTTGGTTTGAATAAAGCAGATTTGATGATTCGGAATGGAAGAGAATGCTTGTTTCAAATGGAAATATTAGAGTTCAAGGTTTCGAATGATAAAATATGGAGTGTGAGTCCAAAGCCTTGTTCGAAATAATCATAAGAGGATATTTATGAAGGTCATTTTTGGAAATAACCTATGAACAAACTCGAAACGAAAAGTTCCAAAAAACATTTGAAATTCAAACGTAAGCGGGATGTTGGAAATTCAAATACACAAGCGTAAGAGTGTTCGAAGACGCGTGGAGGCTAGAGGGAAGCGTTGCTCTGCATGCTTCGAACGTGGCAGATTCTGATAGCAAGACCGTTATGGTCGAATAGTATAAATAGAAGTCTTATTGTTAGGAATTAGGGTGGGATCTGTTGTACAAATTCAATAAACATTCAAAATACCGCATGGATAGAGAAACGAATGCTCGAAAGATGTACGTATGATAACACCAGCATTTACAATTCAATGAAAACTCTTTACATTTTCCAATTTTATCTTTCACTTCCGTTTCATTTGTGTTTCAAGCAATTTTATGTTTATGCCTTTACATTAATACCTTTGTACTCGAAGTCATTTATTCCTTTCTGTATTTAAATACTTTTCTTATGGTCGAAACCTCCAAACATTTAGTAACTTTTACATCCACTCATTTAATCCTGCCATTTATCCAATTTCAAGTCTCTAAACTTTTCTCATAAATATTCCTAATACCATATAGAAGTTATCCTTCGAACCATTCAGTATAGAAATCGAAGCGAATTGAATATCTTTGGAACAACTCTAATTCGAAATCTTAAATACAAATGTCAGTTTTACAATTAGACTTAGCCAAACAACTATGTTCCATAGGATCAATCTAGTCGATCCTGTAAGTTACCAAAGAGATTGAATAACAGTAATTAAGTTTATTTGATAGTTTGGAAGACTAGCGGTTGTTCACCAGAAATCACTGTGAACAGGGCCACACTCTCCTGTAAATTGCTAAATTTTGACTCTTGAATCACAAAAAGATCTGTGTTACCTTTTCTTATCAAAGAGCTTATCTTTCTCCTCTTCAACATACTACCACCCTCTCTTATGTTCAAGGAGCCAATTATCATTTCCCCTTGTTAGTTAACGCCTTCTGACCCTGTCTTTTTTCTCTATCCATTATTTCCATGGCCTTAAACTTCCTTTTATAGTCTTTATTACCATCCACATCCAGAACCCCAAGGCTTCGATGGCAGACCACAATTTGCCCCCAACATTACTCTTCAGAAAATACCATTGCATACCCTTGTTCCTTCTAATATCCGATTCCTCCGAGTTATTTTCGTAGAAAATCGATACGATGTCACTTCCGATTGGAAGGAACCCAGAGTTACAAGAGATAAAATCTACTCTTAATATATAAAAATTGATTACCACCATAATTACTTCATTAACCAACTAAAACTAATTTTATCATATAATTTCAAGGACATATAAGTCATTATAATTTCTAATACTTTTTAACCCTAATAGTTATTACAGTTAATATTACCACTCAATTTACATTGAGTACCGTGTAGCATCAATAGCATTCTTTTAAATTCCACTGGAAAATACCAAATATTTCCAATTCCTCTGCATTCTTTTCATTCAACCGTAAACCCTTCCTTCAATCTTCCATTGCCATCTTTCCAACCCGGTTATAAATGTATATTACAATGTTTTGATTCCTTTAAATCTTGAATGTACTCGATTAACAAGGTAGGAATGGAACACTGACTCGACACAAATTCACTCTCCTCTTAGCCTCTTTGTTGGTTGGTTGGGATATCTAAAGAACAGAACACGACAACATCAAATGAAACCGGTTCCAGCAACTGTCTTCTATAGTATTGGAGTTTCAGTTCAAAAAGGTAAGATTTTGTGTTGCTTCTTATAACCAAATCGATCAACAATCATAACTCATATCCTTTTAAATTTCTTCTAATTCTTCCCCAATTTGTCAATTTTAGGGTTTATGTCGACTTTTGTGCTGGATTTCAAAGATTTCAATTTTTTGAATGGTTATTTGTTCCCTTATACAAAATCTATTTTTTAAATTTGTGATTTGAATCTTTATTTGATATTGTTTGGATTTAACTCTAAAACGAATGCGGTAATCAAACAGAAAAAGATCGTCAAATGGTTCAATTAAAGATTGATGACATTCATAAATTTGATTTTAATTTCCTATTTTGATATATTTCCTTTTGTTATAGTTTATTTGAATTGATTCTTATAAACTTTTATGACAACCTTTGCAGACAAAGAATAATTTTTAAGCATACTCCTTAAACTCATAAATACCAAAAGCCCCATGACAATTGGTGTCTACATTAGCTACTGTCTCCTTGCCACTGCCCTTGCCATTTATGAAGATTGAAAGGTAAAAATTGTTTCATTTTAATTTATTTATTGTATTTGGTAAAGTGAGTTTAGATTAAAATTAAATATTTGTTTTATAACATATTTTGGCTATGGATATTAACAACGAAAATTATGAATTGCTCTTCCTGTGATAAAAAAAACTGGTGTTGATCATAATATTGATTTTTGAGAAGCTCGTTCTTTAACAATTATTGACTAAATGATTAAAGATGTAAGCTTTACCAATATTTTATCTATAACCCAAAAGAAAAAAACATTAATGGAAATAATTAATGATTAATGAAATTAACTAATTAATTATGTTGTCTTTTGGAAAAGAATAATTTAAAAGAGGTGGCATTTATTCTGATTTCAATTTTATTAATTCAAAATATATTATTTCAATTCTGCAAAGCATCATCATTTTCAATTTTCTCTCTCATTGGTTCCTTCGGTTGTCTTACAATTGATTCAGATTTTTAGTTAAAAATGTAAGACTTTGTGGTATTCTTATTTTGTATTCAATTCATTGCTTTAAGTTTGAAAATGTGATCTTGAATTCTTAGAGTAACATGATAATAATGGGGTCGGGAGGATTTTTAGATTGAGGTTCTGATTTTGTGTGTCTCAACATCTCATTTATTAATATCTCAATTAATATAGTATTTATGATTTTTTTGGTTACTCATCAGGTGGTTATTGCTAGGGAAAATCAAGATTCCTTCCGAATATCCATATAAACCAATCAGATACCTTATTATATTTGTATTATTGATCAGTTTAAAATTCATTTATTTTATCTACTATAAACTAAGTTCATAATTTCTATAATGTAGAATGACAACACCTAATTGGTGGTTTATAACAAAAAAAAATTATTTCTTAATGAGTGACTGTAAGTTCTCTAATATAAGTTTTGTTAATTGGTGTCTTTAATTTAGTCGACCAAATATACCAGCTTATCTTTAGTTCTATTTTGTTCTTATTTCTAAAATGTGTGAACACATATAAGTTGATAAATATTTTATTGTAAATGATTATAAGTTGATAATCTTTTTTTTTTTAATTTCATGAATATAATTTGAGTTATAATTTTAATTGTAAATGAATTGCAGACTTTTGAATAAATGTTTAGGAGTTATTCTAACTTTTTCTCTCTCTATTACATGTGATATTATTGTTTTGCTTTTTTTTACGACTGATTTATATGAGAAATAAGAAAGTTGGAGAGTTTGAAAAAGCAAAATATTCAAATTCTGATGTTGATGAGGTTGTTGATTTAGTAGATGAAGAAATTGAGCTTTATGTATTAAGGATGGATCAGAAATTGCATTAGAATCTAAGATATATATTACACTATTTATTGATTTGGGGAACAAGCTAATTTTCTGTGAGAACTAGACGGGTACATGGCTATTATTGATTTTAGGATTAAAAAAATTTATAAGCAAAGGAATTGATTGTATGTAGTAGCATGTGATTCGATTTTTGCAACTATCTATACAAATATTTGTGTATTTTGGTTCCTATGAACAATATAGTTAGTAGACTTTTTTTAAAGAAAGAGATTGAAATATTGAATTTTTTTCACTATTATTATCTCATTGATTTTGTCATCGATCATAAATTATTATAAAAAGCAGAATTTAATTATTGATTCCTTTTCTTAATGATTAATTGTTCTTATAAGATTATTATAATTTTGTTGTATTTATTAGATTCTGTAGCGATTGTTTGGGATGCTTTTTCAAAGATAATATATATTGGAGGACTGATAAAATTTGACTGAGAAAAATGTCACTGAATATATATAAATTGTATTGATTATAAGATGGAAATTGAGACTGAGATATAAATTTTATGGAGACTAAGATGAGAATATTTTAATGTAGTTTAATATATTTGGATTAAATTAAAATAATATTAAATAATTTAATGAGTCCAAATTAAAATATTCCATCTATATTATAGAATGAAATTGTCTTTCAATGATTTATTTTATGTTCAGTAAAGAATTATTGTTTATCACGGTGTTGATTTTGATTGTGCTCTTCTTAATCTTTCATTTATACATGTATAAAATCTATAGTTTATGATAAATATTGATATTAGTATCGGTGTTATATTAGTTTAAAAAATCATTTTAGTTTAATCAATATTGAAATACAATATTATAGAGTTTTGTTTTTTTTTATAGTCAAATTTTTATCTTATAAGGGGTTATTCTTATTAAAGAGTTTGTTATTTATGTTTATTTCAATTTTAATAAATTAAAAAATATTTATTTAATTTTAAATTAAATTATTTTAAAATAATCAAGAAAATATTAATTTAAATGCTTTTAAAATAATAATATATTTGGGTCTTCAAAATAATGATTCTCAACTTTTTTTTATATAAAATCACAAAAATATTATATTAAAAATAAAGATTCTCAACTTTTTTTAAAATAATTTATACGTAACAAAAATACATAGTATTATAAATATTATTGTTATGGAAATTAAAGATTTATTTTGTTTAATTTGTTTATATAGTTTATTTTTTTGAAGAAGTAGTTTGTTTATATAGTATTATTGTGTTTTCAAATTGTAGCAGTGTTATTTAATTATAGAGTATAATTTTTTTATTTTCAAAATTGTATTGGTTAAGGGGTTATTCTTATTAAAGAATTTGTTATTCATTTTTATTTTAACTCTAATAAATAAAAATTATTTATTTAATTTTTAAATTAAATTATTTTAAAATAATCAAGATAATACAAATTTAATTTTTAAGGAATTTGTACTAATTTTAGAATAAAATTATTATTATTATTATTATTATTATTATTATTATTATTATTATTATTATTATTATTATTATTATTATGTTTCAAATGAATATAAATAAATAAATGTTTTGATATTATTAGATTCTTTCTCTAAAAAGATTTTATTTCAATTATATATTAATTTTACGCGACTAGTACAAACACACAAATTTTATACATTTTTTAATTATTATTATATATTTTTATTTATTATTTATAATAATATTGTACAACCATATAAACGTACGATTACAAAATCAATTTTATAGATGTGTGTGATGTGTATTAGACTATATGTTCATATATTAAATTAAATTTATGTGATAATCATAATAGAAAACTTCTTTCCCTCTTAATTCGTATATATTATTATTTATATTTTTATCTATAATTATATAATATTTATTTAATATTTATATCGACTTTTCCCGAGTCTTGCAAACACACATGTCTTTTAATAGTATGTATTAGAGTTTAGTGGGTCAGTGAACAATTTGGGTTTAATAAAAGACGGTCTCTTCCTTTTAGAATACTTTATCTTTTTGGGTCTAGGGGGCTTGAGCAGCCCACCCAACTCCATAACATGTTTTTTTTGTTGATCTCCTCCCGTCCACTTGTCCAGACGCAACGTGATTAGGGATTGAGTCAGCTGCATTTTTTACAACCATAAAATACTTAAAACCTGACCCACTCCTAAAATAATCATTACTCTTACTTCCCTTCACTTTTCCAACAGCTTCGTCAAACACGCCATCTTCCACCTTTTCCAGACTTTTCGTAAAATCAGAAATTTTATTGTTCCCCTCGGAACCAGCGCCATCGAGGAACCCTGATACCGTCAACCTCTGGTTCAGCTTGAAGGGAAGAATCCTCAATGCTATCACCTAAATACTCCTCCTCCATTCCTCCTATACTATCAGAAACACTACTGGACCACTTATCCTCCGACTCCGATGAAATAGAGGTTACTGGATTGGTGTTGGATCCACCAAAAGACATACAAAGAGGACCAAAAGAATCTTCCCTCAAAATAATGTTGTAGATCTTTCCATCTATTTCGACGTTTATCGATTCACGAAGGGAAAAAAGGCGAAGAATCTGACAATATCCAGATTAGAAGCTTTAAAGGTATTCTCATCAAGGCAAATGAAGGTAACCACAGAGTTAGGAAGTTGGACAAAGAAATCCCCATTCCATGCATGATAAGAAGGAACACTGTATGCACGGACCCAGATTACTCTTTCTTCGTCAACCTCTTATTCTTTCCATTTCCTCACTTACACAAACCATTGCTTTCGACTGAAAAACCAAAGAAACCTTATCTTCGGAGATATTCACAGCTTCCTGTTTGCCTACCACTTCCGCGTACGAGCTATTCCCCCTCATTCTATCGCCCATAACCACTCATTCCCTTATTTTATGTCTGTGAATAACAGGAATTCCAGATCCGCCACACTTTTTCAACACAATAATCCTCTCGAATTTGGAATGTTCACATGGATGTTCTTACTATTAATGGTGACTGTAGTACGGTGGGAAAACTGACTTGATTGTTTTTGCGTTTGTGTTTGCAAATGTTGCAGTTTATCAAAAGTCGTCATCCACTTTTCTTTTATCTAAAAGGAAAAGTGAAAAAGCATACGAAAGACCTTAAAGATGTTTTCTTGAGTTCGGGGGTAGATTATGAAAAGGAAATGTGTTAGCATCCTTTTCATCCATGGTTTTTCATGGGTTCTTAATTACTCGCTAGATCAACTTGCTTTTGTTTGAATGTGCTTTGTGGTGTGGACTTTGAAAGTGTTTTGAAAAATCTCTTCGTAACGGTTCTCGTTTCTATAAGAACGCTTACAAAGTTTTGTTTCGAAAGATAGTTCAAAGACGTGTTTGTGGATTGTGTTTTGGAATGTGATTTTTGGAAAGATATTTTGCAATGGTTCTCGTCTCTATAAGAACATATACAAAATGTTTTATCTTTTTGAAAATGTTTTAGAAATGGAAGTGTTGGTGTGTAAAAATGATTTTGTCGTGAGCAAGCGAGTAACTAGGAACAAATCTACCTACTCGAAAGGTCTTAAACGTGTTTTTCCTTCTCCTTCAGATGTGGCTATCTTACCATTGATTTGATAAGAAGCCCCATCGTTGGATGTGAAGGGACGGACGCGGGACATTTGAATAGTCATAGAAGGCAACTTATGAGACGTTTTAGCAATGTCGTTTAGGGACTAGATCATTTACCGAAGGCAATATCGAGGGTCATCGAGGGACTCCGATCTTTTTTTATCGAAGGGTGTGATACGGTGGCAGAACCGACTGTTAAATACTGGTTTGCGTTTTGCGTTTTTTGTTTGCAAAATGTCGCGGTAAGCAAGAGTCACCATCGACTTTTATTTCATTAAACCGGAAAGGAAAAAAGTACAGAAAAAAATCCTTTTTCGAGATGTTTCTGAGTACGGGGGGTAGATTATAGAAAGGGAAGGTGTTAGGACCCTTTATATCCATGGTTTTCCATGGGCTCTTAGGTACTTGCTCATTTTTAAATTGCTTGTGTGTGCTTTGTTTTGAAAATGTTTTACTTCGTGATAACCCATGTATCAGTCCTCAAAGGTGTGACGAAGTTATTTTGAAAAATTGTTTGAAAATGTGTAAGTGTGAAAAGTTTTGATTTGATCAAGTACCCACTAGCATCTACTTACTCGAAAAAAGATTGTTTCTATTCTTGTTTCCTTTAGACAGCGTTATCCTACTATTGAGAAATAGGTAGCACCGTCGTTTGTAAGGGTCAATTCGAAAGGGACGTACGGTCACTAAAACAATGTTAGGACACCTTAGTAGTAACCCTAGAGTCTTAAGATCATATTCGAGGCAACATTTCCGAGGCAACATTCAAATGGGACATTTGATCTTTTTTAGACAAGAGGGCAACCACTAAGACACCCTATGCTTAATGATCGTTTACCGAAGGCAACCGAAGTGAGAGTATACCCTAAGAGTGATATGTGCGAGTGATTTGTTTCAGTTATTTATCTTTGCGCATTAGGATTTTCTAACCATTTTAATTTTGTCATGCATTCTTGCCATACAATCTTATTAGCATACATCTAGACAGTTAAATATTTGCAGGAATTAAAAATACGAGAAAATAAACCTAGTTATTACAAGGCTTCGGGGAGGGGGATTAATTATATAACCAAAAAAATCGGGGGTTTAAACAGTAAAATAAAAAAACCTAAATTAACTATTACAAACCATGAATAGTTACAAAAATATTGGAAAAATAAATAAACAAACGTGCGGCAAATTAAATACGAGGACGGTAATTAATGACTTAAAACCCTAATTGAGAGAAAGAAATTTTTATGGACTTTTATTTGAGAAAAAAATAATTAAATCACAAATTAATTAAACCTAATTTCTAATTGTTTTTAATTATGAAAGAAATTAAAGTTGCCCTAAGTTAATTAAACTAATTAATTAAAAATAATATTTATTAAGAAAATAAGTCTTTTTTGTGATTTTTTTATTTGTTAATTTAATAAAATAATTTTTGTATTGATTAAAAAAAACAAAATAATTAAAGAAAAGAAATTAAAGAAAAATAGTAGAAATAACCAAATAGGCCTGCTGTCAGCAGATCTGGGGGTGCTGAACTTCTGAAACCCAGAAGGATGGCTCAGAGTCTGGCGCCTGATCCCATGAGACCATCTTCTAGGGACTCATGGTGGACTTGCATATGTTGGCGTTGGATCTGGCTGGAGATGGATCCAGAGGATGATGATCCTCAGAAGGAGGGGTGTATGGAACCCGCTGGAGATGGATCCAAAAGATAATGGTCCTCAGAAGGAGAGGTGTATGGAACCTTCTGGAGATGGATCCAGAAGATGACGGTCCTCAGAAGGAGAGGTGTATGGAACCTGCTGGAGATGGATCCAGAAGATGGTGGTCCTCAGAGATGAGGTGTGTTGTTGAATCTGGCTGGAGATGGATCCAGAGGATGATGACCCTCAGAAGGTGAGAGGTGCTGCTGGATCTGGTTAAAATAATGGAAAAAACGCCAAAAGCTCACGCCTGGGATCGAACCCAGGACATGAACCTCTAACTTCCTTCCTCTGACCAACTGCGCTGGATGTTAACTTGTTAATACAAAAAAAAAACATAATATATTGGAAAACAAGTTAGTGGCCAGAAAAAACGCGCCAGAATTTAAACCAGTCAGGTTGTGACACACTGTTGTCTTCTTCCCTGTCCGTCGTTTTAGGCTCTGAACCTTTACCCACAGACGCAAGTCTGTTGCTAAAAACCCGTGTTATTCAATAATTAAGCACACGCAATATAAATTCAATTGGGGACCATGAATCAACTGGGTTCGAAACTTTGATCATCATGGTACCCATTATCAGGTTTGATTTTGCTTAAATTACAAAATCCCAAATTGGAATACGAAACCCTAGCAATGGCAAAAGCTTGTTCCTGCACTATAACTTAAATCAAACTATCCAGAAACATTGCAAACATGATGATGAACACAAATATGTAACTTAAACAGGCTAAAGATGCAAGAATTACAGTAATCAAATTTGAATGATTTTGCAAACCGTGAGAGGCGTAGAGCACGATTCTGGGAGTTTCAAGGCCTGAGAGTGATTGGAATAGCATCCTGAGATGTCTAGCAAGCGATTGTGATAGCTAGCACACCTTGAATTGGCCTGTGGAAGGAGATTCGTCCCACACTTTTCTTGGAAATTTTCAAGTTTGTTATGGTTCTTGGAGGCAGGTTGTGCACGAAAATTCTTGTCTTTTGGGTTCCACCAATTTCAGTATATGAATTGAATCCAATTAGGTTAACAAACTTGGATCCAATCTTGAGAATTCATGAATGGAATATTTGATTTTTAAGCCATATGATATCTTTCTATTTTCATGCCAATCATGCTCTTTTTGTACCAATTACCCTTGATTCGATTTGATCATGCAAGCTCAGCATATCTTGATTGCCAATCTGTAAAAAAAACAAATCAAATTATATCTTTGATAATTTTCATCATTTATTTGATTTAATTCACTTTTTAATTAATGAAAAATTAAAATAAATTAAAAAATGAAGCAAATAATGTGTGGATAAGTATTTGAGTCGTGGACCACATTATAATTGAAGTGCAAGCATAAAAAGTTGGGCCCATTTAGCAAAAAATGCAAATTTGAGCACATTTGACTTTTGGCAATTTTGCAAAAATGGTCAACTTGGCCAATGCATAACTCTCTTAATTTTGACTCTAGAGAGGTGTTATTGGACTTTTTAGAAAGTTTAGGATGTCCTCTAAGAAAACCTTTTGGTCTCATATCAATTGAGTCTTCCATGTTTATGTATGAATCTTTGACCCAAAAGGTGTTTTTGTTGACTTTTCAAAAGGACCTATAATGTCAAAATTCATATCTTTTTGTGAATGCAAAATTTGGACTTGGGATATGAAGATGAATTGTATGGAATTGCATCATCTTAAAAATGAGCTTTGGATGGGTCATTTCTGATAAAGTATGAGAAAGTTATGCTTGGTCAAAGTTGAGTTGACTTTTCCTATAAAACCCTAATTTAGTAACTTTTGGGTTTTGATGGATTGTGAGCAATCCTTGGGGAATCATGATCAACCCTTGATAAAATGATGAATAATACTTCAAAATAAGGATGTTGACCAAAAATCTTGAAGTTTGACTGTATGTGGGCCACAGTTGACTTTTGACCTAACACAGTTGATTTTCAGGCATTTGAGCAATTGACTGAGCAAACTTCTTCTGCAAGGATTGAAACTTGACATGGATGATCTTTATAACATCTTAGGACAATGATGAGCATTTGAGTCCTTTGTGGTTCACACATCTTTAATGAAGATGGAAACCCTAATTTGAGGTATACTGCCTTAGGAGAGAGTTTGTCTGGTCAACTCTTGAACTTCCTTGAGCAATTTGGGGACCTCACTTGCCATGTGTTGAGAAATATGAGAGGGAAAATTTTGGGGTACAACAGTTGCCCCTGTTCAATCTTCTTAAACCTGAGGATGTAGATTGGCTCGTCTGCCTTTCGTGATCTGTAGGTGGAAGATGATTGAACACTAGAGTGCCCAGAAATTTGCACTCGCATGAAGTAATACTTGATTTGTGATATCAGGAATGGGCTTATAGATGCCATTTGGTAGTTGCTAGAGAATTTTCGGAGATGGGATTAAAGATGTCATCCGAAGAAGTGTCGATCGCATAAGATATTCCTTTGCGAGAACCCGTATACCTGTTGTTGAGGAGGATTTCGCTGGGGAATGATGGTCTATGTCTTGAGAGAAATAGAGTTTTAGGAGTTTCAGTTGTCCGTTACTCTATTGGGGAATAATTTCGGTTTGGGAAGCGGAAGTGAACTGTGTGTCTGGTCGGGGTATATGCTGCACCGCGACTTTATGGGGAAATATGAAATCAATTGTGTTTGGTCGGGTCCCGGTCTTACAGTGTTGTGGGCTGCTGTCTGGGGATAAGAGAGGAAGAACCCGGATAGTAAGGTTATGAGAAGGAACCTGAATAGTAGGGTTGCTTCGATATGAAAAGCCTGGGTAGTAGGGCTGTGAGAAGGAACCTGGGTAGTAGGGTTACTTCGATATGAAAGCCTGGATGGTAGGGCTGTGAGAAGGAACCTGGATAGTAGGGTTACTTCGATATGAAAGCCTGGATAGTAGGGATGTGAGAAGGGACCTGGGTATTAGGGTTAGTTCGATATGAAAGCCTGGATGGTAGGGCTGTGAGAAGGAACCTGGATAGTAGGGTTACTTCTATATGAAAGCCTGGATAGTAGGGCTGTGAGAAGGAACCTGGATGGTAGGGTTACCTCGATATGAAAGCCTGGATAGTAGGGCTGTGAGAAGGAACCTGGGTAGTAGGGTTACTTCGATATGAAAGCCTGGATGGTAGGGCTGTGAGAAGGAACCTGGATAGTAGGGTTACTTCGATATGAAAGCCTGGATAGTAGGGTTGTGAGAAGGAACCTGAATGGTAGGGTTACTTCGGTATAAAAGCCTAGATAGTAGGGCTGTGAAAAGGAACCTGGATGACAGGGTTACTTCGGTATGAAAGCCTGGATAGTAGGGCTGTGAGAAGGAACTTGGATGGTAAGGTTACTTTGGTATGAAAGCCTGGATAGTAGGGCTGTGAGGAGGAACCTGGATGGTAGGGTTACTTCGATATGAAAGCCTGGATAGTAGGACTGTGAGAAGGAACCTGGGTAGTAGGGTTACTTCGATATGAAAGCCTGGATGGTAGGGCTGTGAGAAGGAACCTGGATAGTAGGGTTACTTCGATATGAAAGCCTGGATAGTAGGGCTGTGAGAAGGAACCTGGATGGTAGGGTTACTTCGGTATAAAAGCCTGGATAGTAGGGCTGTGAAAAGGAACCTGGATGGCAGGGTTACTTCGGTATGAAAGCCTGGATAATAGGGCTGTGAGAAGGAACCTGGATGGTAGGGTTACTTTGGTATGAAAGCCTGGATAATAGGGCTGTGAGAAGCAACCTGGATGGTAGGGTTACTTCGACATGAAAGCCTGGATAGTAGGGTTGTGAGAAGGAACCTGGATAATAGAGTTACTTTGATATGAAAGTCTGGATAGTAGGGCTATGAGAAGGAACCTGGATGGTAGGGTTACTTCGATTTGAAATCCTGGATGGTAGGGCTGTGAGAAGGAACCTGGATGGTAGGGTTACTTCGGTATGAAAGCCTGGATAGTTGGGTTGTGAAAAGGAACCTGGATGGTAGGGTTACTTCGAAATAAGTTTGGGTAAAACTGCAGAGGGAACCTAGGTAATGTTGCTTTATGATGAGTCTGTGCAGGACTTCAGGAGGAACCTGGGTAAGGTTGCTTTGTGATGAGTCCGTGTAGGGCTTCTGGAGGAACCTGGGTAAGGTTGCTTTGTGATGAGTCTGTGTAGGACTTTTGTGAGGAATTCGCGTATCGGTAATTACTTTGTTTAGCTTCGAGTATTGATCATGGATCTGTTGGAAATTGTTGATAATAATCGTCTTTCCTGAAAAGATAACATGGTTAGTTATATGCGATGCATGAAATGCATTGTGAGATAATGTTCTCGAAATAAACGAGATTATGTTATATATAATGTATGCACATGTCATGATGTATGAATATGAAATGCCGACGTAATAATCTGAGTCCGGGAAAATAAATCCGTGACTGCTGTTTGGAGAGTATGAGAAATGGTATTCTTGGCCGTTGTAAAAAACCATAGTTCCTCTATTTTTGTTGGGGATGGTGAACAAAGATGACTATGCTGGGGATTTTCCCTTTGTTTGCGGATATTCTTCCGAGGAGGGACTCTGCTTGAGAATAACTCTGTTGGGGAGGAGCTACTATGCTGATAGATCTGCTGACTTGGAGAAATAAACTCCACCGAGGATGAATTTCCGTTGTTGGTAATAATGAATTCTGTTGGAGATTAAATTTCTGCTTGTGGGAGAAATAAACTCTGCTTGGGGAACGATTTACTGACTTGCTCGCGATTGTGAATCTCAGTTGGGGAGAGTTATGTCCTGTTCGGGAAAGCTAACATCACTGCCTTTGGATACTTTTACTCTGTGGGGAGTGTATGTATCACTACTCATGTTCTCAAGCTAGCTCTATCCTGGTTCCTGATGGGCAGAGTAACTGTGAGGTTTGGTACTTCTTATTTTCCCTGTTTTTGGAATTACGAGTAATTGTCTTTTGTTTCTTATGTAAATCCTTATGAACAACAATCATTTTCAAATGCATATATCAAAACTGAATCATTGGACGTTCTTGCAAAACAAAACAGAAAAAGAAAAAACAAATTGAAATTTCTTGTGAAAATGACTTATATTGATTTTGAAATTGGCCTGTAATAGGCGTTTTTGTACAAGGAGGCTGACGTCCTACTAAGAGAATGCCTCCGAAAGTCATAAATTATACAATTTGTGTAAAAGAAAGAAAAACAGCTATGTGAAACAACCACATTGGGTTCCAACTCTGCTATTGCCTTTATATCTTCAAGCGTCTCATCACCTTGCTACTTGGCCGAAGGTGGATCAGATTGATTGGCGCCGTCTGAGCTTGATAGTCGATACCGATGTCTGGTTGCAAGATGATCCAATGAGACATAGTGTTACACTTTGATCCTTAATTTTTGTTTAGACTGCTGTGATACGGTGGGAGAACTGACTTGATGTTTTGCGTTTCGATCGCATTTGTGCGGATAGCAAGAGTCGCCACCGACTTTTCTTTTATCCAAAAGGAAAGGTAAAAAAGAAGCACAGGAAAGACCTTTCGAGATTATTTCTCGGGTTCGGGGGGTAGATTATGAAAAGGGAATGTATTAGCACCCTTTTCATCCATGGTTTTCCACGGGCTCTTAGTTACTCGTTTAGATCACTTGCTTTCATTTGACAGTGTGCTTGTGGTGTAGGCTTTGAAAGTATTTTGAAAAATATCATTGTAATGGTTCTCGTCTCTATAACAACGCGTACAAAGTTTTGTTTCGGAAAGTGGTTCAAAGACGTGTTTGTGAATCGTGTTTCGGAAAGTGTTTTGAAAATATGTTTTGCAATGGTTCTCGTCTCTATAAAAACGTATACAAAATGTTTTGTCCTTTGGAAAATGTTTTTGAAATGAAAGTGTAGGTGATAAAAGTTTTTATCGTGAGCAAGCGAGTAACTAAGAGCGAATCTATCTACTCGAAAGGTCTTAAATTGTTCTTTTCTTCCTCCTTTTAATGGTGCTATCTTACCATTGGTTTGGTAAGAAGCCCCATCGTTGGATGTGAAGGGACAGGCGCGGGTCAATTTTACAATCATCGAAAGCAACTTATGAGACACTTTAGTAATTTTTGTAAGGGACGAGATCATTTTATCGAAGACAACATCGAGGGTCATCGAGGGACTACGATCTTTTTTATCGAAGGGTCATTGCTAAAGCATCCCATATTCGAGGGACATGATTGCATTTCCGAGGCAACGAGCGAGGTTACCCTAGAGGTGCGCGTGTGAAAAAATGTATTGGTTTCAAGTTATTTTATTCTTTGATTAGGTCATCTAGCGATTGATTTTTGAATCTTGCCATACAGGCCTAATTACTATACAATATATGGAAAACAGTAAATTGCGGGAATTGAAATTCTACGCTATTACAAAGTATTCGGGAATGGGGGTACAATTTTTACAAATGGGGATGAATCAAATGAGATAGAAAGGTCCAAATAATAAGCAATACAACCAAATCAAATTTTGTGCGATTTATTAATGCTACAATAATCTATGAGATAAAATCAACAAAATATGAAAATGAAATGTTAAGTATTTACTTGAAAAAGAGAAAAGTAAAACCTAATCTAGAAAATAAAATAATTGATTAAATTATATGTATTATTTTTTTGTATTTTTGCTTACTTAAAATTTAAACAAAACAATTTTTAAAAAAAAATCATAAAATCATTTATAAAGTCCTGAATTAGTTAAGAAACTAAGTTAGTTTAAAAGAAAATTAACTTAGAAAAAAAATTATAAAAATATTTACAAGAAAACTATTTAAAAAAAGAAATAAAAGAAAATGAAACCTAGAGTATGACAAGGGGCGCCGCCGGCCTTGTCTTTAGGGAAGGGGAAAGACACAGTGTTGTTATTGGTAATTAACTTCAAAGATCTTTTGGTTTTCCTTTTTGTTTTTTATTCTAAGAAGAAACTGTAAAAAGACAAACTCCCTCTCTCTCTAAACCGAAACGACTTCATCTTCCTCTTTTTGTTTTCAACTGCGAATCCCTTCCTGCCATCATCACCCTCTTTGCTCCTTGATTCAAAAATCTTCTATAATGTTTAGGCGGTGGTTTCCGATTGAAGATTGAAGGTGCATGCAGGTTGTTGGACGATGGTGATGATGTGAAGTGGCGAACTTGTCGGCCTCTTTCTTTTTTAGAGATTTGAATGATGATGATTTTGAGACGGTTATCAGTTGGGATTTCAGTGATGACAATTTTCTGACAAAGGGCGAACTCCCCTCGGACCAGACAAAAGCGATCATCACGAAACGACGAGCATGCTCCTACGTGGTGCTCGAGCACAAACTATAACGCAGGGGATTCTCCATTCCCATCCTGAAATGCATCGACGAGTCCACAGTCCCTGAGGTATTACGGGAGATACACGAAGGGATCAACGCCCAGCACATGGGCGGTAAGTCCCTGGCGAGGAAAGCCCTTCGGGCGGGGTACTATTGGCCGACGATGCAGCAGGACGCCAAGGAACACGTTAAGAAGTGTGACAAGTGCCAGAGGCACGACAACATGCACCTCGCTCTCCCTCACGAGCTCATCATACTGTCATCCCCCTGGCCGTTTGCGTGGTGGGGGATGGATATCCTCGGACCTTTCGTGCAAGGAACTTATCAAAACAAGTTCCTCATTATGGCCGTGGATTACTTCACGAAATGGATAGAGGCCGAGGCTCTTGCGAAGATCACCTCGCACAACATCCTCCGTTTCTACAAAAGAAACATCCTCTCCAGATTCGGGATCCCGAGAGCACTGGTCACCGACAACGGCACCCAGTTCACCGATCTTGGATTCCAGAACTTCGTCACCAAACTAGGAACCAAACAACAATTCACCTCGGTTGAGCACCCTCAAACCAACGGGCAAGCCGAGGCCGCTAACAGAGTCATCCTTCGAGGACTCAAACGCTGGCTCTGCGAAGCTAAAAGAGGCTGGGTCGAGGAGCTGCACAGCGTCTTGTGGGCGTATCGCACCACGCCCCATTCCACGACGGGAGAGACCCCCTTTCGACTAACATACGACACCGAAGCCGTTATCCCAGTAGAAATCAGGGAACCCTCCAGGCAGACAGAAACTCCCCTCGACGAAGAAATGAACGACGAGGCACTCAGGGACAAACTCGACTTAGTCGAGGAAATTCGATCGGGGGCAGCCCTGCGTGAGGCCACCCTAAAACAATGAGTGGCCTTGCGTCACAATGACAAGGTCATTAAACGCAAGTTCGAGATCGGCAGCCTGGTATTACGAAGAAACCAGAAAGACTCTCGCGAAGGGAAATTGGCCGCGAAGTGGGAAGGGCCTTACCGCGTCCACAGCACCACAGGTACCAGGGCATACTACCTCGAGCAACTAGACGGAGAACCATTGCCACGATCCTGGAACGCTGCTAAACTAAAGCAGTACTATAGTTAAAAAACCCTTAACACTAAGGACTCTCATCATTGAACATCCACATCCAGTCAACGGAGAGAAATGTCTCGACCACGTAGATAGGCCAAGGTACGGGCCCAATCTATGCCCAAACGACATAACGCCGTTCAGCCAAACGAGCACGAACGACAGTGCCCGACATGGACACCTCAATCGAGCTCTACTGTCGAAGTACCCACGTGGCAGAACACCCAGCTCACAATGGGCAGTTCACGCCACGGGCAAGCGACCCCGATCTGGGTCATACGCTCGAGCAAGCGGCTTACTCCGCACGACCGACGCATTTCGAAGTACGTCGGACCACCAAATGGGTCGAAAGAATCTCCACTCGAGGACGTAACTTAGGCAAATTTCGCCACAAAAGTAACAGCCGAGCACAAGCGTGACTCGAGGACATAACAGGAAAAATTAGCCATAAAATAACAAGCCGAGCACAAGCATGCCCCGAGGAAATAACTTAGGCAAATTTCATCACAAAGTAACAGCCGAGCACATGCGAGACTCGGGGACATAACTTAGGCAAATTACATCACAAATATAAAAACTTAGACACGAGTTGTCCTACATACTTCCTAATGGGCCAACATCCCGGCCAGCCATGGGTACGCCGACCTAAATTACGAATGCGAAGGGAAATATCATGAATGCTAAACCTACAACTATGGGTTTACCGGGCAGTATCATAGAATTATGCGCCCAAAACCATGAAGGTCCCGGGCAGCATCACGAGTCACATACCTAAAAGCTATGAGTTTACCGGGCACAAACATGAACGTACCGGGCACAAACGTGAATGTACCGGGCGCTAATCCCAGATGTGGGTTTCTAACATCCAAATAACGGAAAAATTACCTACAACAAAGAAAAATAGGAGGGATAAGCGCTTACTTGGAAGTTAAGAAGAAGGTACAACAGCGGTGGAGAAAATCAACGGAGGAAGGTATGGTAATCTTGCGAAGTTATAGAGAAACAGCGGCGGCAAAGGCAGAGGAAGAAGGAGAAGCGCGAAGAGGAAAAATAAATTATGGGACCCAAGGATCCTATTTATAGGGATGACGTGGAATATGAAACATCACCCCGGGGAACCACGAACTTCCCCTCCTCGACGTCTACTCCCCTAGGCAATGATGGCCCTACTCTCGCTAGGGTGGCGTCACAGTTCCCAAGGGTTGCCTCGTGTACCCAACAAACACAGCCCGCGAGGAATCCCTCGAGCACGCATCGGTAAGGACTGCGCCACGAACGCAACTCATGGGAAACTTCTCGAGCAGTCACGGGGAAGCAAATATCTTGGGCCGGGCATCAGACCCCGTGGAAAAGGCGAGCTGAGGACAAGTCATAACTCCTGCTCCAGGAGCCACGACTTGGGGGGGCTCCTGTTCTGGACTGGGTCCGCCCTGGCCCAAAAGCAAGAACGAAGGCCCAATCCAAGCAACTCCTCGAGGAGCGAGCGCCCAAGGATTCTCGCCAGCGCGCCGACCACAAACTGCAGCCGTGCCCGCCGTTGCCCGCGAACATGGTGTCCCCGACCACAGGAACTCCAGCTCGAGCACCCTCCTCGTAGGGAAAATTCTGACTGTTACCAAATCACCTGAACTCTAGAAAGATCGCGTCTTCGTCCCTCCTCATTTCTCGCAGAGCATCACCAGGAAGGAGACCACGTGCGGGTCCCCACTACACACGTACAACCTGGCAGTTCCTTTATTGGGCCAGTTCTGGTCGGCCCAATGAGGGGACCTTGGCCCCGCGCTGGGGGCTATAAATAACCTATGTTCCTAGAGGGTCAGGTATTCATCTCTTACCCATACATACACATTTTTGCCTGCTCATTCCATCACTCATTTTAGCATCGGAGTGCCTTGCAGTAACCCCCCCCCCCATCTCACTTAACTTCTGCTCGGAGCCAGTCGTGACGGTCCAAGTCTGATCAGGTAAGATCACATACCATGGCCATTTTAAGGCAACAAAGTGGATGAAACCCTAGGGGTGCTTGTGTGCATTGTGTTGTCATTTTTCATGCATTTTTGTCTTGTGTTTAGTCATGCTATTTGTTTGATTTTGGTCTTTGTATACAAAATCCTAATCTTACTATCATGGTATATGAAAGCGATAAAATGCGTAAAGTAAATCTAGACTATTACACAATATTATGGGAAGGGGGGTACAAGTTTGAATAGGGGGATATTGCTCAGAATAAAACCCTAATTTACTATTACAACCCAATTGAATATATACAACAATAAATAAATAAAGAATTATTTAAATGTACAATAAAATGTGAATATGCACAAATATTTTTGTATTTATTTTATGTATGTAAAATATGAATTTATTTATGTCCTAAAAATAAGAAAATAAAAATAATTATTTTTGAAAAGGGTAGGAAACCCTAATTTTGTTTTAAAAGAAAAAATATATATCCTATTATTATTTATGTACAAGATAATAAATAAAAATATATACAAAGATGTTAAAAAATAAAATATGTGAGAAAATATTATTTTAAGTGTACAAATAATAAAAAATAAAAATATATAATATTTTTATATTATTTACAAATTTTATTTAGAAAAATAAGTTATATTAACCTAATAAACTAATTTTATGCCATAAAAAATAATAAAATGAAATGAAAAAAATTAAGAAAATAGTTTTTGAGTTTTTTAATGTTCAAGAAAAATAATAAAAGTCAGAAAATATAAAAGAAATGGAAAATATACAAAAATAAAACAAATGGGCCATGGGGGTGCAGAAAGTAAACAAGGGGTGCCAAAAGAACAAAGCCCAAGCGCCAGGCCCAGCTAGCTTCGTCCCTGACCTTGGAACAAACACGCGCGCGCCCTGTTCAGCTCAAACTGTATCTCCTGCATACGTGCTTAAAAACAAAATCTTGCAACATGAAACTTGTAGCATTTTTAGTTACGATTCCATTAGTATAAAAAACTTGATCTAACTCTCAAAGACGAGAGAGAATTTTAGTGACCCTAAATTCTAACCTAGTTTTTTCAGCAACTTTAACTATCAAATATTCCTAGCTCAGTTAATATAAATGGAATCTAAGCATATGTACAGCTCAAGCACATTAAAGACTACATTTTTGCTTCACAAACCTAAGCCTAAGGATGTCTAAATAAGGAGATAGAAAGTTGGAAATTGCCTTGTTCAGTTGAGTTTGGTTATGGCAATGTAGCAACTTTGAGTGAGGCCTGAAGTACTTTTGAGCTTGCTTGATGTCCCCTTGACCTTTCCCAATGCTTAGCTTGCTTATAAATGGCTTGAATCTCCTTGTGGAAGTCAACCTGCAAACTTAAAAATTAAAAATGGTGAAGCTTGAAAATGAGGTTACAGTTGCTGAACAATGTCTTGGATAGCTCAGGTGTATTGTAGGGAATGTGTTTGAAGTGGTTCAAGGTAAAACGCATAAGCCAATTTGGTTTTGGCTTGAGATTTGTAGAAGATGCCCTGTTTGGGCAGGAACTTGGTGTTTTTGTGTTTTGGAGGGTTTGAGAAGTTGGCAACTCGTGTTTCTAGCTTGGTACAATATGCTGAGGTTGTTTGAAATGATGCCAAGACTTGCTCTTATCAGATTTTCAAGTTATGGACTTTTTGCAAGCTTACTTGCTTTTGAAGCAAAAGTTGAATTGACAAAGCTCAAAGGTTGTACTTGCTAGCTCAAGGCCTGCACATAGTTGGTACCAATTGCCTGATATTCATGGACTTTGTTTGCTGCAAGAGATTGGGTCCAATGCTCAAGATAAACAAAATTGTTAAAAGCTAACTTTATCAAAGTAACATTGTAACCTTTTTGCCATTTTTGGATTAAACCCTTGTATAATGCTCTAAAGATCAAAACAATACCATTAACCATTGTATTTGCATTTAATTTTAGACTGTAAAAAGGATTATAACATGTAATGCAAGTACAAGCATGATTCAAACTGATTTGCAAGTTGTAACAAGGTGCAAAATGCCTTGGACAAAAGTGAGAATTTGCCATTTTCAAACTTTCGATTCTCCCTAACCATAAATGATCTTGGAGAGTTCTTGGACATTTTGGAAAGCTTGTAAAATTCTATATAATCCATATTTGAAATGAATTTGGATATTCCACTTGTAACTAGGTGAAAAGTTGCCATGAAGATAGGTCAAAATTCAGCCTAAACTAGGGCAAAATTTCACTAAGTTAGAAAGTTTTTGGACCCTTATTCACAAAATCATAACTTGAGATCCAAGCATCTTTTGGGAAAACTTTGTGAATAAAAGTTGTATATTTTGTGGAGGAATACAACTTTCATGTTGTAAGTTTTGTTTGAATCCAATTGCATCATGGTGAAAAAGTTGGGGAAAAATAAGAAATTTTCATAACTTAGAAAAATTCTAAGTTATGAAATTTTTCAAACTTAAACCCTAATTTTCAAAATTAGGTTTCTTGGTGAACAAGTTTCATGTTTTGACACATCTTGATGAAAAATGACCCTTGGCACTTGATTTTGACCAAAAAGTCAAAGTTTGACTTTTCAATGTACAATTGATTTTTGATCAGTTGACTGGAAAATTCATCTGTCAATTCAATGCATTTGAGATCTTTTGAACCTTGTGATTAGGTCAAGATGGTGCCATTGAGTCCTTGAAACCATGCTTTGACCTAATTTTCCATTGGCTAGGTTAAAAATCAGAAATTGCCCTTCTACAGTCAAAACCCTAAAAATGACCATTTTGCTCTTTTGATGATCTGATCAAATTTCTTGAGGAGCTGTGGCCCAAACTTGATCAAATGGTTCATATGGGTCTATAATGTTGATATGGACCAAAAATTATGAGGTTTGACTATAAATTGTCCATGGTTGACTTTTTCCTTAATACAGTTGATTTTTAGGTCAACTATCCAATTGACTGGTCAAAAATGTGATTCATGGCTTGAAACTTGGTATGAGAAATCTTATAGGTCCAACATGAAGCATGAAAGTCACATGAGGCATTAGAAGTCCAAAAATCCTTGTGCAAACTCAAACCCTAATTTCAGGTCAACAGTGCCAAGAGATGTCTTGAGCGGAGCAAACCCTAATCTTGTCTTGAGTCCAAAGAGTCTTGTGAGGGGAAATCTTGATAAAATGAGAGAGCAAATTTTGGGGTACAACAGCTTCCCCTGTTCAATCTTCTTGAACCTGAAGAGTTAGATTGGCGAATTTTACCGTTCGTGACTCGAAGGTAAAAGATGATTGGACACTAGAGTGCCCGTAAATTTGCACTCGTCAAAATGTAGTTGAGGGAATGGGCTTAAAGATGCCATTTAGAGAGGTGATAGAACCTTGTCGGAGATGGGCTTAAAGATGCCATCCCAGGACTATTTGTTGAATTGTAAGTTGTAAGTCAGAAGAATGAGTATTCAGAATGGCGTCCGCGTCTGGAACGTATCTGAACTGTATCTGGAGACTTGTAATGAGAAATAGAATAACATCCTTGTCTGGAGCGTCTCTGAACTGTATCTGAGCAATAGAATAGCATCTGTGTCTGGCGCATCTCTTAGTTGTATCTGAGCTTTGAATTTGAATAAGCAATATAATAGCATTAGTGCCTGGAGCATCTCTGAGCTGTATCTGAGCTTTGAATCTGAATAAGCAATAGAATAGAATCCGTGTCTGGAGCATCTCTAAGCTGTATCTGAATTCTGTATTTGAATAAGCAATAGAATAACATCTGTGTTTGGAGCATCTCTAAGTTGTATCTGAATTCTGTATTTGAATAAGCAATAGAATAGCATCCGTGTCTGGAGCATCTCTAAGTTGTATCTGATAGTTGAAATCTGAATAAGTATCAGAATGGCATCCTTGTCTGGAGCGTATCTGAAATTTGAATCTGAATGAGCAACAAAATAACTTCCACGTCCGGAGTGTATCTGTACTGTATCATGATTGTATATTGGTAGCTTGTTAATCTTATCCTGAAAAGGGTAAAATGTTAGATGAAACACAAAGTTATGTTGCATGAAATGTATGATACAATATATGTGTTTTATCAATGTTTATGATATATGAGTGTAATGTATGCGCATGTAAGATGATTGACTGTATTGCCGAGGAAAATAAAACCTTGATAATGAAATCCTTGACTGCTGCCGGGGAAAATAAATCCTTGATAGCTGGAGATAATGAAATCTTTGACTGCTGCCGGGGAAAATAAATCCTTGACCGTTGCTGGAGATTCAAATTTTTTGATTGTTGAGGATGAGAAATCCTGGGTGACTGTTGGGGATGATAAAATCTTCGACTGCTGCCGGGGAAAATAAATCCTTGACCGCTGCTGGAGATTAAAAATCCTTGACAACTTCTGTGGGGATGTGAGAATCCTTCATGTTTTGAAGTTGGAGTGTTGACAAAATCTATTGTGAGAGTAATGTCAAACTGCTTGAGATATCTGCTTGGGAGGTCCAGAGAACTTTGATGACCTCTACTGGGGGTTATACAAAGGAAATCCTTACTCGGCTGGGGAAATAGGGATAATTCTTGATGATTTCTGCAGGGAACCAAGGATGAGAATCTTCGATCTATAGGGGATTAAAATTTTTGACAAATTCATGTTGGGGAGTAACGAAGACTCTGGCAACTTCACTGGGGAATCAAGAATGAGAATCTTCATTCTGTTGGGGAGTAAAAACTCTGTGGGGAGTAGCTATACTGCTGGGGAGATCAGGAGTTTGGGTTGTATGCCAATCTACTGGAGAGTCAAGAATGAGAATCTTCATTCTGTTGGGGATATCAGGAGTTTGGGTTGTATGCCAATCTACTGGGGAATTACCCTAGGTTGAGGATAAAACAAAAGTTAACTGTTATCTAGTTGATTCTCAGATTTTAAGACAACTTACTGAGGAAATTGGGGAAAACTGAATGGTTCCTGCTGTGGATTGATAGTTGGAAATTTGACTCGACTGGGGAAGAAGGTTTCATCTCCGCTGAGGGTTTGTAGTTCAAAGTTTTTACTCTGCTGGGGATCGGGAGTTTGAAGTTTTAACTCTGATGGGGATTAAGGGTTTGAAATTATAACTCCGTCGGGGATATGTATTTCAAGGTTTTAGCTCCGCTGAGGCTCTTAATGACATGCTGTAGAGATTGCTCATGGAAATAGGCTTAAAGATGCCATTTGGAGAAACAGAGGAGAATCGTCGGAGATGGGCTTAAAGATGCCATCCAAAAATGATTGCTACTCAAAATAGATGATGAAGGAATCTTGGACGATTACTTCCTCAGAAGGATGATGAAGGAATCTTGGACGATTACTACCTCAGCGGGATGATGAAGGAATCTTGGACGATTACTACCTCAGCAGGACGATGAAGGAATCTTGGATGATTACTACCTCAACAAGATAATGAAGGAATCTTGGACGATTACTACCTCAGCAGGGTGATGAAGGAATCTTGGACGATTACTACCTCAACAGGACGATGAAGGAATCTTGGACGATTACTACCTCAACAGGATAATGAAGGAATCTTGGACGATTACTACCTCAGTAGGGTGATGAAGGAATCTTGGGTGATTATTACCTCAACAGGACGATGAAGGAATCTTGGAGGATTACTACCTCAACAGGATAATAAAGGAATCTTGGACGATTACTACCTTAGCAGGGTGATGAAGGAATCTTGGACGATTACTACCTCAGTAGGATGATGAAGGAATCTTGGATGATTACTACCTCAAAAGGATAATGAAGGAATCTTGGACGATTGTTGAAGAGTATGTGTGTCTTCAAACTTTTCCTAGAATGTTTCCACCGGGGGTTCTTGTTTTGTTGTTTGAGGAGAAATCCGCTGGGGGATGCTGAAAACTCCGGCTGGGAGTCATCTTATGAGAAGGATTTTAGGGAGATCTGTCACTGCCCCTAGTAGCGAGTGTTTATGGCTTTTCCAGGAAATGTTTGACTGTATGCAAACCTTTGTCAGGATTGACTTTCAATGCCCCAAATGACGGAGATGGAAACTTGCCCCTGGTTACTCTGCACTTTGAGAGATTTCTTGAAATCTTGACTGGACTTCCCCAGGTGTGCTGGACAATGACATGTCATATCCCCTTGTTGATAGGAGATTTTTGCAATGTAAGTGTCATCCCGCTTGACGTGACTTTGTTCACTGAGAGAGCTTTCATTCATCGGATATTCGTTGTGTGAATTTCTCCGCTGTCAAACAAATAGCCAAATGCAAACAGTGATATTCAAGTAATGCAAAGTTTATGCTTGTCTTGAAGTTTTGAAAATGCGTTTTAGGGAGTAAAGAAATTTTGTAAGAAAAATTCAAACTCAAGATTTAGAGTAAAGCCTTAGAGGAGTCAGGATACCTTTTGTAACAGTATGCTTTCGAACTAACCCATGCTTCAATTAGGACTTTTGAAGGGTTGTAACGTGGCTTGGTTCACGGTTTAAGAAACAAAGGATAAAGGCTCAACATGTATTTGTACCCACCCGTTCTTCATGATGTTCTTCAGTCCTAAACTCAATTAATTGCGCGTTTGACCTCCAATTGAGTCTGGGATGACGTTTTGGTGATGGTTCAAACAAGTTAAGTTTGTTGGAAGGCAGTCATTTCTTGGCATCAACATTTTTTTTCATGTTGTTGAGGAGTTGTAGTGACCTCTTTTGATTTGTTATCCCTAATTTTTTCCTGACTGTTCCTATTTTGAGATTACATTCAGCGGGATGCCCCAGTTTTCTTAAGTCTCCTTCGTAGGTTTTGACTTAGTGGGATTTTTTTTCGAGAGATAATGACTGCCTATGTGGTATGGAACCATCACTGTCTTTTGATCCAGAGGAATGTTTCATGACGTCATTCGTTGTATTATGGAATGAGATTTTGCGGCTTAACGCGCGTTTGAATTAACTGAGAGACTACCCTGCCCCAGGTTTTGATTAAAGGTTTCAATTTGTGTTAAAACAGAAAACTTCTACTTCTTTGGCTCGAAGGGGTTGACTAGGGATTATCTTCCTTATAACTCTGGTGTTTAGGATTTGAAAGAAACGCCTGTACATCATCAGCAAGGTCTGTCCAAAAGCATACTGTATGAGATTAAGGCATTGTTTTCGTCATCCTCCCTCTAAAGGCTTGTAACTTTTAGCAAGAGTTGAATGTCATAAAGAGAGTAAAAAGCATAGTTTAAATGTGATGAAAATGAAATAATTCAAGACAAACATATGCAATGCATTAATGAAACAAAGTTTGACATTAATAGGTAATTATTTGAATAACAAAAGAAATTACAACTTGAAAATTCAAATGAAACGAAAGCCTTCAAGGATTTGGCATAGGAGCTGTGATCACGTTTGGAGTCTCTGGATGGTCAAACTCGATCTCCTTGGCATCAATCAAATCTTGAATTTTGTTCTTCAAAGTCCAACAACCATTGGTGTCATGTCCGGGACTGTCAGAGTGATAGGCACATCTTACGCTCGGATTGTACTTAGAAGAGGAGGTATCAGGATTTTGAGGAGGATCCTTTAGTGTGATCAGTTTTACCTTCAGCAATTATTGTAATGCTTGAGACAAAGGCATGTTGATGTCAGTGTACTTCCTTTCTTGATATCTTACCCTACGCCTATTGCCCTGTCTTTGTTGAACAGATGTAGGATTAGAGATCAGGATTGCCCCTACCTGTTGATCATGACGACTCTTTCAGTTGTACACAGCATTGGACTCTTTCTTTCCATTATCTGGTTTTTTCTGAACGTCAGAGGGTGTAACCCCTTGGATCTTTCCACTTTTGATGCCAGCTTCGACCCTTTCACCAGTCAGTATCAGCTCAGTGAACCCGGTCGAGGAGATTCCGATTAGGTGTTTGAAGAAAGGCCCTGTCAAAGTTCCCATGAAGATGTCAATCAGCTCCCTGTCAGTTAAAGGGGGTTGCACCCTACCAGCCAGGTCTCTCCACTTTTGGGTGTATCCTTTGAAGCTCTCGTTGGAACCCATGGTCATGTTCTGCAACTGCACACGAGTTGGTGTAAGATCAGCATTGTACTGATACTGCTTGTAGAAAGCAACAGCTAAATCCTCCCAGGTGTGGATTCGAGAACTCTGCAATTGATAGAACCATTCGAGTTGAGTCCCTACTGGGCTTTCTTGGAAGAAATGGATCCATAGCTTTGGATCAGTTGTGTATGGTTAAATCTTGCGGATATAAGACTTTAAGTGCATCTTAGGGCAAGAGACTCCATCGTACAGGGCAAAGGTAGGGACTTTGAACTTTGGCGGGATGACCACTCCAGAAACCAAACCCATGTCTCCTAAATCCAAACCGGGTATCTGTTGAATCTCCATTGCACTAAGGCGATCCTCCAACTGTTTGTACCTGTCATCAGTGGGAGGATATTGTTCTTCAGAGTAGTCAGCTTCAGCTTCATCAATCTCCAGACTGTTGTCTTCTTCATGACTAACCCCCATGTTGGATGGAGTTGAAAGATTTAAAGCTCTTTTGACTGGTCCTCTAGGTCTTCTTCTCAAGTTCAGGACACTTACTGACTTTTTGGACTTCTTCCCCTTGTCTTTGACAAGGAGAGTTCTCAGGTCTTCTTGCCCCTTAGCTATAGCTGGAAACATTTGTTGGAACTGAGCATTTTGAGCTTGGAGATCTTTCACTATTTGTTCCGTATCCATCTTACTGAAATAAACAGCAGGAAGATAAGGAGACCTGTATGGGAGAAACCTGTTATGATATGATGCATGATATGTGGATGCATGTTTTCAAGGATCTCGCGGGGTAAACACAAGAAAATGTTGGAAGTTGAAATTTGATCAACATCTTTGATTGGAGAACTTCGTATCGTTGGATGCCTTTCCATGAGAATCAAGCTCACCATGTCAAGTGGGTCATAGCCCTTGACTCAAGTTGTTGTACTTGATCTTTGACGGCGTTTGTTTTAGAGGAAAATAAATCCTCTTGCCCTTTGGTAGACGTCTGGTTCAACATGACCCTGCATCAAAGACCCTCGAGATCCTTGAAATGGTTATTGAAAATGTTATGGTATGATCATGTTATGTACAGATATGCGAGGTAAGCAAGTTTATATACAAATAATCATATTCACACAAAGCAGACAAGTCCTTAGGTTTAGGCTTGCATGGAGTTTGTAGGTAAATACCCTCTTGAAGTTCTGTTGGCTCAACCTGTCCTAGAAATAGTAACCGGGTTCTAAGGAGCTCAATATCACTGGATTGTTTCCTGTGTTCATTGTTTCAATTTAGTCACTTTACTGGCAACCAAAATATTCCAAGAAAACAACCCTCAATGAGTGTAGTATCGAGTATCTACCAACTTCGGACTGCACCAAAGCCGGTCATCTCACTACATCCTAAAAGGCCAAGTTAGTCAAGTAAAGGTTCTAAAAGTCCATTAGTGCTTCATGACATCACTCAGCGGCCCCTTATTCTCTTTGATTGAATCAAAGGCTACCGGTACTCATAAATATGTCGCACTAATATAGCTATTGCTTAGACCATGTCGGTATACCCCGCACAGTTTCCACAATGTATTTTCTATTTACCTATGAATGTTTCCCAAATCCGGGTAGAGGATTCAAACCCAAACAATAGAACCAAAGTGTAAAGCATACAAGTCAAGCAAGATAAGCATGTAAAGGTGATCTAAACCCTAAGGTAACCCCACTTTTAAGAATTTTCCCCAGCAGAGTCGCCAGTTCTGTGATGCGGTGGGAGAACTGACTTGAGGTATTGCGTTTGTGTTCACAAATGTTTCGGTTTAGCAAGAGTCGCCACCGACTTTTATTTTATCCAAAAGGAAAGGTAAAAAAGCACAGGAAAGACCTTTGAGATTGTTTTTGGGTTCGGGGGGTAGATTATGAAAAGGGAAGGTGCTAGCACCCTTTTCATCCATGGTTTTCCATGGGCTCTTAGTTACTTGTTTTAGATCACTTGCTTTTGCTTTTCAATTGTTTGAAATGGTGCTTTTGTGTGTGGTTTTTTTGAAAATATTTTGAAAAGAGGCCTTTGTTTAGGCAACCTTTGTAATGATTCTTGTTTGAATGTATACAAAGGTGTTTGTCTTTTGAAAAATGTTTCAATGTTTTGAAAGTTTGTTTGGAAAATGTTTTGAAATTGTGTATGTGTTTGTTTGAAAATAGCAAGGATGGTTTGCAAGAGATCAAGTAACTAGGAGTTTTCTACCCTACTCAAAAGTCTTTACTACATATTTTTATTCCTTTGACATTGTTGTTTTACCATTGCATTTGGTAAACAACCCTATCTTTGGATGTTAAATGGGACGGGCGTGGGTCATCGTATGACCATGATAACAATATTGCCAAGTATCTTAGCAAGTTTTTGAGGGACTAGATCATTTTTGTTTAGGCAACCAAGATAGCGTCATCGAGGGACTATGATCTTTTTGTTTTGTTTTTGTTTTGCAAAGATACCTAGTATGCATACCATGGCCATTTTAAGGCAACAAAGTGGATGAAACCCTAGGGGTGCTTGTGTGCATTGTGTTGTCATTTTTCATGCATTTTTGTCTTGTGTTTAGTCATGCTATTTGTTTGATTTTGGTCTTTGTATACAAAACCCTAATCTTACTATCATGGTATATGAAAGCGATAAAATGCGTAAAGTAAATCTAGACTATTACACAATATTATGGGAAGGGGGGTATAAGTTTGAATAGGGGGATATTGCTCAGAATAAAACCCTAATTTACTATTACAACCTAATTGAATATATACAACAATAAATAAATAAACAATTATTTAAATGTACAATAAAATGTGAATATGCACAAATGTTTTTGTATTTATTTTATGTATGTAAAATATGAATTTATTTATGTCCTAAAAATAAGAAAATAAAAATAATTATTTTTGAAAAGGGTAGGAAACCCTAATTTTGTTTTAAAAGAAAAAATATATATCCTATTATTATTTATGTACAAGATAATAAATAAAAATATATACAAAGATGTTAAAAAATAAAATATGTGAGAAAATATTATTTTAAGTGTACAAATAATAAAAAATAAAAATAAATAATATTTTTATATTATTTACAAATTTTATTTAGAAAAATAAGTTATATTAACCTAATAAACTAATTTTATGCCATAAAAAATAATAAAATATAATAAAATAAAATGCAAAAAATTAAGAAAATATTTTTGAGTTTTTTAATGTTCAAGAAAAATAATAAAAGTCAAAAAATATAAAATAAATGAAAAATATACAAAAATAAAACAAATGGGCCATGGGGGTGCAGAAAGTAAACAGGGGGTGCCAAAAGAACAAAGCCCAAGCGTCAGGCCCAGCTAGCTTCGTCCCTGACCTTGGAACAAACACGCACGCGCCCTGTTCAGCTCAAACTGTATCTCCTGCATACGTGCTTAAAAACAAAATCTTGCAACATGAAACTTGTAGCATTTTTAGTCACGATTCCATTGATATAAAAAACTTTATATAACTCTCAAAGACCAGAGAGAATTTTAGTGGCCCTAAATTCTAACCTAGTTTTTTCAGCAACTTTAACTATCAAATACTCCTAACTCAGTTAATATAAATGAAATCTAAGCATATGTACAGCTCAAGCACATTAAAGACTACATTTTTGCTTCACAAACCTAAGCCTAAGGATGTCTAAATAAGGAGATAGAAAGTTGGAAATTACCTTGTTCAGTTGAGTTTGGTTATGGCAATGTAGCAACTTTGAGTGAGGCGTGAAGTAATTTTGAGCTTGCTTGATGTTCCCTTGACCTTTCCCAATGCTTAGCTTGCTTTGAAATGACTTGAATCTCCTTGTGGAAGTCAACCTGCAAACTCAAAAATTGAAAATGGTGAAGCTTGAAAATGAGGTTACAATTGCTGAACAATGGCTTGGATAGCTCAGGTGTATTGTAGGGAATGTGTTTGAAGTGGTTCAAGGTAAAACGCACGAGCCAATTTGGTTTTGGCTTGAGATTTGTAGAAGATGCCCTGTTTGGGCAGGAACTTGGTGTTTTTGTGTTTTGGAGGGTTTTAGAAGTTGGCAACTCGTGTTTCTGGATTGGTACAATATGCTGAGGTTGTTTGAAATGATGCCAAGACTTGCTCTTATCAGATTTTCAAGTTATGGACTTTTTGCAAGCTTACTTGCTTTTGAAGCAAAAGTTGAATTGACAAAGCTCAAAGGCTGTACTTGCTAGCTCAAGGCCTACACATAGTTGGTACCAATTGCATGATATTCATGGACTTTGTTTGCTGCAAGAGATTGGGTCCAATGCTCAAGATAAACAAAATTGCTAAAAGCTAACTTTATCAAAGTAGCATTGTAACCTTTTTGCCATTTTTGGATTAAACCCTTGTATAATGCTCTAAAGATCAAAACAATACCATTAACCGTTGTATTTGCATTTAATTTTGGAGTGTAAAAAGGATTAGAACCTGTAATGCAAGTACAAGCATGATTCAAACTGATTTGCAAGTTGTAACATGGTGCAAAATGCCTTGGACAAAAGTGAGAATTTGCCATTTTCAAACTTTTGATTCTCCCTAACCATAAATGATCTTGGAGAGTTCTTGGACATTTTGGAAAGCTTGTAAAATTCTCTATAATCCATCTTTGAAATGCATTTGGAGATTCCACTTGGAACTAGGTGAAAAGTTTCCATAAAGATAGGTCAAAATCCTGCCTAAACTAGGGCAAAATTTCACTAAGTTAGAAAGTTTTTGGACCCTTATTCACAAAATCATAACTTGAGATCCAAGCATCTTTTGGGAAAACTTTGTGTATCAAAGTTGTAGATTTTGTGGAGGAATACAACTTTCATGTTGGAAGGTTTGTTTGAATCCAATTTCATCATGGTGAAAAAGTTGGGAAAGGTTGGGAAAAAATAAGAAATTTTCATAACTTTGAAAAATTCTAAGTTATGAAATTTTTCAAACTTAAACCCTAATTTTTAAAATTAGGTTTCTTGGTGAACAAGTTTCATGTTTTGACACATCTTGATGAAAAATGACCCTTGGCACTTGATTTTGACCAAAAAGTCAAAGTTTGACTTTTCAGTGTACAGTTGATTTTTGATCAGTTGACTGGAAAATTCATCTATCAATTCAATGCATTTGAGATCTTTTGAACCTTGTGATTAGGTCAATATGGTGCCATTTAGTCCTTGAAACCATGCTTGTACCTAATTTGCCATTGGCTAGGTTAAAAATCAGAAATTGCCCTTCTACAGTCAAAACCCTAAAAATGACCATTTTGCCCTTTTGATGATCTGATCAAATTTCTTGAGGAGTTGTGGTCCAAACTTGATCAACTGGTTCATATGGGTCTATAATGTTGATGTGGACCAAAAATTATGAGGTTTGACTGTAAATTGGCCATGGTTGACTTTTTCCCCAATACAGCTGATTTTTAGGTCAACTGTCCAATTGACTGGTCAAAAATGTGATTCAAGGCTTGAAACTTGGTATGAGCAATCTTATAGGTCCAACATGAAGTATGAAAGTCACATGAGGCATTAGAAGTCCAAAAATCCTTGTGCAAACTCAAACCCTAATTTCAGGTCAATAGTATCAGGAGATGTCTTGAGTTGAGCAAACCCTAATCCTGTCTTTAGTCCAAAGAGTCTTGTGAGGGGAAATCTTGATAAAATGAGAGGGAAAATTTTGGGGTACAATAGTAAGGAATAAGATTTGGGTGCTTCGTATCCCACTCGCCTTTGATCTGACTTATCACCAGAGCGGAATCTCCGAATACACTCAAGAACTTAATCCTCAAGTCAATAGTAGCTCGAAGACCCATGATACACGCTTCATACTCCGCCATATTGTTGGTGCAGTTGAAACATAATCGGGCGGTGAACAGAGTATGACAGCCCTCAGGAGATATAATTACAGCGCCAATGTCGTTACCCAATGCATTCGAGGCTCCGTCAAAATACATAGACCATCGGGATCCCTCCTCGGGTCCTTCATCTGGTCCAGGTTCTTCGCAGTTGGTTACCAACATGATATTATCATCTGGGAACTAGAAATTCATGGACTGGTAGTCATCCACGGCCTGATGCGCCAAATGATCCGCCAATACACTCCCTTGATTGCCTTTTGGGTTGTGTATTGGATGTCGTACTCGGTTAAGATCATCTGCCATCTGGCTATTCTTCCGGATAAGGCGGGCTTCTCGAAAGTATATTTGATTGGATCCATCTTTGATATCAACAAGGTATTGTGAGTCAACATATACTATCTCAGTCGGTGAGCAGCCCATGCCAAAACGCATCAAGTTTTCTCGAGCAATGAGTATCGGGTCTCACAGTCGGTAAGCTTTTTTCTAAGGTAGTAAATTGCATGCTCTTTTCGACCAGACTCGTCATGCTGTCCCAACACACACCCCATTGAATTGTCTAGCACTGTCAATTACAATATCAAAGGTCTTCCTTCAACTGGAGGCATCAGAATTGGCGGTTCTTGAAGGTATTCTTTGATTCTTTCGAAGGCGGTCTGGCATTGGTCATTCCACTTTACCACTTAATCTTTCTTCAACAGCTTGAAGATTGGCTCACAAGTAGCAGTCAGATGTGAAATGAACCTGGCGATGTAATTCAGGCATCCCAAGAAACCTCTAACTTCTTTTTCTATGCGGGGAGCCGACATCTCTTGTATGGATTTTACCTTTGCAGGGTCCACCTGAATACCCTTATCACTGACGACGAAACTCAGAAGCTTACCAGACCTTACCCCAAAGGTACACTTGTTTGGATTCAACCTCAGCTTGTACGTCTTCAACCTGTCAAACAGTTTCTGGAGATGGTCAAGGTGCTCTTCCTTAGTCTGGGACCTGGCTATCATGTCATCAACATAAACCTCGATCTCATGGTGAATCATATCGTGGAACAAAGCGACCATGGCGCGCTGATAAGTTGCCCCATCATTCTTCAACCCAAAAGGCATTACCTTGTAACAGAAGGTGCCCCACTGTGTAATGAATGTTGTCTTCTCCATGTCCTCAGGAGCCATCTTGATCTGGTTGTAGCAAGAAAAACCATCCATGAAGGAGAAGATCTTGTGTTGCACGGTGTTGTCGACTAGAACATCAGTGTGAGAAAGTGGGAAGTTGTGATCGGTGGATCTGGAACTGACTGTTTTAACGCTGGTTTCGCGAAATGTCGCAGTAAGCAAGAGTCGCCACCGTCTTTTATTTTCTCCAAATGGAAAGGACAAAAGCACAGAAAAATTCCTTATAGAGATTGCTCTCGGTTCGGGAGGTAGGTTATAGAAAGGGAAGGTGTTAGCACCCTTTCTATCCATGGTTATCCATGGGCTCTTAGATACTTGCTCATTGTGTTTTCAAAAATGGTTTGTTTGCTTTTCAACTGTGGGTTTTAAAAAGTTTCTTTGAAAATTTCAGTTCGACTCTTGTATCAGTCCTCAAGAGTGTTTGAAAAATTGCTTTCGAAAGCTTTTTGAAAAGGTGTCGGTGTGAAAAGTATTTTTTGAATTTTGTTTTGAAATTTGAGCAAGTATCTAGAGTCGTCTACCTACCCTAAGGAATTCGTCTGTGTAAATGTCCTTTAAAGTAGTGCCATCCCACCATTGAGAGGTAGGTAGCACCACCGTTGGAGGTGTTCGGGTCAATTCGAGGTTCGGGACATGGTGATCACCAGAGCAATAGGAAGATACCTTAGAAGCTACCCTCATGCCAGATTCCCGGATCATGAGGACTTACTAAGACATCCTCTACTCGACGATCACCTTTCGAGGCAAGGCAACAGTGAGGCGTACCCTAGGGGTGGTGTGTGATTTGTGTGTCGTGTTCAGTTATTTTGTCTTGTCATGTTATGGGTGATCTACGCTTGTGTTTTTATTTAATCATTCATTCTTGCATGCATTTATTAACAGTTAAAAAGTTGCGAGAAATGTAAAGTTCTAAACTATTACAAAGGCGCGGGTCCACATCGCCAAATTAAAATCCAGGACCCGATTTGACAGAAAGTAAAGAAATAAAGTAAAGTGCAAAAGATAAATATATACATGGCTTTGGGAGAGGTACATAAATATTATAAGAAATAGAATAAAATGCGCGAATTAAAATTGGAAGCGAGGGCGTTGGACCCTTTTTAATGAAATTAAATTAAACGATTAAATTAATTAAATTAAAATAAAAAAAGAAATTATTTTGGTATTTTTTGGATTTATGAATTTTTATGTGAATTAAATAATTATTAAGAAATTAATTAGTTAACCCTAATTCTACCACCTTTTAAGTTTTATTAAGAAAAATGTTTGAAATTATCTACAATTAAACTTAATTTAATTAATGCAATTTGATTTATAAAAAATAAAATAATTAATTATGGTGAAAAAAAAGGAAAAGAGATAAAATGCTTGAAAACCTAATTCTACAAATTTTAAGGTTATTAGAAAAAATATTAAAATTAAAACCTAAATTTAACCTAATTAGTTATTTAAGATTTATTTACAAAAAATAATATTAACTAATTAATATATTAGTTTTTTTTTCTTTTTCTGATTTTTTGTTGTTTTTATATTTTTATGAAAATAATTGCATTGAAGAATTAAATTAAAAAAACTAATTAAAATAAAAAATATGAGAAAAAGAATTAGAAAGGCAAACCATGGGGGGTCTGTCCCCAAATTGGAGGTTTTACTTAGTAATTTAGGCCCATTTGTCTATGGCCTCATTTGACTCTGACGCTAGCATGTGGCATCTTTGACTTGTGTCCATGATGATCCTCAAACCATGCCCCTTGGATTGGTCTTAGTATGTGCGTGGCAAGCTGGATTGTAAGTTACATGGTGGACTTCTTGTATTGAAACTGCATAGGATGACAATTAGAGGAAAAATATAAGGAAAGGGAGGGGGACCTGGGATCGAACCCAGGTCCTGAAGGTTACCAAGTGCTTTCTCCACCACTACGCCATTCACGCGCTTTTGATTATATAGTGACTAATAAATAATATGAAATAAAACAATGGTTAGTGGATAAATTCAGCGCGAAATTCAAATCACCCTATCATGTCTTGCCACATAATCATCTTCTTCCTTGTTGCGTTTTCCCTGAAAATAAAAGAAGGTTAGCGGGGGTTTTGAACCCCTCCCCCCCAAAACAGGCAGTTTTTAATAATAGCGATTAGGCCATATGCCCACATAAATTAGGCGCGAGGAGTGTTTCCAAATCGTCCAAGCAAGCTGATCTCAACCATGGCCCTAAAGTGTCTCAATTTTATAGTATTCAGAAACGCCCAAATTGAAACTTGAAGAACCCTAGCTATCTTTAATGGTGAAATCGTGTATAGTACATAAAAACTCAATTAAATTATCTGGTTAGCTTCAGAATCATCCAATTAATACAAATCCATAAAAAAATGCAATGAACATGCTTGAATATTAAAACACGATTATGCATATTATATGAAAAAATTTGATTTCTGTATACCGATTCAAGGTGCTATGCGCGTGGAAAGCTATCCAGTCAGACTCAGTAATGTCTTAGGAAGGTGATGGAATGAATTTCTTGCCCTGAAAAGCCTTGCAAGTGTGTTTTCAGTTTTGGAATTTCTTGTTAAAAACTCAAACTTTGCTATGGATTTCTGGCGCAGCTTTGTGGTCATGAACACTAGGGTTTGCATCAGTATTTATGTGTGAATGATTAGGGTTCAATTTTTTGTCCAAAGAATCCTTGAATTGATGGAGAAGATATTTGATTTTCAAGCCATGAGTTTTCAATCTTTTTCATGCTATTTTGGTTCAAATCATGTCCAATTATCAAGATTCTTTCCAAATCTGATTATACACAAAATCTTGAGACTATTTCATGCACAAAAAGATTTAAAAAGTTAGGCTTAGTATTTTCCACATATTTATTTTAATTAAATGAATTATTAACATTTAAAAATTCAAATAAATAAATAAAAATGATGAAAAACTTCCCTTTGGGCCAAATGGTCGTGTACATGCCTTGGATAATGATTCTTGGAAGAAAAAGAGGCCCATTAGCATTTTTAAGACTTTTGAAGCAATGTTGACTTTTCAAAATATCCAAAAATTTCCCAACTTCCACAAGGCATAACTTGCTCAATTTTTAAGCTTTTCTCATGTTCTTGGACATTTTGGAAAGGTCTTTGAGTCCTCTAACCAATGTCTTTGGTCCCATGTCATTTTGATTTACCAATATCAAGTTATGGTCTTTGACTTAAATTCCCTTTTTGTTGACCTTTGAAAATGACCTATAATGTTGAAATTGATAACTTTTTGTGAGAGCATTTCTTGGACTTGAAGTATGAAGAGGAGTTGTAGGAAATGTCTTTCTCTTCATGATGAGCTTTGGATGGAATTTTTCTGATAATCCATGTGGAAGTTATGCCCTGGTCAAGTTACAGTTGACTTTTTCAACTGTCCAAATATGGAAACTTTTGCATCTTGAGACTTTTTGAGCCAAGATTTGAGAATCATGATCAAGCATTGATCAAATGATGTTTGTGGCTTCAAAATGAGATGTTGATCAAAAATTTGAACTTTTGACTGTCAAATGACCATTTTGCCCCTACAGTTGACTGTAGTGCAATTAGGGTTTTTGACTGTGCAATTTTGTGCTGTGAGTCTTGAAACTTGGTATGAGGATGCTTGACCATATTTGTAGGCATGTGGGACTTGATTGGACCCTTGGAAACTTCATTTTCTTTGTCAGAACCAAAACCCTAATTTTTGACTGTTAGGAGGCCCTTGAACTGTGCAACCCTTGGGGAATTTTGAAGCATGCTCTTTGCAATTCTTGAAGAATATGGGAGGGCAAATTTTGGGGTACAACAGTTGCCCCTGTTCAATCTTCTTAGACCTGTGGATGCAGATTGGCTGACGTGCCTTTCGTAATCCGAAGGTGGAAGGTGATTGAACACTAGAGTGCCCAGAAATTTGCGCTCACATAATAGTAGTGTGATGTGGAATGGGCTTATAGATGCCATTTGGAGATTGATGGATAGGATGATGGGCTTATAGATGCCATCTGGATGTTGATCGCGTAAGAGATTCCTTAGCGAGAACCTGCGTACCTGCAAAGAAGAAAATGAGTACCTGACTTGTTACAGGAGCTGGTCCTCAAACTCTTTGTATGAATGTGTACCCTGACTGGTTACAGGAGATGAATCTGGATCTTTAAAAGGTGATGAATGAACCAGGGTTGGTTACTACCTCAACAGGAACGGTGAGAGAACCTTAGGCGACTTCAACCTCAACAGTAATCATTGAGAGAATCTTGGACGACTTCAACCTCAACAGTAACGCTGAGAGAATCTTGGGACGATTACTACCTCAACAGTAACGCTGAGAGAACCATAGGCGACTTCAACCTCAACAGTAATCATTGAGAGAATCTTTGGACGACTTCAACCTCAACAGTAATTATTGAGAGAATCTTGGATATCTTCTACTGAGTCTTTATCAGGAAAATCTGTTAGGGGTCGATTTAACTGGACTAGAGAAGGCCTTTGACTGGATAAGAAACAGAAAAATCTTAGGGTCGATTTAACTGAACCGGTCTAGGTCTTGAAGTCTTCAACTGGATAAGAAACAGGGAGATCTTGGGGTCGATCTGACTGAACCAGAGAAGGCCTTGGACTGGATAAGAAACAGAAAAATCTTAGGGTCGATTTAACTGAACCGGTCTAGGTCTTGAAATCTTCAACTGGATAAGAAATAGGGAGATCTTAGGGTCGATCTGACTGAACCAGAGAAGGCCTTGGACGGGTTAAGAAACAGAAAAATCTTAGGGTCGATTTAACTGAACCGGTCTAGGTCTTGAAATGTAGCTTGAGAACTTAACTGAATCTTTCCTGAAAGGTGAAGGTCAGTCATATGCGATGCATGATATGGATCAAGCAATGATGTTCTCAACATAACCGAGATTTGTAAGGTATGATGCGTATATGCATGCTATAATGTATGAAAATGCGATGTTTATGAACGTATGTTTTTTCGTCTTAGAAAATAAATCCTTGACGGGTGCCGGGAAGTCATTCCTGGGCTGATGTTGAAGAATAGATCTTTGCTTCCGCTGGGGATGATAGTTGCAAGAATACCAGTAGGAGAAGATAACTCCGTTGGGGAATAAACTTGGCGAATGGATTACTCTGTGGGGAGAAAAGTACTCTAACGATCTTGCTGGGAAGCAATACTCTGTGGGAGAGGGGTACTTTGTTGAGTTGTTGACAATAACTTGTTGGGGATACCATGGTTGTGTTGGAAGCGTTGATAGACTTCGCTGGGGATACCATGGTTGTGTTGGAAGTGTTGATAGACTTCGCTGGGGATAAGAAGACTTCGTCGAGAACGCTATTTCCGTGGCTTTCAGCTGAGGATAACCCAGTTATATCCTGGTAGGGAAATAACTCTTGGAATAAAGCCGGGAGACGCGTTCGTGCTCTGCGAGGGATAAGCTTCCAGAATCTACTGGGGATAAGCTTACTGCTTGGGAGATGGATTGAGCTTTCCTGGGGAAGTTTTGAGATGTATCGGGGAAGGGACTCCACTGAATGTCTGATATACCGCCGGGGGAACAATCTTGAGGCCAAGACTGTCGGGGATGCTTGTTAAGACTGCATATATATTGCTGGGGAATGTTGAGATCTGCGGGGGGATACCCAACTTCCTTAAGGTTGATAATAGCTTTGCTTGGGGAGAGTGCATTGACTTGCTGACTCACTCTCTGGGGATTTAAGATATCTGGTTACATTCTTCATCCGAACTTACCTTGGTACCTTGGTGGACAGAGCAATTTGATTGCTTGGATAACTTATTACTGCCCTTGTTTCTAATGTTACCTGTAATTAATCCTTTATTTCGTATGCGAATATTTATGAGTTAGCAAATTATTGTCAATGCATATATCACAAATCGAACCTTGGACGTTCTTCACGAAACAAAGCAGAAAAGGAAAAACAATTGGCACTTTTAGCTGAAAAATGTATTTGTATTGATTTTTGAATTGCCCGTAAATAGGCGTTTTATGTACAAGAGGCTGACGTCCTAGTAAGAGAACGCCGCCGAACAAAAGAGTTTATACAAATTTTGTACAAAGGAAAATAAAACAGCTGTGTGAAATGAATGATCCCACTGAGTTTCAACTCTGCTATCGCCTTTATATCCCCGAGCGTCTCATCACTTGATGACCTTGGTTGAAAGTGAAGCTGACTGATCGATGCCGTCTGAACTTGATATAGATACCGGATTCTGGATGCGAAGTGATCCAATGAGACATAGTATTACGCTTTATCCCTTACTTTTGCCTGGACCGCCCTTTCGGGTTTTCAGTCCACTGGGATACCCATTTTTGCCCAAGCCGCCTTTTCAGGTTTTCGACTTGCCGGGTATACAGATCTTTTTATTTCATCCCTTCATTTTGCCCGAACCCTTTTGGTTCGCCGGGAGCCCTAATTTTTGCCTAGGCATGTCAGCCTAGCGGGTCTCTTTTTTTTTCATGCGTAGTATCTTTTTACTATGTCTGCATTGGCGGGGTGAGGAAGGTCGTCACCATCCATGTTGGTTAGAATCATGGCCCCTCCTGAGAACACATGTTTAACCACAAATGGCCCTTCGTACGTAGGGGTCCATTTGCCCCTTGGATCACTCTGAGGAAGGATGATTTGCTTGATTACCAGATCCCCAACTTGATATTCCTGCGGTCTGACCTTTTTGTTAAATGCCCTGATCATCCGTTTTTGGTATGTCTGACCATGACAGATAGCAGCAAGTCTCTTTTCGTCAATAAGGTTTAACTGATCAAGTCGTGTCTGGATCCAATCATCTTCGTTCAGATTTGCATCCTTCATTATCCGGAGAGAGGGTATCTGCACTTCAATCGGTAAGACTGCCTCCATACCGTAGACCAAGGAGAAAGGAGTTGCCCCGGTTGACGTCCTGGCTGAGGTACGGTACCCATGTAGAGCGAACGGTAACATCTCGTGCCAATCTTTGTAAGTCACTGTCATCTTCTGCACGATTTTCTTAATGTTCTTATTTGCTGCTTCTACAGCCCCATTCATCTTCGGTCTGCAAGGAGAAGAGTTGTGGTGCTGTATCTTAAATTGCTCGCAGAGCTCAGTGATCATCTTGTTATTGAGATTGGTTCCGTTGTCTGTAATAATCCTTTCTGGGACGCCGTACCGACAGATCAGGTTATGCCGAATGAACCGTGCCACAACAGTCTTGGTTACCGTAGCATAGGAAGCTGCTTCAACCCACTTCGTAAAGTAATCAATCGCTACTAGGATGAAGCGATGTCCATTAGATGCCGTAGGTTTAATCTCACCGATCATGTCTATGCCCCACATTGCAAACGGCCAAGGCGCAGTTAGAACATTTAAAGGAACTGGAGGAACATGCACCTTGTCTGCATATATCTGGCATTTGTGGCATGTCCGAGAGTGCTGGTAACAGTCAGCTTCCACGGTGGACCAAAAATACCCTGCCCGGAGGATTTTCTTTGCCATAGTGTGCCCACTGGAATGTGTACCAAAGGTCCCTTCATGTAGCTCTTCCATGATCCTTTCTGCTTCTGTCTTATCCACACAACGCAGTAAGGTCGAATCATGGTTTCGCTTGTACAAGATGCCGTTACTAAGGAAAAACTTTGCTGCGAACCTTCTCAGAAACTTTTTATCATTGACAGAGGCACCTTCAGGATACTCCTGAGCTTCCAAATATCTCTTCACCTCATGGTACCAAGGCTTCGCAGTCACCAATTCAGTCTCGAGATCACAACAGTATGCCGGTTCGTCCAGTTTCCAGATGATGATCCGGGGAGCCTCATTGTCCCATTTAACCTTGAACATAGAGGACATTGTAGCTAACGCGTCCGCCAACTGATTTTCTTCTCTCGGAAAGTGTTCAAAGGTTATTTTCGTGAAGTGAGGGATCAAGGTCAACACACATTCTCTGTAAGGAATAAGATTCGGATGTTTCGTATCCCACTCGCCTTTGATCTGATTGATCACGAGAGCGGAATCTCCGAAGACACTCAGAAACTTGATCCTTAAGTCGATCGCAGCTTGGAGACCCATGATGCATGCCTCATACTCCGCCGTGTTGTTGGTGCAGTTGAAACATAGCCGGGCAGTGAGTGGAGTATGAGTGCCTTGAGGAGATATTATCACAGCGCCGATACCGTTACCCAAAGCATTGGAGGCTCCGTCAAAGTGCATAGACCATCGGGATCCTTCCTCAGGTCCTTCATCCGGTCCAGGTATTTCATAATCAGTCACTATCATGATGCTCTCGTCTGGAAACTCGAAGTTCATCGACTGATAGTCGTCTACTGCCTGATGTGCCAAGTGGTCTTCCAATACACTTCCCTTGATGGCTTTCTGGGTTGTATACTGGATGTCGTATTCTGTCAAGATCATTTGCCATCTCGCTATTCTCCCAGACAGAGCAGGCTTTTCAAATATGTACTTTATAGGATCCATCTTTGAGATCAACAAGGTAGTATGAGTCAGCATATACTGTCTCAGCTGGCGAGCAGCCCATACCAAAGCGCAACAAGTTTTCTCAAGCAGTGAGTATCGGGTCTCATAGTCGGTAAACTTTTTTCTAAGGTAATAAATGGCATGCTCTTTTCGGCCGGACTCGTCATGCTTCCCCAGCACACACCCCATTGAGTTGTCAAGTACTGTCAGGTATAGTATTAGAGGTCTCCCTTCAACCGGTGGCATAAGGATGGGTGGTTCTTGGAGATACTCTTTGATTCTGTCAAAAGCAGCCTGACATTCATCATTCCAACGTACTACCTGATCTTTCTTCAGCAGCTTGAAGATTGGTTCACAGGTAGCGGTTAGGTGCGAGATGAACCGGGCAATGTAATTCAGACGTCCTAGAAAGCCTCTGACCTCCTTCTCTGTCTTAGGGACTGGCATCTCTTGAATAGCTTTAACCTTGGCAGGGTCCACTTGAATACCCTTATCACTTACAACGAAGCCTAGCAACTTTCCAGATCTCACCCCGAAGGTGCACTTGTTCGGGTTCAACCTCAGCTTGTACAGTTTCAGACGGTCAAACAGTTTCTGCAGATGATCTAGGTGTTCTTCTTCAGTCTGGGACCTTGAGATCATGTCGTCAACATACACTTCTATCTCATGATGGATCATGTCATGAAATAAAGCAACCGTGGCACGTTGGTAGGTTGCCCCAGCGTTCTTCAGTCCGAAAGGCATGACTTTGTAGCAGAAAGTGCCCCACTGAGTAACAAAGGTAGTCTTTTCCATGTCTTCAGGAGCCATCTTGATCTGATTGTAACCTGAAAAGCCATCCATGAAAGAGAAAACCTTATGCTGAGCTGTATTGTCAACAAGGACATCAATGTGAGGTAGGGGGAAGTCATCCTTGGGGCTGGCCCTGTTCAGATCCCTATAATCAACGCACATTCTGACCTTTCCATCTTTCTTAGGTACCGGCACCACATTAGCAACCCACTGAGGGTAAGAAGTCACTGCAAGGAACCCGGCATCAAACTGTTTCCTAACCTCGGCCTTGATCTTCTCAGACATCTCTGGACGCATACGGCGGACCTTTTTCTTAACCGGAGGGCAGTCTTCCTTAGTAGGTAAATGATGGACCACAATGTCGGTATCCAACCCGGGCATGTCTTCGTAGGACCAGGCAAAGATCTCCATATAATCATGTAGCATCTTAGTCAACCGTTGTTTCACGCTGAGCTCTAGGTTGGCACCAATCTTTACCTCCTTCCTGTCTGTATCGGTACCTAGATTTATTATCTCCACTGGCTCTTCGTGTGGTTGAATTGCCCTCTCTTCCTGAAGTAACAGTCTTGCAAGCTCGCCAGGCACTTCGCAATCATCTTCACCTTCGTCTTTGGCTAAGTTGATCGGATTTTCGAAGTCATAATTGGCAGTAGCAGAGTCGTTACCAGTGAGATCCAGAGTGGATTGAAACCTGTATGAGTGAGTGTGTGTAAATACAGCTGATTTGAAATATATAAAGGAAGGAAAGAAAGAAAAGGAGCATAAGATTTGAAATGCGAGGAAACGTCCAAGATTTTTATTCATGTTATATGAAATGACAATTTATATGCCCTCACAAACGAAGCCACGGTGCCTCGGGTAAGACACCGGGCCATAGAGTTTTAATTGTTTATTACAAATAGCAAAACAAAGAAGTTTATTACTGCGTAACAAAAGTAACAGGAGTATGGTCTTTGGCAATCCAATTGGTCAATCCGCCATCAGTTGTCGGGTAGATCCAGCTGTTGAACTCAGCTTCATCCACTTCATCTTCATCTCCCACAGCATTCACTCCTGGATTGGTAATAAGTATAAGAGGTCTTCTGGTCTTTGCCTTCCGCATAGCTTTCTGTCCCTCTGCAGTAAAACCAAGTCCGAACTTGTCAGTTTTCTGTGTAAAATCAGGGAGCCTGCCCCAGTTAGTACATTCACCTTTCTGAATCACAGCCCGGGCATCCTTTAGAGAGGCCATCTTCAAAGGAACATCCTCTTCGACCGCTGTTTCTGTTGCTGCTGAAATTGGAAGTACCTCTTCGAAATGCTGAAAGGGAGTTTCAATAAACTCCCCGTCCATCTCAATGTACCTGAAGGAATTCAAATGGCTCACCATATACTCCTCCTCTCCTTGCACAGTGACAATCTTCCCTCTGACAGGATATTTTAGCTTCTGGTGCAAGGTAGAGGTCACTGCCCCAGCTTTGTGGATCCAAGGTCGACCCAGTAGACAAGAATATGACGGACGGATATCCATCACATAAAAGGTAGAGTCAAATACTTGAGAACCCACACGGATAGTAATGTCCACCTCTCCATGAACCATCCTCTTGGAACCGTCAAAGGCTCTGACGATAATATTGCTAGGCTTTAGCTCCAGGCCTTCACAATCCAAACGGTCTAAGGCTTTCTTGGGTAGCACATTTAAGGAAGAACCAGTGTCCACCAACACGTGCGCCAAAGTAGTGCCCCTGCATTCAATAGAGACATGCAGGGCATCATTGTGGTCTCTTCCCTTGGCAGTAAGGTCAGCATCTGAGAAACCCAAACCATTGTCCGCTGTCAGATTTGCTACGCAATCAGTAAACTGGACTGCAGATGTCTCCTGTGGCACATGGGCCGTCTTGATAAATGAGATCAAGGCCTTAGCATGGGCCTCTGAGCACAGTAGTAAGGAGAGCATGGAGATCTTGGAGGGCGTATGCCCCAGCTGCTCGACAACATTAAAGTCACTCTTCTTTATTATTTTCAGGATTTCCTCCATCTCTTGTTGGGAGGCCTCAACATTTACAAGTATTGGTGCCTCCGTCCGGGAAGGCTCATCTTCAATCCCTTTGCCCCGAGCATTAGATGACTCGGCGGCAGGGGGAACAACTTGATCAGAAACAGGAACAGGTACACTTGTAGGTGTTATTGTAAGGGGTCTTCGAATAGCGGGCGGTGCAATGTCAGGCGAGAAGAGCCTGCCACTGCGGGTAACCTTGGCTGGACCAGTAATATTGCTGATACTGGTGCCAGTATTGAATTCTTGCTTGATTCCATTCACATATACGTCTTCCCCATAGTGCCATGGGACAGCCTTATCAGATACGTAGGGGAGAGGCCCCGGAACAGTAATAACAACAGGTGCGAAGGTCATGATTTGGACGGGCTTCCTTGGGAGAGCCCTGATTGGATTATTGAAGATGGTAACCACAGAAACTTCTTCTACCGGAACCAACTGAACAGCAGACTTCTTGAATAGAATCTCTTTGCTATCCATTAGGCCTTGGATGCCTAACTTCAGCAAAGGACAACCAGAGAGAGAAACAGCACAGAACAGGCAACCCTCACTACAACCCGGAAATAAACCGGCCAGCAGTAGGTTCCTCTTGACGGTCATTAAGGGAGTAGCCACATCATTCACAGAAACAGCGTAAACATCTTCATCAACAGCATTTACTCCATGCTGGGGCATAGGAGCATTTACCACATTCGGCCTCTCAGGCGCTTCAAACTGTATTTCTTTTGCGTCGATAAGGTCTTGCACCTTATTCCTCAAGGCCCAACAGTCATCAGTGGAATGCCCCGGGCTATCGGAGTGATAAGCACAGCGGGCATTTGGATTGTATTTGGGGGAGGCAGTGTTCACAACTTTAGGGGCCTCCCTGACAGTCACTAGGTTGGTGGACAGCAACTGCGACAAGATCTGCGATAGGGTCATACTAACACGGGTGAATTCTCTTCTAGGTCTTTCAGCCCTTTGAGGATTGGCTTGCCGAGGAGCGGAAGCAGGCTTAGCAATCATCACCGCGTTGACAGATTGGCGGCGCTCAGGTTTCTCTTGTCTTCTAGAGCCATATACAACACTAGCCTCCTTCTTGAAGGGTTTCTTCTCAGAACTTGACGATGCGCCCTTCGGAATCTTACCAGACTTCAACCCAGCCTTAATTCTCTCTCCAGTCAGAATAAGATCAGTAAACCCTGCAGATGAGTTACCGATAAGATGGTTGAAAAATGGCCCAGATAGGGTCCCCAGGAACATGTCTACCAACTCCCGATCAGTCAACGGAGGCTGCACCCTGCAAGCCAGGTCCCTCCACTTCTGAGCGTACTCTTTAAAACCTTCACTTGAACCTAACGACATACCCTGGAGTTGGGTACGTGTAGGGGCAAGGTCGGCATTATATTGATACTGCTTATAGAAAGCAGTAGCCAACTCCTCCCAGTTACGAACCTTGGTCCCATCCAGCTGATAGAACCATTCGAGATGAGTCCCTGAAAGACTCTCCTGGAAGAAGTGGATCCACAAATTCTTGTCCACTGAGTACGGTTGAATCTTCCGCACATAAGACCTGAGGTGTAGCTTGGGACAAGACGCCCCATCATATTTGGTAAAGGATGGTGCTTTGAACTTATGAGGAATGATCACACCAGTAGACAAACCCAAATCTCCAAAATCCAGCCCAGGCACTTGTTGGGTCTCCATAGCATTCAACCTGTCTTCCAACTGCTTATATCTGTCTTCCGCAGGAGGATACTGTTCCTCATCAAAATCAGTCTCGTTGTCGGAGACTACCGGACTAGGATCTTTTTCCCATTGGGGAGTACCCTTGCCTATAGAAGAACCAGCCTCTTCATTCTGCAGAGTGTTGCCAAACCTTCGGCCCGAGTTAAAAAGAACAGTTCTTCTCTTCTTCTTCTTTTCCTTCTTCAGGAGCAGAGCTTTCAACTCTTCTTGGCCCTGAGCCAAACCCATGATTAGTTCCTGAAATTGCGCATTCTGCGCCTGAAGAGCCTTGATGGACATCTCGGTTGATGATGAGTCAGGATTCATGATGCTGAAATAAACAGCGAAGAACGGTAAGTAACCTGAAAAAAGAAGAAAGCATGTTATGCACATGATGAATGATATGTGTTTATGCAATGCATTCAGGGGTTCGAAAGTTCAAATTTGTTGCAGACAAAAAAGAACGTACGTTATCATTAAGGAAATAATTGTTTGGTACATCAAAGCCTCATGGGCACAAATTACAAAGAAAATCAATCCCAAAAGACACTACGCATCCTCTTTGGAGCTATGTAGGTGTTGAGATTCCTCTTCTCATGCAACAGGCGGGTGAGCTCCAAGACCTTCTTTTCACTAGCATGCAGACTGGTCTCAAGAGAATTCCGTTCTTCCTTAAGTTGGATCCAGCTCTTCTGCATCTCTTCCCAGGATGTGGGCATATCAGGATGCTGAATGGTGTAGGACACTTCCCCTTCCAAGACTGGCTCTTTGATTACTGGGAGCATATGAGGATATGGCATTACTAACTTCTGGGAGCGGGCGCGTACCCACTTGAGATAAGGTTCCAACGGGATGGAGTTCCTGTGCCCCAGTGTCTTGCTGTCTATCCTACTTGGCATCCTCCAAGCTCTGATAAATCTCTGGCGAAGTCCTTGTGCATCGTTGTCGAAGTCAAAAACTATGTCAGGAATTAACATGTCACGAGGACCATCCCTCCGAGCATAACCAAACTGTCTCCAAGCCAGACATGGGTTGTAAGTAATACCTCCTCTGATTCCAAGTAAAGGAACATTAGGATACTCCCCGCAACGATCAATGATAGTGACATCCTCTCTGGACCGAGGGCACCAATGTATATCTGCATGTGTAAGAGTCATCAACCGTTGTGACCACCTCAAACCCCGCTCGTTCTTCAAGACTGATTGTGGAAGGTGCGAAATAAACCACCTTCCCAGGAGAGGAGTGCAACACATAAGGACACCTCTTTTTCTCATGGTTCGAGTGTAACATGAGTGAAGGATGTCCCCCAGCAACGTAGGTATAGGATTCCTGGACATGAAGATCTGGACAGCACTGATATCTATTAGCTGATCTGGATTAGGGAACAACACCAAACCATAGACAAGGAGGGCCACCACTTCCTCAAAAGCTTGTAAGTCAAGGGAGTTCCAACATTCATGGGCCTTTTCAAACAGAAACCTGGCTAAAAACCCTTTGATACCACTTCTAACTTCCCAATGTCCCTTGAGGTCAGATGACTGTAGGTGTAAGGCTTTAGCAATCTCTTCAAGCTTGGGTTCCTTTTCTGTACCGTTGTAGGGTAGTTGATCAAGGATAGGGATCTTCAGGAGCCGGGAGAACTCCTCCAATGTAGGTACCAGCTGATAATCCAAGAAGGTGAAACAGTGATGCAGAGGGTCAACGAACTAGAACAGGACCTTTACCATATCTTCCTCAATGTTGGTATTGACCAAGCTGATGAGACTTCCATGTCTTTCACTGAATGAAGAGCTCTCGGGAATCCTGGATATAAGTTCCTTAAGCTGAGGAGGGACCCTTACAAGACTGATTTGAATTGTCTTTCTGCGAACAGTTTCCATGTCCTACAAAACAAGAACAAAGATGAAGATTCGAACCCCTGAAATGATTAGTCAATGCATATGATGCTGGATGATGTCATGATGCTATGATTAAGCACACCACAGATATTTACAAAGACAAACATGTAAGGCACACAAGGCACACAAGACAAGCCCTTAGAGTTTAAGGCCAACATGGGGTCTGGGTAGTACCCTCTTGAAGGTGGTGGGTTCAACCTGTCCTATTAGAAGTAACCGGGTTCTAAGGGTCCCAATATCACGAGATTGCTTTCATTGTTCATCGTTTCGATTTAGCCACTGAACTGGAGATCGAAATATTCCAGGAAAGCAACCCTCAATTGAGTGTAGTATCGAGTATCAACCAACCTCGGACTGCACCAAAGTCAGTTATCTCACTACCCTAAAGAGGCCGAGATTGTTCAATTAAGGTTCCTAAGGTCTGTTGATGCTTCACGACACCACGCGGAGGCCCGTACTCTCCTTGACTGAACTCAAGGGTTACCGGTACACACCAAAGTGCCACATCAACGTAGCAGACTGTTTCAACCATGTCGGTATACCCCGCACAGTTCCCTCACAGCCTTGTTGCTACTTTCTAAGAAGGTATCCCCCAGATCCGGGTTAGGATCTATAGAACTCCCAAGACAGTACCCACAATTTAAAGCAAGCAAATCAATACAATTGAAAACACAGTTATGAACTAACCCTAAGGTACACCTCACTTTAAGTTTAAATCCCCAGCAGAGTCGCCAGTTCTGTGATCGGTGGATCTGGAACTGACTGTTTTAACGCTGGTTTCGCGAAATGTCGCGGTAAGCAAGAGTCGCCACCGTCTTTTATTTTCTCCAAATGGAAAGGACAAAAGCACAGAAAAATTCCTTATAGAGATTGCTCTCGGTTCGGGAGGTAGGTTATAGAAAGGGAAGGTGTTAGCACCCTTTCTATCCATGGTTATCCATGGGCTCTTAGATACTTGCTCATTGTGTTTTCAAAAATGGTTTGTTTGCTTTTCAACTGTGGGTTTTAAAAAGTTTCTTTGAAAATTTCAGTTCGACTCTTGTATCAGTCCTCAAGAGTGTTTGAAAAATTGCTTTCGAAAGTTTTTTGAAAAGGTGTCGGTGTGAAAAGTATTTTTTGAATTTTGTTTTGAAATTTGAGCAAGTATCTAGAGTCGTCTACCTACCCTAAGGAATTCGTCTGTGTAAATGTCCTTTAAAGTAGTGCCATCCCACCATTGAGAGGTAGGTAGCACCACCGTTGGAGGTGTTCGGGTCAATTCGAGGTTCGGGACATGGTGATCACCAGAGCAATAGGAAGATACCTTAGAAGCTACCCTCATGCCAGATTCCCGGATCATGAGGACTTACTAAGACATCCTCTACTCGACGATCACCTTTCGAGGCAAGGCAACAGTGAGGCGTACCCTAGGGGTGGTGTGTGATTTGTGTGTCGTGTTCAGTTATTTTGTCTTGTCATGTTATGGGTGATCTACGCTTGTGTTTTTATTTAATCATTCATTCTTGCATGCATTTATTAACAGTTAAAAAGTTGCGAGAAATGTAAAGTTCTAAACTATTACAAAGGCGCGGGTCCACATCGCCAAATTAAAATCCAGGACCCGATTTGACAGAAAGTAAAGAAATAAAGTAAAGTGCAAAAGATAAATATTTACATGGCTTTGGGAGAGGTACATAAATATTATAAGAAATAGAATAAAATGCGCGAATTAAAATTGGAAGCGAGGGCGTTGGACCCTTTTTAATGAAATTAAATTAAACGATTAAATTAATTAAATTAAAATAAAAAAAGAAATTATTTTGGTATTTTTTGGATTTATGAATTTTTATGTGAATTAAATAATTATTAAGAAATTAATTAGTTAACCCTAATTCTACCACCTTTTAAGTTTTATTAAGAAAAATGTTTGAAATTATCTACAATTAAACTTAATTTAATTAATGCAATTTGATTTATAAAAAATAAAATAATTAATTATGGTGAAAAAAAAGGAAAAGAGATAAAATGCTTGAAAACCTAATTCTACAAATTTTAAGGTTATTAGAAAAAATATTAAAATTAAAACCTAAATTTAACCTAATTAGTTATTTAAGATTTATTTACAAAAAATAATATTAACTAATTAATATATTAGTTTTTTTTTTCTTTTTCTGATTTTTTGTTGTTTTTATATTTTTATGAAAATAATTGCATTGAAGAATTAAATTAAAAAAACTAATTAAAATAAAAAATATGAGAAAAAGAATTAGAAAGGCAACCCATGGGGGGTCTGTCCCCAAATTAGAGGTTTTACTTAGTAATTTAGGCCCATTTGTCTATGGCCTCATTTGACTCTGACGCTAGCATGTGGCATCTTTGACTTGTGTCCATGATGATCCTCAAACCATGCCCCTTGGATTGGTCTTAGTATGTGCGTGGCAAGCTGGATTGTAAGTTACATGGTGGACTTCTTGTATTGAAACTGCATAGGATGACAATTAGAGGAAAAATATAAGGAAAGGGAGGGGGACCTGGGATCGAACCCAGGTCCTGAAGGTTACCAAGTGCTTTCTCCACCACTACGCCATTCACGCGCTTTTGATTATATAGTGACTAATAAATAATATGAAATAAAACAATGGTTAGTGGATAAATTCAGCGCGAAATTCAAATCACCCTATCATGTCTTGCCACATAATCATCTTCTTCCTTGTTGCGTTTTCCCTGAAAATAAAAGAAGGTTAGCGGGGGTTTTGAACCCCCCCCCCCCAAAACAGGCAGTTTTTAATAATAGCGATTAGGCCATATGCCCACATAAATTAGGCGCGAGGAGTGTTTCCAAATCGTCCAAGCAAGCTGATCTCAACCATGGCCCTGAAGTGTCTCAATTTTATAGTATTCAGAAACGCCCAAATTGAAACTTGAAGAACCCTAGCTATCTTTAATGGTGAAATCGCGTATAGTACATAAAAACTCAATTAAATTATCTGGTTAGCTTCAGAATCATCCAATTAATACAAATCCATAAAAAAAATGCAATGAACATGCTTGAATATTAAAACACGATTATGCATATTATATGAAAAAATTTGATTTCTGTATACCGATTCAAGGTGCTATGCGCGTGGAAAGCTATCCAGTCAGACTCAGTAATGTCTTAGGAAGGTGATGGAATGAATTTCTTGCCCTGAAAAGCCTTGCAAGTGTGTTTTCAGTTTTGGAATTTCTTGTTAAAAACTCAAACTTTGCTATGGATTTCTGGCGCAGCTTTGTGGTCATGAACACTAGGGTTTGCATCAGTATTTATGTGTGAATGATTAGGGTTCAATTTTTTGTCCAAAGAATCCTTGAATTGATGGAGAAGATATTTGATTTTCAAGCCATGAGTTTTCAATCTTTTTCATGCTATTTTGGTTCAAATCATGTCCAATTATCAAGATTCTTTCCAAATCTGATTATACACAAAATCTTGAGACTATTTCATGCACAAAAAGATTTAAAAAGTTAGGCTTAGTATTTTCCACATATTTATTTTAATTAAATGAATTATTAGCATTTAAAAATTCAAATAAATAAATAAAAATGATGAAAAACTTCCCTTTGGGCCAAATGGTCGTGTACATGCCTTGGATAATGATTCTTGGAAGAAAAAGAGGCCCATTAGCATTTTTAAGACTTTTGAAGCAATGTTGACTTTTCAAAATATCCAAAAATTTCCCAACTTCCACAAGGCATAACTTGCTCAATTTGTAAGCTTTGCTCATGTTCTTGGACATTTTGGAAAGGTCTTTGAGTCCTCTAACCAATGTCTTTGGTACCATGTCATTTTGATTTACCAATCTCAAGTTATGGCCTTTGACTTAAAGTCCCTTTTTGTTGACTTTTGAAAATGACCTATAATGTTGAAATTGATAACTTTTTGTGAGAGCATTTCTTGGACTTGAAGTATGAAGAGGAGTTGTAGGAAATGTCTTTCTCTTCAAGATGAGCTTTGGATGGAATTTTTCTGATAATCCATGTGGAAGTTATGCCCTGGTCAAGTTACAGTTGACTTTTTCAATTGTCCAAATATGGAAACTTTTGCATCTTGAGACTTTTTGAGCCAAGCTTTGAGAATCATGATCAAGCATTGATCAAATTATGTTTGTGGCTTCAAAATGAGATGTTGATAAAAAATTTGAACTTTTGACTGTCAAATGACCATTTTGCCCCTACAGTTGACTGTAGTGCAATTAGGGTTTTTGACTGTGCAATTTTGTGTTGTGAGTCTTGAAACTTGGTATGAGGATGCTTGACCATATTTATAGGCATGTGGGACTTGATTGTACCCTTGGAAACTTCATTTTCTTTGTCAGAACCAAAACCCTAATTTTTGACTGTTAGGAGGCCCTTGAACTGTGCAACCCTTGGGGAATTTTGAAGCATGCTCTTTGCAATTCTTGAAGAATATGGGAGGGCAAATTTTGGGGTACAACAGAAGTCATCCTTGGGGCTTGCCCTGTTCAGATCTCTGTAGTCCACACACATCCGTACCTTACCATCCTTCTTAGGTACCGGGACGACATTGGCAACCCACCGCGGATAAGAAGTGACAGCTAAGAGTCCTGCGTCGAACTGTTTCATGACCTCTGCCTTGATTTTCTCTGACAGTTCAGGGCGCATACGGCGGACCTTCTGCTTTACTGGAGGGCAGTCCTCCTTAGTCGGCAGGCGATGTACCATAATGTCAATGTCCAAACCAGGCATGTCTTCATAGGACCAGGTGAAGATCTTAACATAGTTGTGTAGCATCTGTATTAACCGTTGTTTGACACTAGGATCCAGATTCGCACCTATTTTAACCTATTTCCTTTCTTATTCTATACCCAAATTCACTAACTCAACTAGCTCTTCATGAGACTGTATGGCCCTTTCTTCCTGCTGTAACAGTCTAGCAAGCTCTCCAGGCACCTCACAATTATCCTCACCTTCGTCCTTGGCATGGTTGATCGGATTTTCGAAGTCATAACTGGCAGTAGCAGAGTCGTTATCAATGGGATCTAGAGTGGATACGGATCTGCAGTATGATACGTGAGTGTGTGTAAGAGAATAGTTGTTTTGATAGACAGAAAAAGAAAAACAAGGAGCGCAAAATTTGTATGCAAGAAACGTCTAATGCTTTATTAATGATATATGAAATGACAAATAATAGCCCTCACACGCAAAGCCAAGGTGCCTCGGGCAAGGCACCGGGCCGTAAAGTTTCAAATTGTTTATTACAAATCTTAAAACAAATGAGTCAATTACTGTGGAATAAAGGAAACAGGTATGAAGTCCCTAACCGTCCAGTTATTCGGTCCACCGTTGGTTGTTGGGTAGATCCAGCTGTCAATGTCTGAATTCTCTTCACTGTCTTCAATTGCATTAATTCCCCGATTGCTAATGTGTAGAGGAGGTCTTCCAGCCCGAGCACGCCTAACAGCCCTTTGAGCCCCTGTAGTAAAGCCCAAACCAAAATTGTCAGTTTTGTGAGTGAAATCAGGGAGCTGACCCCAATTGGTACACCCACCTTTCTCAACCACAGCTCTGGCGTCCTTGAGAGAAGCCATCTTCAACGGAGGTTTGTTATTAGTAACTTCAGTTGATGCCAAAGTCTGAGGGACCTCTTCGAAGTTCTGACAATGAGTTTCTATGAATTCCTCGGCCATCTCTATGTAGCGGAAGGAGTTGAGGTGACTCACCATATATTCTTCTTCACCTTGTACTGTGACAATCTTTCCCTTCACCAGATACTTCAGCATTTGATGGAGTGTGGAAGTAACTGCCCCAACCTCATGGATCCAAGGATGACCCAACAAGCAAGAATACGAAGGCCTGATATCCATTACATTGAAGGTACACCCAAAATTTTGAGAACCCACTTTGACAGGGATGTCCACCTCCCCGTGAACCATTCTCTTCGATCCGTCAAAATCCCTTACCATAATTTTACTAGGCTTTAGAGTCAAACCTTCACAATCCAAATGGTCCAACGCCTTCTTCGGAAGAACATTCAGTGAAGACCCGGTATCTACCAGCACATGAGCCATAGTGGTGCCCCTGTACTCAATCAAGACATGCAGAGCATCATTATGATTCCTTCCTTTCGGTATCAGATCTGCATATGAAAAACCCAGTCCATTGTCAACGGTCAGGCTGGCCACACAATCTTTGAACTGATCTGCTGAAGTTTCCTACGGCACATGCGCAGTCTTGAGAAATGCAATCAAAGCCTTCGCATGGGCTTCAGAACACAACAATAGAGACAACATGGATATCTTTGATGGGGTTTGCCCCAGCTGCTCAACCACATTGTAGTCGCTCTTCTTAATCATTTTCAGGATTTCCTCTATTTCTTTTTTAGAGGCTTCCACAACGATTTTCTTGGGTGCCTCCGTTCGGGCAGGCTCACCTATAATTTCCTTGCCCCGAGTCCCAGATGGCTCAGTAGCAGGGGTAATAACTGGAGTAGGAACAGGAGAAATGTCAAGAGTGCTGGTTGAAGCAGCAGTTGGAATAACAGTAGGCTTGATGATCTTCGGAGAAATCTCAGGAGAGAAAACCCTTCCTCTTCGGGTAACCTTATTAGTCCCTACAATATTACTGACATCAGTATCAGCTTCTTCATTCTTCAGATCTTGCTTAATTCCATGATAGTACACATCAGCACCATAATGCCATGGGACAACCTTGTCTGAGGTGTACGGGATGGGACCAAGAACAGTGATTATCAGCGGAGCAATTCTTTGAACAGGTGTAGTCCTAATAGGTCTTCTCGAGGAAACCTTGGAAGTATTGGAGAAAATGATTATAATAGCCACTTATTCAATGGGAACAACAGGGATCACAGTCTTCTCGAACAGAATCTCTTTATTATCCCTCAGGCGGTGAATACCTGACTTCAACAAACGGCAACCAGAAGGTAGAATCTAACACATGTGGCAACCTTCACCACAACCCGGAAATAAACCGACCAACAGCAAATTCTTCTTAACAGTCAATAGAGGAGTAGAAATTTCTTCAACAGAGGTCACAAACAAATCAGTGTCGACAACATTAACTCCACGACAGTGTTTAGCCATGGGAGCAGTTATAACATTCGACTTTTCTGGAGCGTCAAACTCTATCTCCTTGGCTTCAAGCAAGTCTTGTACTTTGTTTCTTAGAGCCCAGCAATAGTTTGTATCGTGGCCCAGACTCTCAGAATGGTAGGCGCACCGCGCGTTGGGATTGTATATGGCAGAAGTAGTGTTTGGATTCTTTGGAGCCTCTCTCAAGGTCGCCAAGTTGGATCTCAGCAGGTGAGGTAGCACTTCAACCAATGTCATGCTAATGCGGGTAAACTTTCGTTGTGGTCTTTCCACCCTTTGTTGATTGTTGCGTTGTGGAGAAACTGCGGGTCTTGGTATCACTACAGCATTTACCTTTTGACGGTGTTCAGATCTGCTTTGGCCCCTCGGGCTATAGACTGCAATGGCTTCCTTCTTACCAACGAAAGGCTTCTTAGTTGAACTCGAGGAGGCATCCTTTTGTATTTTACCACTCCGAATTCCAACTTCTACTCTTTCTCCAGTTAAAATCAACTCGGTGAAACCAGATAACGAGCTGCCGATTAAATGATTGAAAAATGGACCAGATAGCGTCCCTAGAAACATATCAACCAACTCCCTATCAGACAAAGGGGGTTGAACTCTCCCAGCCAAGTCTCTCCATTTTTTAGCATAATCTTTAAAACCTTCACCTGCACCCATGGACATACTCTGGAGCTGAGTACGAGTGGGAGCAAGGTCGGTATTGTATTGATACTGCTTGTAGAAAGCAACAGCAAGATCTTCCCAGTTTCGGACACTGGCTCCCTCCAACTGGTAGAACCATTCAAGTTGAGTCCCTGACAGACTATCTTGAAAGAAGTGCACCCACAAATTTCTATCAGCGTGTGAGGTTGGATTTTCCTGACATAAGAGCGGAGATGGAGTTTTGGGCAGTACACTCCATCATACTTGGAAAAAACCGGAGCTTTGAACTTCTGAAGGATGACCACTCCCGATACCAGACCCAATTCTCCAAAATCTAAACCACGTATCCTCTAAACTTCCATAGCACTCAGACGTTCTTCTAACTATTTGTATATATCCTCAGCAGGAGGATATTGCTCATTGTTGTAATCCATATCGTTGTCAGAGACTGCAGGACTAGAGTCCTTTTCTCCTTCCTGGTTCTCCCCTTCCTTGGATGAAGAGGTCAGATAAGTTTGTTGCCTCAACCTTTCTCCCAACCTTCTACCCATATTCAAAATACCAATCTTCTTCTTCTTCTTCTCTTTCAGAATGAGGGCTTTCAGATCCTCTTGCCCTTTAGCCAAACTTATGAACATCTGTTGGAACTGGGCGTTCTGTGCCTGAAGATCTTTGATGGCTTGATCAGAAGACATTTCTTCTAAAATAAACAGCAAAGAAGATGAGAAACCTGTAGTGGTACCTGTAATGATGTGTATGATAATGGGATGTGCATGTAATGATTTCAAAGACTTTGGGAGATTTAAATTTGCAAACCAAAATAAACAAATCTTTATTAGCTTAAACTTGAAGGTTCAACATGCCTTTAAGGCGTTACAAATAAGTAAATAAAACAAATCTAAAACTAGAAAAGAAAAATCAAAAGTCCCATGGACGCTTTCTCTTTGTGCTGATATAGTCATTGAGCACTCTTTCTTCCTCGAGCTGCCTGGTGAGATTTAAAATCTTCCTCTCTTGCTCATGGAACTGCTCTCGGTAAGTATCCCGCTCATTCCTCAGCTGAATCCAAGACCTCTGTAGCTCCCCAAGATCAGTGGGCATGTAAGGATAGAAAACTGTGTAAGGAATGCCTTCTTCATTAGTGGGCTCCACAATCACTGGTGATACGGCCACATAAGGCATCATAAGCTTTTGGGCACGAGCTCGGACCCATTGGAAGTAAGGTTGCATAGGAAGGGAAGTCTTCGGTCCTAAATATTTGGGTTCAGATCTGTTTACCATGCCCCAAGCTCGTATGAACCTCCGGAGATGCTCCTTAACATCATCCTTATAGTCGAATACAATGTCCTCGAGAAGTAACTCATGGGGATCATCCCTTCGAGCATGACCAAATTGTCGCAAAGCTAGACAAGGATTGTAAGTTATACCCCCTATGATACCAAGTAATGGGACACTAGGGTATCCCCCACAGCGGTCAATAACAGCAGTGTCTTCCATAGCTCGGGAACGCCAAAGAATATTTGTATGAGCGAGTGACATTATTCTGTGTGACCAACCCAAACCTTCTTCGTTCTTCATCACAGACCTAGGGAGGTGAGAAATAAACCACCTTGACAACAACGGTATGCAGCACATAAGAGTCCCTCTTCTCTTCATAGTACAAGTATAGAGATCATACAAGATATCTCCAAGCAAGGTAGGCACAGGGTTGCGAGAAAGGAAAATCTTGACAGCATTCACATCTACGAAGGAGTCCGGGTTAGGGTAGAGAACTAAACCATAGATAAAAGAAGCCAAGACATCCTCAAAAGCCTGAAAATCCAAATCATCCCAAAATAGCTAAGCATGGTCTATCAGAAATTTGGCTAGAAAACCCTCAACTCCGCTTTGAGTTTCCCAATTGGATACCATGTCGGCCCGTATCAAATGCAAAGCTGAGGCAATGACTTCTGGCTTAGGAACTTCTTTTATACCTGTGAAGGGTACCTGTTCAAGAATGGATATACCCAATAGCTGAGAGAATTATTCCAAGGTGGGTACCAACTGATAATCTAGAAAGGTGAAGCAGTGATGCTTGGGATCGAAGAACTGAAAAAGTACGCTCATCATCTGTTCATCAAGGTTTTGAAGTAACCAGGCTGAGAAGTTGACTGTGTCTTTTAATGAAAGCAGAAGTTTCAGAAACTCTTGATGCTAGCTCTTTAAGTTGGGCAAGTATCTGTACAAAGCTGATTCAGATGGTATTTCTACGCCCGGAAGCCATGATATGCAAAACAGAACAAAGATAAATTCCCTTGGTCTTTGAAATGGTTAGTGTAATGAAGCATGAATGCCATGTTATGATGCATGATGTCATGATAAACCACGGGTATAGCAAACACAGGCATTGCAAACACAGTCAAATCACACAAAGCCCTTAGTTTTAAGGCTTGCATGAGGTCAAAGGTAATACCCTCTTGAAGTTAAGTTGGTTCTAAACCTGTCTTAGAAAAGTAACCGGGTTCTAGAGGATCTCAATATCATTGATCATCCTCCATCGGTCATGGTTTCAGCTCACACAATCTTTTCTTGCAGCCGAAATATTTCGAGAGTATCATCTCAATGAGTGTAGCATCGAGTATCAACCAGTTCTCAGCTCTACATCGAGGCCGACTATCTCGCTACTTTCTAATGGCCAAGTTGGGAGATTAAAGGCTCTAAGGTTAGCTGATGCTTAACGACACCACACGGCGGCCCTGTATTCTCCTCGTTTCTCCATAAGGGATACCGGTACAAACCAAAGTGCCACACCAACGTAGCTACTGCTTCAACCGTATCGGTCTACGCCGTACAGTTCCCTCACAGTCTATTGCTACTTACCTAAAAGGTGTTCCCCAGATCCGGGTGTAGGATCTATAGTAACCCCAAATAAAACCTTTAAAAGTAAAGCAAACAAAGCAATCAAGAGAAGCAATTGTGATGACCTAGATCCTAAGGTATACCCCACTTATAACTCCCCAGCAGAGTCACCAGTTCTATGATACGGTGGCAGAACCGACTGTTAAATACTGGTTTGCGTTTTGCATTTTTTGTTCATAAAATGTCACAGTAAGCAAGAGTCGCCACCGACTTTTATTTCATCCAATCGGAAAGGAAAAAAGTACAGGAAAAAAAATCATTTTTCGAGATGTTTCTGAGTACGGGGGGTAGATTATAGAAAGGGAAGGTGTTAGCACCCTTTCTATCCATGGTTTTCCATGGGCTCTTAGGTACTTGCTCATTTTTAAATTGCTTGTGTGTGCTTTGTTTTTAAAATGTTTTACTTCGTGATAACCCTTGTATCAGTCCTCAAAGGTGTGACGAAGTTATTTTGAAAAATTGTTTGAAAATGTGTAAGTGTGAAAAGTTTTGATTTGAGCAAGTACCCACTAGCATCTACTTACTCGAAAAAAGATTGTTTCTATTCTTGTTTCCTTTAGACAGCGCTATCCTACTATTGAGAAATAGGTAGCACCGTCGTTGGAATTGTAAGGGGCAATTCGAAAGGGACGTACGGTCACTAAAGCAATGTTAGGACACCTTAGTAGTAACCCTAGAGTCTTAAGATCATATTCGAGGCAACATTTCCGAGGCAACATTCGAATGGGACATTTGATCTTTTTTAGACAGGAGGGCAACCACTAAGACACCTTATGCTTAATGATCGTTTACTGAAGGCAACCAAAGTGAGAGTATACCCTAAGAGTGATATGTGCAAGTGATTTGTTTCAGTTATTTATCTTTGCGTATTAGGGTTTTCTAACCATTTTAATTTTGTCATGCATTCTTGCCATACAATCCTATTAGCATACATCTAGACAGTTAAATATTTTCAGGAATTAAAAATGCGAGAAAATAAACCTAGCTATTACAAGGCTTCGGGAAGGGGGATTAATTACATAACCAAAAAAATTGGGGGTTTAAACAGTAAAATAAAAAAACCTAAATTAACTATTACAAACCATGAATAGTTACAAAAATATTGGCAAAATAAATAAACAAACGCGCGGCGAATTAAATACGAGGACGGTAATTAATGACTTAAAACCCTAATTGAGAGAAAGAAATTTTTGTGGACTTTTATTTGAGAAAAAAAACAATGAAATCACAAATTAATTAAACCTAATTTCTAATTACTTTTAATTATGAAAGAAATTAAAGTTTCCCTAAATTAATTAAACTAATTAATTAAAAATAATATTTATTAAGAAAATAAGTCTTTTTTGTGATTTTTTGATTTGTTAATTTAATAAAATAATTTTTGTATTGATTAAAAAAAACAAAATAATTAAAGAAAAGAAATTAAAGAAAAATAGTAGAAATAACCAAATAGGCCTGCTGTCAGCAGATCTGGGGGTGCTGAACTTTTGAAACCCAGAAGGATGGCTCAGAGTCTGGTGCCTGATCCCATGAGACCATCTTCTGGGGACTCATGGTGGACTTGCATATGCTGGCGTTAGATCTGGATGGAGATGGATCCAGAGGATGATGATCCTCAAAAGGAGGTGTGTATGGAACCCGCTGGAGATGGATCCAGAAGATGATGGTCCTTAGAACGAGAGGTGTATGGAACCTGCTGCAGATGGATCCAGAAGATGATGGTCCTCAGAAGGAGAGGTGTATGGAACCTGCTGGAGATGGATCCAGAAGATGGTGGTCCTCAAAAGATGAGGTGTGTTGCTGGATCTGGCTCGAGATGGATCCAGAGGATGATGACCCTCAGAAGGTGAGAGGTGTTGATGGATCTGGTGAAAATAATGGAGAAAACGCCAAAAGATCACGCCTGGGATCGAACCCAAGACATGAACCTCTGACTTCCTTCCTCTGACCAACTGCACTGGATGTTAACTTGTTAATACAAAAAAACAAATAATATATTGGAAAACAAGTTAGTGGCCAGAAAAAACGCGCCAAAATTTAAACCAGCCAGTCAGGTTGTGACAGTGTTGTCTTCTTCCCTGTTTGTCGTTTTAGGCTCTGAACCTTTACCTACAAACACAAGTCTATTGCTAAAAACCCGTGTTATTCAATAATCAAGCACACGCAATATAAATTCAATTGGGGACCATGAATCAACTGGGTTCGAAACTCTGATCATCATGGTACCCATTATCAGGTCTGATTTTACTTAAATCATAAAACCCCAAATTGGAACATGAAACCCTAGCAATGGCAAAAGCTTGTTCCTGCACTATAACTTAAATCAAACTATCCAGAAACATTTCAAACATGATGATGAACACAAATATGTAACTTAAACAGGATAAAGACGCAAGAATTACAGTAATCGAATTTGAATGATTTTGCAAACCGTGAGAGACATAGAGCACGATTCTGGGAGTTTCAAGGCCTGGGAGTGATTGGAATAGCTTCCTGAGATGTCTAGCAAGCGATTGGGATAGCTAGTACACCTTGAATTGGCATGTGGAAGGAGATTCGTCCCACACTTTTCTTGGAAATTTTCAAGTTTGTTCTGGTTCTTGGAGGCAGGTTGTGCACGAAAATTCTTGTCTTTTGGGTTCCACCAATTTCAGTATAGGTATTGAATCCAATTAGGTTAACAAACTTGGATCCAATCTTGAGAATTCATGAATGGAATATTTGATTTTTAAGCCATATGATATCTTTCTATTTTCATGCCAATCATGCTATTTTTGTACCAATTACCCTTGATTCAATTTGATCATGCAAGCTCAGCATATCTTGATTGCCAATCTGTAAAAAAAAACAAATCAAATCATATCTTTGATAATTTTCATCATTTATTTGATTTAATTCACTTTTTAATTAATGAAAAATCAAAATAAATTGAAAAATGAAGCAAATAATGTGTGGATACGTATTTGAGTCGTGGACCACATTATAATTGAAGTGCAAGCATAAAAAGTTGGGTCTATTTAGCAAAAAATGCAAATTTGAGCACATTTGACTTTTGGCAATTTTGCAAAAATGATCAACTTGGACAATGCATAACTCTCTCAATTTTGACTCTAGAGAGGTGTTCTTGGACTTTTTAGAAAGCTTAGGATGCCATATAAGCAACCCTTTTGGTCTCATCTCAATTGAGTCTTCCATGTTCATGTATGAAGCTTTGACCCAAAAGGTGTTTTTGTTGACTTTTTAAAAGGACCTATAATGTCAAAATTCATATCTTTTTATGAGTGCAAAATTTGGACTTTGGAGATGAAGATGAATTGTAGGGAATTTCATCCTATTAAAAATGAGCTTTGGATGGGTCATTTCTGATAAAGTATGTGAAAGTTATGCTTGGTCAAAGTTGAGTTGACTTTTCCTTTAAAACCCTAATTTAGCAACTTTTGGGTTTTGATGAATTGTGAGCAATCCTTGGGGAATCATGATCAACCCTTGATCAAATGATGAATAATACTTCAAAATGAGGATGTTGACCAAAATTATTGAAGTTTGACTGTATGTGGGCCACAGTTGACTTTTGACCTAGCACAATTGATTTTCAGGCATTTGAGCAATTGACTGAGCAAACTTCTTCTACAAGGGTTGGAACTTAACATGGATGATCTTGAGAACATATTAGTAAAATGATGATCATTTTAGTCCTTTGTGGTTCACACATCTTTAATGAAGATGGAAACCCTAATTTGAGGTATACTGCCTTAGGAGAGAGTTTGTCTGGTCAACTCTTGAACTTCCTTGAGCAATTTAGGGACCTCACTTGCCATGTGTTGAGAAATATGAGAGCGAAAATTTTGGGGTACAACAAAGGGTCTTTTCTAAAATGTCACATATTCGAGGGACATGACTTTTTTCGAGAGGCAACAAAATGAGATTACCCTAGAGGTGCTAGTGTGCAAGTGTGTTAGTTTGCATGCATTTGTCTTGTATTTGGAAGTCTTCTATTTATTGGTTTTATCTTTCCATACATCCTATTTACTAGCAATATATGAAAAGCAAGTAAAAATGCAAAAAATAAAATCTAAGCTATTACATCGCTTTAAGGGGATGGGGGTACAATTTAACAATGGGGATGAAGTGGAGACTGAAATATTACAACCATATCGAATGATAATGAAAACAATGTAAAAACAGTGTAAAATAAAAGGAAAACTGCACTTTGAACTGCTATGTGTCGACCCATGCTGCTATGCATCGACACATATCTTTTCCCTGCTCCTGTAAAACAAAATCAGCTCAGTATGAGTCGACATATAATGGGATGTGTTGACTCATACACCTTCTTTGTGTCAATGTGAAACGCGTATATATCGACTCATAGACTTTTCCAACTTCTGTTTTGTAACCTGAAATCAGTATGGGTCGATGCATGGGGGTTATGTGTCGACTCATACCCTGTTTTTTCACTAGGATGAGTCGACACATGAGGATATGTGTCGATACATGATGTATTTTCCTGCCTTAAAAACATTGTTTTACTGACTGTACAGGTTAGTTTACGGAATATGATGGATAAACGTAAATAACAAATGATTGAATAAGCCTAAACCATAAGCAAATGACTAGTTCAAAGGGATAATAAAATACTACGTCTTATCTTTAAAAAAAAATTTTGTTAATGATGTGTGAAAAGATATCAAGTCAAGAGGACTTACCTTTTGGGTTGCACTGACTGTTTTAAATCTGGATACTTTCCGGATGCTGTGATGGCTCTAATAAATTTTCAGGAAGCTGCTCCAGACTGTTGAAACTGAGTTAGACTGTACTGTAATGTTTTTTGGTGTTTTGAGGGTGGAGATGATAGCACTACCAGGGACCATTTTTATGTTTGGACAATCTTTGTAGGTGATGAGGTGTTTGGCTTATGGGAGAGTTTGTATGGTGGAGTAATGGGTTGGTTTTTTTTTTTTGAATAAGAACAGAACTTTGTTCTTAAAAATGAATCAGTCAAGTTTTTTCAAAGGATGTTGTTTTTCTGCTCAACAAAACTCTCTATTCTCTCTCTCAAAATCCAACTTCAAAAATCCAACCTTATGTCTTATGAGACAGTCCCTTTTGTAGACCCTTGACTGTGGTTAAGGGGGGAAACCAAATGAGTTATTTGAATTGCTTTTGCCTACTGTTTGTCACTTTCTTCACACAATTTTCCTTTTCCATTTTGGAGCAATTTTGGGGCTGTTATGATGCAGGTTTTGGGCAGACTGCATAAAGCAGTTTTGGATTGTATTGGGCAGCATGCATACTTGTGGTGCAGCATAGCACAAGGTTTCTTGTAGGGCAGCATGGAGCAGATTTTGGGGTGTTGTGGCAATGTAGCATATCACACTTTGTTCAACTTTAGACAGTATGATTTGTAGCATGACACAAATTTGGTCTTGTGGAATATTTCATGCACATTATGTCAAGGGAAAAAATATTGTGGTAAGGTTTTTTGAGAGAACTCAATCAAGACATAGTTTTAGAATTTGTAATTTTGCAAAAATGTCACTTTGTAATAACTTGAATTACTTGCATCATTTTGAATTGTTTGGAATTGTAGTAGAAAATGTCATGAAGTAAATGAAATTAACCAAGTATAGAAAATACTTAGAAAAATTTCAAAGTCTTCTAAAGTTGGATTTTTTATTCTCTTAATTTTTGATGATCAAATTTCATTTTTTGGATGTCTTGACATAATGTGATTTTTGGGACCCAAATTTGATTTAAAAAGTCAAAGTTTGAATTTTTCCAGCTGAAACTCCGATTTTGCTCATTTTGCCCCCTTTTGATAATTTAAATGATTCTTCTTAGAAAATGTGGTCTAAGGCTTGAAACTTGACTGAAGTAATTCCAAGAGTCCTTAAGACATGAGAGGGCAAATTTTGGGGTACAACAGTGACATTATCGAGCTTAACCGCCAACATGATAGCATCCGTCACCTCCTTGAATCTGGAAAAACCGAACCTCTTACCAATCTTGTTCCTCCTATGAGAGAGATGCACACTTCAATGATCTCCCCAATGCATCCAAACAGTTGGAGAATGTCAACAACATGAATCTAATTCAGAAATTCATAAAAATACACTGAAGTCAAACCCTGAACTCCTCCCCCCTTCTGCCACCCCCATCATCATAACGGAATCCCATTTGGGAGACATATTGCATAAAATCTTCTTTATTACATCACTCCACCTTGCCTCCCCATCCCCTGGACCTCTGTTCATGGCGGTAACCTCGAAAACCAATCCCTAGAAAGTTAGAGAGAAAGAGGACATTCTCTCTCTTCTTTAATATTTATCCGATATAAATGGTTACTAATTCTTTATTGAAAAAAAGTATCTACTTCTAGTCTTTTAAACCACTTCATGCGTAGCATATGTTGTGTACTCGCTGTTTTTTTATTAGCGTGCCCTCTTTTATTTTTTGTGGCATGATGGTGGAGATAAACTATGATCAAGACTTATAGAATTTCCCTGTTTTTTCTTTTTTTTTCTTTTTTCGTCCATCAAATTTTTTTCAAGTCTCTAGACAACCTATGTAGATAGATATTTTTAGTTCGATTTTCCTTTTATTTTTTACTCTTTGTCAAGAAGTCAGGAGTGGTACAAGACTCCACAAATTTCTCTCAAGTAGCTTGATCAATAAATAAATACACCTCGTATAGAGTCAATTCTTTATCTTCTCCATGTTTAATATAATCATGGGAGAACTGTGTCTTAAACCCTCTCTAACATTCACCAGAATAAGCAAGTATTTTCTTTTTCATGTTCTTATCATTTGAAGTAACAACGAACACATCATATGTTTACACAATAGAAATGTTATTAGTATTAAACAAAAAATATACTTGTAAAACAAATGATAGAATACAAAATAAATATCGTAATATCAACTCATATGTCTGTTGGCTCCTAAATTCGACACCCATATATATTGGCCTTATCGGCTAAAAATAGATTGAAAGAAATCTAAGTCTGAAGACACTTCGACAAGAAGAGTGTGTGAAAGAGGTTGTGTCGAAGTCATCCTTGCTAAGAAGGAGAAAACACTTAGAGAATTTTCTAAGTTAAAGGTGGTCTTTGATCAAGAGGTTTTTGTGGTCTTCGACTGAAAGGTTCTTGTATCAGCAAGCAAGTGAATTTGAATTCGAAGAAAGGAGGGAAAAGCAGTTCACTTGGAAGTTAGGAAAAGCAACGTGGCATGAAGATAGAGATCGAAGAACATGCAGAGGACACTTGTCCTCACCTGGATCGAAGCAACCGTTCGACGGTTATTTACTACCAGTATAAATATAGGAAGTTTGTGTAAAATTTTGTGTGTTCAACTTATTAGTACAAGTCACTCAAATTTATTCAAGTACCCGCTGTATGAGAAAGAATTTTGAGAATGTACGTTTGAATCACCATATTTTAATTAAAGTCAAGTCTTTACATTTCGTTGCAATCTTTGCCATTTACGTTTCTTTTCAAACTTTATCATTACAGCCTTTTATCATTACTGCAACTTTACTTTCTCTTGCTTTTTACTTGCACTTTTATTAAATTCTTACCTTCATCCTCCCTTTACTCTTAATGTCTTCTCAAACCTTTTCATTTAAACTTACAAATAACTTAGCACATGTTCTAGGATCAATCTGATCGATCCTGCAAGTAACCAAAATAACCATTTTGTAGCGACTGGTTTTTTAATCAGAGCCGCCACTATTAGTTTTTGTCCTAGGGAAGGGAATCTAACAGAAAACCCTAATTCGCAGACAGAGATTCTAGGTTTCGGGCTCAATTAGACGAAAGGAAGGTGTTAGGTACCTTTCATCTACCTTGTTCACAAGGATATTAGGTTTTAGGTTTAGGTTTGGGGTAAATACGATTTTAATTTTTAATTAGGAGGAGGGTTTTAATTTTTTATAGGAGAACTCGCTACGATTTTTGATTGTATGCCTATGTATCCTCTTATGAGGAATGAGAGTCCCAATTCGTAGTTCGTATTGGTTGGTGTTTTTTTAGGGTTTGCAAATATATTTTGAATCACCTCGCACTTGGCCGAGAATAGTGATTGCGGAGATTTTGACTGAATACGCAATAAGTCAAAACCAGTTTGAAACCCTTTTGCAAAAACAATTGATTAGCTTAGTTTATTGCGAAAATATAGTTTGATGATGTGTTTTTTATTATGTTAATTGCGAAGATCTTGATTAATGCATGATTAGAAAATATTTTAATGCAAATAATATATTAAAATAGTATATGCAATTTTGATAGAAAATAATTTATTTGTTAGTATATAAATAATAATGTAATTATTTATAATCAATAAGAAATATTTACATAACAAATAAAATATAAGAATAGTAAATAGAAAATAAATATTGATAATAATAATAATAATAGCAAATATAATAATTATGATAAAATAATAATAAAAAATCAATATTTTATAATAATAATTATTATTATTATTGTAAATAAATAATATATATGTATATATAAAAAATTAGAAATAATATATGAATTATAAAAGAAAATAAATAAATTAAATTCAGGGGGGGGTGCATTTTCTAATTAACAAGTAAAACAGGGGGTGTTAAAAGGAAATCTGGACTAGGCCCATTAACAACTCATAATAGGGGGTGCGTTTTCGTTTTGTATTTAGAAAATAATTGAAAGGGAGGTGCGAATATCAGTGGGCTTAGGCCCATTACATCTGGAGCTGAGGTCAGGCGTAATCGGGTGTGGCGAGGGTGTATGCTAGTTAACACAGACTTGGCCTAGTGTCCGTCTGATCATGATCTGATGGATGAAAAACGAGGGAGTACGATAACCAAGGGTGCTTGCGCATGTATTGGAATGAAACAGAATATAATTATGTTTTAATTCATTTCTCTGTTTACAATTCCATTCATCTTCCTCTCCTTCACTCGCGACACATCCACCTCCCCAAACCCTAAACCATCAACAATGGCGCCGTAACCACCTAACCAAACCCCAACCCCAACAATCAAAGAAGAAAACGAAGAGAGTTAAGTATTAATTTACCACACTCCTGATTGTTGTTCTCCAATCTTTGAACGTCTGATTAACCCTTCTTCTTCTTCTTCTTTTCTTCTTCTTATTCACATGTTTTGATGGCGGAATGAGGATGGTGACGCTGGCTAGCGGCGGAGGATAACGGTGGCTTACGGTTAGGGTTTCAGAAATTGAAACCCTAACCGTTCTCCTTCAATCTTCAGCGGCAAACAGTGGCTTCAAGCTCGGCTCCTATGTATCTCAATTCTCCAGCTTCTTCCCTTTCTGTATTCATGCATTCGTTTTCTTCTTTTTCTGTATTTCTCTATTCTCCGTCCTCCGTCTCTGTCTTCTTTTTCCTCTCTAGTTTTATGCTATTTGTATATATAGGGCTTAGTTTTAGGGTTTGTTAGAATTAGAGAAAAATTATGGATTTGTATGTTACTGATTTGATTAGGTTTTTGTAATTGATTCTGTAAGATTGGATTTGATTTAGGGTTCTTTAGCTTGTATTGTAACAGGGATTTTGGGCTTTTAATTGATTATGTAAAAAGATTTTGTAATGCCAGATTCGTTGATTTGATTATGTAATTATGAATTCTGAATTTGGATTTGGTCAATACTGATATTGCTTGATTGAATATTGATTTTTAGAAAGATTCGATTGAATGTTCACTGAGTTTCCAGATTTGATATGTTTAATTAATTTCGTAAGATTTGTTGATTTGGAGAGATTTGTATTATTGCATATTCTGGATAATTTGCAGAAAATTTCTACAGTAGCTGTAACAATATGCGTTAATTTTGGTTTATTTGGTACACTACTGTTTTTTTTATTCAATTGGGCCAGCAGTGCATTTTCTACTTACCTAGCCCAACAAAAATTAATCTTATAAGTGTATCTTTTTTTAATTAAAACAACAAAGTCTTTTTTCCAATTGGGCCTAAATGGCCTTATGAAATAAATTTTTTTCCACAGACAACCAAAAACTCTTTATATAAAAAAATATCTAATAAACCAGTTTAAAAATAGTTATAATAAATCTCTTAATATCTTAATTATAAATGTTTAATAAAATTACAGAATATTTTAATAATCAATTCTCTTAAACTCAATATAATGTTTCATAACAAATATTAACGGACCAATAAATTTATAATCACACCCCCCTTTGCTACTCAATCAAAACAAAAAATGGGCCTTGAATTCTAATGGACTTGAAGTTTTCACCCCCCCCCCCCCCCCCCCCGTTTTTACTAATAACACTAAAATGGGTTTTATTAATTAGAACTTGATTATTAATTACTAGCAAATTAAACATAAGTGGACTTAATAATTTAATAACCTAGTAATTATTATCTCCTTTTTCTTTAAAATAATTTCCTATTTTCGAATTGCATGGGCCATTGGCCAACATGCTTTGCGAATGGGTTTACGGATACACGAGTCTTTCTGATTTAGAAAGCCTCACTTTCCTGAGTTTAAGGTACACCCCCCTAGTCGGATAAAGACGGACTATCAGATACTGATATACCATCTTTAATTGAATATTTTTTTAATTTTAATCTCGAAAAATAAAATCATCGAGGTAGGACAAATTTGGGGTACGACAGCTGCCCCTATTCAATTATCTTCCAATCGAATAGCGTGAGAAAAAAACTGAGTCTTGTGCATTCTGATTGGAAGTTTATTGAATACTTGAAGTATCCCTAAATTTATCCCTAAGTTTATTGGTTACACCGATATAGCATACCCTTACAAGTCTTAAGGAAGTAGGCAAAGCTGACGATGTATCGCTTACCAGGGTTTGATAACGAGGCAGATGGTTTTAAGAGCGCAAGAGAATTTTTGTATGTCTTGGTTTAGTTTTTGATTATTCATCCATTTGGAGGATGAGTACAACAATAATTAATGATACATGGCTGCTTGAAGACCGAGGCCATGGATTTGCGAATCGTTGCGTGAAGTCTGAGGCGATGAGCTAAGTCTTGTATTTTAGAGCATCGCTGCGTGAAGTCTGAGGCAACAATCGGTGTTTACAGAATAAAGAAACACATTGCTGCATGAAGTCTGGGGCAATGTGTTAAAGTTTTGTTTTCTTTCTAGGATCGCTGCATGAAGTCTGAGGCGATGATATGTGTTATGGAATAAAGGAGCACATTGCTGCATGAAGACTGAGGCAATGAGTTAGGTTTGCAGATTGCTGCGTGCAGTATGAGATGATAAGATGGATTTGGTTCTCGGGTATCGCTGCATGAAGTCTGAGGTGATGGTTTGTGTTACGGAGTAAAGAAATATATATTGCTGCATAAAGTCTGAGGCAATGAGTTTGGTTCGCAAATCACTGCGTGAAGTCTGAGACGATAAGCTGGATTTTATGGAATGAAGAAAGACATTGTTGCATGAAGTATGAGGCAATGGGTTATGAGTTTGGAATAAAGAAACGCATTCCTGCATGAAGTCTGAGGCAATGGTATGGAGTTTGGAACACATTGTTGTATGAAGTCTGAGGCAATGGGTTAAGTTTGCAAATCGCTGCGTGAAGTCTGAGGCGATAATCCGTGTTAAGAAACACATTGATGCATGAAGTATGAGGCAATGAGATAAATTTTGGTTTTCGAACATCCCTGCATGAAGTCTGAGGCGATGGTCCGGAGTGTGGGATAAAGAAACGCATTGCTGCATGAAGTCTGAGGCAATGGATCAGGTTTGTAGATCGCTGCATGAAGTCTGAGGCGATAAGCTAAGTTTTGTTTTTGAGCATCGCTGCATGAAGTCTGAGGAGATGACCTGGAGCTTGGAATAAAGAAACACATTACTGCATGAAGTATGAGGCAATGGGTTAGGTTCGCAAATCACTGCGTGAAGTTTGATGTGATATGCTAAATTTGGTTTCGAATATCACTACATGAAGTCTGAGGCGATGGTCTGGGTTTTGTGAATACATTGCGGCTTAGAGGCAATGTAATAAGTTTTGATAATACATTGCGTCTTAGAGGCAATGCACAAAGTTTTAAGAATACATTGCGGCTTAGAGGAAATGCAGCGAGTTTTGCGAATGCATTGCGGCTTAGAGGCAATGTACTGGGTTTGTAAGGAACTCATCACTGCAGGAAGACTTAGGTGATGGGTTGAACGTGTCACGTCATGAAGACTTAGGTGACGGGTCGAATCGTAGGAGAAGTATTTTGTTGGTTGACCCTTAGATAGCTAAATCGAGGGCGAGACTGTTTGTTTATTTGTTATGTGATACATGCGTATGCATGTGTATTGAATGTTGTATGCATGTGAAATGTATGATGTTTGATGTATGGAACCCTGAGTGTATTCGTATTGAATGTTGAAATGTATAGTGTATGTATGCTTTGGATATGAAAAATGTATGTGTGAAATGTGTGTAAAATGCGTATATGCCTTGAAATGTTATGAAGGCTATTTATGACATTCTCTCCTTTAAACCACTGGCTTAGAGTTACCAATTCCCTGGCGTTGTATGTTGTGTCATCGTGGCTTTATTAAATTCGATTTGAATGCGGTGAAAAACATTAGCAAAATTTTGAGCGTGGACTTTGGTATCGTAAGCGTAAACGTAGACGTAGGTAATGGCATATGCGTAGATTTGTATGTTGTAAGCGCAAGTGCAGACGTATGTATTGGCATATGTGTGGCCTTTATAAGTGCAGGCGTAAGCGTAGACATATGTATATAATTTGCAGGAGTATGCATGTGTGTGGACGCGTGCGAACGTAGACTTCGTGTTTCAAGTGTAGGCATAGGCGCTGACATAGACGTATACTTTGTGTACGGACGCATAGATGTAGGATTAGATATGTGTATAAACTTTGTATTGTTGAGTGCAAGCATAGGCACAGATGTACGTGTGGACGTAGACTTTTTGTGTCGTGAGCATAGACATAGGCGTAGACATATGTGTAAACTTTTGTACTGCAAGACGTAAGAGTAGCCATGTGCGTGGACGTAGACGTGGATTTTCTTTCAATATTTTTCTAGCCAAAATGTTTTTTGATGTTTTGTCAAATGCTTTTATTTTGTTAATCCCCCGAAATGATTTCAAGACAATATTCCCGAGTAATGATCGCAGTATTTTGTAAACAAGTCTGAGAAAAGAAAAAAAAACAATTTTGAAAAGATGCAAAGAAAGTAAATGTTTTATTAATATTCCTCTGAATAGTCGAGAATACGGGATGCAATTCCTAGAAAGAGGTAATTACAACAAGTTTTTAAAATTGTAAATGGCAATAAAAATGATAATTGTTGTTGTTGTTCCCCAATATCCTTTTAATCATCTTATCTCCTTTGCTTATGAGATGTATGACTCAGATCTATCTCCCCCTTCGCAGTTCATAGTCGCAGTTCTTAGATCACAGTCTTTTTGTTCTTTATTTCTTTGTATGAAATTCCTAATTTTTTTCTGGATTTCCCTTTCAAGTTTTCAATCCACTGGGATAATTTTTTTTGTTATATGCCCCTAATTTTTGCCCGGATCGCCCTTTAGGGTTTTCGATCCACCGGGACGCTCCTTTTTTCCTAAGTCGCCTTTTATGGTTCGAGCTTAGCGAGCTTCTTATACGTAGTATTCTTTACTGCGTCTGAGTTTTCCGGATGTGGTAGTTCTTCCCCATCCATTGTTGTGGAGACAAGATTACCACCGGAGGATGCTGTTTTGACTACGTATGGACCTTCGTAGTTAGGGCTCCATTTATCATGTGAATCTTGTACAGTATACCGTTACTTTGAAATAATTCCGAGGATAATTTTCGTAGGGTTTGCTTGTCGATGCTAGAGGCATTTTCTTGATGTTCTTGTTTTTTGAGGTGCTTCTTGATGTCGTAAACCCAAGGCTTGTTATATTGTCATTTTTTAATAGCAAGGCAATGTGAGGGCTCTTGATCGTGTTTGTTTGTGATGTGCGGTTCGTGGTTTGACCAAGTTACTTTGAATATAGACGATATAGTTTCCAGGGCATCTGTCTCCTTTTCATGGGGCGTGACTGAAAATGATCTTTGTGAATTCCATAGTCAGTTTTAAAACATGATCCCGATATGGAATCAGTTTTGGATATTTAGTATCCCATTTGCCATTGACCTGACATATGGCTTGTGAGAATTCTTTGGAGAAGTCAAAATTTCCCCTATATCGTGCCCCAGTGCATTTGAAGCCCCTTCAAACCTGAGTATCCAACGTGCCCCTGGCTTGGGTCCTTTGTCAAGTCCTGGTATTTCGTAGTTGCTTATTTTTACATCAATGTTTGTATCTAAACTTTGGTCTGTTTCTGTAGGAACAAGCAGATATGTGTGATAATTTGATTAGCTTCTTTGTGGCTCCGCTCTAACATTTCCCCTTAGCTTGGTTTCTTCCTTTGCACCTAGATTAATGGCCTTAATAGCCTCTTGATATGGTTGTATATTGTTAGCCTTTCATTTTATTTCCTCGCCATTTTCTCAGAGAGTTCAAGATCTTTATCATCTTCCTCTTTAGCTTGGTTGATAGGAGCATCAAAATTATATTGGGTCACAACAATAGCATTATCGGTGGTTCTAGGCATGAATTTTCACACTTATCATGTTTTGGTGCAGATTTAGTATATGAAATTTGAAAATGCACATGCAGAGAAAGTATTGCCATTTTTAAATTTATGGAGTAAATGCAAGAGAAAGACAAGGATCTTAATTGAAAATAAAATATAACTTTTATTAATTGCAGATATTGTTTGAAACAAAACGGGGGAACCCTTACAAGCAACCCCTATGCCCCGGGCATGACATAGGTTCTTTCAAAAATAAGAAAAATTACTTAGGAAAGAAAAAGGTCTCGGGAATCTCCACGACAGTCCATCTTTTGAGTTCTTCTCCCGAGGCGCATTCTCAGATGAGTTCAGTTGCCCCTTTGGTGTTGACTTTGTTGGATATCATCGCCACATGTCTGCCATGCACTACTCCATTATCGACAAAGGTCTCTTGGATTAGAGGAAAATGTGCTTCGCCCTTCAGAGTAGCTTTATATTTTTCTCCAGGGTATTGTCCGAACTGGACTATCCCCTGGTCCCTTTAGCCTTTGTAGAGTTCTTTCGAAAGCTTCATTGTGTTCTAGCGAGAGTCCACATCACAACAAATATTCTTTCATCGAGTTTATCGGGTTTTTTGCTTGTCTGCTTTCCCCAGAGTCAGTGACTACTTCAATTGCATTTATTGCCAGCCCCCCGTGCAAAGGCGTAGGGTATGATTTAATGTTGGGCTTCTCGAAAGTGATGTCTTGAGAATCCAACAAATCCTGCACCTTGTGTTTGAATGGCCAACACTGTTTTATGGTATGTCCAGGAGAATTAGCATGATACTCACATCTGGTGTTGGCATCGTATCTTCGTGGGAGTGGCCCGACTATGGGAATGCCTCCTTGTTTATATGAGATTTGTCATTGGAAGTGTCATCCCATTTGAAGTGATTTTGTTCGCTGGATATTCGTCCTATGAATTTCCCTGCTGTCAAACAATTAGCCATATGCAAACAGCGATATTCAAACAAATGCAAAGTTTATGTTCGTCTTGAAGTTTTAAAAATGCATTTTAGCAAGTAAAAGAGTTTTGTAAGAATATGAATTCAAATCAGGATTTGTAGTAAGCCTTACAGGAGTCAGGATACCTTTTGTAACAATATGCTTTCGAACTAACTCATGCTTCAATTAGGACTTTTGAAAGGTTGTAGCGTGGCTTGGTTCACGGTTTAAGAAACAAAAGATAAGGCTCAAAGTGTATTTATACCCGCCCGTTCTTCATGATGTTCTTCGGTCCTAGACTCAGTTAATTGTATGTTTGAACTCCCATTGAGTCTGGATTGACGTTTAGGTGATGGTTTGGACAAGTTATGTTTGTTGGAAAGCAGTCATTTTCGCAACATTTTTCATGTTGTCGAGGATTTGTAGTGACCACTTTTTGATTTATTATCCCTAATTTTTGCCTGATTGTTCTTGCTTTGAGATTATAGTGAGCGGGATGCCCCCGGTTTTCTTAAGTCTCCATCGTAGGTTTTGACTTAGTGGGCTTTTTCTTTCGAGAGATAATTACTGCCTATGTGATAGGGAACCATCGCCATCTTTGGATTCAGCAGGAAGATTTTGATGTCATTCGTTGTGTACGAAGTGAAAGTTTGCGACTGAACGCGCATTTGAATTAACCGAGAGACTACCCTACCCCAGGTTTTGATTAAAGGTTTCAATTTGTGTAAAAAGAAAACTCCTACTTCTTTGGCTCAAGGGGGTTGACTAGGGATTATCTTCCTTATAACTCCAGTGTTTATGGATTGAAGGAATGCCTGTACACCGTCAGCAACGTCTGTCCAAAAGCATACTATATGAGATTATGGCATTGTTTTTGTCATCCTCCCTCTAAAGGCTTACAACTTTTAAAACAAGAGTTGAATATCATAAAGGGAGTAAAAGGCATAGTTTAAATGAAAATGAATGGATTAATTCAAGACAAACATATGCAATGCATTAATGAAACAAAGTTTGACATTAATAGATAAGTGTTTGAACAACAAAAGAGATTACAATTGAAAATTCAAAAAATGAAATAAACACTCTCAATTTTGGCCATGATTTGGCATGGGAGCTGTGATCACATTGGGAGCCTATGGAGGGTCAAACTCAATCTCCTTGGCGTCAATCATGTTTTGAATCTTGTATTTCAGTACCTAACAATCGTTAGTATCATGCCCGAGACTTCCAGAATGATAAGCACATATTGCATTAGGATTGTAGTTAGGAGAAGAAGTTTTAGGGTTTGGATGAGGTTCTATCAACGTAATCATATTCATCCTCAACATGTGTTATAATTCTTGAGACAGTGGCATGTTGATGTTGGTAAACTGTCTTTTGGGTTCGTCTTTCCTTCGCTGATTTCCCCGTTGTTATTGTCGCCGCGATGCAGGACTAGAGATCAGGACTTCCCCCACATGTTGATCGTGGTTACTCTGGTTACGACCTTTTTGACCGTACATAGAATCAGACTCTTTCTTCCCATTGAAAGGTTATTTCCCTGCACTTGAAGATGCACCCCTTTGGATTTTACTGCTTTTGATGCCAACTTCGACTCTTTCGCCAGTTAGTATTAGCTCGGTGAACCCGGCCGAAGAGATTCCGATTAGGTGATTGAAGAAAGGTCCCGTCAAAGTTCCCATAAATATGTCAATCAGCTCTCTGTCAGTTAAGGGTGGCTGCACCCTGCCAGCCAGGTCTCTCCACTTTTGGGCGTACTCTTTGAAGCCCTCGTTGGAAGCCATGGTCATATTCTGCAACTGCACGCGAGTTGGTGCCAGATCAGCATTGTATTGGTACTGCTTGTAGAAAGCAGCATCCAAGTCCTCCCAAGTATGAATGTCGGTTCCTTCTAACTGATAGAACCACTCCAGTTAAGTGTCAGCCAAACTTTCTTGGAAGAAATAGACTCATAGCTTCCGGTCAGCAGCGTGAGGCTGAATCTTGCGGACATAAGATCTCAGATGCATCTTAGGACAAGAGACCCCATCATACTTGGAAAAAGTAGGAATCTTGAATTTCGGTGGGATGACCACTCCAGAAACCAAACCCAAATCTTCAAAATCCAGACCAGGTACCCTCTGAATTTCCATGGCGCTGAGACGTTCCTCCAGTTGTTTGTATTTGTCGTCCGTATGAGGATATTGTTTTTCAGCGTAGTAAGACTCTTCTTTGTTAGACTCCAGACTGTGGGCCCCTTCTTTTGTCTGGCTGTCTCCCTTAGTTGATGGAGTTGCAAATTCTAGAGCTCGCTATGTTGGTCCTCTGAACCTCCTTCCCAAGTTCACGACACCCACTGATTTCCTTGTCTTTTTCTTCTTGTCTTTGAGAAAAGGCGTCTTCAGGTCCTCTTGTCCTTTAGCCAAAGTCAGGAACATCTACTGAAATTGTGCATTTTGAACTTGAAGATCCTTCATCATCTGTTCCATATCCATATTACTGAAATAAACAATAGGAAGATAAGGAAACCTATATGGGAGAAACTTGTCATGATATGATGCATGGTATGTGGATGTATGTTTTCAAGGATCTCGCGGGGTAAACACAAGAAGATGTTAGAAGTTGAATTTTGATCAACATCTTTGAATGGATAACTTCGTATTGGTGGATGTCCTTCCACGAGAATCAAGCTCACCATGTCGAGTGGGTCATAGCCCTTGACTCTTGTCACCATGCTTTTGTCTTTGACGGTGTTTATTTAGAGGAGAATAAATCCTCTTGCCCCTTGATAGGCATCTGGTTCAACATGACCATGCATCATAGGCCCTTGAGATCCTTGAAATGGTTATTGAAAATGCTATGGTATGATGTCATGATGTTATGTACAAGTATGCAAATAAATCAAGTTGTTATGTACAAATAGTCATATACACACAAAGAAGACAAGTCCTTAGGTTTAGGCTTGCATGGAGATTATAAGTAAGTACCCTCTTGAAGTTTAGTTGGCTCAACCTGTCCTAGAAAGTAACCGGGTTCTAGGGGATCTCAATATCACTGATCTTTCTTCATCGGGCATTATTTAAGCGCAAGCCTCTTTATTGGCGACCGAAATATCCTAAAAGTCTGATCTCAATGAGCGTAGTATCGAGTATCAACCAACTTCGGACTACACCAAAGCCAGCTATCTCACTACTTCCTAATGGCCAAGTTGTTCAATTAAGGTTCTAAGGTCAGTTAGTGCTTCATCACACCACACAACGACTCCGTATTCTCCTTGACTACTCAACGACTACTGGTACCAACAAATGTGTCACACTAACGTAGCTATCGCTTCAACCATGTCGGTATACCCCACACAGTTTCCACAATCTATTGCTACTTACCTAAAAGGTGCCCCAGATCCGGGTGTAGGATCAAAACAAAGCCCAAATAAGGAACCATAATGTAAAGCAAACAAGTCAAACAAGGAAAGCAAGTAAAGGTGATCTAGCCCTAAGGTAACCCAACTTTTAAGTCAAGTCCCTAGCAGAGTCGTCAGTTCTGTAATACGGTGGGAGAACCGACTTGGGTGTTTCTCGTTTGATCGCAATTGTTGCGGATAGCAAGAGTCGCCATCGACTTTTCTTTTATCCAACAAAGGAAAGGTTGAAAAGAACGGGAAAGACCTTTAGATATGTTTTCTTGAGTTCGGGGGGTAGGTTATCAAAAGGGAAGGTATTAGAACCCTTTTCATCCGTAATTTTCTACGGGATCTTAGTTGCTTGCTAAGTCACTTGCTTTTGTTTGAAAATGTGCTTGTGGTGTGTATGAGTTTGAAATTATTTTGAAAACGTCTTTGTAATGATTCTCGTCTCTATAATAATGTGTACAAAGTGGTTTTCAAAATAGTTTAAAGAGGTGTTTGTGGAAGATGTTTTTGAAAGGGATTTTGAAAAGTTCCTTTGTAATGATTCTCGTCTCTATAAGAATGCGTACAAAGTGTTTTAACTTTTGAAAATGTTTTAATTGAAAGTGTTGGTGTGAAAAAAATGTTTTTATTGTGAGCAAGCGAGCAACTATGAGCATCCTACCTACTCAAAAGGTCTATGTTTTTTTCCTCCTCCTTTAGATGTTGCTATCTTACCATTGATTTGGTAAGAAACCCCATCGTTGAATGTGAAGGGATGGGCGTGGGTCGTTTGTATAGTCATAGAAGGCAACCTATGAGACGTTTTAGCAATTTCATGAGGGACTAGATTGTTTACCGAAGGCAACATCAAGGGTAATAGAGGGACTACGATCTTTTATTGAGGGTCTTTGCTAAAACTCCCATATTCGAGGGACATGACTATTTTTCGAGGCAACAAGTGATATTACCTTAGAGGTGCATGTGTGCAAAGTGTGTTTGATTGCATGCATTTAGTCTTTTGATTTTGGGTTGTCTACTTGTTGGTTTTATCTTTCCATACATCCTAATTACTAACATTTGTATAAAGCAATAAAAATGTAGAAAATAAATATCCTACACTATTACAACCATATTGAATAGCAAGAAAATATAAAGACAAAACAAAATGAAAGAAGGGAACATAAGCTTTTCGATCCAGGCAACAACATCCCTTCGATTCTGCCCTTCCTTGCCTATTTCGATTGGGGCCTAGTAGTCAGCGTGAGTGTATATCCTTCGATTCATCCTTCTGGCTACTTCTTTTGATTGGTCCTAGAAGTTAGGATGAGATGTGCTCTTCGATTCTGCCTTTTTGCTTCCTTCGATTGAAGGAATATTAGTGTGAACGAGTAACCTTCGATTCACCCTTCTTGCTGCTTCTTTCGATTGGGTCTGGAAGTCAGTGTGAACACCTTTCATTTCTCCCTTCTTGTTCCTTCGTTTGGACTGTGAAGCGATATGGGCCTGCAAAGCAGCATGAGTGCATATCCTCCATTCACGCCCTCTCTGTCTTTCGTTTAGGACTGTGAAGCAGTAAGGGGGCGAAGCCTAAGGCTTCATTTCAATGAACTTTGTTTGGTTTTCTTTTTTTTGTTGGAGTCTGTAAAGGTTAGGTCTACCATGCATTTGGACAAGAAAAAACAAACGAAAATGGCAGAAACGAAAAGTAAACAAATTTCATGTACATGCTTGAAACGAAAGGGTTAAGGTCAGGGGACTTACCTTTCTTCTGAAGTTGGTGCTTCTGGACCTTGAGTGATTGGAATGGATGCTCCTGGATTCGAAGGATAGAAACAAGTGTGGTATTTCTTTGACTGGATTCGAAGGTCAAGAAGAGTGGGGTTGTGTTTTTTGTTTCTGGATTCGAAGGAGAAGAACAAGTGTAGTGTTCCTTCAGCTGGATTCGAAAGAAAGAACAAAGCGTGGGGTTGCTCCTGGATTCTAAAGGGAAAAGAAATAGGTGTTGTGTTTCTAGTGTTGGATTCGAAAGGGACAGAAACAAAGGTATGCTCTTTTAATTCTGGGTTTGAGAATGTGTTAAGTGTTTGTTGATTTTCACACAATCAAAGCTTCTCCAGCTATCAAAAGCCCTTTGGATGTGTTGTCCAGCCCCCTAAGATGTGTTGTGGAACATCTTATTTATAGATGAAGTTAGCTAAGATTTGAGAGGGAAAACAAAAGAAATTGAACAAATTGAGTATACTGTCTTTGTAGCTTTCGAGGGGCAGTATTTGTATGCCAAATTGGTGCAAATACAGGAGCAGTGTAGCAGGACTGTTGTGCAGCAGTTTTGGAGCGTTATGGCCAGTGCATCAGGCTTGGACTTGCAGCAAGCATCTTTGAATATTTCATCTTTTCGTTTTGACCTCATAGGTCTAACCTTCGACCAGACTTCTCTTCAGACAACAATATTTGTTTCCAATTAAAGTGTCATTCGAATGGGTCCTTTTTGTGCATCCTTCGAATTGGCCAAATGTGTGCCCCTTGAATGGGACATTAAAATATGTCCTTCGAATGGGACATCCAGGTATGTCTTGTAGGTCCTTTGAATGGGTCACCAAATATGTCCTTTGAATGGGACATCCAGGTATGTCTTGCAGGTCCTTCGAATGGGCCACCAAAGTATATCCTTTGAATGGAACAACAATTATGTGTCATAGTGTAGAAATTGTGTGTTGAAGATTTTCAAGGGTGAAATCGAAGAAAGCTATTTCAAAGGGAGATATTGTCCATTCAACGCTAGTATGAAAATAGCCAATTCATGAGGGAAGTTCCTGCCTTGTGATTTGAAACAAGCAGGAAAGAAACCTTTGCTTCCTGAATCGAAACAAACACTGTAAGGGACCATTGCTTTGTGAATCAAAGCAAACATGTAAAGGGTCATTGCTTCAATCGAAGCTTGCATGCAGGAGACCACTTGATTTTTGGGCGCTAGCATGAAGGGAAGCCATTTCCTTGTGTAGGAAGGCATGCAGGAGGCCCTTGCCTTGTGCATCATGTAGGAGGCCAATGCTGAAGGTGGATTCGAAGCAGACATGAAGGTGAATTCGAAGCAAGCATAGAGGGAGTTATTTTTCCAATCGAAACTTATCCAATCGAAACAGGCATGCAAGCATTAAATTTCCAATCGAAACAGGCATGCAGGCAACCATTTGTCCGATCAAAACTTATCCAATCGAACAAACATGCAGGCATCAAATGTCCAGTCGAAGCAGACATGTAGGCATCCATTTGTCTAATCGAAGCAAGGGAAATCGAAGCAAACTTGTTGTTCCTTAAAAAAATCATTTTTATCTGTTTTCCTCTTTTTAACATTTTCGTCTTTAACTTGATGCTGGAAAATCCAATTGTACTTGTGCAAATTTGAATTTTTGAAAATCCTTGTAATGAAATTCCTTGAGAAATGAGAGGGGAAATTTTGGGGTACAACTGTATGCTTCTTGAGATAAGCATAATTTCGTCTGCTTTCTATCTCTTCAGATGGAAATCCCAAGAATCCTGGACGCAACTCCCAGATCCTTCATGTTAAACTCCTTATTGAGTTCAGCCTTCACCCTCATTACATCTTTGACATTGTTGCTTGCTATGAGAATATCATCAACATAAAGCAACAAAATAACAAATGAATTACCAGGTTTAAATATGAAGTAAACACATTGGTTGAACTGGCTTCTAATGAAACATATGAGTGCCATGAACTTGTCGAATCTCTTATTCCACAGTCGAGGAGATTGTCTCAGCCCATATAAAGATCTATTCAACTTGCACACAAAATCTTCCTTTCCCTTTTTGACATACCCTTCAGGTTGCTTCATCAGGATTGTTTCATCTAGATCACCATACAAGAACGCAATCTTTACATCCATTTCTTCCAGTTCAAGGTCAAACTATGCCACCATGGCAAACAACATTCTAATGGACATGTGTTTTACAATAGGAGAAAGCACATCATTGGATTCGACACCTTCTTTTTGAGTGAAACCCCTTGTGACCAACCTTACCTTGTATCTTTTCAACACCACTCCTTTGATTCCTTCCTTAACTTTGAAATTCATTTACAACTGATTAACCTTGCTCCAACAGGTTTCTTGATCAGTTCCCAAGTGTTGTTTTCATGAAGAGATTTCATCTCATCATCCATGGCGTCCAGTCATTCAGTCTTATTTCAATAACTCATAACTTCCTTATAGTCTTTAGGTTCTTCGTCTAGAACCTCACTTGCAGATATTAAGGCATAAGCTATAAGATTTGCATACTTAAGTCTTTGAGGTGGATTAATGAGTCTTCTTGTCCTATCTCTTGCCAATAGTTAGTCATCGAAAATTTTCTCAACTTCCTCGACATCTTCTGCTTCTTCTTCGACTTCATCTGGGATACGTAATTCAACATCAACATGCTCCACTTCAATAGGATTCTCTACCTGTTCCGGCTCTTTGTTAGATATTTCTGCACTTCGATCAACATCATCACTTTTATTGAAATCCATTTCACCTTCATTGAAAAATACATCTCAACGGGTGATACTCCTCTTGTGACCTGGCTCTAGGCATCATAGCCTATAAGCTTTGACACCTTCATGGTATCCCATGAACATGCATTTCAGAGCTCTAGATTCAATCTTGTCTTGCCTAATGTGAGCATAGGCTATGCATCCAAATACTCTCAGTTTGTTGAGATCTGGTGGATGTCCCGACCAAACTTCTCCAGGTTTCTTCATATCTAACACAGTCGAAAGACATATGTTTATCAGATATGTTGTTGTTGAAACAGCCTCCGCCCGAAACACCTTCTTTAACCCAACACTAGTCAGCATGCATCTAACTCTCTCCAAAAATAGTTTAATTAAACCTTTCAACCAAACCATTTTGTTGTGGAGTACCTGCAGTAGTTCCATGCCTTACAATATTAGGCAGCACAAAAGTTGTCGAAAGCCTTATTGCAAAATTCAAGGCCATTGTCGGTTCTCAGCCTCTTAACCTTTCTGCCAGTCTAATTTTCGACCAGAGTCTTCCAACTTTTGAAATTCTAAAAATTTCCATCTGTTTTACCCCAAAATTTGCCCTCCTATATTCTCCAAGATTTATCAAGAGTCATCTTCAAATGGCTCAAGATTTCTCAAGGATTGCACAGTCCAAATACCTCCTAAGCCAGTCAAAATTAGGGTTTTGTTTCTTTCAAGGAATTTGAGGTTTTCAATGGTTCCATCAAGTCCCATAGGCCTATATACATTGTCAAGCATCTACATGCCAAGTCTCAAGACTCACAGTGGCAATTTGCACAGTCAAAAGCCCTATTTGGTTCACAGTCAACTGCAGGGGTAAAATGGTCATTTTGCAGTCAAAAGTTAGAATTTTTGGTCAAAATCTTATTTTGAGCTCACAATCATCATTTGATCAAGTCTTGATCATGATTCCACAAGCATGGCTTAAAAATCATCAAGATGCAAAAAGTTACTATTTTTGGACAGTAGAAAAGTCAACTGTATCTTGACCAAGGCATAACTTTTTCATGGTTCATCATAAAAATCCCATCCAATGCTCATTTTGAAGGGGAGGGAATTTCCTACAACTCATCTTCACATTCCAAGTCCAAGAAATGCTCTCACAAAAGTTATCAATTTCTACATTATAGGTCAATTTCAAAAGTCAACAAAAATGCACTTTAAGTAAAAGACCATAACTTGAGATTGGTAAATCCAGATAAAATGGGACCAAAGGCATTGGTTAGAGGACTTCAAGACCTTTCCAAAATGTCAAGTAACATGTTGATATGATCAAAATTGAGCAAGATATACATTGGAGAAGTTGGGAAATGTTTGTGAATTTGCAAAAGTCAACTTTGCTAAAAAACACTTTGTTTTTGCTAATGGGCCTCAAATTTCTTCTTGAAACTTTATCCAAGGCCTATGCACGACCCGTCAAGCTTAAATTGGATTATTTTCTTATTTTTTATTAATTAATTGGATTTTTAATTGATTTTAATACATTTAATTAATTTAAATTGTAGGAAATTCAAAGATATGATTTTTTCAATCTTTTTGTGAAGCAAACAAGCTCAAGATATGCTGGCAATTCGTGTGCAAATCAAAGGGACAAAAATCTCCAAGTTTGGCAAGTTTCTTCAATCAAAAAGATTCAAAAAGATGTGATTGCAAATCAAATATTCAAACCATCATGCAATGGATTTTTTGTGCAAGATTTAACCTAATTCTCTTCTACTATACATACACAAGCTAAACCTAATGCCATGGACGAGAATTTGCTGCAGAAGAGGCCATAAGCATATTGAAAAAAATCAAAGAAAAGTGAAAACTGTTTTCTATAGTTTAGCACGATTCAAAGCATTTTGTGGTTTCTAATACCTTGCAGGAACTCTCAGGGACCTTTTGCAATCAAAATCACACGCTAAAGCTACAGGAATACTCAAGTACAGAACCACGGTTTGCTTGATTTTTTTAGAATCGTAACTCATATTTCATGCATAATTAACATGCTTTAATCATTGTTTTGCATTGCTTGAATCTATACAAAGCTAATGGTATTGGTTAATTGGATTAAAATGCGCAGAATCGTAAGTTGCCATTGAAGAAATCTAGGGTTCTTGAGTTCTTAAATTAGGGCTTTCCAAATCCAGTAAAATTAGAACCTCTAATGCATATGGTTGAATTCAGGAGACTCAGACGAATCTAACAGGACCATCGCGAAATATTTATATTGCTTGTAGCTCTAATCGCTATTATTGGTCATCATGTTTCGTGGGGGTTAAAAACCCCCGCTATCTAACCTTGTTTGTTACAGTTTCAGCGAAGAAGATGAGTACGTGGTGATATATCATTGGTCAATTCAAAAACACGCGTGTTTTACTTTGGTTCCAGCATAATTGTTATTTTTTATATATTATGATTGCTTGTTATTCTAAATATAAACGCGCTACACAACTCAGATGGCCAAGGCATTAGTGTATTGATCATTGGGACCTGGGTTCGAATCTCAGGTCCCCCAAATAATTGTTTCTATTTTTTCTTATGTAATCCCATGCAGGCTTTCAAAGGGGTTCTATCATGCACCTATCACATCCAAGCGCCAAGTGGCCACATGCACTAATCAGAAGGTCATGAGTGGATGACCATGATGCTCCTGGTCAACCCTGCGCGTGGACAATTCCCCAAGGTCAAACAGGCTGGAGAGCTTAATGGGCCAGATTTCCAAACAAACCTCCTAATGGGTCCATCACCCCCCTGGTTTATTATTTCTTTTTTTTTTATTTTCCCTTTCTTTTATTTTCTTTTATTAACTATTATTATTTAATTAACTCATATAATTATTTTTCATAATAAGTTCAGAAACCTAAAACATTATTTATTTTTATTATTTATTAATGTCACTATTAATTATTTTTTGTAAATAAATTCTAAATATAATTAATTTAGTTAATTAGGTTAACTTTGACTTTTTTCATAGTAAATATCAATCTAGAATTAGGGTTTTTCTTTTGACAATTTTAATCCTTTTTATTTTATTTTCATTAAAACATAAAAAACATAAAAAATACTTTTTCTTTTGATTAATTAGTTTTAGAATTAGGTTTAATTAAAGGACCAAAATTCCATTCTTTTCTCAAAAAGGGTCAAAACCCTAAGGACGTCTCTGATTTAATTTCTTCGTACGCATATTATTTCTTTTGATCACATTTATGTATTTGCTCCGGGAATGTAATAGATAATTAGGACCTTTATCACTTTCTTTATTTTTCCGTATTTATCTTTTCAAGGGTTATGTTTTTGGCGATGTAAATACCTGACGCCTTGTAATAGCGTAGATTTACTTTCCGCAATCTATTTTCCGCACAACTATTAACTGTTAATTATGCATGCAAGACTTGTCTGAAAAATAAAATCAACTCGTAGCTCACCATAATACATGTGCAAAGATAATTTAACATGAAACCTGACACACGTGCACATGCCACTCCTAGGGTACGCCTCACTTGGTTGCCTCGACGTGGTCATTGAGTATAGGGTGTTTTAGAGGTCGCCCTCCTGTCTAAAGATCCAGTTGCCTCAAAACGGTTGCCTCGGATAAAAAAGGATCTAGGACATTAGGGTTACCGCTAAGGCGTCCTACTATTGCTTTGGCGACCACATGTCCCTATAATCGAATTGACCCGAATAACTCCAATGACGGTGCTACCTACTTCTCAATAGTGGGATAGTACTGTCTAAAGGACATTTACACAGCTTAATTCCTTAGAGTAGGTAGATTTCTCCTGGGTACTTGCTCTTTCAAAAACAAAACAAACTTTTCGCACCTACACTTTCAAAAAGTTTTCAAACAAACACTTCATACACTCTTGAGGACTGATACAAGAGTTACCTAGAAGTTTTCAAACTAAACTTTTTCAAAACCCACAAACACAAGAAAAGCAAACACTTTTGAAAACATAGTGAGCAAGTACCTAAGAGCCCGTGGATAACCACGGATAGAAAGGGTGCTAACACCTTCCCTTTCTATAGTCTACCTCCTGAACCGAGAAACATCTCGAAAAGGAATTTTGTTGTGCTTTTGTCCTTTCCTTGTTGGAGAACATAAAAGACGGTGGAGACTCTTGCTTACCGCGACATTTTGCGAACCAGCATTTCAAAATAGTCAGTTCTATTTCCACCGATCACAGAACTGGCGACTCTGCTGGGGACACTTAATAAGTGAGGTGTACCTTAGGATTAGATCATTCTATGTTTTCAATTGTATGCCTTGTATGCTTTAATTTTGTGGGCTTGTATCGGAGTTTTATAGATCCTAACCCGAATCTGGGGATACCCTTTAGAAGTAGCAACAAACTGTGAGGGAACTGTGCGGGGTATACCGACATGGTTGAAGCAGTTGCTACGTTGATGTGGCACTTTGGTGAGTACCAGTAACCCTTGAGTCAAGTCAAGGAGAGTACGGGGCCGCCGCGTGGTGTCGTGAAGCATCAACTGACCTTAGAACCTTACTTGACCATCCTGGCCTCTTTAGGGGTAGTGAGATGACCGACTTTGGTGCAGTCCGAAGTTGGTAGATACTCGATACTACACTCATTGAGGATTGTTTTCTTGGAATATTTTGGTCTCCAGTTAAGTGGATAAATCAAAACAATGAACACAGAAAACAATCCAATGATATTGAGCTCCTTAGAACCCGGTTACTATTTATAGGACAGGTTTTGAGCCAACTAACTTCAAGAGGGTAGTACCTAAACTTCATGCCAGCCTAAACTCTAAGGGCTCTTTTGTGTGACTTGTGTACCTTCAAACTTGAACTACTTGCACATTCTTGTTATCTGACAACATGAGTTCCTTGCAGGTTTTGTTTACAGTCCTTAATCTGGACTTATTACAGGGCTTACTTACACCTCACACCTTTGCATCCACGTACATAACATCATACACATCATAACATCATACCATAGCATTTCCTTAACCATTTCAAGGATCTCAAGGGTTTGTGATGCAGGTCATGATGGACCAAATGTCTAGCAAGGGGCAAAGGGGATTTATTTTCCTCTAACCAAGGTGGTCCAGAAATCCAAGCATAATAACTTGAGTCAGGGGCTATGACCCACTCGATATGGTGAGCCTTGACTCTTGAAGAAGGACTCTCAACAACATGAAGTTCCTTCAATCAAGCCGTAAAATTAAAATTCTAACAAGTTTCTTTGTTTACCCCGCGAGATCCTTGAAAACATTGCATACATACATATCATTGCATAACAGGTTACCCTTTACAGGTCTCTCATATTCTCGCTGTTTATTTCAACAATGGCTTTCCAACCAGACAACCAGGATCTTCATACTCAAGAGACTCAGTTCAGGGAAGTCCTCCTAAACCTATCCAAGGGGCAGGAAGAATTGAGGACACTCCTCACGGGGACCTTGGTCAGGAACAGTCCTGAAGACGATAAGGACGAACGACTGAAACATCTGCAAGCTGAGGTAGATACAATGAGAACTCAGATGATGGGGCAGATGGCTCTTATCCAAGGCTTAGCTCGGGAGCAAGAAGAGTTGAGAGCCATGATCAACCAACTTCATCAAGACAAATACAATAGTATGAAGCAAACGGTCAATGCTGAGGATCAAACCAGTAATCAGCCTCCAAGAAGACAAGAGTTTGGTATGGTGAAGAATGGACCTCTCCAAGTTGCTACTACCTCAAGGGTCCGACAACAACCTCACCAAGAACAACAGGTTGATCAGAGTAAGCCAAACAAGCCTAGGAGGTAATTTACCAAGATCAACATGTCGCCAACTCAAGCGCTACAACACATGTTGAAGACAGGGCTGATTACATTAAAGGCTCCTCCCCGGAACCCAAATACCTCTGCTCCTACCTATCATCCCTATGAAAGGTGTGCATACCACTCTGACGGTCTGGGACATGACACCGAAAACTGTTAGACTCTGAAGAACAAGATCCAAGACTTGATTGATGGGAGGGTGCTGGAGTTCATGCCGGATGGTGAGATGAAAATCTTCCGCTGAGAATTCTCCATCTGAGATGACTAGTTCAAACTAAGAGACTTTTGTTCATTTGAATTCTCCAGTTGTATTTTTCTTTGCTTGATTCAAACAATCATTATCATGTCAAACTTTTTTATTTCATTAATGCATCGCATATGTCTGTCTTGAATCAATCCATTCGTATTCACTATATTCAAATTGCTTTCTTTTTTTTGTGATGTTCAATTCTCGATTAAAAATTCTAAGCCTTTTGAGGGAGGATGACGAAAACGATACCACGATCTTTACAGTATGCTTTTGAACAGACCTCGCTGATGAGGTACAGGCATTGTTTCAAATCCTAAACAGTGGAGTTATAAGGAAGATAATCCCTAGTCAACCCCTTCGAGCCAAAGAAGTCGGAGTTTTTCTTTTCACAAAAATTAAAACCCTTAATTATAACCTGGGGGCAGGGTAGTTTTCTCAGTTGATCCAGGTGCACAACGAATGGCACCAAAGAAGTCCTTCCAAAAGAAAAGATAGTGATGGTTCTGAATAATCATAAAGACAGGCATTTATCATCTCTCAAAATAAAAGCCCAATAAGTCAAAACTTATGAAGGAGACTTACAAAAACTGGGGCATCCCCGCTGACTGTAATCACAAAAGAAACAATTCAGGCAAAAAACAGGGATAATAAAATCGAAAAGAAAGAGGTCCTACAAACCTTCAACAAAAAGAAATGACTTCCTGTTCAAATAAATTGTCAGTATTCGAACCATCACTGGTATATCAGAGCAAAGACTCAAACAAGATCTAATGCACGATTAGCTGAGTTTAGGTTTGAAGAACATCACGAAGAGCGGGTGGGTACAAATAAAATTTGAGCCTTTATCCTTTGTTTCTTAAACCGTGAACCAGGCCACGTTATAACCCTTAAAAAGTCCTAGCTGAAGCATGGGTTAGTTCGAAAGCATACTGTTACAAAAGGTATCCTGACTCCTTAGGGCTCGTTGTAAAATCTTGAGTTGACATCACATTTTACAAAAAATTCACTTGCTTTATTAAAAACTGCATTTTCAAAGAACTTCAAGACAGACATAAGCTTTGCATTCTTAAAATAACATTGTTTGCATATGACTATTTGTTTAAACAGCAGAGAAATTCGCACGATGAATATCTTGTGAACAAAAACCTTTTCAATAAAAAAGATCATCTCAAGTGGAACAACACTTCCAATCAAGGGGCACGGCATGATCATTATCCATCATCTGGGGCAGTCAAGTCAAGATTCAAGGAATCTCTCAAGATGCCAAATAGCCAGGGGCAAATCTCCGCCTGAGTCACTTGGGGCATTGGACATGAATTCCAGCAACGAATCTTGCCTGATCAAACATCTTCTGGTAGTATGGTAACACAACACTACTGATAGTGACAACTCCCTACATCCTGAGAGCATGGACATAGTCGGAAAAAATACTACGCATAATCAAAGACCCGCTAGGTTGACACACCTAAGCAAAAATAAGGGATGAAAATGAAAAAATTTGTACACCCGGCAAGTCGAAAACCTGAAAAGGCAGCTTGGGCAAAAAAGGGTATCCTGATGGACTGAAAACCCGAAAGGGCGGTCCAGGCAAAATTAGGGATCAAAGCGTACGACTATGTCCCGTCACTTGCCTACCAGAAGAAGATTTGTCAAATCGGCAGTTATAAAGACCTCCACAGGCACTTTCTCCCACAGAAGCTGGGGCAATAAGAATTGTCCGAACTGTACAAGCCGCTCTGTCCTCCAGGTACAAGGTAGATTCGGCTGAAGAACGTAACCAGGATACCTTCACTCACCGCAGAGTAAGACAAGATTCAGCAATACTCTCCTCGAGCAGAGTGGGTCTACCATCAGCCCCAAAAAAAGGGCACAGTATCCCTAGCAAGTCAGCAACACTCTCCCCAAGCAGAGTTAGGCTACTGTCAGCCCTAAGGAAGTTGGATATCCCCAGAAGATCTCAATATTCCCTAGCAGAGTATACAGATATCCCTCAGCGAGCATCCCCGGCAGTCTTAACATTCCTCGACAGAAATATAAGATTGTTCCCCAGCGGAATACAGACACCCCAGTGGAACCATTCCCCAGTACATTCCAAAAGTTTCCCCAGGAGAGTTGAATCAATCTCCCCAGTAGATCCTGGAAGCTTGTCTCCCGCAGAGTACAAATATATCTCCCCGGCCATATTCAAAGGTTATTCCCCATCAGAGTCTAACTGGGTTATCCTCAGCAAATTGCAACAGAAAGATCGTCCTCAGCGAAGTTCTTCCTATCCCCAGCGGAGTTCATCAAATTCCCCAACAGAACTTATCAACAGAATCCCCAGCGGAGTTATCGTTAAAATCTCAGCGAAGCATCTCTTCCCCACAGAGTAATTCCCCGCAGAGTAATCCTCGCCATGTTTGTTCCCCAACAGAGCCATCTTCTCCTACAGGTTTATTCGTGCAAACAGCTGTGTTCATCATCCCCAGCAGAAACGAAGAATTCAACATCATGCTCCAGCAGCTATCCGGGATTTATTTTCCCCAGCTAAAACATCACATTGTCATACATCATGATACATGCATATACGCATCATATCATACAATCTCATTTATTTTAAGAACATCATGACATCATGCAATTTCATACATCATGACATTGCATATAACTAATGTTTTGCCTTTTCAGGAAAAGGTCAATCAAAAGATATTACCATCAACTTTTGAAGTTCCAGATTCGATACCTGTATCTAGCCAGGGCATATCTGTGAGCGACTGATTGTAGATCTATACCTGTATCTAGCCAGGAAAGTATCTGCATGAAGAGTTTGAAGATCAATACCTGTATCTAGCCAGGAAGTCATCTTTCATTCTCAGGTCATAGGTCTACACTTGTATCCAGCCAGGAAAGCTATCTCGACCAACCTTTTGAAGTTCAAGATTTGATACCTGTATCTAGCCAGGGCATATCTGTGAGCGACCGATTGTAGATCTATACCTGTATCTAGCCAGGAAAGTATCTGCATGAAGAGTTTGAAGATCAATACCTGTATCTAGCCAGGAAGTCATCTTTCATTCTCAGGTCAGAGGTCTACACCTGTATCCAGCCAGGAAAGCTATCTCGACCAACCTTTTGAAGTCCCAGATTCGATACCTGTATCTAGCCAGGGCATATCTGTGAACGATGGATTGTAGATCTATACCTGTATCTAGCCAGGAAAGTATCTGCATGAAGAGTTTGAAGATCAATACCTGTATCTAGCCAGGGCATATCTGTGAGCAATTGATTGTAGATCTACACCTGTATCTAGCCAGGAAAGTATCTGCATGAGGAGATTGAAGATCAATACCTGTATCTAGCCAGGAAGTCATCTTTCATTCTCAGGTCAGAGGTCTACACCTGTATCCAGCCAGGAAAGCTATCTCGACCAACCTTTTGAAGTTCCAGATTCGATACCTGTATCTAGCCAGGGCATGTCTGTGAGCGATTGATTGTAGATCTATACATGTATCTAGCCAGGAAAGTATCTGCATGAAGAGTTTGAAGATCAATACCTGTATCTAGCCAGGAAGTCATCTTTCATTCTCAGGTCAGAGGTCTACACCTGTATCCAGCCAGGAAAGCTATCTCAACCAACCTTTTGAGTTCCAGATTCGATACCTGTATCTAGCCAAGGCATATCTGTGAGCGATTGATTATAGATCTACACCTGTATCTAGCCAGGAAAGTTATCTACACAAAGAGTTTGAAGATCAACACCTGTAGCAAGCCAGGAAACCATCTTTCTTTCTCAGGTATGCAAGTTCTCGCTAAGGAATCCCTTACGCGATCGACACACAATTCCAAATGGCATCTATAAGCCCATTCCCGACAAGATTCTGTTACATCTCCTGATGGCATCTATAAGCCCATCCTCCTATCCATCATTTCTCCAAATGGCATCTATAAGCCCATTCCCGACATCACACTGCTGATACTACACTAGGCGAGTGCAAATTTCTGGGCACTTTAGTGTTCAATCATCTTCCACCTTCGGATCACGAAAGGCACGCAAGCCAATCTACATCCTCAGGTTTAAGAAGATTGAACAGGGGCAACTGTTGTACCCCAAAATTTGCCCTCCCATATTCTCCAAGATTTATCAAGAGTCATCTTCAAATGGCTCAAGATTTCTCAAGGATTGCACAGTCCAAATACCTCCTAAGCCAGTCAAAATTAGGGTTTTTTTTCTTTCAAGGAATTTGAGGTTTTCAATGGTTCCATCAAGTCCCATAGGCCTATATACATTGTCAAGCATCTACATGCCAAGTCTCAAGACTCACAGTGACAATTTGCACAGTCAAAAGCCCTATTTGGTTCACAGTCAACTGCAGGGGTAAAATGGTCATTTTGCAGTCAAAAGTCAGAATTTTTGGTCAACATCTTATTTTGATCTCACAATCATCATTTGATCAAGTCTTGATCATGATTCCACAAGCATGGCTCAAAAATCATCAAGATGCAAAAAGTTACTATTTTTGGACAACAGAAAAGTCAACTATATCTTGACCAAGGCATAACTTTTTCATGGTTCATCAGAAAAATCCCATCCAATGCTAATTTTTAAGGGGAGGGCATTTCCTACAACTCATCTTCACATTCCAAGTCCAAGAAATGCTCTCACAAAAAGTTATCAATTTCTACATTATAGGTCAATTTCAAAAGTCAACAAAAATGCACTTTAAGTCAAAGACCATAACTTTAGATTGGTAAATACAAATGACATGGGACCAAAGGAATTGGTTAGAGGACTTCAATACCTTTCCAAAATGTCCAAGAACATGTTCATATGATCAAAATTGAGCAAGATATGCATTGGAGAAGTTAGGAAATATTTGTGAATTTGCAAAAGTCAACTTTGCTCAAAACACTTTGTTTTTGCTAACGGGCCTCAAATTTCTTCTTGAAACTTTATCCAAGGCCTATGCACGACCCATCAAGCTTAAATTGGATTATTTTCTTATTTTTTATTAATTAATTGGATTTTTAATTGATTTTAATTCATTTAATTAATTTAAATTGTAGGAAATTCAAAGATATGATTTTTTTTCAATCTTTTTATGAAGCAAACAAGCTCAAGATATGCTGGCAATTCGTGTGCAAATCAAAGGGACAAAAATCTCCAAGTTTGGCAAGTTTCTTCAATCAAAAAGATTCAAAAAGATGTGATTGCAAATCAAATATTCAAACCATCATGCAATGGATTTTTTGTGCAAGATTTAACCTAATTCTCTTCTACTATATATACACAAGCTAAACCTAATGCCATGGACGAGAATTTGCTGCAGAAGAGGCCATAAGCATATTGAAAAAAATCAAAGAAAAGTGAAAACTGTTTTCTATAGTTTAGCATGATTCAAAGCATTTTGTGGTTTCTAATACCTTGCAGGAACTCTCAGGGACCTTTTGCAATCAAAATCACACGCTAAAGCTACAGGAATACTCAAGTACAGAACCACAGTTTGCTTGATTTTTTAGAATCGTAACTCATATTTCATGCATAATTAACATGCTTTAATCATTGTTTTGCATTGCTTGAATCTATACAAACCTAATGGTATTGGTTAATTGGATTAAAATGCGCAGAATAGTAAGTTGCCATTGAAGAAATCTAGGGTTCTTGAGTTCTTAAATTAGGGCTTTCCAAATCCAGTAAAATTAGAACCTCTAATGCATATGGTTGAATTCAGGAGACTCCGACGAATCTAACAGGACCATCACGAAATATTTATATTGCTTGTAGCTCTAATCGCTATTATTGGTCATCATGTTTCGTGGGGGTTAAAAACCCCCGCTATCTAACTTTGTTTGTTACAGTTTCAGCGAAGAAGATGAGTACGTGGTGATATATCAATGGTCAATTCAAAAACACGCGCGTTTTACTTTGGTTCCAGCATAATTGTTATTTTTTATATATTATGATTGCTTATTATTCTAAATACAAACGCGCTACACAGCTCAGATGGCCAAGGCATTAGTGTATTGATCATTGGGACTTGGGTTCGAATCCCAGGTCCCCCAAATAATTGTTTCTATTTTTTCTTATGTAATCCCATGCAGGCTTTCAAAGGGGTTCTATCATGCACCTCTCACATCCAAGCGCCAAGTGGCCACATGCACTAATCTGAAGGTCATGAGTGGATGACCATGATGCTCCTGGTCAACCCTGCGCGTGGACAATTCCCCAAGGTCAAACAGGCTGGAGAGCTTAATGGGCCAGATTTCCAAACAAACCTCCTAATGGGTCCATCACCCCCCTGGTTTATTATTTCTTTTTTTATTTTCCATTTCTTTTATTTTCTTTTATTAACTATTATTATTTAATTAACTCATATAATTATTTTTCATAATAAGTTCAGAAACCTAAAACATTATTTATTTTTATTATTTATTAATTTCACTATTAATTATTTTTTGTAAATAAATTCTAAATATAATTAATTTAGTTAATTAGGTTAACTTTGACTTTTTTTCATAGTAAATAAAATCAATATAGAATTAGGGTTTTTCTTTTGACAATTTTAATCCTTTTTATTTTATTTTCATTAAAACATAAAAAACATAAAAAATACTTTTTCTTTTGATTAATTAGTTTTAGAATTAGGTTTAATTAAAGGACCAAAATTCCATTCTTTTCTCAAAAAGGGTCAAAACCCTAAGGACGTCTCTGATTTAATTTCTTCGCGCGAATATTATTTCTTTTGATCACATTTATGTATTTACTCCGGGAATGTAATAGATAATTAGGACCTTTATCGCTTTCTTTATTTTTCCGTATTTATCTTTTCAAGGGTTATGTTTTTGGCGATGTAAATACCCGACGCCTTGTAATAGCGTAGATTTACTTTCCGTAATCTATTTTTCCGCACAACTATTAACTGTTAATTATGCATGCAAGACTTGTCTGAAAAATAAAATCAACTCGTAGCTCACCATAATACATGTGCAAAGATAATTTAACATGAAACCTGACACACGTGCATATGCCACTCCTAGGGTACGCCTCACTTGGTTGCCTCGACGTGGTCATTGAGTATAAGGTGTTTTAGAGGTCGCCCTCCTGTCTAAAGATCCAGTTGCCTCGAAACGGTTGCCTCGGATAAAAAAGAATCTAGGACATTAGGGTTACCGCTAAGGCGTCCTACTATTGCTTTGGTGACCACATGTCCCTATAATCGAATTGACCCGAATAACTCCAATGACGGTGCTACCTACTTCTCAATAGTGGGATAGTACTGTCTAAAGGACATTTACACAGCTTAATTCCTTAGAGTAGGTAGATTTCTCCTGGGTACTTTCTCTTTCAAAAACAAAACAAACTTTTCGCACCTACACTTTCAAAAAGTTTTCAAACAAACACTTCATACACTCTTGAGGACTGATACAAGAGTTACTTAGAAGTTTTCAAACTAAACTTTTTCAAAACCCACAAACACAAGAAAAGCAAACACTTTTGAAAACATAGTGAGCAAGTACCTAAGAGCCCGTGGATAACCACGGATAGAAAGGGTGCTAACACCTTCCCTTTCTATAATCTACCTCCCGAACCGAGAAACATCTCGAAAAGGAATTTTGCTGTGCTTTTGTCCTTTCCTTGTTGGAGAACATAAAAGACGGTGGAGACTTTTGCTTACCGCGACATTTCGTGAACCAGCATTTCAAAATAGTCAGTTCTATTTCCACCGATCACAGAACTGGCGACTCTGTTGGGGACACTTAATAAGTGAGGTGTACCTTAGGATTAGATCATTCTATGTTTTCAATTGTATGCCTTGTATGCTTTAATTTTGTGGGCTTGTATCGGAGTTTTATAGGTCTTAACCCGGATATGGGGATACCCTTTAGAAATAGCAACAAACTGTGAGGGAACTGTGCGGGGTATACCGACATGGTTGAAGCAGTTGCTACGTTGATGTGGCACTTTAATGAGTGTCGGTAACCCTTGAGTCAAGTCAAGGAGAGTACGGGGCCGCCGCGTGGTGTCGTGAAGCATCAACTGACCTTAGAACCTTACTTGACCATCCTGGCCTCTTTAGGGGTAGTGAGATGACCGACTTTGGTGCAGTCCGAAGTTGGTAGATACTCGATACTACACTCATTGAGGGTTGTTTTCTTGGAATATTTTGGTCTCCAGTTAAGTGGATAAATCAAAACAATGAACACCGAAAACAATCGAATGATATTGAGCTCCTTAGAACCCGGTTACTATTTATAGGACAAGTTTTGAGCCAACTAACTTCAAGAGGATAGTACCTAAACTTCATGCTAGCCTAAACTCTAAGGGCTCTTTTGTGTGACTTGTGTACCTTCAAACTTGAACTACTTGCACATTCTTGTTATCTGACAACATGAGTTCCTTGCAGGTTTTGTTTACAGTCCTTAATCTGGACTTATTACAGGGCTTACTTACACCTCACACCTTTGCATCCACGTACATAACATCATACACATCATAACATCATACCATAGCATTTCCTTAACCATTTCAAGGATCTCAAGGGTTTGTGATACAGGTCATGATGGACCAAATGTCTAGCAAGGGGCAAAGGGGATTTATTTTCCTCTAACCAAGGTGGTCCAGAAATCCAAGCATAATAACTTGAGTCAGGGGCTATGACCCACTCGATATGGTGAGCCTTGACTCTTGAAGAAGGACTCTCAACAACATGAAGTTCCTTCAATCAAGCCGCAAAATTAAAATTCTAACAAGTTTCTTTGTTTACCCCGCGAGATCCTTGAAAACATTGCATACATACATATCATTGCATAACAGGTTACCCTTTACAGGTCTCTCATATTCTCGCTGTTTATTTCAACAATGGCTTTCCAACCAGACAACCAGGATCTTCATACTCAAGAGACTCAATTCAGGGAAGTCCTCCTAAACCTATCCAAGGGGCAGGAAGAATTGAGGACACTCCTCATGGGGACCTTGGTCAGGAACAGTCCTGAAGACGATAAGGACGAACGGCTGAAACATCTGCAAGCTGAGGTAGATGCAATGAGAACTCAGATGCTGGGGCAGATGGCTCTTATCCAAGGCTTAGCTAGGGAGCAAGAAGAGTTGAGAGCCATGATCAACCAACTTCATCAAGACAAATACAATAGTATGAAGAAAACGGTCAATGCTGGGGATCAAACCAGTAATCAGCCTCCAAGAAGACAAGAGTTTGGTATGGTGAAGAATGGACCTCTCCAAGTTGCTACTACCTCAAGGGTCCGACAACAACCTCACCAAGAACAACAGGTTGATCAGAGTAAGCCAAACAAGCCCAGGAGGCAATTTACCAAGATCAACATGTCGCCAACTCAAGCGCTACAACACATGTTGAAGACAGGGCTGATTACATTAAAGGCTCCTCCCCAGAACCCAAATACCTCTGCTCCTACCTATCATCCCTATGAAAGGTGTGCATACCACTCTGACGGTCTGGGACATGAGATGACTAGTTCAAACTAAGAGACTTTTGTTCATTTGAATTCTCCAGTTGTATTTTTCTTTTCTTTGCTTTAATCAAACAATCATTATCATGTCAAACAATCATTACCAGGGTTAAAATGGTCATTTTGCAGTCAAAAGTCAGAATTTTTGGTCAACATCTTATTTTGAGCTCACAATCATCATTTGATCAAGTCTTGATCATGATTCCACAAGCATGGCTCAAAAATCATCAAGATGCAAAAAGTTACTATTTTTGGACAGTAGAAAAGTCAACTGTATCTTGTCCAAGGCATAACCTTTTCATGGTTCATCATAAAAATCCCATCCAATGCTCATTTTGAAGGGGAGGGCATTTCCTACAACTCATCTTCACATTCCAAGTCCAAGAAATGCTCTCACAAAAAGTTATCAATTTCTACATTATAGGTCAATTTCAAAAGTCAACAAAAATGCACTTTAAGTCAAAAACCATAACTTGAGATTGGTAAATCCAAATGACATGGGACCAAAGGCATTGGTTAGAGGACTTCAAGACCTTTCCAAAATGTCCAAGAACATGTTCATATGATCAAAATTGAGCAAGATATGCATTGGAGAAGTTGGGAAATTTTTGTGAATTTGCAAAAGTCAACTTTGCTCAAAACACTTTGTTTTTGCTAATGGGCCTCAAAAGCCAATCTATATCCTCAGGTTTAAGATAATTGAACAGGGGCAACTGTTGTACCCCAAAATTTGCCGTCCCATATTTCTCAAGACATGTCAAGAATCATCTCCAAGTTGTTCAAAATGGCTCAAGAGTTGGACAGTCAAATCATCTCCTAAGGCAGTCAATTCAAAATTAGGGTTTTGTGTTGCATCAAGGTCCTTACATCCAAATGACCTCAAGTTCTCCTTAATATCCTAACGTATGCTCAAATTCATAAGGTATCCTACTGTGTGAGTTTTCTCGAAGAAATATGGTGAAAAAAGTGTGCTGAAAGTGCAGTTTTTACGCGCTAAAAAATTCATAACTTGAAGATCGTGGCTTGTTTTGAACCCGTTCCGATGGCCAAAATTCCTTCTTGACGTCATCTATGTTTTCATCTCTCATGGCTGGAAGCCAATTTCAATCAGAAAGTCTTCAAAAATGTAGATTTATCAAGTATTTTCGTACAGAAAATTTGTGACAGAAGTTTATTTGCGTCATGTTCAGAAAATCATAACTTGGTCGATTTTCATCGTATCGAGTTGGTTCCTGCGCCAAAATTTCACAAATTGAGTTGGCTACATTTTCACAGAAGGTATTGAGTTCAAAAGGTATTCAAAAGGCCTTCGTTTTTTGCTCAGAGTGCGTGACGCACCGAAAATCCTGAATGTTGAATATTATTTCATCTGGGCCGAAACTTCAAAAATTCATAACTCGGTCAATTTTTATCGGATTGGGCTCATATTTTTACACAAGGTCACTGACTCAGAGATCTACAACTTTTCTTCAAAAGTCGAGATCGAATTATGCTCCGATCAATACCAGTTTTTTATTGAAGAACGTGTCAGAGTCGACACTGGAGCCCAAAATAAGTTTGTCTGAGCTAAAACTTAAAAAATTCATAACTAATTCACCGTTTATCCGATTGAGCCTATTTTCGGACAAGAGTTAGTTCCTGATGTCGGCTACATTTTGTTTTCACATTTCAACTTCAAAAATTACACTTAAGTCCCTGCGATTTAGCCTAGAAAGTGACAAACTCAAGTGAACATTGGAGGCCCAATTGCACATTCAAAGCCCATTTTCTTTACTCTAATTTCCATCATATAATCACATTCTTTTCACACAAACCAGGGAGGGAAAAAAAACCTTGCCACAACGTTGTCAGAATATCAAATTCTTTCAAGAACCCTAAAACCTTGAAATCCTTATTACAAATCCCTCTCTCACTACAAACAAGCCATCCCGGTTACAAACCAACATCTCACTACAAACAAGTCATCCCAGTTACAAACCAACATCTCACTACTTCTTCAGTAAGGGTAAGGCTGGCTTGATCTCCATGATCAAAAGGGCATAAAAGCATTCATGTCACTACTTTTCCAGTAAGGGTAAGGTTGATTTGATCTCCATGATCAAAAGGGTATAATCATTTATACATGCCATATTGATCTAAACATTAAATTTCTTCATATATTGGCTTTATTTGTATTTTATGATATATAGTAATTTATTTAATGTGTTCATGAGATTTAACGCTGCAGATTTAGACAGGATCTCATACAGGTTCATTAAGGAACGTTGAGGCCAAAACACAAATGGCCAAAACAAAACAGTTTACACATGACGTCAACCGCTGTTTCACCCCTCCAATCAGGGCCGTATACTCCTAAACTCTCCCTCTATTTTTATTATTTTTCTTTAATTAATTAATCGTTATTCTTTTTATTAATCACTAACCAATTAACATTTTTTCCTAATAAAATCAAAAACACAAAAAATATTTTATTTATTAAAATTAACTTCATCACTTTTATTTTTGTAAATAAATTAATTTAATCAATTTAGCTTTAATTAGATTTAACTTTTAATATTTTTTTGCAATATTTAAAATCAATTTAGAATATTAGGTTTTTATTAGCATTAATTCAATTTATTTTATTTCTTTAAAAACTCAAAAATCCAAAAATATTTTCATTATTTAATTTAATTTTATTTTTCATTTAATTTAATTCCATTTAATTCAAAAATAAACAAAAATCCTTTCTTTAATAAAAAAGGGTCAAAACCCAAAAAACTCGCATCCGATTTAATTTCCCGCACGCGATCCATTTTATCATATTATTGTATCTGTTTCCCGGAATGTAATAGCTTTTAATTAGGACTTTAATTATTTATCGCTTTATTTTACTTTCCGCATTTTAATTTCAAGGGTTGTTTTGGGCGATGTAAATACCCGACGCCTTGTAATAGTTTAGATTTAATTTCCGCAATTTAAATTCCACAATATTAAATGTTAGATGTTTGATAATAGGCTATGCATGACAAGATCAAATGTATGAACTTAAAATCAACATAGCTCACCCATGACATGTACAAAGATAAAATTAACTGAAAAACAATACACTCGCACATGCCACTCTTAGGGTACACCTCACTTGGTTGCCTCGAACGTGGTCATTGAGTATAGAAAGTTTTAGAGGTCGCCCTCTTGTCCAAAGATCATAAGTTGCCTCGAAACGGTTGCCTCGGATAAAATGATCTAAGACATTAGGGTTACCGCTAAGGCGTCCTAACATTGCTTTAGTGACCACACGTTCCTTAAATCGAATTGACCCGAAAACTCCAAAGACGGTGTTACCTACTCCTCAATAGTGGGATAACATTGTCTAAAGGACATTTGCACAGTTTAATTCCTTTTTGAGTAGGTAGATGTTCTTAAGTACTTGCTCTTTTGAAAACAAAAACAAAACTTTTCGCACTTACACTCTCTTTCAAACAAAAACTCTTTTCAAACCCACAATCACAAAAAAAAAGCAAATTTTTGAAAACATAGTGAGCAAGTACCTAAGAGCCCGTGGATAACCACAGATAGAAAGGGTGCTAACACCTTCCCTTTCTATAATCTACCTCCCGAACCCGAGAAACATCTCAAAAAGGAATTTTTCTGTGCTTTTGTTCTTTCCTTGTTGGATAAAATAAAAGACGGTGGCGACTCTTGCTTACCGTGACATTTTGCAAAAACAAACACAAACGCGAACCAGCATTCCAAAAACAGTCAGTTCTATTCCCACCGATCACACATATCCATATTACTGAAATAAACAATAGGAAGATAAGGAAACCTATATGGGAGAAACTTGTCATGATATGATTCATGGTATGTGGATGTATGTTTTCAAGGATCTCGCAGGGTAAACACAAGAAGATGTTAGAAGTTGAATTTTGATCAACATCTTTGATTGGATAACTTCGTATTGGTGGATGTCCTTCTACGAGAGTCAAGCTCACCATGTCGAGTGGGTCATAGCCCTTGACTCTTGTCACCATGCTTTTGTCTTTGACGGTGTTTATTTAGAGGAGAATAAATCCTCTTGCCCCTTGATAGGCATCTGGTTCAACATGAACATGCATCATAGGCCCTTGAGATCCTTGAAATGGTTATTGAAAATGCTATGGTATGATGTCATGATGTTATGTACAAGTATGCAAATAAAGCAAGTTGTTATGTACAAATAGTCATATACACACAAAGAAGACAAGTCCTTAGGTTTAGGCTTGCGTGGAGATTGTAGGTAAGTACCCTCTTGAAGTTTAGTTGGCTCAACCTGTCCTAGAAAGTAACCGGGTTCTAGGGGATCTCAATATCACGATCTTTCTTCATCGGGAATTGTTTAAGCGCAAGCCTCTTTATTGGCGACCGAAATATCTTAAAAGTCTGATCTCAATGAGCGTAGTATCGAGTATCAACCAACTTCGGACTACACCAAAGCCACTATCTCACTACTTCCTAATGGCCAAGTTATTCAATTAAGGTTCTAAGGTCATTTAGTGCTTCATCACACCACACAACGACCCCGTATTCTCCTTGACTACTCAACGGCTACTGGTACCAACAAATGTGTCACACTAACGTAGCTATCGCTTCAACCATGTCGGTATACCCCACACAGTTTCCACAATCTATTGCTACTTACCTAAAAGGTGCCCCAGATTCGGGTGTAGGATCAAAACAAAGCCCAAATAAGGAACCATAATGTAAAGCAAACAAGTCAAACAAGGAAAGCAAGTAAAGGTGATCTAGCCCTAAGGTAACCCAACTTTTAAGTCAAGTCGCCAGCAGAGTCGCCAGTTCTGTAATACGGTGGGAGAACCGACTTGGGTGTTTTGCGTTTGATCGCAATTGTTACGGATAGCAAGAGTCGCCACCGACTTTTCTTTTATCCAACAAAGGAAAGGTTGAAAAGAACGGGAAAGACCTTTAGATATGTTTTCTTGAGTTCGGGGGGTAGGTTATCAAAAGGGAAGGTATTAGCATCCTTTTCATCCGTAATTTTCTATGGGCTCTTAGTTGCTTGCTAAGTCACTTGCTTTTGTTTGAAAATGTGCTTGTGGTGTGTGTGAGTTTGAAATTATTTTGAAAACGTCTTTGTAATGATTCTCGTCTCTATAATAATGCGTACAAAGTGTTGGTTTTGAAAATAGTTTAAAAAGGTGTTTGTGGAAGATGTTTTTGAAAGGGATTTTGAAAATTTCCTTTGTAATGATTCTCGTCTCTATAAGAATGTGTACAAAGTGTTTTAACTTTTGAAAATGTTTTAATTGAAAGTGTTGGTGTGAAAAAATGTTTTTATTGTGAGCAAGCGAGCAACTATGAGCATCCTACCTACTCAAAAGGTCTATGTTCTTTTCCTCCTCCTTTAGATGTTGCTATCTTACCATTGATTTGGTAAGAAACCCCATCGTTGAATATGAAGGGACGGGCGTGGGTCGTTTGTATAGTCATATAAGGCAACCTATGAGACGTTTTAGCAATTTCATGAGGGACTAGATTGTTTACCGAAGGCAACATCGAGGGTAATAGAGGGACTACGATCTTTTATTGAGGGTCTTTGCTAAAACTCCCATATTCGAGGGACATGACTATTTTTCGAGGCAACAAGTGAGATTACCCTAGAGGTGCATGTGTGCAAAGTGTGTTTGATTGCATGCATTTAGTCTTTTGATTTTGGGTTGTCTACTTGTTGGTTTTATCTTTCTATACATCCTAATTACTAACATTTGTATAAAGCAATAAAAATGTAGAAAATAAATATCCTACACTATTACAACCATATTGAATAGCAAGAAAATATAAAGACAAAACAAAATAAAAGAAGGGAACATAAGCTTTTCGATCCAGGCAACAACATCCCTTCGATTCTGCCCTTCCTTGCCTATTTCGATTGGGGCCTAGTAGTCAGCGTGAGTGTGTATCCTTCGATCCATCCTTCTGGCTACTTCTTTCGATTGGTCCTGGAAGTTAGGATGAGATGTGCTCTTCGATTATGCCTTTTTGCTTCCTTCGATTGCAGGAATATTAGTGTGAACGAGTAACCTTCGATTCACCCTTCTTGCTGCTTCTTTCGATTGGGTCTGGAAGTCAGTGTGAACACCTTTCATTTCTCCCTTCTTGCTCCTTCGTTTGGACTGTGAAGCGATATGGGCCTGCAAAGAAGCATGAGTGCATATCCTTCATTCACGTCCTCTCTGTCTTTCGTTTAGGACTGTGAAGCAGTAAGGGGGCGAAGCCTAAGGCTTCATTTCAATGAACTTTATTTTGTTTTCTTTTTTTTTGTTGGAGTCTGTAAAGGTTAGTTCTACCATACATTTGGACAAGAAAAAACAAACGAAAATGGCATAAACGAAAAGTAAACAAATTTCATGTACATGCTTGAAACGAAAGGGTTAAGGTCAGGGGACTTACCTTTCTTCTGAAGTTGGTGCTTCTGGACCTTGAGTGATTGGAATGGATGCTCCTGGATTTGAAGGATAGAAACAAGTGTGGTATTTCTTTGACTGGATTCGAAGGTCAAGAAGAGTGAGGTTGTGTTTGTTGTTTCTGGATTCGAAGGAGAAGAACAAGTGTAGTGTTCCTTCAGTTGGATTCGAAAGAAAGAACAAAGCGTGGGGTTGCTCCTGGATTCTAAAGGGAAAATAAATAGGTGTTGTGTTTCTAGTGTTGGATTCGAAAGGGACAGAAACAAAGGTATGCTCTTTTAATTCTGGGTTTGAGAATGTGTTAAGTGTTTGTTGATTTTCACACAATCAAAGCTTCTCCAGCTATCAAAAGCCCTTTGGATGTGTTGTCCAGCCCCCTAAGATGTGTTGTGGAACATCTTATTTATAGATGAAGTTAGCTAAGATTTGAGAGGGAAAACAAAAGAATTTGAACTAATTGAGTATACTGTCTTTGTAGCTTTCGAGGGGAAGTATTTGAATGCCAAATTGGTGCAAATACAGGAGCAGTGTAGCAGGACTGTTGTGCAGCAGTTTTGGAGCGTTATGGCCATTGCATCAGGCTTGGACTTGCAACAAGCATCTTTGAATATTTCATCTTTTCGTTTTGACCTCATAGGTCTAACCTTCGACCAAACTTCTCTTCAGACAACAATATTTGTTTCCAATTAAAGTGTCCTTCGAATGGGTCCTTTTTGTGCATCCTTTGAAGGGGCCAAATGTGTGCCCCTTGAATGGGACACTAAAATATGTCCTTCGAATGGGACATCCAGGTATGTCTCGTAGGTCCTTTGAATGGGCCACCAAACATGTCCTTCGAATGGGGCATCCAGGTATGTCTTGCAGGTCCTTCGAATGGGCCACCAAAGTATGTCCTTTGAATGGAACAACAATTGTGTGTCATAGTGTAGAAATTGTGTGTTGAAGATTTTCAAGGGTGAAATCGAAGAAAGCTATTTCAAAGGGAGATATTGTCCATTCGACGCTAGTATGAAAATAGCCAATGCATGAGGGAAGTTCCGGCCTTGTGATTTGAAACAAGTAGGAAAGAAACCTTTGCTTCCTGAATCGAAACAAACACTGTAAGGGACCATTGCTTTGTGAATCAAAGCAAACATGTAAAGGGTCCTTGCTTCAATCGAAGCTTGCATGCAGGAGACCACTTAATTTTTGGGCACTAGCATGAAGGGAAGCCATTTCCTTGTGCAGGAAGGCATGCAGGAGGCCCTTGCCTTGTGCATCATGTAGGAGGCCAATGCTGAAGGTGGATTCGAAGCAGACATGAAGGTGAATTCGAAGCAAGCATAGAGGGAGTTATTTGTCCAATCGAAACTTGTCCAATCGAAACAGGCATGCAAGCATTAAATGTCCAATCGAAACAGGCATGCAGGCAACCATTTGTCCGATCAAAACTTATCCAATCGAACAAACATGCAGGCATCAAATGTCCAGTCGAAGCAGACATGTAGGCAGCCATTTGTCCAATTGAAGCAAGGGAAATCGAAGCAAACTTGTTGTTCCTTAAAAAAATCATTTTTATCTGTTTTCCTCTTTTTAACATTTTCGTCTTTAACTTGATGCTGGAAAATCCAATTGTACTTGTGCAAATTTGAATTTTTGAAAATCCTTGTAAGGAAATTCCTTGAGAAATGAGAGGGAAAATTTTGGGGTACAACTGTATGCTTCTTGAGATAAGCATAATTTCGTCTGCTTTCTATCTCTTCAGATGGAAATCCCAAGAATCCTGGACGCAACTCCCAGATCCTTCATGTTAAACTCCTTATTAAGTTCAGCCTTCACCCTCATTACATCTTTGACATTGTTGCTTGCTATGAGAATATCATCAACACAAAGCAACAAAATAACAAATGAATTACCAGGTTTAAATATGAAGTAAACACATTGGTTGAACTGGATTCTAATGAAACATATGAGTGCCATGAACTTGTCGAATCTCTTATTCCACAGTCGAGGAGATTGTCTCAGCCCATATAAAGATCTATTCAACTTGCAAACATAATCTTCCTTTCCCTTTTTGACATACCCTTCAGGTTGTTTCATCAGGATTGTTTCATCTAGATCACCATACAAGAACGCAATCTTCACATCCATTTCTTCCAGTTCAAGGTCAAACTATGCCACCATGGCAAACAACATTCTAATGGACATGTGTTTTACAATAGGAGAAAGCACATCATTGGATTCGACACCTTCTTTTTGAGTGAAACCCCTTGTGACCAACCTTACCTTGTATCTTTTCAACGCCACTCCTTTGATTCCTTCCTTAACTTTGAAATTTATTTACAACTGACTAACCTTGCTCCAACAGGTTTCTTGATCAGTTCCCAAGTGTTGTTTTCATGAAGAGATTTCATCTCATCATCTATGGCGTCCAGTCATTCAGTCTTATTTCAACAACTCATAACTTCCTTATAGTCTTTAGGTTCTTCGTCTAGAACCTCACTTGCAGATATTAAGGCATAAGCTATAAGATTTGCATACTCAAGTCTTTGAGGTGGATTAATGAGTCTTCTTGTCCTATCTCTTGCCAATAGTTAGTCATCGACAATTTTCTCAACTTCCTCGGCATCTTCTGCTTCTTCTTCGACTTCATCTGGGATACGTAATTCAACATCAACATGCTCCACCTCAACAGGATTCTCTACCTGTTCTGGCTCTTTGTTAGATATTTTTGCACTTCGATCAACATCATCACTTTTCTTGAAAGCCATTTCACCTTCATTGAAAAATACATCTCAACGGGTGATACTCCTCTTGTGACCTGGGTCTAGGCATCATAGCCTATAAGCTTTGACACCTTCATGGTATCCCGTGAACATGCATTTCAGAGCTCTAGATTCAATCTTGTCTTTCCTAATGTGAGCATAGGCTATGCATCCAAATACTCTCAGTTTATTGAGATCTGGTGGATGTCCCGACCAAACTTCTTCAGGTTTCTTCATATCTAACACAGTTGAAAGACATATGTTTATCAGATATGTTGTTGTTGAAACAGCCTCCGCCCGAAACACCTTCTTTAACCCAACACTAGTCAGCATGCATCTAACTCTCTCCAAAAATAGTTTAATTAAACCTTTCAGCCAAACCATTTTGTTGTGGAGTACCTGCAGTAGTTCCATGCCTTGCAATATTAGGCAGCACAAAAGTTGTCGAAAGCCTTATTGCAAAATTCAAGGCCATTGTCGGTTCTCAGCCTCTTAACCTTTCTGCCGTCTAATTTTCGACCAGAGTCTTCCAACTTTTGAAATTCTCAAAATTTCCATCCTTAGTCTTCAGGATGAATACCCATAACTTTCTGAAATAATCATCTACTATGGATAGAAAATACCTTTCTCTTGAATGTGATGGACACCTTGCAGACCCTCAAAGATTGGCATGGATGTAATCAAGTGATCCATGTGTTCTTTATTTGCCTTTGTTGAACTTCACTCTGCAAGATTTTCCAAGTATATATGGTTCACAAAACTTCAGCTTTTTTACTTTGTCTCCACCAAGCAAATTTTGTTTCCCTAATTCAACCATACCCCTTTCATTGATATGGCTCAATCTCATGTGCCAAATTTCTTTCTTCGACAAAGATTTCGTGGATGCAACATTTGTCGAACCAATTACAACTTTAGCCTTAAGGGTATACAAGCCTTATTTCTTCACACCTCTCAAGACTTCCTTTGAACCCTTCATTACTCTTAGGATACTTTTCTCTCCTTGGAAAACATATCCTTTCTTGTCGAATTCACCAAGAGAAATTAAATTTCTCTTCAAATCAGGTACATACTTGACTTCAGTCAACAACTTTATTGACTCATCATAGAGCTTGAATCTCACAGATCCAACACCTGCAATCTTGCAAGCTTTGTTGTTTCCCAGCAATACAAATCCACCATCTTGATCACATAGTTCCTAGAGCAAGTCTTTGTTTGGAGTCATGTGCCAAGTGCAACCTGAATCCGTAATCCACTATTTTCTTAAGTCGCTGCTTGAAACCACAAGAACATCATATGAGTCGAAATCATCTTTTATAATGGTTATGTTTCCATTATCCTTACCTCCATGATCTTTCAAGCTTTCAGGGCACACATTTCTTATATGACCCTTATTTTTACAATGACAGCGTTGAATACCAGATGCTTCACCGCTGTAAGACTTCTACTGACTTTTACCTTTCTTCTTGTCAAACTTACCATTATTTCGCAAAAATCTTTCCTTAACAGTCAAACCTTCACCAACCGTCAAAGATTTATACTCCTTTCGTTACTTCAAGTCCTTAGAATACAAGGTTTATTGAGCTTCTTCAAAGGTCAGGGACTTCCTTCCATACAAGAGAGTTTCTTTGAAGTGAGCATGTATTCTGGGTAAGCGCATAATAGTAATAGCGTTTGATCTTCATCATCGATCTTCACATTAATATTTTCAAGATCTAGAATAATCTTGTTGAACATATCCAACTGCTCAGCCAATACATTATCTTCAATCATCTTGAATGAATACAAAGATTGCTTCAGTTAGAGTCGATTAACCAGCGATTTGATCATGTACAAACTTTCAAGTTTCACCCATAACTCTGTCGCCATCGTCTCTTTTGATACCTGTCGAAGAACCTTATCACCAAGGCTCAAAAAAATTGCAATGTGGGCTTTCTCTATCATCGTCGTCTTCTCAGATGCCGTTAACGCAACGTTCATGACTGCCTCTCCCTTCAACGCTTCCAAACAATCCTGCTGAACCAATAGGGCTTTTATCTTTAAGCGCCACTGGCCGAAATCGTTCACTCCGGTGAACTTTTCAATCTCATACTTTATTGACGGCATCTTCCCCACGCTCACCGCACGAATTTATTGTGAAAACGATACCTTTGAAACAAAGTATAAATTATTTCTTTATGATCAAGAAACAATTAGGGTAGAAAAGATGGAAGAACACGATGAACAACAAGGATTGGTTATAACTGCTATTATTTACTTTCTCTTTAAATAAGATTAGAAGTGTTACAAGAATAACAAATAACTTTTCTCACTCTAAATTAGGATTTGCAATATGCAATGATAAGAGACTAGTATGCTATTATAATAAACCTAACATACTAAACTAATGGGCTTTTTCACAAGTATCCATTACAGGCTAACTTATGACACACGTTAAGTTAAACAATTGGAGATAACAAACGTGCCTAATTTAAAATACTAATAACTGTAGCATTTCGACACCCACATACTAGAACACATTTCGACTACAGTATATAGGTCTTCGACACCAACATGTAAACATATTTCGACGACATGCATAAATCCTGTCGAACCAAAAACTACTCTTTAACTCAATAGAATTCGACCAAATATCCCACAAAGAACTTATCATAAGTAAGGAAGTAATAGTTGCTGCACCAAACATGAGTAGTATTTGGTGCATTAATAGAGAGGCCATTATAATATGATATTGCATTTCATCTATAGCTGCAATGTGCGAGGGAAGTAAAATACATAACAGAGGAATGAAGATAAATACGAAAGAAGTATCAATTCCCTCATTATTGAATTAGAAAGCAATACAATGGCAATTATTTATTGCAACTAATATAGGTTGCAACCAAATGTACATTGGACACAAAAACACAAAATCAAATGCTGCTAACATAATTCAGTAAATAACAAAATAGTAAACTAAACATTTCCACATATGTTGCTTTCTTCGAGATCTTCAGTTACTCAACAACATAGCATCAAGCTGAATTACTAATTATAAGTGTGAACACCTACAATTCAAATCAAGAAGATGTCCATTATTAACAAAATGTATTTTGTAGTTTAGTAATTTTGAAATGCACACTATGATGATAAAAAACAAATTATAATTCCATAAGAAGTTAATGAGTTAGTAATGATTCAAATAAAAATATAATATATAAATTTATCTCACCAGCGAGAAATTTTTTTCTAATTATGCTAAGCTCTTTAGTGACGTCCACAATATTCATCCGTTCCATTGGTGATTCTATTGAACAATTAAGTCCGATCCTAAAAAGTGAAACTAGGCACTTCTCAACGGTTGGAGTAAAATTATGACGATTTCCATCTTGTATTTCTACTTCAGCATCTCTTGATACAAGACCAGGGTCCAAAATGTTCATAAGATTGCTAGGAAACAAATTTGCAACAAAGTTATGCAGATTTTGGCCATCTTCAAAAACTTCATTTGTGGGTCTTCTACCGGTAAGCATTTCCAACATTAGAATTCCAAAGCTATACATGTCACCACATGTTGACAGTTCAGAGCCTATTCCATACTCTAAAACATGCAGCAAAAGTAGTTAATATTATATCACTAGTAAATTAATTATAAAGTGTGCACGAAAATATAGGAGAATTCAAAGAAACAATACAAGATTCAAGAATATAGATCATACCTGGAGGAGCATAGCCAACAGTTCCTTTTATTCCAATTGTACTTGTATCCTTATGAGAAGCACCTTCAATGGCTGAGACAAGTCTCGCTATGCCAAAATCACTCACATGAGCAACCATGTCATCATCAAGAAGTACATTACTTGGCTTTAGATCACAATGAAGGATCAACTGTTCACATTCTTGATGAAGATAATGTAATGCTGAAGCAACATCGGTAATGATGTTTACTCTGTGAGTGAGGTCCAATGATGTTTGATTCTCTAGATTTGAAATCTCAGGATGCAACCATTGTTCTAAGCTTCCATTTTTCATGTAATCATAAACTAGAGCTTTAAATTCTTGACCTTTGAAATCTGTACTAGAACAACATGTTAAGATCTTAACTAAATTACGGTGTCTAATACTTTTGAGTGCATTACATTCAGCAATGAAACTCTTGTGTGCTCCTTTCTTTTGGAGGTTCAATACCTTTACTGCAACAACATTATCTTGTGACACAAGATTTCCTCTGTACACAAAACCAAAACTTCCTGATCCGATCAAGTTTCTATCCGAGAACCCATCAGTTCCTCGGTATAATTCTTGGTATGAAACCTTAGCCAATTGATTAATTGTTGGTGAATCAAATGATGGTTTTTGGTTTCTTTTCCTCATCAAGTAGATAGTTATAATAAATGAAAGTATGAGGAGAAGAAAAACCACACTAACTATCACTGCTATCAACTTGAAACTGTGTTTTTTAGGGTGTTTCATACTCTTGACAGGGCACGGTGGTAGATGCAACTGTGAAATTCCTCCACAAAGCTTAATGTTTCCAATAATTGCTACTTGGGTTGCATTTCCAAACACACCGCCTATTGGGACCTCGCCTTCCAACATGTTAAAAGAAACATTCAAGTGTTTTAAATAAGGGATGTCTTGCATAACATCAGGAATTGATCCAGACAACCGATTTCTTGACAGGTCTAAATATTGAAGACCTTTGAGAGATGCCAAATTGGAAGGTATGGTTCCTTGGAAGGAGTTTCCTTGTAAATGAAGGTTTTCTAGGCTTATGCATTCACCGATGGTTCTAGGAATCTCACTTGACAGATAATTTTCCGAGACATCTAAGTTTTCAATATTTTTTAGCAAACCCACTTCATTAGGTAGACTACCACTCAGTGAATTACGTGACAAGTCCAATCCCTTTCTCAAGGATGAAATTCTAAAAACTTCTAAGGGTATGTCTCCCTGAAGGTTGTTTCGGGAAAGATTTAAATATTGTAGCATTTGGCATTTTCCTATACTTATAGGAATATTTCCTTCAAACTTATTTTCTGACATACGCAAGTCAAACAATTGACTGAGGTTGCCTATGGAAAAAGGTAAAGCTCCTGATAGCTTGTTTGCCCGCAAATCTAACACTTGCATATTTTGGAACTTTCCAAAAGTAAGTGGAATAATTCCTTCAAACTTATTTTCCTCCAAGCCCAAGAGATTTAAGTTTATTAAATTTCCTAACTCTCCTGGAATTTTTCCTTTTATCTGATTATCCCCAAATAGTAGGTAACTAAGTTGAGAGGATAAATTTCCAACCGAATTTGGAAGGACACCTCCAAAATTATTACTAACAATACAAACTACTTGTAGCTTGCTACAATTTGTCAATGTTTTTAAAAAATCCAAATCTTTAGTTGAATTGTCACCCAAAAAGTTCATTTCAAAATTTAGAAAATATAGATCTTGGAGTTTCCCTAGACTTGGAACTTGTCCCACAAAATGATTTTCAGCAAGTTCAACTAATGTCAAGGTAGAAGCATTTGATATGGACGTTGGGATTGTACCTAAGATTTCATTCCCACCTATTTCAAAAGTTTGGAGATTTGGGAGAGTTTGGAACATGTTGGGTGGAAGAGATCCACCAAAGCGATTTAATGTGATTGCGAAGAAAGTAAGAGATGACATATTATAAAGGCATGGTGGAAGTCTACCGGATAGGTTGTTGACAACCATTGTTATTAATGTCAAGTTTTTAAGGTGACATATTTCGCGAGGAAATTCTCCCTCTAAGTTGTTATAATTAACCCCAAAACCTATCAAGGAAGAAAGATTACCTATTGATGGCGGGACTTGTCCGGTTAAATTGTTTTGTCCAATGTTCATGTAACGAAGCTTTTGAAGAGAGCCGATTTCAGTTGGTATTTTTCCGGTGAGTTTGTTACCATATAAGTACACAATATTAAGTTTGGAATAATTTGTCAAGTTCATAAGAATTTCTCCTGCAAACGAGTTATTGGTTAGAAAGAGTCTATGCAATTGTGACAAGTGACCCAATTCCGTTGGAATTTTTCCAAAGAAGCTATTATTTCCAAGGTTGAGGCTTCTTATACGAGAGAGGTTGCCAACATAAGGAGATAAGGATCCATGCAACTTGTATCCTTGTAACTCCAACTTTGTAACTCTTTGATGCATGAGATTGCATGTGATCCCATGCCAACTACAAAAGTGGAGGGAACCATTCCAAGAATCAAGGATTCTATATGGATCACTGGATATAGATTCTTTGAATTTGAGCAAAGCCAAATGATCAGTTTGGTTTCCTAATTCCAAAGCTAATGATACGGTTCTGTTTAAAGTAAGGAGAAGAAAGAGATAAAGGTATACATAACAAAATATAGGTAACAAGAAAGAAAAATGCTTCATTATGGAGGCTAATAGATACTGTATATAAGTACAAATCATGAGAAGCGTGATCGTTTCTTCCATTTGGAGTGGGTTTATATATTAGTGGTAAGTGGTAGTACTAATAAAAAGTGAATTGAAATTGATTGCAGACACAGAAAGTGGGAGAAGTCGTGGGATTGTGGAAGATTGGAACATATTACTTTCTGTTAGTATTTTTAAATTACTATGGTTGTGTGTTTCAGGGAGAGGAAATATATTCTCGAAAATGTGAAATAGGATACAATAATTTCAAGTTTGTTTCATGTTTTTTAAAATTGTTTTTGCGTTTTTTTATTTTCAAGAATTATTTTACACATAATTTATTTCATGTTTCAATGATTGAAAACTAACATTCTCATAGAAATAAAATTAATTAAGTACAACTTTCTATTAGTTTTATATTGATATTTATTTTTATTTTTAATCTTAATTGTTATTATAATTTTATAGAATATTCAGGGTTCACTTAATGATTTTAAGTTTTTAGTTTTTAAAAATTATTTTGAAAATCAATTTCAAAAGGCTGTTTTGAAAGAAAAAAAGTTTGTGAAAATCAGTAGATTTATTGAAAACATTGTTGATATGAAGAAGACTATAAAAATATTTGTAAAAATCCACATAAAAAACCATAAAAAAACAGAGCATTTCTTGTAAATATATGTGACATCATTTAAAATATAACACATTATTATCTCTTATTCAAAAAACAAGGATGACCAAAATTGATTGATTTTAAAATAGAAAGGTTTATGAAATAAACAAACAAAAAATGAAGAGAATAAAATTGTAACTAATTGTAATTTTAAATATGAATTGGAAAGAGCGAAATGAGTAACTCCACTGATATGCATTATTTTAGTTGGAATGAGGATTCAAGGTTTGACTTCTAATAAATATATTTCATAATTTAGAGTGAGATCATCTATTTATCTATTTAAAATATATTATCTTAACTGTACATTTTTCATATTAACATTTCAGTTTTATTTGAACCATCGTCATTAATATTTTTATTTGACATTTTCCAAAATTATTTTAATTTTTGAATATGTTTAATCACATGGTTACGAGTTAAACTCTCAACTAATATAAAAATAATATATCTTAACATTAACATACAATTATATATATATATATATATATATATATATATATATATATATATATATATATATATATATATATATATATATATATATATATATATATATATATATATATATATATATATATATATATATATATATATATATATATATATAAAAGTTTAAATTACATTACAAAAACTTAAGATATGATATAATAGTTTTTTTTTCCAAATATGTTGATGACATGATCTGGATTAAATGGATTACAACAATTGTTATTCTAACTAAATATATTTCCTATAATTTCAATAATAAATATATAGATCTAAACACAATATAATGTTTTTTGTTTTTTTAAAATCGTACCAACAAAAGTAATACTTGAACCAAATATCTTTAATTTAGAATTTTTTACACTTTTCGAAGTAAGTCTATTTCAGTTAGTTGAACTTGAAATACCATAGAAAATGCAATGATTTTTTTACCCCCACAACTCCATGTTTTTATATCACGTAAACAAATAAACTTAAGATAACCAACAAGGTTTTGATTTCTCATGCAGAAGATATAGAATTTGTCCAATTTTTTTTAATAGTGACCATGAAAGTATAAACATAGGTATAATAATGATTAAAATAAAAAATCTCCTATTTCAACCTATATAAACAATAAAATAATATTAAATTTTTACAATCCTGGTAATTACAAATTAATATATCATTTTTTTAAAATAAAACAATCCTTTATTCATAAATGTTGGAATAATATAATAGTAAATGTGAGTAAGTGACAGAGTCCACTCACCTATCACCTTAAGATTTTAAGTGGATAAGTGGTGTGTTTCTCACAAAGGTGTTTAGTTCTACATTATGTATCGATGCTTTTAGTAACTCTCTTTAGATTTTAGGTGGATAAGTGGTGTGTCTCTCACAAAGGTGTTTAGTCCTACATTATGTATCGATGCTCTTAGTATCTTCTCCAACATGGTATCAGAGCATTTGGTTCGAGAAAGAGACCGGAAGAAACTTGTATGGCGGTACAAGTGAAAAAGTATTATGGACTCACACTTGAAGAAGAGTGTTGAAATAATATAACAAGTGTGACTAAGTGAGAGAGTCCACTCACTTATCACCTTAAGGTTTTAAGTGAATAAATGATATGTTTCTCGCAAAAATATTTAATCATACACTATATATCGATACTCCTAATAATTCTCCCTAATAATAAAGTCCTTTATTCATAAAGTTTGACAATATATATATATATATATATATATATATATATATATATATATATATATATATATATATATATATATATATATATATATATATATATATATATATATATATATATATATATATATATATATATATATATATATATATATATATGAATTTAATTTTATTCTAAAATAATCTTAAATAAAATTAAATATTATCCAAGACTAAAATTAAATACATATATCTAACCATTTAAAATTAAATAGCTCACTCAAAGACAAATACAAAAACTATATGAAAATTAAAATAAAAACAAAAACTATCGATGGTAGTTTTTTAGGAATATTTATCTTTGTATAACTTAATTAAAGATGTTATCATTAAATTACAAATATAATTTTTTTTTCAATTTAAATATATTTTCATATCGAATTAATTTATATTATTGTTTCAATTATAACTCATAATAAATTATTATAATATAAGTTTATTAACAATTAAAATTCATTAGGAAAGAATAAAAATTAATTTTTTTAGCATAATAAAAATTAATTTAAAACAGCACAATTGGTTTTATTCTAGTTAACAGAATTTCATAAAATAAAATAAAAAGTAAAATAACGGTTTTTAATGGGATGTGTTCAACAATTTATAGTTATTTAGCTTGAGTCCCGATCAGGCATCGAATCTTTATTAAATTTATATGCCGATTTCTTTGCAAATTTAGTTTAAAATATGCTACAATTAAATTACAAAAATATATCTTTTCTTTCAAGTAAAATATTTCTGTATATGTGACTAATTATATTATTGTCTAAGTTATAATTTATAATAAAAAATTTATTGCTTTCAGTGGGTTGTTGGTTGGTGTAACTTGCTTTCGGTGGCAACAGTGACTTTGTTATACTAATTCAATGACAATATATTCTCAGCCGTCTTTGTTGATTCTTGTTGCATCAATTGCACGGTTGCAGCACGTTTGATCCAAACAATTGTTAAAAAATTTTTTTTAGAATATTTCTTCAATTTAATCTCCAAATTAATTTTAGTGTGTGAGACATTTTTAGTGAGCAGAGAAAAAAAAATAATAAAAAAATAATTATTATATTATTCATTTGTATCGTACAAATAAAGATATAAATTATGACTATTTATATAAAATTTTAATTAGATTTGAGCTTATCAATTTAGATTATATTTGATATTATATTTAATAAAAAAATTTACTCTGTACCTCTACGGTTATTCCTTTACTCCTACAAATTCGAAAATATTTCAAATTTATCCTTTTTTTATTTTCACTTATATATATTTTTTATTATTTTCACTATACACTGTGACCCATGTGAAATTGACAAGTGTGAACTCATTTCTGCGAACCGGATAACACATAATGCAGAATTCTGGTATGTGCATTTTCTTAACCAGAACTCTATGATGCATGAGATTCGGTTTTCATTGCTCAATAACCAGATATCTATTATGGCCTAAATCCAGTTTGTTTTTTATAATCGGATAACGTAGCTTCGAGTTTTCTGGTTTATACCATTAACCAACCGGAAAACCTAGATGCATGTATTTCAATTTATATATATATATATATATATATATATATATATATATATATATATATATATATATATATATATATATATATATATATATATATATATATATATATATATATATATATATCAACCGAATTTCTATTATAGTAGTTATCTGGTGCATTTTTTAATTTTTTTTAATTTTTTTATTATGTTAAACATGTGTTATTCCTCTAATATGCGATAAAAACCAAACATGCGTAGATATCACTGAAATATTTTCATCAACACAACGATTTGATACAAAAGAAGAGGTGATAAGGTGGATTAGAGTGGTTGGAATCAGGAATAAAGTGACAGTTATAATAACTCGTTCAGATATCAAAATAGGCAAGAGAGGAAGAAGTGATAAAGTAATATTTGGTTGTGATAATAAAGGTGGAAAATACAAAGAATGAGATAGTGAAACCCATAGTGCTAGTAAGAAATGTGGTTGTCCTTTCAAAATTAGGTCAACACCGTCAAAAGATGGTTTTGGATGAAAGATTGATGTAAAATATGGACTTCACAACCATGGGTTACCTGATACATTTGAAGGTCACGCTTTTGTAGGTCGACTAAATGCATATGAACAACAACATATTGGTTATTTAACAAAGCGTAATGTTCCACCAAGGCACATACTTTTGTCATTGCAAGAGCGAGATCCGGAGAATGTCACTCGAATCACGCAAATATATAAACACAAGAGTAAGATACAGAAAGACATAGGGGACCTAGAACAGAAATGCAACATTCGTTTAAGCTGATAGAGGATTCAGATTATGTATACTGGAGCAGGAAAAAAGATGATTCAGAGGCTGTGAGAGATATTTTTTGGGCTCATCCAGAATCAGTGAAGTTGTTGAATATGTTTCCTATTGTGTTGATTAGGGATAGCACGTACATGACAAACAAGTATAGGCAACATATGTTTGAAATGGTTTGTTTGACATCAATTGAGTTAACATTTGCTGTTGCATTTTTTGCTTATATGGAATCAGAGCAGATGGAAAATTTGTGTTGGGTATTGGATAAGTTGAAACAGTTGCTTTCTAAGCATGGGTTTTGGCCACAAGGGATGTTGAATGATAGAGATCTTGCTATGATGAAAGCAATTGAAATAGTATTTCCAAAGATAATTAATTTGCTTTGTCGATTTCACATCAACAAAAATGTGAAAGCGACATGTAAGGAATATGTGGTGGATGACATGCGAGAGCCGATAGACAAAATGTGGTATCAACTTATTAGTGCTAGTGATGAGGTGGAGTATCAACAACAGTTGCAACAGCTTGAGCATGCATGTGTTGACTTTAAAGCATTTATTGATTATGTGAAAGATACATGGTTGTCTCCGCATAGGCATAGATTTGTCAAAGCATGGATCAATCAAGTGTTGCATTTTGGGAACACCACTACTAATAGGTATGATTATGTTAATATAACTCGATTTTAGTCATAGTTGTTTATATTATTAATACGCGTGGAAGGAAAAAACATAAGATATCAGTTCGCCCTGAGGTAGTGGTCTGCCCTGAGCTACACAAAGTGACTGAAAAATCTCAACGAACTCATCGTCCTCCTCATCTGCATCATGATGCTGTAAGTAGCGACGAAGCTCACGTGAAATATATGATAACCGTTGGTCAGATGGTCCTTCAGCATAGACAGGAACTGGGATCTCTCTCACCTCATCTAGTCCTGGTGTTGCCAAACGAGGATGTGACACCATATAATACCAAGCCAAGTATTCATCGACTACATCATATGGTCGAGTGGTAAAAACTACATCACCGACCACATCCAAAACTCCCTAAACATATCCAACCCAATCAACATCCACATCAAGTGACTCAACATCAGGAGGTGGGCGGGGTATGTATTGTCTATATCCAAACTTGCATAAACATCTGTCATGTAAATATAGCATAATTGTCTCATACCATTTCAGACCACCCATGTAGAGACATATATCATCGAGCTGACACGCATGTCAGTGTTCCTCAAAAGGTCGCCAAATAACATCGTCAGGTGTCAATGCATCTAAAAGCACCCTAAATGTATCAATCTTTTATGTCCATTTCTTGTAACTCCACTTCATCACCCTCAGAAGTGTACTACCTACACCACAAATCCCAGATACACCTCTCTTCCCAATAGTGGAAAAATACTTGTGGATCCAACACTCCTACACACCATAAATATTATCAATTAAAATAATTATAAAGAAATAAAGATAAATCAAATTAAATTTAAAATAAAACATTTCGTACCTGTAAATGAGAGACATATCTGCCCAGCTGCTTGTAGGTATAGAAGGAAGCATCACCTAAATAGTTGTAAAGTGTGAAAAATGTCGCTACTCCCCAACAGTATCTACCACATCCATCCAAGTTCCTAAAAAGTGGTAAATGCTTTTCCTCTACAAGATTAAAGGTCTTGTCTCCGAGAATGGTGCAACCTAATAAAAACAACATTTAGGCTCTACAAGCACAATCAAATTTGTTAGCAGCTCGCTGACGCACAAATATGGTCTTTAACCAATCCAGTCTATAGTAAGGACCTCTACAAGCCTGGATCTCCTCAGCTGCCTCATCCAACAGAACACCCACCAGATCAATAGCTAGCCTAATAGCATCACTATCAGAGAAGCCTTCTTAAGGGTCAACCAACTCACCCCTAGTCGATATGTGAAGAAGACATGAAACATCGTCCAAAGTAATAGTTATCTCACCAAACGACATATAAAATGACGATGTTTCTGGATGTCACCTCTCTACAAATGCCGATACGAGATTTTGGTTTATCCTCTAAAAACGGGTTCTCTGAAGAGAGGATAAACCAGATCTATCCAACCAAGTCTGTGTCACAGGTGGGAGCATGTGCATAATCCACCCTATCAATTTAATGCCATGTGCATCAATTTTTACTATAGATGTTATAAAATACATAAGTACTAACAAATAAAAATTATTCAAGATAACATGATAGCGATTAACTTACCTCTTCGAACCACAAATGGCGAGCAACGTGTCCCTCATATCTCACCAAAAGAGACGTATTGGTCGGCCCTCCAAGAAAAGATGGTTACAGTGGACCTACATTATCCTGCTGATGTCCCTCTCCATCGTCCGCTTCTTGACAATGTTGTCATTCCTCAATCCTTCACCGTATAGTGTTGTCGCTCGAGCCTCCTCTTCTGCGAACCACTAAAAAAACAAAAAAATTAGCATAAACCAGATAACACATATAAGGGTTATCCGAAATAACGTAACAAAAACCAGAGAACCCAAGCATACATTATCCGGTTACCGAATATGAAAACTGGAGAACCCATGTCTGTGTTATCCGGTGTCTTTTTTTCCCTCACGTAAATCGTATTACTCACTGCTTGGTTATTTGGTGTGTTAGAAAGTAAACCGGATGTAGCGATAATGTGTTCTCTGTTTGTGTTTCAGGGGAGTTTTCTCTCGTTTTACTGAAATGAGGAAAAAGTGAATATTTTTTAATGTATTAGTATTTATACAAGGGTATTTTCGTCCTAATTTCAAGTTTGTAGGGGTAGAGGGATAAATACAGGGGTACAAGGTAAAATTTTCTATTTAATATCTCAACATATCTAACTTGGATTATATTTGATATTATATCTAATATCTCAATATACCCCTTTATAATCCAAGTAGTCGAACATACATTAATCATAGTCAATCTGAAATATTCTTAATTTCTTTCTCAAATTCAGGAATTTGTCGATCTTTAATCCTTTGGTGAAAATGTCGGCCAACTGTGCTTCATTTAAGCAATGTCTAACTTCAAGTTCACCTCAATTTACCTTTTCTCTCATGAAATGAAATCTAGCTTCGATACGCTTACTTCTTCTATGCAAAACTGGATTCTTCGCCAGATTTATGGCTAACTTATTGTCGATTTGCAATACAAGAGGTTTCTTCACTTCGACCTCCATTTCTTCAAGTACCTGTTTGGTCCAAATTTCTTGACATGCAACATAAGATCCTGCTATATATTCAACTTCACACAATGATAATGCCCCCACAGGTTGCTTTTTCAAACACCATGAGATTGGGGCACCAGATACTTGAAAGAAATATCCCCTTATTCTTCTTTAATCCTCCTTATCTCCACACCAATCAGCATCTGAAAATAATTAACTATAGCTTCTTCACTTTCAGAGTCTTGTCGAAATAGTATTCCACAATTTATCGACTCTTTTAAGTCTCTTAGGATTCTTCTTGCAGCCTTCATGTGTGACACCCTTGGTTCACTCATGTATCTGCTCTCTAATCCGACTATGAAACCTATATCAGGTCGACTATTGCACACATACCTTAGAGATCCCATAATTTGCTTGAAGAAAGTTACATCAACTTTATATTCCTCTCCATTCTTCTCCAACTTCACATTTGGTTCGACAGGTGAGAATGCAGGATTCTAATAATTCATTATGAATCTCTTGAGTATCTCTTTGATATATTTCCTTTGATGTAGCACCATACCTTGCTTCGACATTTGAAATTTCATGCCTAAGAAATTAGACAATTTTCCCATATCCAAAATTTCAAAATCCTCCATCATCAGTTCTTTGAACTTCGATAAGTTCTCCAAGCTATTTCCAGTTACCATCAAGTCATTGACATATAATCAGATGATTGTTATATCTTTTACTACAGCTTGAACATGGACACCATACTCAGACTTGCATTTTACAAATCCCAATTCGACTAAGTATGAGTCGACCTTCTTCTTCCATGCCCTAGGCACCTGCTTGAGGCCATGAAGCATTTTGTGCAACTTATATACTTTACTCGCTTCCTTTTGAATCACAAACCCTGGAGGTTGTGTGACATGGACCTCTTCATCTAACTGACCATTCAAAAATTTTGATTTCACATCTAAATGAAATGTCGACCAACCTTGGTTGCATTCCAAGGCTACCACTAGTCGAACAATCTCCAATCTTGCTATTCAGAAAATACTTCACAGTAGTCGAGTTCTGCTCTTTGAAGAAAACCTCGAGCTACTAATCTTGCTATATGTCTTGCTATCGACCCATCAAAATTGTGTTTCAACTTGAACACCCACTTTACTTTGATAGCTTTTGTATGTGTTGGCAATTCGACTAGCTACCATGTGTTGTTTCTTTCGATTTCCTGTAACTCTTCGACCATAACAGGCTTCCACTGTTTAATCTTCAAACCCTCACTATAGTTGATTATTTCAGGACCTGTAAGTAAAGCAAAATGAACTAACTCTCCATCTGGTGTGACTTCATCATCACCAACCACTTCATAATCATGAAGTCCTACTGGAATAACTCTAGTTCTTTGAGGTCTTTGGATTCTACCAGCCACACCCTCTAAGACTTCGATATTGTCGAGAATGTCATCAACTGCTTCGACATCGACTTCGACTGGAATATCCGCAATTTCTTCGACTTCGACTTCATCAGTTTCTTCGTCGAAACCATAGCTCATTAATGGCTTGTTAATTGCATCATTAGAACTCCAATACCAGGCATAATTTTCAACAATCACAATGCCTCGACTCAACACAATCTTCTCATTGATTGGATTAAATAGCATGTATGCACCATTTTTATGATATCCTACCAGAATCATAGGTTCACTTTTGTCATCAAGCTTCCTTCTCCTTGCATTAGAAACATGCTTGTAACACATATATCCAAACACCTTCAAATGACTTACTGATGGTCGTTTTCCACTCCACACTTCTTCAAGAACCCTGTTCTTCAATTTCTTGGTAGGGCACCTGTTCAAAATATGAACTGCGGTCAAAACAACTTCTCCCTATAAATGTTTTGGAAAATTCTTCTGCTTCAGTATGCATCTTTCCATATCCAATATGGTCATGTTTCTTCTTTCTGTAATTCCATTATGTTAAGGCGTATAAGGAACAGTTACCTCATGATCGACACCATGTTATGCACATAAGTTTTCAAACATCTTAGATGTGTATTTGTCACCCCCATCTATTCACAGAACTTTGATCCTCTTCTCACTTTGGTTTTCGACAAGTATCTTGAATCTGATAAAGATTTCAAATACTTAGTCCTTTCTCTTGATCACATTGATCAACAGCTTTCGACTATACTCATCGGCAAACAAAACAAAATATTTGTTTCCACCAATGGTATGTTGTTTTAATGGTTCACATACACTTGAATGTACCATTTGAGTATGCAGAATGATCTCATTGGCATATTTGAAACAAAAGAATTTATGGATTACTTTCTGACTAAACAACCTTCAAAGAGTTTGTTGGGCATCTCAAGACTTGGGATACCAACTACCATATCTTGAGTAATCAACTGATTAAGTTATTGAAAATTCAAATGTCCAAACCTCAAATGCCACAACCAAATATCCTTGTGGTCGACAATAGTTTTTAGACATTGTACTTCAGTCGAACTGATCATGGTCTTAAATGTCATGTTCTTCGACAGAGGAGATTTCAAGACCAAATTGTTCTTCGTGTCGAACAATTTTACAGCCTCGTCTTTCATAACAATTGAGAAAACTTTTTTGACAAGTTATACAACACTTAGCAGGTTGCACTTCATTTCAGATACATAGAGAACATCTTTGATCATAGCTTTCCTCCATTACTCATTCGAAAAACTATGTTGCCAATACCTTCTGCTTACAATGAACTATTATCAGGAAGTTTTACCTTGATCTTCTTCGACTCGTCGAAATCTGCCAACCACGCCTTTTGACCAGTCATGTGATTCAAACAACCTGAGTCACAGAACCAAATCTTGTATTCGACATGGTTATTTTCTACTGCAGCCATATTCACCATACCTTCAGAATCATCTGAGTCTTGGTGTGCAAGGTTTGCTCATTTGTCATTGACTGTCGATCCCTTGTCTTTCCTGTACCAAAAATACTTGACTAAATAACCCCACTTTTCACAGTTATAACACTGCATACCTTTCTTATCTTCTTTGTCCTTTCAATAGTTTCCTCCTCCTTTTTTCGAGAATTCATAAGCTCTATCTTCGACCTGATGCTTGTGAGGGTTCGACCAAGACTTATTTCCTTGAGTCTTGTCAACTTTTCCTTTGAATTTGTTGGAATCACCATTCCTTTTCCATGAGTGAACTTGTATATCTTGTATTGAGTCTTGAGCTTCTTTCTTTTCGACAATCCTAATCTCATGCGCTTCCAACGAACCAACCAAATCTACCAGTTTTAGGGTTTCAAGTTGATTGGATTCTTGAATAGATATGATAAAGTGATCAAAGTGAGAGTTCCATGTTTGCATTACCTTCTAAATTATCATCTTATCAGTTATGGTTTCACCATAATCCTTCGTGAGATGGACGAGTTTCTGGACCTTCGACACATATTCTGCAACTTTTTCATCTTCTCCCATCGATAACAATTTATATTGTCGATGTAAGTTCTGCAACTTGACAACCTTGATGTTGTACCCCAAAATTTTCCCTTTCATTTCTCAAGGATTCTCTCACAAGATCTCATATGACGTCAAGTTTGCAGCACTAATACATCAATTTAGGCTTGGAATTGGCACAAGGGCAAAATTGTCATTTGCACACTGAAAAGTCAAACTTTGACTTTTGATAAAAATAAAGTTTCAAGAATCATATTTAATCAAGACATGTTGAAATATGAATTTTGTTTCATCAAGAAATTCAAAAGTCAAAATTCTAAAATACTTAGAATTTTTCTAAGTGTTTAAGAAATATGACAAGCTCAGAACTTCTGATCAGATTATCACCATGATTCAAGCTGATTCTGGAAGAGTTTCTAACACAAGAGTTTTAGATCTCAATAAGACCTAAAATGTTGCAGAACAAAACTTCTTCTAGAAGTGCTGGGATTTCAAGTTATACATCTTCAAAGTCATGTCCATGAAACTGAAGATTTCAGCAAATTCTGGACCTTTCCAAAACAGGACTTGGTTACAACTTTTGGGCCAGTTTTCACAAAGGTTCATTCAGAGTTTGCAAGGGTAATTCAAATAAGGTTTACAAAGTGTGTTGCAAGATTTCTGGAAAGTCTGAGAGCTCACTCAGAACATGCTGGAGCGAAAAGATTAAAGGATCAGAAGTTGGATATTGGTTCTAAGTTGCACTGATGCTGAACTTCTGACCCAGATTTAAGCTGTGATGCATAATATCACATTGCAGGATTTATGGTTTAATAAATCTCATCATCATTTAATGCTCACAACCACTTTTGAGTTTTTATCCAAAGGATTTCCCCATGTGTGAGATAGAAGTACCATTGTTGTCCTTGAAAAGCAAACTTTTATACAAGTTTATGCTGGGCCCATGCTTTGCTTTTGCCTCTGAGGGTACTTTTCCTTAATTCATGCTTGCAAATCCAGCTTAGGCACGGCTAAAAGCTGCTAACCACCATACTTGTTTATCTTGCTTCAAGAATAAGCCATCACGCTAGCATGATGTTGGTACTTTTGACTTCTCCAAACTACAAAGTTCTTGCCTATAAATTGAACTTCATTTTCAACTGTGAAAGGGGTCGATAGAAAAATCAAAAGGAAAAGCTGTGAAACCTTGCAAAAATATCCAAAAATCTGAAACTGCAAACACATATACAAAACCTACTAGTTTTTTATTCTTGAGTTCAAACTCCAATTTCCCTCAAGTGTTTATTGACCAAATCATCCATTCACCATTCATAAACCAAGTTAAAGGTTGTACCAGCCTGCTGAATACGTGAGAAAGCTAATCAGAACATTACAAGTAATCAGAACTAGGCTCCAGCTCACAGGACATTTTCCAACTACAAGGTAAGCTTCTTCTAACCCTCATCATATCACCTAAGCATTGTTAGACTTGCATGTTCAAAATACAATGTAGACATCCTGATTCTGATGCTGCACATATTCTGAGGTTTCATGTATTTGTCTGCCTAAATAGGAAGAACATCAGTTCAGAACTTCTAAAGGAAACTAGGACTAGCAGATACATGCTTGTTTCTGATTTACAGTCTTGACATTTTTTATGTTTCTGAAACCATGATGAAAAAACTGTCATATTTGTTATGTTTGTGTTTTCTGTTATGTTGAGATTTAACTAAGTTGCAGATGTTCTGATTAGTATGAAGAAAGAATTGGAGTTCATCATCAGAGTTTACTTTATGATACATGTTTATGATTTTGCTTTTAATACCGGATGTACAGCCACCCAGTGGCAGACAAACGTGCGCACAAGACATTAGTGCTAAGGGTCCTGGGTTCTAGCCCCAAAAGCATCCTTTTTTAGGTTTATTTATTGACATTTTTTACCCATTTATCTGTCAGACGATACTCCTAAATCAGAACTTCTAGATATCCTCACCTAATAGCATAATCACTTCACTCTCTCAAACAATCAGAACCTATGACTTGTCAGAGATACATAAACTTCTAAGTTCCCAGCTACACTATAGCCTCTGAACCTTCCAACCTCAGAATTTGGTGTACCCAGGCCCAGAACTTCTGACCCTCCACTTTCTCACTAACACTTTCTCTTTTGCAGCGTATCAGAGTCAGAACTTCTGTTCCCCCCTCGTTTCAGTAATGTGCTGATTCTGATTCCTTTTTTCTCCCACTTGTCTTATTTTTTCTTTTAATAACCAAAAACACCAAAAATATTTCATATTCACATGTTTTATTTTATTTCTTTTAGAACCAAAAGATCAAAAATATTTTCTTAAGCAAACTAATTTCTTTTCTTAAAATAAAACAAGTCTATTTTTGCATTTCTTGTATACTATTTCAATATGGTTGTAATAGATAATTAGGACTTTAATTTCTTGTAATCCCCATTTGTAAATTTGTACACTCCATCCCCCTAATGATTGTAATAGCGTAGAATATTTATTTTCCGCAATTTATTGCTTTCATATAAATGCTAGTAATTATGATTTATATGGGAAGATAAAAATCAATCGTAGAGAACACTAATCCAAGATAAAACAAAGCATGAAATCAATACACTTGCACACAAGCACCCCCAGGGTAAATCCACTTGGTTGCCTTACAAAAATGACCATATTACGCATGTGAGGTATCTTAGCAAAAACAAGCAAAATACAATATCATAGTCCCTCGATGACGCTATCAAAAGTTGCCTTTCAAAATGGTCTTAGACCCTAAAGAAAAATGCTAATATACTTTGCAACATTGCTAATCATGGTTATACGATGACCCACGCCCGTCCCGTTTACATCCAAAGATAGGGTTACTTACCAAATCAATGGTAAGATAACAACGTCAAAGGAAAAAGGAAATGAACATGAAATACTTTTGAGTAGATAGATTGTTCCTAGTTACTTGCTCCATTTCAAAACAAAAACATCTTTGCTATTTTCAAAACAAACACCAACACTTTCAAAACATCTTTCAAAATTTGAAAACATTTTCAAAAGATCAAACACTTTGTATACATTCTTACGAACGAGAATCATTACAAAGTTTGCCTAAACAATGGCCTCTTTTCAAAAATACTTTCAAAACCACACAAAGCACAATTTCAAATAAAAGAAAGTGACCTAGCGAGTAACTAAGATCCCATGGAAAACCATGGATGAAAAGGGTGCTAATACCTTTCCTTTTCATAATTTACCCTCCGAACTCAAGAAACAATCTCAAAGGTCTTTCTTGTGCTTTTTCACCTTTCCTTTTGGATAGAAGAAAAGTCAGTGACGACTCTTGCTAACCGCAACATTTGCGATCAAACGCAAAACACCCAAGTCAGTTCTCCCACCATATCACACTTGACTTTCTCACCTCCTTCGTAATACTTTACCGGAATATCCTATGCCTCCTTTGTCGTTTCAGCATGAAAGATTCTGTTGAAGTTAGTAGCATCGACCGTTGTGTGAATGCAATAAGTAGCCTTGCAATATTTCTTCTTGACTTTATTGTGGATATTTTTCTGTGCTTCGGTTGCATCTACAGCCAGCGCAGGAACGCCATCGGTAACCACTTCTAGGATATATTGGAAGCCAAATAAGGATTGTATTTGTTTTTTTCATCGGATCCAATTTTTGCCATCAAGCATTGGAAGATAATTCAGAATTCCCTTATCACCAGCTATCTTCGCAGTAGTTGATTCACTTGTCCTGGAAACATAATATTTGACGTGAAGTTCTTGAAAACACGATCAAGAACAATAACTGAAAGCTCTGGATATCAATTTGTTAGTGCGTGAGGAACTTTTAGTGAGGAGAGAAAGAGAGAATAATAAGGAATATAGATTATATTATTCACTTGAATTGTACAAATAATGATACAAATTATGACTATTTATATACAACCCTAATTGGACTTGGACTTACCAACTTGGATTACATTTGATATTATATCTAATATCTCAACATATCTAACTTGCATTATATTTGATATTATATCTAATATCTCAACACTTAAAAATATCTCCAATTTAATTTATAAAGTTTACTAAAAAATTAAAGAATATCTAAATTAAGTTTTCATTCACTTGACCCAAAATAAAAATAAAAATTATTCATTCCGCTACTAGAATTACTCTATTTTCCTGCCAATTACCTATGTATTTTTCTGTGACACTATTAAATAAGATAAATTTTCCTGTGATATATTTTTGCTGCAAAGGTATACTTGTGGATTTTCCTGTGAAAATCATAAAACTAAAGTACATTACAAAATCTACAGGTATTTTTGCAGGAAACATTTCTGCACATTTTTATGCGGATTGTTTTATAATATTTTTATTAATTTAAAAAGTAATATAATATATTCTTTTAAATAAAAAGTTTTTTTTGCAAAAAATTGAACATATTTAAATGTTCTCTAAAATTAATAGAATTTTTTTTGGAATAATCATGTATTAAAAAAAATCGCAAATAACCATGTTTCAGATGACTCTCCAAAGGAGGAGCCATCTCACTTGGCGCCTACACCTACCTTTTAAGGGGAGGCTCCATCTCACTTGGCGCCTAGGTGCTTAGGGCTTGCCCTAAGCCAAGTGAGATGGCGCCTTAGTGCATTTTCTAGGGCAATTTTCGCATTTTTTTCCAATGCGGTGCGTTACGTATTCGATATAGGATCAACAAAATTGAATTTTTATTTATAAAATATGATTACACACATAAGTATTACATAAAAAAAACAAATTAACCAGTGGTCCCCCGGAACCCGGTAATGACCCCCGGTTCCGCATCCCCGTCCTCGCCTTTCCCGTGCTGGGTTTCGTCGCGTTTCCTACTGTGGTAGGGTCGATGGCCCAGCGAAGTCAATGCGTTCCGGATCCATAAAATCAATCAGATCTCTATATCTAGAATATCCTCTTTGGTACAGTCGGTTACCCATACCCTCAAAGTTTGTTTGTGTTGGCGGTGGGTGGGGTTCCATGGTTGGTCTGTAGCATTGGTCGTCTGAGTACGGGGGGTAGAAAGGAAATGGATCTTGGGGTGTTTGGTATTGAGGATGTTGGGTGGTTTGGTGATATTATGGTTGATGGTAAGTTGGGTCGGTTGGTTCATAATCTTCCGACACTCCTAGATCAGGGCTAAGGTTGGATGTTGAGGGGCCCATATTGGGATATGCAGAAGACTAAAATTTTGTGTGGGGTATGCGGGTGTGTTGGTATTGTGATTGAAATTGCGGTTGGGTGTAAGGCATATGAGGGTATTGGTACTGAGGTGGTGATTGTGGTTGGTTGTGGGGTATGTGGGTGTAATTGTATTGTGGTGGCGACTGCGGTTGGGTGTTTGTGGTTCTGTTTTGTCTGGGGGGTTGGTGAGAGGTTGATGTGTGTTGGGTTTGTTGTTGGGGAAATGAGGGTTGTGCCCATTGTGTTCGTGGTTCAACCAAATACCTTGGATAAGACACGTGCATTTCAGGGTTACTAACCGATTTGTACCAAGATAAATACTGATCTGTGTGTCGTATATTACCATGATTGAGGAAAACTGGGAATTGTAAGACATGTCGGTGACGCCTCTGCCACATCTTATACCATTCTGGAGCAAAGTATTTCCAGTTGGTAATACCCCATTGGGCGTCGACCCTTTTGAGATGCCACGGGGACAAACAAGTTGGATCGCTGGGTATCTCTTGATGCATTCCAAACTGCATCTTCACACGGTCGCTGTGGTGCATCTCCACAACATTGAACCGTATGATTGCAGTCTTGGCACTCTAAATTGTTGCATCCTCGGGGTTTGATTCATGGCCCAAACCCAAATATGGTCTCCAGACAAACTGCGCATAAAATTAAATCAGGTTAATGAAAACGTAATATATAAATTATTTTAGAAGTAGAAAAGTTGAAAGGTACGATGTACATCATCCGGGCCAAGGTGATCCAATAGATTGTGGTATAGTGCGACATTAAATCTTGGATTCTTGCCGTAACCCATATCCCTCACGCAATACCTAAAGGAAATGAAAAATATTTTATTTTTATCATATATTTGGTGAAGAGATAAATAGTAATAAATGATATAACTTGATGACTTACTTTATTGTGTACGGGAAAACGAATGTGTTGTTGTTGACGGGGTTTAGGGACTCCATCCTCCACCAAACCCAGGCTTGAAGTAAAAAAGCGCAGCCATAAAATGTACATTTTTCCTTGATTTCATTTTGTGATCGGTGGAAATAGAACAGACTGTTTTAAAGCTTGTTCGCGAAATGTCGCGGTAAGCAAGAGTCGCCACCGTCTTTTATGTTCTCCAACATGGAAAGGACAAAAGCACAGCAAAATTCCTTTTCGAGATGTTTCTCGGTTCGGGAGGTAGATTATAGAAAGGGAAGGTGTTAGCACCCTTTCTATCCATGGTTATCCATGGGCTCTTAGGTACTTGCTCACTATGTTTTCAAAAAATTTGTTTGCTTTTCATGTGTTCGTGGGTTTTGAAAAAGTTTAGTTTGAAAAACTTCTAGGTAACTCTTGTATCAGTCCTCAAGAGTGTATGAAGTATTTGTTTGAAAACTTTTTTGAAAGTGTAGGTGCAAAAAGTTATTTTTTTTTGTTTTGAAAGAGCAAGTACCCATGAGAAATCTACCTACTCTGAGGAATTAGGCTGTGTAAGAGTCCTTTAGACAGTACTATCCCACTATTGAGAAGTAGGTAGCACCGTCGTTGGAGTTATTCGGGTCAATTTGATTATGAGGGACAATGTGTGGTCACCAAAGCAATAGTAGGACGCCTTAGCGGTAACCCTAATGTCCTAGATCCTTTTTTATCCGAGGCAACTGGATCTTTAGACAGGAGGGCGACCTCTAAAACACCCTATACTTGACGACCACCTCGAGGCAACCAAGTGAGGCGTACCCTAAGAGTGGCATGTGCATGTGTGTCAGGTTTCATGTTAATGTTTATCTTTGTACATGCATCATTGTGAGCTACGGGTTGATTTTATTTGTCATACAAGTCTTGCAGGCATAATTAACAGTTAATGTTTGTGCGGGAAATAAAGTGCAGAAAGGTAAATCTACGCTATTACAAGGCACGGGTCTATACATCGCCAAAAACAAAACCCGTTTGGAAAATAAATGCGAGAAAAGTAAATAAAGCGGTAAAAGACCTAATTAACTATTACATCCTCAGAAACAGTTACATCAATATAATCAAAAGGAATTAAAGCGCGAAAGAAATTAAACCGGGAACGTCTTAGGGTTTTGACCCTTTTTGAGAAAAGAAAGTAATTTGTCCTCTTTTGCAATTAATTAAATATTAAACCTAAACCTAATTAATTAAATAATTAAAAGAAAAAGTATTTTTTGTGTTTTTATATTTTAATGAAATAAAAATAAAAAAGTTAGTAAAACCCTAAGTCTAATCTATTTTATTTATTGTGAAAGAAAATTGAAATTAAACCTAATTAAAACAACTAAATTAATTAGCTAGAATTTATTTATGAAAATAATAATTAAGGTGAAATTGATAATAATAATAATAATTAATAAAAATATTTACATTTTTTAATGGTTTGAATTTATTATGAAAAATAATTTGCGAGATAATTAAATAATAATAATAGTTATTAAAAGAGATTAAAAGAAAATAAGGAAAGAAAATGCTAAACCAGGGAGGTGAAGGCCAAATTCTGGAGGTTTTGTTTGCAATTTCAGGCCCATTTGTTGGCCAGCCCATTGACTTTTCCTGATTGTCTGCACGTTGCTTTGACTAAGAGTATCATGCTCTTCATCTCCCGGCCATCAGATTGGTGTTAGTGGCCACTTGGCGCGCTTGGATGGGAGGTACATGGTGGAATGCTCATGGAGCGCTACATGTGAATATATTAGAAAAAATAGAAACAAGTTTTGGGATGGACCTGGGAATCGAACCCAGGTCCCAGTGGTTACCAGACACATCACCTTCCACTACGCCATTCGCTTGCATCTGATAATATAATAACAATTAATCATAATATATGAAAACCAACGCATGTGCTGGAAAACAAAACACGCGCGCCACTTTATTTGAATGGCCCAACCATGAGGCAGCACGTCATCATCTTCATCCTTTCGCCTGTAAAATAAAAGTGAGATAGCGTGGGTTTTTAACCCCCACAAAATAGGACGACAGAAAATAGCGATTAGGCGCACACGAAATATAAATTGTTCGCGAGTATGGCTTTGTGTTCGTCTTGATCAGACGGTTTCAACCATAGGTCTCTTGAGGCCTAATTTTCCCTGTGCTGGAAATCCCCAATTCGAGACCTCAAGAACCCTAAAAATCTTCAATGGTGATTCACGATTCTGTACATGATAATGCAATTAACCAATACCAAAAGCTTTGTAAAGGTTCAAGCAACGTAAAACAATGATTATAACATGTTAATGATGCATAAAATATGAGTTTCGATTCTAGAAAAGTTAAGAAAACCGTACGACTGTTCTTGGCGTTTCCTTGAGTGTTAGCCCTTGACTTTGATTCCAATACGTTTTTGGGAGTGCTAGCAATGTATTAGAATCCTTAAATTGCTTTGAAAGGGCCTGGGAGTGAGAAAAAAGTTTTGAGTTTTCTTGACTTTTTTTCAATATTGCATATGGCCTTCTTGCAGAAATCTCACGTGAATGGCATTAGGGTTTGGTTATGCATATGTAATGGAAGGGAATTAGGTCAAGTCTTGGCCCAAAGATCCATGGAATTTATGTTTTCAATATTTGATTTTCAATCAAATCTTTTTGCATATTTTTGATTGAAAAACCTTGCCAAATTGAGAGATCCTTGTCCCCTTGATGTGTACACGAAATCTCCAGCACATGTAGGTCATATTTGCTTCATGAAAAGATTGCAAAACCCTATCTTGATATTTTCCTACAATTAAATGAATTAATAATCAATTAAAAATCCAAATAATTAATAAAAATAAGAAAATAATTCAATTTAATCTCAATGGGTCGTGCATAGGCCTTGGACAAAGTTTCAAGAAGAAATTTGAGGCCCATTAGCAAAAATGATGTGTTTTGAGCAAAGTTGACTTTTGCAAATTCATGAAAATTTCCCAACTTCTCCAATGCATATCTTGCTCAATTTTGATCATATAAACATGTTCTTGGACATTTTGGAAAGGTCTTGAAGTCCTCTAACCAATGCCTTTGGTCCCATGTCATTTGGATTTACCAATCTCAAGTTATGGTCTTTCACTTAAAGTGTATTTTTGTTGACTTTTGAAATTGACCTATAATGTAGAAATTGATAACTTTTTGTGAGAGCATTTCTTGGACTTGGAATGTGAATATGAGTTGTAGGAAATGTCATCCCCTTCAAAATGAGCATTGGATGGGAGTTTTCTGATGAACCATGAAAAAGTTATGCCTTGGTCAAGATACAGTTGACTTTCCCAAAATAGAAACTTTTTGCATCTTGATAATTTTTGAGCCATGCTTGTGGAATCATGATCAAGACTTGATCAAATGATGATTGTGAGCTCAAAATAAGATGTTGACCAAAAATTCTGACTTTTGACTGTGAAATGACCATTTTACCCCTGCAGTTGACTGTAGAGCAAATAGGGCTTTTGACTATGCAAACTGGCATTGTGAGTCTTGAGACTTGGCATGTAGATGCTTGACAATGTATATAGGCCTATGAGACTTGATTGAGCCATTGAAAACCTCAAATTAATTGAAGGAACCAAAACCCTAATTTTGACTGGCTTAGGAGACATTTGAACTGTGCAATCCTTTGAGCAATCTTGAAGAATATGGGAGGGCAAATTTTGGGGTACAACAGTTGCCCCTGTTCAATCTTCTTAGACCTGAGGATGTAGATTGGCTTGCGTTCCTTTCGTGATCCGAAGGTGGAAGATGATTGAACACTAGAGTGCCCAGAAATTTGCACTCGTATGGTGTAGTATCAGCAATGTGATGTCGGGAATGGACTTACAGATGCCATTTGGAGATATGATTGATAGGAGGATGGGCTTATAGATGCCATCTAGAGATGTGACAGGATCTTGTCGGGAATGGGCTTATAGATGCCATTTGGAAATGTAATGGATAGTTGAATCTGAATAAGAAATATAATGGCTTCCGTGTCTGGAGCATATCTAGTCTATATCTAATTGCTGACGTCTGAATAAATAGTAGAATGACTGCCGCGTCTGGGGTATATCCATACTATATCTGAGTGAGGGATAAAATGTCATCCGAATCTGGATCGTATCTGGAATGTCTTTTGAATGAATCCGGACTAAACAATAGAATAGCATCCGGGTCTGGAGCATCTCTAAGTTGTCTTTAGAAGTTTGAATCTGAATAAGCAATAGAATAGCGTCTGGGTCTGGAGCATTTCTAAGCTATCTCCGAAAGGAAACTCTGAATAAGCAAAATAATAGCGTCCATATCTGGAGCATCTCTAAGCTATCTCTGAGAAGAACTCTGAATAAGCAATAGAATAACATCCGAATCTGGAGCATTTCCAAGCTATCTCCGAAAGGAAACTCTGAATAAGAAAAAGAATAGCGTCCATATCTGGAGCATCTCTAAGCTATCTCTGAGAAGAAATCTGAATAAGCAATAGAATAACATCCGAATCTGGAGCATCTCTAAGCCATTTCTGGGAAGAAACTCTGAATAAGAGATAGAATAGCATCCGGGTCCGGAGCATCTCTAAGCCATTTCTGAAATCTCTTTAATGTAGATATGCCCTGGCTAGATACAGGTATCGAATCTACAATCAATTACTCACAGATATGCCCTGGCTAGATACAGGTATTGTGATCGGTGGAAATAGAACTGACTGTTTTAAAGCTGGTTCGCGAAATGTCGCGGTAAGCAAGAGTCGCCACCGTCTTTTATTTTGTCCAACATGGAAAGGACAAAAGCACAACAAAATTCCTTATGAGAATTGTTTCTCGGTTCGGGAGGTAGATTTATAGAAAGGGAAGGTGTTAGCACCCTTTCTATCCATGGTTATCCATGGGCTCTTAGATACTTGCTCTTATGTTTTCAAAATGTTTGCTTTTCAAATGTGAGTGGGTTTGAAAAAAGTTTCTTTGAAAGATTTCTGAATAACTCTTGTATCTGTCCTCAAGAGTGTTTGAAAAATTTGTTTTGAAAGCTTTTTGAAAGTGTAAGGTGTGAAAAGTATTTTGTTTTGTTTTTGAAAAGAGCAAGTATCCATGAGTCATCTACCTACCCTAAGGAATTAGGCTGTGTAAAAGTCCTTTAGGTAGTGCCATCCCACCATTGAGAGGTAGGTAGCACCACCGTTGGAGGTGTTCGGGTCAATTCGATTGTAGGGACAGTGTGGTCACTGAAGCAACAGTAGGACACCTTAGAAGCTACCCTTATGTCCTTGATCCTTTTTTAATCTGAGGCAACCGTTTCGAGGCAACTGTTCCGAGGCAACTGTTTCGAGGCAACTGTTTCGAGGCAACTATTCCAAGGCAACTGTTTCGAGGCAACTGGATCATGGACATAAGGACCGCTAAGACGTCCTATACTCGACAACCACGTTTTGAAGGCAACGAGTGAGGCGTACCCTAGAAGTGGTGTGTGCATTGTGTGTTGTATTCAGTTAATGTTTTTGTACATGTTATGGGTGAGCTACGAGTTGTTTTTATTTACATACATTCTTTCATGCAAGTTTAACAGTTAAGGGGTGCGGAAAGTAAATTGCGGAAACATAAATCCTACGCTATTACAAGGCGCGGGTCTATACATCGCCAAAAAAAAAATACAGAGACCCGTTTTTTTAGTAAATAAGTACGGAAATTAAATAAAGCGATAAACCTATTTAACTATTACATTCTTGAAGGCAATTACATAATAATCAAATAAGGTAAATGCGCGCGAATAAATTAATCGGGAATGTCTAAGGGTGTTGACCTTTTTAAGAAAAGAAATTGATTTTTTGATCTTTTTTGTAATTAAAATGAAATTAAAGCTAATTAATGACTAATTAATTAATTTAATAAAAAATAAATATTTTTTGTTTTTATGTAATAAAATAAAAATAAAAAGAAACTAAATTAAAAGTTAACCTAAATCTAAGCTATTTTAGTTATTTAAGAAAGGAATTAAAATGGCCTAATTAAACTATTTTAGTTAATATTTTTTACAAAATAAAATAATAATAATAATAATGATGTAATTCTATTTTTTGGTTTTTTTTATGAAAATGTGTTAATTGATTAATTTGTTAATAATAATAAAATAAAAAGGTTAGAAATCAAATTGGAAAATAAAAAAAAATGAAAAGAAAAAAATAAACCAAATGGAAGGGGTATTGGGCCAGGAATAGGGGTGTGATGTTGAATCTTGGCCCATTAGCAGGAAGCCTTGTTTGACCTTTCATGGTGGTCTATGCATGCTTTGACTCCAGACCATGGTATTCCTTATGCTTGGCCCTTTAGATCTGCCTCCAATGACACTTGGCTTGCAGAGAGGTGAGGCTTATGGTGCGCCTCAGTTTGGAACCTGCACAGGAAAGCGCTTGGAAAAATAACATGGAAATTATAAGGGGACCTGGGAATCGAACCCAGGTCCCAGTGGTGAACGAGCACGTTTCCCACCACTCAGCCAACTGTGCGCGTTTGTCAATATAAGGGAAAACAAATATTATATGAGAAAACAAAGATTAATAGTATAAAACAAAAAAAAAACGTGCCAGATATTTGAATCACCCAATCACGCTTGGACACCTCAGCTTTCTTCTTCGTTCGCACCTGTAACATGAATGAGATAGCGGGGGTTTTAAACCCCCACTAAGTGTAATAATGGAAAATAGCGATTAGAAGAGGAGTTAATATAAATTAAGCGCGAGGGTTTCAATTGATCAGGCTTCTTGCAACGAGTTCATCCATATTGGTCTTGAGGTCCAATTTTACAATATATGGAAACCCCCAATATTGAAGCTCTGAAAACCTAGAAATTGTCAATGGTGATTTCTGATTTAAAGCATCATTCTCAAATTAAAACACATGGAAAGCTTGGTAATAATGTCAGCAATGCAAATCAACCAAAAGAATATATTAAAAATGCGTGGAATGTGATATGTAAATTTAAGAATATATGCAAACCGTATGAGTTGGTGGGGATGATTCCTTGAGTGATTGCGCTTGGTTCTGATTGCCAAAGGTTCCTAGGGATACAAGGAGTGTATTTGGATTGAAATGGAGGCTTGGAACAGGCTGCAAATAGGTTTTCAGTTTTGCTTTTTTCTCTTGAAAGTTTGAAATGTGTTTGGCCGTTTTGAGGGTTTCTAGGTCGTGAATCCTGTTGTGAATGCTTGCATATGTGTTATGTAATGTGTATCAAACAATATTATGGTCATTGAAGCCTTGCATTGAAGTTCTTGATTTCCTCCATAACCAACATTGAACCATTTGCCATATTTGTGTCAAATTTGAATTTTTGCTTGGAATAGGCCCTTGCACGAATTTGGAAGGTAATTCAAGGTGTATCAAAGCTATTCAACACAAAATATATCCCTCCATTAATTTCCTTGATTTTTATTTGAATTTTAAAGATTTAAAATGAATTAAATCAAATAAAATTAAATAAAAATGGAAAAATTAATTTTAAATCTTGAAATAAATTGTGGGACACGTGGGAAGCATGGCCAAGCTGAATCAAGTGGAAAAAGTGGGCCCCTTTTGTCAAAAATGAAGTTTCAAGGATAATTGACTTTGGCCATTTCACAAAAATTTCCCAACTTCTCCAATGCATATCTTGCTCAATTTTGAAGCTATGAACATGTTCTTGGACATTTTGGAAAGGTCTTGAAGTCCTCTAACCAATGTCTTTGGTCCCATGTCATTTTGATTTACCAATCTCAAGTTACGGTGTTTGACTTAAAGTCCCTTTTTGTTGACTTTTGAAAATGACCTATAATGTTGAAATTGATAACTTTTTGTGAGAGCATTTCTTGGATTTGGAATGTGAAGATGAGTTGTAGGAAATGTCATCCCCTTCAAAATGAGAATTGGATGGGATTTTTCTGATAAACCATGAGGAAGTTATGCCTTGGTCAATTTGCAGTTGACTTTTCAACTGTCCAAAAATAGAAACTTTTGCATCTTGAGACTTTTTGAGCCATGCTTGTGGAATCATGATCAAGAATTGATCAAATGATGATTGTGGCTTCAAAATAAGATTTTTTACCAAATTTTTTGACTTTTGACTGTCAAATGACCATTTTGCCCCTATAGTTGACTGTGGAGCAATTAGGGTTTTTTGACTGTGCAACTTGACCTTGTGAGCCTTGAAACTTGACATGTAGGTGCTTGATAATGTGTATGAGCATATGGAACTTGATTGGGCCCTTGAAAACCTCAACCTCCTTGCAAGAACCAAAACCCTAATTTTGCCTGCCTTAGGAGGATGGTTGATTGTGTAGCCCTTGAGTAGACTTTGAACCCTTTGAGGTGATGCTTGTCAAAACTTTGAAGAATATGGGAGGGAAAATTTTGGGGTACAACAGTTGCCCCTGTTCAATCTTCTTAGACCTGAGGATGTAGATTGGCGTGTGTGCCTTTCGTGATCCGAAGGTGGAAGATGATTGAACACTAGAGTGCCCAGAAATTTGCACTCACATAGTTGAGTATCAGCAGTGTGATAGCGGGAATTGGCTTACAGATGCCATTTGGAGAGATGATGGATAGGGGGATGGGCTTATAGATGCCATCTGGAGATGTGACAGAACCTTGTCGGGAATGGGTTATAGATGCCATTTGGGACTGTAATGGTAGTTGTGGAGATGGGCGTAAAGATGCCATCTAGGTGTCGATCGAGTAAGAGATTCCTTGGCGAGAACTTGTGTACCTGAGAAAGAAAATAATTACTTGGCCTGTTACAGGGGTTGATCTTCAATCTCTTCATGTGGATGTGCCCTGGCTGGATACAGGAATCGAATCTTTAAACTCTTCAGACGTGACCTGGCAAGATACAGGAATCGAGTCCGGAGAATAGTCGTCAACAGATACACCCTGGCAAGATACAGGAATCGGATCTTCGAACTCTTCAGACGTGCCCTGGCAAGATGCAGGAATCGAGTCTGGAATATAGTCGTCAACAGATACACCCTGGCAAGATACAGGAATCAGATCTTCAAACTCTTCAGACGTGCCCTAGCAGGATACAGGAATCGAGTCTGGCATTAGTCGTCAACAGATACACCCTGGCAAGATACAGGAATCGGATCTTCGAACTCTTCAGACGTACCCTGGCAGGATACAGGAATCGAGTCTGGAATTAGTCGTCAACATATACACCCTGGCAAGATACAGGAATCGGATCTTCAAACTCTTCAGATGTGCCCTAGCAAGATACATGAATCGAGTCTGGAATTAGTCGTCAACAGATACACCCTGACAAGATACAGGAATCGGATCTTCGAACTCTTCAGACGTGCCCTGGCAGGATACAGGAATCGAGTCTGGAATATAGTCGTCAACAGATACACCCTGGCAGGATACAGGAATCAGATCTTCAAACTCTCCAGACGTGCCCTGGCAAGATGCAGGAATCGAGTCTGGAATATAGTCGTCAACAGATACACCCTGGCAAGATATATGAATCGGATCTTCAAACTCTTCAGACGTGCCCTGGAAGGATACAAGAATCGAGTCTGGCATTAGTCGTCAACAGATACACCCTGGCAAGATACAGGAATCGGATCTTTGAACTCTTCAGACGTGCCCTGGCAGGATACAGGAATCGAGTATGGAAATAGTCGTTAACAGATACGCCCTGGCTGGATACAGGAATCAGATCTTCAAACTCTTCAGACGTGCCCTGGCAGGATACAGGAATCGAGTCTGGAAATAGTCGTCAACAGATACGCCCTGGCTGGATACAGGAATCGGATCTTCAAACTCTTCAGATGTGCCCTGGCAGGATACAAGAATTGAGTCTGGCATTAGTCGTCAACAGATACACCCTGGCAAGATACAGGAATCGGATCTTCGAACTCTTCAGACGTGCCCTGGCAGGATACAGGAATCGAGTCTGGAATTAGTCGTCAACAGATACACCCTGGCAAGATACAGGAATCGGATCTTCAAACTCTTCAGACGTGCCCTGGCAAGATACAGGAATCGAGTCTGGAATTAGTCGTCAACAGATACACCCTGGCAAGATACAGGAATCGGATCTTCGAACTCTTAAGACGTGCCCTGGCAGGATACAGGAATCGAGTCTGGAATATAGTCGTCAACAGATACACCCTGGCAGGATACAGGAATCGGATCTTCAAACTCTTCAGACGTGCCCTGGAAGGATACAGGAATCGAGTCTGGAATTAGTCGTCAACAAATACACCCTGGCAAGATACAGGAATCGGATCTTCGAACTCTTCAGACGTGCCCTGGCAAGATACAGGAATCGAGTCTGGAATAGTCGTCAACAGATACGCCCTGGCTGGATACAGGAATCGGATCTTCAAACTCTTCAGACGTGCCCTGGCAGGATACAGGAATCGAGTCTGGAATTCGTCGCTCACAGACATGCCCTGGCTAGATACAGGTATCGAATCTGGAATTGCGATAGTTGATAGTAATTATCTTTGTATTAACCTTTGTCCTGAAAAGACAAAACGTTAGTTGTATGCGATGTCATGATGTATGACATGCGTGATGACTCAGGGAGAAATGAGATTGTGTGATATGATGTGTATGTGCATGCTATAATGTATGAAGATGTAACGTTTATGACTGTATTTTGTCTCGGAAAATAAATCCTTGACGAATGTCGGGAAGTCAAATGCTGGGCTGATGTTGAAGAGTAGAGCTTTTCATTTCCGCTGGGGAGGATGATTGCAAGAATAAACCGGTAGGAGAAGATGACTCCGTTGGGGGAATAAACTTGGCGAAGAGATTACTCTGTGGGGAATACTCTGTGGGAAGAGATGCTTCACTGAGGTTTGATGATAACTCCACTGGGGATACCGTTGATATGTTACGTTGAGGATTTGATGAACTCCGCTGGGGATAGGAAGAATTTCGCCGAGGACGATCTTTCCGTGGTTTTTAGTTAAGGATAACCCAGTTATAAGCTCTGGTGGAGAATAACCTTTGAATAAAGTCTGGGAGACGCGTTCGTACTCTGCAGGGGTAAGCTTCCAGAATCTACTGGGGATAAGCTTCCTACTGGGGAGATTGATTCAACTCTCCTGGGGAGACTTTTGAGACTGTACTGGGGAAGTGGCTCCACTGAAGTGTCTGTATTCCGCCGGGGAACAATCTTAGAATAAGACTGCCAGGGATGCTTGTTTAGGAATGTCTGCATACTCTGCTGGGGAATGTTGAGATCTTCTGGGGATATCCAACTTCCTTAAGGCTGACAGTAGACTAACTCTGCTTGGGGAGAGTGTTGCTGACTTGCTAGGGATATTGTGCCTTTTCAGGGATGATGGGAGACCAACTCTGCTCAGGGAGTAATGTTGAGTCCTGACTTACTCTGCGGGGAGTGAGGGTATCTTGGTCACGTTCTTCAGCTGAACCTACCTTGGTACCTTGGCGGACAGAGCAACTAGATTGCTTAGACAACTCATTATTGCCCCTGTTTCTGATGTCACCTGTAATTAATCCTTTGTTTCGTATTCAAATATTTATGAGTTAGCAATTAGTGTCAAATGCATATATCACAATTGAACATTGGACGTTCTTTACAAAACAAAACAGAGAAAGAAAAACAATTGGCAATTGGTCTGAAAAAGTGAATTTGTATTGATTTTTGAATTTGCCTGTAAATAGGCGTTTATGTACAAGAGGCTGACGTCCTAGTAAGAGAACACCGCCGAACAACATAGAGTTTATACAATTTTGTACAAGGAAAACAAAACAGCTATGTGATAATGTCCCACTGGGTTCCAACTCTGCTATCGCCTTTATGTCTTCAAGTGTCTCATCACTTTGCTGCTTAGTTGAAGATGAAGTTGATTGATCGATGACGTCCGAATCTAATAGTTGATACCGGATTCTGGATGCGAGGTGATCCAATGAGACATAGTATTACGCTTATCCCTAACTTTTTCCTGGACCGCCCTTTCGGGTTTTCAGTCCACCGGGGTACCCATTTTTGCCCAAGCCGCCTTTTTCAGGTTTTCGACTTGCTGGGTGTACAGATTTTTTTCATTTCATCCCTTATTTTTGCCCGAACCCTTTTGGTTCGCCGGGAAGCCCTAACTTTTGCCTAGGTATGTCAACCTAGCGGGTCTTTTATCATGCGTAGTATCTTTTTACTATATCTGCATTGGCGGGGTGAGGAAGGTCGTCACCATCCATGGTGGTTAGGATCACGGCTCCTCCTGAGAAAACATGTTTAACCAAAAATGGCCCTTCATATGTAGGGGTCCATTTGCCCCTGGGATCACTTTGAGGAAGAATGATGCGTTTGATTACCAGGTCCCCAACTTGATACTCTTGTGGTCTGACTTTCTTGTTAAATGCCCTGATCATCCGTTTTTGATACGTTTGACCATGACAAATAGCAGTGAGTCTCTTTTCGTCAATTAGATTTAACTGATCTAGTCGAGTCTGGATCCAGTCATCTTCACTCAAGCCTGCATCCTTCATTATCCGGAGAGAGGGTATCTGAACTTCAATAGGCAAGACTGCCTCCATGCCATAGACCAAGGAAAAGGGAGTTGCCCCGGTTGACGTCCTTGCTGAGGTACGGTACCCATGAAGAGCAAACGGTAACATCTCGTGCCAATCTTTATAGGTCACTGTCATCTTCTGCACAATCTTTTTGATATTCTTATTAGCTGCTTCGACAGCCCCATTCATCTTCGGCCGGTAAGGAGAAGAGTTGTGGTGCTGTATTTTAAATTGCTCGCAGAGCTCAGTGATCATCTTGTTGTTAAGATTGGTACCATTGTCCGTAATGATTCTTTCCGGGACGCCGTATCGACAGATCAGATTATGCCGAATGAACCGTGCCACAACATTCTTGGTTACCGTAGCGTAGGAAGCCGCTTCAACCCACTTTGTAAAATAATCAATCGCTACCAGGATGAAGTGATGCCCGTTGGATGCCGTAGGTCTGATCTCGCCGATCATATCAATGCCCCACATTGCAAAAGGCCAAGGCGCAGTCAAGACATTCAGAGGAACTGGAGGAACATGCACCTTATCTGCATAAATCTGGCACTTATGACATGTCCGAGAATGTTGGTAACAATCGGCTTCCATTGTGGACCAGAAATATCCTTCCCGAAGGATTTTCTTTGCCATGGTGTATCCACTGGAATGCATTCCGAAGGTACCTTCATGCAGCTCTGCCATGATCCTTTCTGCTTCAGTCTTATCCATACAACGCAGTAGGGTTGAATCATGGTTTCGCTTGTATAGAATGCCATTGCTGAGGAAGAACTTCGCTGCGAACCTTCTCAGAAACTTTTTGTCATTGATGGATGCACCTTCAGGGTATTCTTGAGCTTCTAAGTACCTCTTCACTTCATGATACCAAGGTTTCTCAGTTACCTCTTCAGTCTCAAGATCGCAACAATGTGCAGGTTCGTCCAACTTCCAGATAATGATCCGGGGAGCCTTATTGTCCCATTTGACATTGAACATAGAAGACATCGTAGCCAGCGCGTCCGCCAACTGATTCTCCTCTCTTGGGAAGTTTTCAAAAGTTATCTCCGTGAAATAGGGGATCAATGTCAACACTAACTCCTTGTAAGGAATAAGATTTGGGTGTTTCATATTCAACTCGCTTTTGATCTGATTGATCACGAGGGCGGAATCTCCGAAGACACTCAGAAACTTGATCCTTAAGTCAATCGCAGCTTGAAGACCCATGATGCATGCCTCATACTCTGCCATGTTGTTGGTGCAGTTGAAACATAGCCGGGCAGTGAGTGGAGTATGAGTGCCTTGAGGGGATATGATCACAGCGCCGATACCGTTACCCAAAGCATTGGAGGCTCCGTCAAAGTGCATAGACCATCGGGATCCTTCCTCAGGTCCTTCATCCGGTCCAGGTACTTCGCAATCAGTCACTACCATGATGCTCTCGTCAGGAAATTCAAAGTTCATTGACTGGTAGTCGTCTACTGCCTGGTGTGCCAAATGGTCTGCCGGTACACTTCCCTTGATTGCTTTCTGGGTCGTGTACTGGATGTCGTATTCCGTCAAGATCATCTGCCATCTTGCTATTCTTCCAGACAGAGCAGGCTTTTCGAATATGTACTTTATTGGATCCATTTTTGAAATCAACAGAGTAGTGTGAGTCAGCATATACTGTCTCAGCCGGCGAGCAGCCCATACCAAAGCGCAGCAAGTTTTCTCGAGCAGTGAGTATCGGGTCTCACAGTCGGTAAACTTTTTGCTAAGGTAATAAATGGCATGCTCTTTTCGGCCAGACTCGTCATGCTGCCCCAGCACACACCCCATTGAGTTGTCCAGTACTGTCAAGTATAGTATTAGAGGTCTCCCTTCAACCGGTGGCATAAGAATGGGTGGTTCTTGGAGATACTCTTTGATTCTGTCGAAAGCGGCCTGGCATTCATCATTCCAATGTACTACCTGATCTTTCTTCAGCAGCTTGAAGATTGGTTCACAGGTAGCAGTTAGGTGCGAGATGAATCGGGCAATGTAATTCAGCCGTCCTAGAAAGCCTCTGACTTCCTTTTCTGTCTTGGGAGCTGGCATCTCTTGTATGGCTTTAACCTTGGCAGGGTCCACTTGAATACCTTTGTCGCTCACGACGAAGCCTAGCAACATTCCAGATCTTACCCCAAATGTGCACTTGTTTGGGTTCAACCTCAGCTTGTACAACTTCAACCGGTCAAACAGCTTCTGTAGATGGTCAAGGTGTTCCTCCTCGGTTTGGGACCTTGCAATCATATCATCGACGTATACTTCAATCTCATGATGGATCATGTCATGAAATAAAGCAACCATGGCACGTTGGTAGGTTGCCCCAGCATTTTTCAACCCGAAGGGCATGACCTTGTAACAGAAGGTGCCCCACTGAGTAACAAAGGTAGTCTTTTCCATATCTTCAGGAGCCATCTTGATCTGATTATAACCTGAGAACCCATCCATGAAGGAGAACACCTTGTGCTGAGCGGTATTGTCAACCAGAACGTCTATGTGAGGTAGGGGGAAATCATCCTTGGGGATCGCCCTGTTCAAATCCCTGTAATCAACACACATTCAGACCTTACCATCTTTCTTTGGCACCGGGACCACGTTGGAAACCCACTGAGGGTAAGAAGTTACTGCAAGAAAACCAGCATCAAATTGTTTCATAACCTCAACTTTGATTTTCTCGGACATCTCTGGACGCATACGGCGGACCTTCTGTTTAACCGGAGGGCATTCTTCCTTGGTAGGCAAGTGATGAACCACAATGTCGGTATCCAACCCAGGCATGTCTTCGTAAGACCAGGAAAAGATTTCCATGTAGTCATGCAGCATCTAGATCAACCGTTGTTTCAGACCGAGCTCCAGATTGGCACCAATCTTGACTTCCTTTCTGTCTATCTCAGTACCCAGATTTACCGTTTCCACTGGCTCTTCATGTGGCTGAATGGCCCTCTCTTCCTGGAGTAACAGTCTTGGAAGTTCGCCAGGCACTTCGCAATCATCTTCACCTTCGTCTTCGGCTAAGTTGATCGGATTTTCGAAGTCATAACTGGCAGTAGCAGAGTCGTTACCAGTGAGATCCAGAGTGGATTGGAACCTGTATGAGTGAGTGTGTGTAAATATAGCTGTTTTGCAATATATAAATAAAGAAAGAAAGGGAGCACAAGATTTGAAATGCGAAAAACGTCCAATGTCTTTATTCATGATATATGGAAATGACAAGTAATAAGCCCTCACAAATGAAGCCACGGTGCCCCAGGTAAGACACTAGGCCATAAAGTTTCAATTTATTGTTTATTACAGATTAAAGAAACAAAGGAATCCATTACTGCGTAACAAAAGTAACAGGTATGTAGCCTTTTGCAGTCCAATTGTTCAGTCCACTGTCGGTCGTCGGGTAGATCCAGCTATCAAACTCTGATTCCTCCGTATCGCCTTCAATAGCATTCACTCCCGGGTTGGTGATGATCACGAGAGGTCTTCCGATCTTTGCTTTGCGTACAGCCCTCTAAGCCTCTGCAGTGAAACCCAGCCCAAACTTGTCAGTCTTAGGAGTAAAATCAGGGAGCCTACCCCAGTTAGCACATTCACCTTTCTCAATTACAGCCCGGGCATCCTTCAAGGAAGCCATCTTCAAAGGAAAGTCTTCTTCAATTACTGTCTCTGCTGACGCCAATGTTGGAGGTACCTCTTCAAAGTGTTGAAAGGGGGTTTCAATAAACTCCCCGTCCATCTCCACGTACCTGAAGGAGTTGAGGTGGCTGACCATGTATTCCTCTTCCCCTTGCACTGTTACAATCTTCCCCCTGACCGGGTATTTGAGCTTCTGATGTAAAGTTGAAGTCATAGCTCCAGCCTTGTGGATCCACGGGCGACCCAGCAAACAAGAATAGGATGGACGGATGTCCATCACATAGAATTTTGAATCAAATACCTGCAAACCAACCCTGATCGGGATGTCAACCTCACCATGTACCATCCTTTTGGACCCGTCAAAGGCCCGGACAACAATGTTACTTGGTTTGAGCTCTAAACCCTCACAGTCCAGCCTGTCTGGAGCTTTATTGGGTAGTACGTTCAGCGAAGAACCAGTGTCAAACAGCACGTGAGCAAGAGTAGTGCCCCTGCATTCAATGGAGACATGCAGGGCATCATTATGGTTCTTCCCCTTGGCCGTCAGATCAGCATCAGAGAAACCCAGCCCATTATCAGCGGTTAAGTTGGCCACACAGTCGGTGAATTGATCAGCAGACGTTTCTTGGGGCACGTGGGCCGTCTTCAGGAAAGCAATCAGGGCCTTGGCATGGGCCTCTGAACACAGCAACAGTGATAGCATGGAGATTTTGGAGGGGGTGTGCCCCAACTGTTCAACGACGTTGAAATCACTTTTCTTTATAATTTTGAGGATCTCTTCCATCTCCTGCTTGGAAGCCTCAACATTGGTCTTTGGTGCCTCCGTCCGGGCAGGCACATCAGTAGCAATTCCCTTACCCCGAGCGTCAGATGACTCGGCAACAGGGGTAGAAACTGGATCAGGGGGGGGGGGGGGGAAACAGGCACACTGGCAGGTGTGATGACAAGAGGCCTTTGAATGGCTGGAGGTGCAATGTCTGGTGAGAACAGTCTTCCACTACGAGTGACCTTAGCAGGCCCGGTGATGTTGGTTACACCGGTACCAGTGTTGAACTCTTGCTTCACTCCCAGAACATAAACATCCGCCCCATAGTGCCACGGGACAGCTTTATCAGACTTGTAGGGGATGGGCCCCAGAATAGTGATGATAATAGGTGCAACAGACATGATTTTGACTGGCTTCCTCGGGGGAGCCTTGGTAGGATTGTTGAAGATGGTGACAACAGATACTTCTTCAGTAGGAACAATAGGAACATCGGTCTTCTTGAACAAAATTTCTTTGCTATCCATCAGGCTTTGGATGCCTGACTTCAGCAACGGACAACCAGCAGGGGAAACAGCACACATAAGGCAACCCTTGCTACAACCCGGAAATAAACCGGCTTGCAACAGGTTCCTCTTGACAGTCAATAAAGGGGTAGCAACATCATCCATAGAAACTGCATATAGGTCTTCCTCAATAGCATTTACTCCATGCTGGGGCATGGGAGCAGTCACAACGTTGGGCCTCTCGGGCGCCTCAAATTGTATTTCCTTGGCATCGATAAGGTCTTGAACCTTATTTCTTAGGGCCCAGCAATCATCAGTAGAATGCCCCGGGCTATCGGAGTGATAAGCACAGCGGGCATTGGGATTATACTTCGGAGAGGTTGTGTTTACCACCTTCGGAGCTTCTCTGACGGTTACCAAGTTGGTCGATAGAAGTTGCGGCAAGATCTGCGACAAGGTCATACTAAGCCGAGTATATTCTCTTCTGGGTCTCTCACCCCTTGGTTGGTTAGGTTGCCGAGGAGCGGCAGCAGGCTTTGCAATTACCACCGCGTTGATAGCTTGGCGGAGTTCTGGTTTATTTTGCCTTCTAGGCCCATACACAACACTGGCTTCCTTTTTGAAAGGCTTCTTCTCAGAACTTGAGGATGCACCTTTCTGTATCTTCCCTGATTTCATTCCAGCTTCTATCCTTTCCCCAGTCAGAATGAGATCTGTAAACCCTGCAGACGAATTGCCAATGAGATGATTGAAGAACGGCCCGAATAGGGTCCCTAAGAACATGTCCACTAGCTCACGGTCGGTTAACGGCGGCTGCACCCTGCCAGCCAGGTCCCTCCACTTCTGCGCATACTCTTTAAAACCTTCTCCCGATCCTAGCGACATACCCTGGAGTTGGGTACGTGTAGGAGCGAGGTCGGCATTATACTGATACTGCTTGTAAAAAGCAGTAGCCAAGTCCTCCCAGTTACGAACCTTGGTTCCATCCAGCTGATAGAACCATTTGAGATGAGTCCCTGAAAGACTCTCCTGGAAGAAATGGATCCACAAGTTCTTGTCCACAGTATACGGCTGGATCTTCCGCACATAAGATCTGAGATGTAGCTTAGGGCAGGACGCTCCGTCATACTTTGCGAAAGATGGTGCTTTGAACTTATGTGGGATTACCACCCCAGAAGATAACCCCAAGTCTCCGAAATCCAACCCAGGCACACGTTGAATCTCCATAGCATTCAGCCGGTCCTCCAGCTGTTTGTACCGGTCCTCAGCAGGAGGGTACTGTTCATCGTTAAAATCTGTCTCAGTGTCAGAGACCACAGGACTAGGGACCTCTCTCCCTTGGTGACTGCCTTCCCCCACAGATGGAGTAGTCCTCTCAGCTTCATTTTACAGCGTATTCCCGAGTCTGCGCCCAGTGTTGAATAGCACAGTCCACTTCTTCTTTTTCTTTTTCAGGAGCAAAGCCTTCAGCTCTTGTTGTCCTTGGGCCAAGTTCATGACCATCTCCTGGAATTGGGTGTTTTGGGCCTGGAGGGCCTTGATAGCTTGCTCGGTAGTGAGTTCAGGATTCATGATGGCTGAGTGCTGAAATAAACAACGAAGAATATTAAGCAACCTGTAGAACAAGGGTATCTGTTATGCACGTGATGCATGATATGCTATTTATGCAATGCATTCAAGGGTTCGGAAGTTCAAATTCGTTGTAGCCAAAAAATAACACACTTTTTATTAGGAAATAATTGTTCAGTACATCAAGGCCTCATGGGCAAAGTAAATCAATCCCAAAAGACACTGCGCATCCTCTTTGGAGCAATGTAAGTGTTGAGAGTCTTTTCCTCGTGCAGTAGACGCGTGAGCTCCAAGACCTTCTTCTCACTGGCATGTAGACTAGCTTCAAGAGAATTCCGTTCTTCCTTGAGTTGGATCCAGCTTTTCTGCATTTCTTCCCAGGATGTAGGCATGTCAGGATGCTGAATAGTGTAGGGCACCTCTCCTTCAAAGACTGGCTCTTTGATCACAGGGAGAACATGAGGATATGGCATCACCAGCTTCTGGGAGCGGGCTCGTACCCACTTGAGATAAGGCTCCAGGGGGATGGAGTTCTTGTGCCCCAATGTCTTGCTATCTACCCTGTTGGGCTTCCTCCAAGCTCTGATAAATCTCTGGCGAAGTCCTTGTGCATCATTGTCGAAGTCAAAAACTAGGTCAGGAATCAACATATCATGAGGGCCATCCCTCCGAGCATATCCAAACTGCCTCAAAGCCAAGCATGGGTTGTAAGTAATACCTCCTCTGATTCCAAGTAAAGGAACATTAGGAAACTCCCCGCAACGATCAATGATAGTGACGTCTTCTCTGGACCGAGAACACCAATGTATATCAGCATGTGTAAGAGTCATCAATCGTTGTGACCATCTCAAACCCCGCTCGTTCTTCAAAGCTGATTGTGGAAGGTGCGAAATAAACCACCTTCCCAGGAGAGGAGTGCAGCACATAAGAACACCTCTTTTTCTCATGGTTCGAGTGTAACATGAGTGAAGGATGTCCCCGAGCAACGTAGGTATAGGATTCCTGGACATGAAGATCTTGACAGCATTGATATCTATAAGCTGATCTGGCTTAGGGAACAGCACCAACCCATAGACAAGGAGGGCTACAACTTCTTCAAAGGCTTGTAAGTCAAGGGAATTCCAACACTCTTGGGCCTTCTCAAACAGAAACTTTGCCAAGAACCCTCTGATACCACTTTTGGTTTCCCAATGTCCCTTGATGTCAGGTGGTTGTAGGCATATTGCTTTAGCAACCACTTCAAGTTTTGGGTCCCTTTCCATACCATTGTAGGGTAGTTGACTGAGGATAGGGATCTTCAGAAGCTGGGAGAACTCTTCCAATGTAGGCACCAGTTGATAATCCGGGAAAGTAAAACAGTGGTGCAGAGGGTCAAAGAACTGGAACAACACCTTCACCATATCCTCCTCAATGTAGGTATTGACCAAGCTGATGAGTCTACCATGCCTTTCACTGAATGACGAGTTCTCAGGAATCCTGGATGTAAGCTCCTTAAGTTGAGGAGGGACCCTTACAAGGTTGACCTGAATTGTCTTTCTGCGGATAGTTTCCATGTCCTACAAAACAAGAACAAAGATGAAGATTCGAACCCCTGAAGTGGTTAGCGGATGCATATGATGCTGTATGATGTTATGATGCTATGATAAAACACACCACAAGTATTCACAAAAGCAAACATGATAGGGCACACAAGTCACACCACATCCCTTAGGGTTTAGGCCAACAAGAAGTTTGGGGTACTACCCTCTTGAAGTTGGTGGGCTCAAACCTGTCCTATCAAAGTAACCGGGTTCTAAGGAGCTCAATATCATTGGATTGTTTTCTGTGTTCATCGTTTCGATTTAGCCACTGAACTGGCGATCAAAATATCCCAAGAAAACAACCCTCAACTGAGTGTAGTATCGAGTATCAACCAACTTCGGACTGCACCAAAGTCAGTTATCTCACTACCCTAAAGAGGCCAAGATGGTTCAATTAAGGTTCCTAAGGTCAGTTGATGCTTCACGACACCACACGGAGGCCCCGTACTCTCCTTGACTGGACTCAAGGGTTACCGGTACTCACCAAAGTGCCACATCAACGTAGCAGACTGCTTCAACCGTGTCGGTATACCCCGCACAGTTCCCTCACAGTCTTGTTGCTACTTTCTAAGAAGGTATCCCCCAGATCCGGGTTAGGATCTATAGAACTCCCAAGACAGGCCCAATAATATTAAAGCAAGCAAAACAAAGCAATTGAAAACACAAGTATGAGCTATCCTAAGGTACACCTCACTTTGAGTATTCCCCAGCAGAGTCGCCAGTTCTGTGATTGGTGGAAATAGAACTGACTATTTTAAAGCTGGTTCGCGAAATGTCGCTGTTGTACCCCAAAATTTTCCCTCCCATTTCCTCAACATTGTCTCATCACAAGACCCTTGGAGCTCAAGATTCAGTTAGGGTTTCCTCTGCTCAAGACTTCTCCTCGCACTGTTGACCCAAATTAGGGTTTGTGTTTGCACAAGGATATTTTGACCTAAAATGCCTAAGATGACTTTCATGCTTCATGTTGGACTCCCAAGTTTATCCATACCAAGTTTCAAGTCTTGATTCCAAATTTTGCCCAGTCAATTGGACAGTTGACCTAGAAATCAACTGTATTGGGGAAAAAGTCAACTGTGGCCAATTGACAGTCAAATCTCATGAAAATTGACCCACATCAACATTATGAACTCACATGGACCATTTGGTCAAGTTTGGATCACAATTCCACAAGAAATTTGATCAGATCACCAAAAGGGCAAAATGGTCATTTTTAGGGTTTTGACTGCACAAAGGCAATTTTTGACTGTTTGACCTAGCCAATGGAAAACCAAGCTCACATATGGACTCAAGGACCCCATGGAATTATCTTGACATGCTCAACAAGTTCAAAAGATCCCAAATACACAAGATTGACAGTTGAATTTCCCAGTCAATTGATCAATTTTGACTGTATACTGAAAAGTCAAACTTTGACTTTTTGGTCAAAATCAAGTGTCAAGATTCATTTTTCATCAAAACATGCCAAATCATGAAAATTGTTCATCAAGAAATCAAGAAATGCAAATTAGGGTTTGAAATGAAGATTTTTCATAACTTAGAATTTTTCTAAGTTATGAAAAACCCTAATTTTTTCCTAACTTTGTCCCACTTTCTCACCAAGATTCATTTGGATTCAAGAAAAAGTCAAAACATGAAAGTTGTAGCTTGTTGCAAAATCTACAACTTTGATTCACAAAGTTTTCCCAAAAGAAGCTTGTAGCTCAAGTTACAATTTTTGGAACAAGGGTACCAAACCATTCTTAACTTAGAGAAAATTTGACCTATTTTAGGCAAGGTTTTTACCTAACTTCAAGACCATTTTTCACATACTTCCACTTGGAATTTCAATTTGAATTTCAAAGATGGATTGTAGTACACATTCCAAGCTTTCCAAAATGTCCAAGAACTCATCAAACAACCTCATGGTTAGGGAGAATCGAATTTGACAATATGGGAAAAACTCACTTTTGATTTGGCCAAGTTACATGTTTATACATTTGTGCCATTTTGAATTCAGCATGCTTTCCTTGATTACAGGTCTTTTATTTCAATTACACTCATAAATTTAATGCCAATCCTTTGTGCCAAGATGTTGTTCTATGAGTTTGGACATTACATGTTAAACTAAGCCATTTATAGAAAAAGCAAATTAACCATTCTTGAAAAGTTGGACTTTATGTCAAAAGCAAATCCAAGCAAGTACAATTAAGATCTCTTTGGCACAAGTTTATGGACTAATTGCACTGATCAAGACTGAGTTATGCAGCACATTAGGGGGGCCTGTACAAGCTAGAAACTCAACTTGGCCATTGGTTGCTTAAAGTAGAAGAAACTTGCCATAACACATACCAACTATCATTCCTGTAAACCAAGCCTTAAGAAAACTTGTCAAACATTTTCTAAACATCCTAACTGAGCTAGAACACGAGTCAACTACCTCCATTGCCTTCTAAAACACATAATCACCCTCAAATTGTCCAAACAGAGCACCTGCTGCAGTTTGAATCCCACAACTCATTTTCATCGTGCATTCTTGCCCAAACCACTTCAAACACCTTCCCTACTATCAATGCAAACTATCCAAAGCATTAGAAGTGGACTGTAACTCCTCTAATCAGTTTGGCCATTTTCATTTTCTTGTTTTGCAGTTGAAGTTCTACAACTCGATTCAGCTAGTTTCAAAGCAAAGTAAAACTTGGAATAGCATCCCTGGACATCAAGGAAGCTGTACCAATCATCACCTTGCACTAAAAGTACCTCAATCATCATATACAACTTCAACTGAACAGGTAAGTTCATGAACTCGTATCTCTCTATCCAGGCATTGTTAGCTTTAGGTTTGTGAAGAAAATATGTCACATTCATAGCCCTGAACATGCCCATGTAGTTAGTTTTCATTTATATTACGTGTGCCATGAGAATTTGATGTCTGAACATTGATAAAAAATTAGGTTAAGATTTGGGAATGGAGAAATTCTCTCTCATTTTTGAGAGTTAGATCAAGTTTTTGATATGTCTGGATTCGTGATTCAATGCTTAACATTTTTGGTGTTGTAAGTTTTTGTTAAAACTCAAAGAATCAGGAGTTTGATGGAAGCATGGAAAACGCGCGTTTTTCTGTTTTAAATGGCTGAAGGTTGAAGACAACAGCCTTTGGGCTGGGCCTGCTTTGCTATTTCTTTTCACACCCCATTTTTGCTTTTACACCCCCTAGGCCCATTTTGCTTATTTGCATGATTTTTTGACTTTTCTTTTTTTGTTCTGACTTATTTATTTTTCCTCACAATATTAAAAATATAAAAAATATTTTTCACATCATTTTTAATTTTATTAGGCATTTATTTGTTTAGATGAACATTTTGTACATAAAATAATACATAAAACCCTTTTTATTTAAAAATACTAAAAATAATGCAAACCCATTTTATTTTTCATTTTTATTTTATTTTATCTTCTGAAAATATTTTATATAAAATATACTTTTTTTTTATAAATATTAAATATTATTATTTTCACATATTTAATATATTTGATAAATAATACAAATACAAACACATATTTATTAGCATATTTAGGGAAAAATACAAAATATACACATTTTTATTTTTATTAATATTTAACATAAAAAATACCTTTTTGACAAATATGCCTCATTTTTATTTTATTTTTGTATATAATAAATAAATATTGTACACATTAAATAATTAATACTTTTATTTAATAAATTAGGGTTTTGCCCTAAATACATAAAAAATCCAAAAAAATTAATACTTTTTATTTTGTTTATTTGGCATATAAAAAACACTTTTTTCATACATATAAAAAACATTTTTGCATCTTGCATATTTATTCTCATTTTATTTAATTATTGTACATTAATTAATTTGTATAAATTCCCAAATTGATGTAATAGTATAGGTTTAAATTCCTTGTCAAAATACCCCCATTTGAACATTTGTACCCCCTTCCCATATATTGTGTTGTAATAGTTTAGGACTTTAAATTTCGCACTTTAATGCTTTCTAAATATACCATGTTAGAATTAGGGTTTGTATGCGAATCAAAAACAACAAAAATAGTTTGACCTAACTTCAAGATAAACAAGCATGAAAATGGACAACACTAATCACACTTGCACCCCTAGGGTATTCCACTTGTTGCCTTCAATAAATTGGCCATATTGCATGTTAAGTATCATTGGGCCAAAACAAAACAAAATCAAATGATCATAGTCCCTCGATGACGCTTTCGAAAGTTGCCTAAAAATGATCAAGTCCCTTAAAGGAAAAATTGCCCAAAGATACTTGGCACCATTGCAATTATGGTCTAAACGATGACCCGCGCCCGTCCCTTTCACATCCTAACACAAGATTGTCCACCAAATGCAATGGTGGAACAAAATTGTTAAAAGGGTTAAAAACATAGGAGAAATCTTTGAGAAATTTAGGAGTAGACAACCTCTTAGTTACTTGAAACAAACTTGCAAAACAAAACACTTGCCTATTTTCTAAACCACACATCACTACACTTTCAAAAACAACTTCCAAAAACAATGAAAACCTTTTTCAAAAGACATACACCTTTGTATACATCCCAACATGGATCATTACAAAGGTTGCCACCACATTGGCTTCTTTTCAAAACATTTTTTCAAACCCATACACACAAAGCACCATTTCAAACAATTGAAAATCAAAGGCAAGTGATCTAAGCAAGTAACTAATAGCCCATGGATAACCATGGATAGAAAGGGTGCTAATACCTTCCCTTTCTATAATCTACTCCCCGAACCCAAGAAAACATCTCAAAGGTTTTTGCTGTGCTTTTTAACCTTTCCTTAGGATAAAATAAAAAGTCGGTGGCGACTCTTGCTCAACTGAAACATTTGCGAATACAAACGCAAAACCATAGTCAGTTCTCCCACCGTATCACAGAACTGGCGACTCTGCTGGGGAATTAATTTAAAAGTGGAGTAACCTTAGGGCTTAGATCACCCTCTTGCATGACTAATTGTTTGATTTGATTGCTTTATATCTTGGCTCTCTTGTTTGGGTTTGCAATCCTACACCCGGATTTTGGGAAACATTCATAGATAGCAATACGTTGTGGAAACTGTGCGGGGTATACCGACACGGTCGAAGCAATAGCTATATTAGTGCGACATATTTGTGAGTACCGATAACCCTTGAGTTCAATCAAGGAGAGTACGGGGCCGCTGAGTGATGTCACTAAGCACTAATGACCTAGAACCTTACTTGACCATCTTGGCCTTTCATTAGGGGTAGTGAGATGACCGGCTTTGGTGCAGTCCGAAGTTGGTAGATACTCGATACTACACTCATTGAGGGTTGTTTTCTTGGAATATTTTGGTCGCTAGTTAAGTGGCTAAACCAAAACAATGAACAATGAAAACAATCCCGTGATATTGAGCTCCTTAGAACCCGGTTACTATTTATAGGACAGGTTTTTAAGCCAACTACACTCAAGAGGGTACTTACCTATGAAACCCCATGCAAGCCTGAAACTAGGGTTTGATGTGAATTGCTTGTACATATGTTTGTGCATACATCATAAGCATCATAAAGCATCATATGCATTCACTAACCATTTCAAGGGTTTGGATCTTCATCTTTGTTCTTGTTTTGTAGGTCATGGAAATTCCTCGCAGAAAAACCATCCAAGTCAACCTTGTGAGAATCCCTCCTCAACTCAAGGAGCTCACATCAAGGATTCCGGAAAGCTCATCCTTCAGTGAAAAACATGGTAGACTGCTCAGCCTAGTCAACACCAACATTGAAGAGGACATGATGAAAGTGCTATTCCAGTTCTTTGACCCTCTTCACCACTGTTTCACTTTCCCTGACTACCAGTTGGTGCCCACTTTGGAGGAATTTTCTCAACTCCTGAGAATTCCTATCCTTAATCAACTACCCTACAACGGTACAGAGAAGGAACCAAAGCATGAAGATGTTGCTCGAGCACTACATCTACAGCCATCTGAAATCAAGGGGCATTGGGAAACTAGAAGCGGCGTCAAAGGCTTCTTAGCAAAATTCTTATTTGAGAAGGCACAAGAATGTTGGAATTCATTGGACCTACAAGCCTTTGAAGAAATTGTGGCACTTCTCATCTATGGGTTGGTCTTGTTCCCAAATCCTGACCAGCTTGTGGAGGTCAACGCCGTCAAAATCTTCTTGTCCAGAAATCCGATACCAACATTACTTGGGGACATCCTTCACTCATTTTACACACGAACAATGAGAAAGAGGGGTGTTCTCATGTGCTGTACTCCTCTCCTTGCAAGGTGGTTTATTTCGCACCTTCCACAATCTGTCCTGAAGAATGACCAAGGCCTAAGGTGGTCCCAACGGTTGATGACTCTTACTCACTCTGATGTACATTGGTGTTCTCGGTCCAGAGAAAATGTCATCATCGTCGATCGTTGCGGAGAGTTTCCTAATGTTCCTTTACTTGGAATCAGAGGAGGTATCACCTACAACCCTTGCCTAGCTTTGAGGCAATTTGGATATTCACGAAGAGATGGCCCTCACGATATGTTGATTCCTGACCTAGTTTTTGACTTCGACAACGATGCGCAAGGACTTCGCCAAAGATTCATCAGAGCTTGGAGGATGCCCAACAAGGTTGATAGCAAGACACTGGGACACAAGAACTCCATCCCTCTTGAGCCCTATCTCAAGTGGGTACGAGCCCGAGCCCAGAGTCTGATGATGCCTTATCCTCATATTCTCCCTGTGATTAAAGAGCCCGTCAAGGAAGGAGAGGTTCCCTACACCATCATACATCCTGATATGCCTACATCGTGGGAGGAGATGCAGAAGAGTTGGATCCAACTCAAGGAGGAACAAAACACTTTTGAAGCCAGCTTTTACGCCAGTGAGAAGAAGGTTTTAGAGCTCACCCGCCGACTCCATGAGCAAGAGGCCCTCAACACCTTCATTGCGCCAAAGAGGATGCGCAACGTCTTTTTACCTTGAGAAGTTGTTTTTGTAATATTTGGCCCATGGGGCATTTATGTACTAACAAATCTTTTCTTATTAATATGACGTGCGTTCTTTTTTGTCTGCAACAATTATGAATTTCTAAAACCCTTGAATGCATTGCATAGATAGCATCTCATGCATCATGTGCATAACAGGTACCCTTTTTTCTACAGGTTGCTTATTCCTCTTCACTGTTTATTTTGAACAGTCATCATGAATCCAGAATCATCCAGTGAGCAATCAATTAAGGCCCTTCAGGCCCAACATGCTCAGTTTCAAGAAATGGTCATGAACCTGGCCCAAGGGCAACAAGAGTTGAAGACTTTACTCCTAAAGAAGAAGAAGAAGAAGAGGATTGCGTTATTCAACACTGGACGCAGGTTTGGAAACACACTCCATAACAAGGCTGATCCAACTACTTCCTCTGCAGAGAAAGATAGTCCCAAAGGGGGAGGAGCTCCTAGTCAGGCAGTCTCCGACAACAAGACGGATTACAATGAGGAACAATACCCTCCTGCTACTGATAGATACAAGCAATTAGAAGACCGCTTGAGCGCCATGGAGATTCAGAATGTGCCGGGGCTGGATTTTGGAGATTTGGGCTTATCTTCTGGGGTAGTAATCCCACACAAGTTTAAGGCGCCTGCCTTTGCCAAATATGACGGGGCTTCCTGTCCAAAGCTGCATCTAAGGTCGTACGTAAGGAAGATTCAACCTTACACGGCAGATAAGAACCTTTGGATTCACTTCTTCCAAGATAGCCTTTCGGGGTCACAGCTTGAGTGGTTCTATCAACTAGATGGAACTAGTATCCGACATTGGGAAGATTTGGCAACCGCATTCTATAGACAATATCAATACAATTCTGACCTCGCTCCTACGCGTACCCAACTTCAGGGTATGTCTCTAGGAACGGGCGAAGGGTTCAAAGAATATGCACAAAAATGGAGAGATTTGGCTGGCAGGGTGCAGCCTCCATTGACTGATCGTGAGCTGGTTGATATGTTTCTAGGGACCTTGTCTGGTCCATTCTTCAATCATTTGGTTGGTAATTCCTCCGCGGGGTTTACAGATTTGATCCTGACAGGTGAACGGATAGAAGCTGGCATCAGGTCAGGAAAGATACAAAAAGCTGCTTCCGCAAGTACTGAGAAAAGGCCTTTCAAGAAAGAAGCAAGTGCAGTCTATGGTCCTAGAAGACAAGTCAAGCCAGAAAGCCGCCAAGCCGTCAATGCTTTGGTCATTTCAAAACCTGCTGCTGCTCCTCAGCAGTACAATCAACAAAGAGGGGAAAGGCCCAAGAGGCAGTATACTCGGCTGAGTATGACCTTGTCACAAATCTTACCGCAACTGTTATCAACCAACTTGGTGACTATCAAAGAGGCTCCAAAGGTCGTGAATACTGCATCTCCTAAGTATAACCCAAATGCCCGTTGTGCTTATCATTCTGATAGCCCCGGGCATACTACTGACGATTGCTGGGCCCTGAGAAATAAGGTGCAAGACCTTATCGATGCGATGGAAATTCAGTTTGAGGCGCCTGAGAGGCCAAATGTTGTAACTGCTCCTATGCCCCAGCATAGAGTAAATGCCGTCGAGGAAGATTTGTATGCTGTTTCGGTGAATGATGTTGCTACCCCTCTTTTGACTGTTAAGAGGAACCTACTACTAGCCGGTTTATTTTTGGGTTGTAGCAAGGGTTGCCTCCTGTGTGCTGTTATCCCTGCCGGTTGTGCGCTGCTGAAATCAGGCATCCAAAGCCTGATGGATAGCAAAGAAATTCTGTTCAAGAAAACTGTTGTTCCGTTTGTTTCCGCTGAAGAAGTATCTGTCGTCACAATTTTCAACAATTATACCAAAGCTCCCCCGAGGAAGCCAGTCCAAATTATGTCTGTTGCACCCATTACTATTACTGTTCCGGGGCCCCTCCCCTATGAATCTAACAGGGCTGTCCCATGGCAGTATGGGGCAGACGTGTATGTGCTTGGAGTGAAGCAGGAGTTCAACACCAGTACCAATATCAGTAACATCACTGGTCCCTCCAAGATTACCCGCAGTGGCAGGCTCTTCTCGCTTGACATTGCACCACCCGTTATCCGAAAACCTCTCATCATCACACCCGCAAGTGTGCATGTTCCAAATCAAGTTCCTGTGTATACTACTGCCGCCGAGTCCTCTGATGCTCGGGGCAAAGAAGTTGCTACCGATTTGCCTGCCAGGACGGAGGCACCAAAAAAGACCGCTGTCGAAGCCTCCCAACAAGAAATGGAGGAAATCCTTAAAATCATTAAAAAGAGTGACTTCAATGTTGTTGAACAGCTGGGGCATACCCCCTCCAAAATCTCTATGCTATCATTGCTGCTGTGCTCAGAGGCCCACGCTAAGGCCCTGATTTCATTTCTGAAAACGGCCCATGTGCCGCAAGAGACCTCTGCAGATCAATTCACTGATTGTGTGGCTAATCTGACAGCTGACAATGGCTTGGGGTTCTCGGATGCTGACCTTACCGCCAAAGGGAAAAATCACAATGATGCCCTGCATGTCTCTATAGAATGCAGGGGCACTACTCTCGCACACGTGTTGGTGGACACCGGTTCTTCCCTGAATGTTTTGCCCAAGAAGGCCTTAGATCGATTGGATTGCGAGGGTCTGGAATTGAAACCTAGCAACATCATTGTTAGAGCCTTCGACGGTTCTAAGAGGATGGTGCATGGTGAGGTAGACATTCCTATCCGTGTGGGTTCCCAAGTCTTCGACTCAACGTTCTACGTGATGGATATTCGTCCATCTTATTCCTGTTTATTGGGTCGACCCTGGATTCACAAGGCTGGGGCGGTAACATCCACTCTACACCAAAAGCTCAAATACCCTGTCAAAGGGAAGATTGTTACTGTGCAGGGCGAGGAGGAATACATGGTTAGTCACTTGAATTCATTCCGGTATATCGAGATGGACGGGGAGTTTATTGAAACCCCCTTTCAGCATTTTGAGGAGGTACCTCCAACGTTGGCATCAGCTGAGACAGTGGTTGAAGAAGACTTTCCCTTGAAGATGTCTTCCCTGAAGGATGCCCGGGCAGTGGTCGAGAAAGGCAAATGTGCAAACTGGGGTCAGCTTCCTAACTTCACTCAAAAGACCGACAAGTTTGGGCTGGGCTTCACTGCAGAGGCTCAGAGGGCTGTGCGCAAAGAAAAGATCAGAAAGGCTCCGGTGTTCATCTCCAGCCCAAGGGTGAATGCTATCGAGGAGGACGTAGAGGAAGCAGAATTTGACAGTTGGATCTATCCAACCACCAACAACGGACCAAGCAACTGGACGACAAAGGACTTTACACCTATTACATTTGTCACGCAGTAATTAACTCTTTTGATTTTCAATTTGTAACAAACAATATGTTGAAACTTTTTTTGGCTCGATGTCCTACCCGGGGCATCGTAGCTCCATTTGTGAGGGCTTTTTTGTATGACATTTCCATATATCATTAATCAAAACATTGGACGTTTGTTGCATTTCAAATCTTGCGCTCTTTTTCTTTCTGTGTTATATATTGCAAAACAGCTATATTTACACACACTCACTTATACAGGTTTCAATCCACTCTGGATCTCACTGGTAACAGCTCTGCTACCACCAGTTATGACTTCGAGAATCCGATCAACTTGGCCGAAGACGAAGGTGAAGATGATTGCGAAGTTCCTGGTGAACTCGCAAGACTGCTACTCCAGGAAGAGAGGGCCATTCAGCCGCATGAAGAGCCCGTGGAAATAGTGAACCTGGGTACTGAGACAGATAGAAAAGAAGTCAAGATTGGTGCCAATCTAGAGCTCAACGTGAAGCAACGATTGATCCAGATGCTATATGATTACATGAAGATATTTGCTTGGTCTTACGAAGACATGCCTGGTTTGGATGCCGACATTGTAGTTCATCACCTGCCTACCAAGGAAGACTGCCCTCCGGTAAAGCAAAAGGTCCGCCGTATGCGCCCAGAGATGTCCGAAAAGATCAAAGCTGAGGTTATGAAGCAATTCGATGCCGGATTTCTAGCAGTGACTTCTTATCCTCAATGGGTTGCCAATGTGGTGCCAGTGCCGAAGAAGGACGGTAAGGTCAGAATGTGTGTCGACTACAGGGATTTGAACAGGGCAAGCCCCAAGGATGACTTCCCTCTACCTTACATCGACGTTCTTGTTGACAATACTGCTCAACACAAGGTGTTCTCCTTCATGGATGGTTTTTCAGGGTACAATCAGATCAAGATGGCTCCGGAAGATATGGAAAAGACTACCTTTGTGACTCAGTGGGGCACCTTCTGCTACAAGGTCATGCCATTCGGGTTGAAAAATGCTGGGGCAACCTACCAACGTGCCATGGTTGCTTTATTTCATGATATGATCCATCATGAGATTGAGGTATATGTTGATGACATGATTGCAAGGTCCCAAATCGAGGAGGAACACCTTGATCATCTGCGGAAGCTGTTTGACCGACTGAAGTTGTACAAGCTGAGGTTGAACCCAAACAAATGCACCTTTGGGGTGAGGTCTGGAAAGTTGCTGGGTTTCATTGTAAGCGATAAAGGTATTCAGGTAGACCCTGCCAAGGTGAAATCCATACAAGAGATGCCGACTCCCAAGACAGAGAAGGAAGTCAGAGGCTTTCTGGGACGACTGAATTACATCGCCCGGTTCATCTCACATCTAACTGCTACTTGTGAGCCAATCTTCAAATTACTAAAGAAATATCAAGTAGTACGTTGGAATGATGAATGTCAGGCTGCTTTCGAAAAGATAAAGGAATATCTCCAAGAGCCACCCATTCTTATGCCACCAGTGGAAGGGAGACCTCTGATACTATACTTGACAGTGCTTGATAATTCAATGGGGTGTGTGCTGGGGCAGCATGACGAGTCTGGCCAAAAAGAGCACGCTATTTATTACCTGAGCAAAAAGTTTACCGACTGTGAGTCTCGGTACTCACTGCTCGAGAAAACTTGCTGCGCTCTGGTATGGGCTACTCGCCGGCTGAGACAGTATATGTTGACTCACACTACACTTTTGATTTCAAAGATGGATCCCATCAAGTACATATTCGAAATACCTGCTCTGTCTGGAAGAATAGCAAGATGGCAAATGATCTTGACAGAATATGATATCCAGTACACAACTCAGAAAGCAATCAAGGGAAGTGTATTAGCAGATCATTTGGCACACCAACCTGTGGACGATTACCAATCATTGAACTTTGAATTCCCGGACGAAGATATCATGGTAGTAACAGATTGTGAAGTGCCTGGACCGGATGAAGGACCTGAGGAAGGATCCCGATGGTCTATGCATTTTGACGGAGCCTCCAACGCTTTGGGTAATGGAATCGGCGCTGTAATCATATCCCCCAAAGGTACTCATACTCCACTCACTGCCCGACTATGTTTCAACTGCACCAACAACATGGCGGAGTATGAGGCATGTATCATGGGTCTTCAAGCTGCGATCGACTTAAGGATCAAGTTTCTGAGTGTCTTCGGAGATTCCGCTCTCGTGATCAATCAGATCAAAGGCGAGTGGGATACGAAACACCCAAATCTTATTCCTTACAAGGAGTATGTGCAGACTTTGCTTCCCCACTTTGAAGAGATAACTTTTGAACACTTCCCAAGAGAGGAGAATCAGTTAGAGGACGCACTAGCTACGATGTCTTCAATGTTCAAAGTCAAATGGGACAACGAGGCTCCCCGGATCATTATCTGGAAGTTGGATGAACCTGCATACTGCTGCGATCTTGAGGCCGAAAAGGTGGCTGAAAAACCCTGGTATCATGAGGTGAAGAGATACTTGGAAGCTCAGGAATACCCTGAAGGTGCATCTGTCAATGACAAGAAGTTCATGAGAAGGTTTGCTGCAAAATTCTTCCTCAGCAACGGCATTCTCTACAAACGGAATCATGATTCAACTCTACTGCGTTGTGTGGATAAGGCTGAAGCAGAAAAGATCACGGCAGAACTGCATGAAGGTACATTCGGAACACATTCCAGTGGACATACCATGGCAAAGAAAATCCTTCGGGCAGGATATTTCTGGTCCACAATGGAAGCCGACTGTTACCAACATTCTCGAACTTGTCACAAATGCCAGATCTATGCTGATAAAGTGCATATCCCTCCGGTTCCTCTGAACGTCCTGACGGAACCTTGGCCTTTTGCAATGTGGGGCATTGATATGATCGGTGAGATCCGACCGACGGCATCCAACGGGCATCGCTTCATCTTGGTAGCGATCGATTACTTCACGAAGTGGGTTGAGGCAGCTTCCTACGCCACGGTAACCAAGAGCGTCGTGGCACGTTTCATCCGGCATAACTTGATCTGTCGGTATGGCGTCCCAGAAAGGATCATTACGGACAATGGTACCAATCTCAATAACAAGATGATCACTGAGCTCTGCGAGCAATTCAAGAAACAGCACCATAACTCTTCTCCTTACCGGCCGAAGATGAATTGGGCTGTAGAAGCAGCCAATAAGAATATCAAGAAAATTGTACAGAAGATGACAGTGACCTACAAAGATTGGCACGAGATGTTACCGTTTGCTCTTCATGGGTACCGTACCTCAGCAAGAACGTCAACAAGGGCAACACCCTTTTCCTTGGTCTATGGCATGGAGGCAGTCTTGCCGATTGAAGTCCAGATACCCTCTCTCCGGATAATGAAGGATGCATATTTGAGTGAAGATGATTGGATCCAGACTCGACTTGATCAATTAAACCTAATTGACGAAAAGAGACTCACTGCTATCTGTCATGGTCAGACGTATCAAAAACGGATGATCAGGGCGTTTAACAAGAAAGTCAGACCACAAGAGTATCAAGTTGGGGACCTGGTAATCAAACGCATCATCCTTCCTCAAAGTGATCCCCGGGGCAAATGGACCCCTACATACGAAGGGCCATTTGTGGTTAAACATGTGTTCTCAGGAGGAGCCATGATTCTGACCACCATGGATGGTGACGACCTTCCTCACCCCGCCAATGCAGACATAGTAAAAAGATACTACACATGAATAAAGGACCCGCTAGGCTGACATACCTAGGCAAAAATAAGGGCTTCCCGGCGAACCAAAAGGGTTCGGGCAAAATAAGGGATGAAATGAAAAAAAATCTGTACACCCGGCAAGTCGAAAACCTGAAAAGGCGGCTTGGGCAAAAATGGGTATCCCGGTGGACTGAAAACCCGAAAGGGCGGTCCAGGCAAAAGTTAGGGATAAAAGCGTAACACTATGTCTCATTGGATCACCTAGCATCCAGAATTCGGCATCAACTATCTGGTTCAGACTTCGACATCGACCAATCAGCTTCATCTTCAACTAAGCAGCAAAGTGATGAGACGCTTGAAGACATAGAGGCGATAGCAGAGTTGGAACCCAGTGGGAATATTGTGCACATAGCTATTTTGTTTCCTTTTCAAAATTGTATAAACTTTGTGTTATTCGGCGGCGTTCTCTTACTAGGACGTCAGCCTCTTGTACAAAAAATGCCTATTTACAGGCAAATTTCAAAATCAATACAGATTCAGTTTTCCAAATCAATTGCCAATTGTTTTTCCTTTTTCTGTTTTGTCTTGCGAAGAACGTCCAATGTTCATTTTTGATATATGCATTTGACATTAAATTGCTAATTCATAAATACTTGCATATGAAACAAAAGACTAATTACGGGTGACATCAGAAACAGGGGCAATGTAAAGTTGTCCAGGCAGTCTAGTTTGTTTGGTCCGCCAAGGTACCAAGGTAGATTTAACTGAAGAATGTGACCAAGTTATCTCAGCTCCCCACAAAGTAAGACAAGATAGCAACATTCCCCAGCAGAGTATAAGCATTCATCAGCAAGCATCCCCGGCAGTCTTGATCTAAGATTGTTCCCCGGCGGAATACGGACACTCCAGTGGAATCATTTTCCAGTACAGTCTGAAGGTTTCCCCAGGAAAGTGGAATTCTTATCCCCAGCAGGTCTTGAAGCTTATCCCCAGTAGATTCTGGAAGCTTATCCCCTGCAGAGTACGGACGTCTCTCCCGAGTTTTATTCAAAGTTATTCCTCATAAGGGCTTATAACTGGGTTATCCTCAGCCAATTGCCACAGAAGATCGTCCTCGGCAAAGTTCTTCCTATCCCCAGCGGAATCCATCATTGAAATCCTCAGCGGGCCTCTCATCAAAACTTCAGCAAAGTATCTCTTCCACGGAGCAATTCCCCGCAGAGTAATCTCTCCAACAAGTTTATTCCTCAACGGAGTCATCTTCTCCTACCGGTGTATTCTTGCAACCGTCATCCCCAGCGGAAGCAAAGAGCTCTACTCTTCAACGTCAGCCCAGGATTTAATTCCCCAGCCGATCGTCAAGGATTTATTTTCCTAGACGAAAATACATTCATAAACATTTTGCATTTCATACATCTTGCTCACATACATGATAAAGTGCATACAACACTATCTCATTTTGAACGTCATAACATCAGGCATGTCATACATCATGACATTGCATACAACTGATGATTTGCCTTTTCAGGAAAAAGACAACTACCTTCAACTGTCACAGTTTCCAGATTCGATTCCTGTATCTAGCCAGGGTACATCTGAAGAGTTTGAAGAGTCGATTCCTGTATCCAGCCAGGGCACATCTATCAACTACAACAATTCCGGATTCGATTCCTGTATCTAGCCAGGGCACATCTGAAGAGTTTAAAGATTCGATTCCTGTATCCATCCAGGGCACATCTATCAACTACAACAATTCCAGATTCGATTCCTGTATCCAGCCAGGGCATATCTATCAACCACAACAATTCCAGATTCGATTCCTGTATCTAGCCAGGGCACGTCTGAAGAGTTTGAAGATTCGATTCCTGTATCCAGCCAGGGCATATCTGTTGACGACTATTTCCAGATTCGATTCCTGTATCCAGCCAGGGCATATCTGTCGACGACTATTTCCAGATTCGATTCCTGTATCCAGCCAGGGCATATCTGTTGACGACTATTTCCAGATTCGATTCCTGTATCCAGCCAGGGCATATCTGTTGACGACTATTTCCAGATTCGATTCCTGTATCCGGCCAGGGCATATCTGTGAGCAACCGATTGTAGATTCGACACCTGTATCTAGCCAGGGCATGTCTGCATGAAAAGATTGAAGATCAATACCTGTAACAAGCCAGGAAACATCTGTCTTTCTCAAAGTACACAAGTTCTCGCTAAGGAATCTCTTATGCGATCAACACTTCCAAATGGCATCTATAAGCCCATTCCCGACAAGGTTCTGTCACGTCTCCAGATGGCATCTATAAGCCCATATCCCTATCCACCATCTCTCCAAATGGCATCTATAATCCCATTCCCGACATCACATTGCTGATACTCCAACATGCGAGTGCAAATTTCTGGGCACTCTAGTGTCCAATCTCCTTTTACCCTCGAGTCACGAAAGGCAAACTTGCCAATATAACTCTTCAGGTTCAAGAAGATTGAACAGGGGCAACTGTTGTACCCCAAAATTTGCCCTCCCATTTCCTCAACATTGTCTCATCACAAGACCCTTGGAGCTCAAGATTCAGTTAGGGTTTCCTCTGCTCAAGACTTCTCCTCGCACTGTTGACCCAAATTAGGGTTTGTGTTTGCACAAGGATATTTTGACCTAAAATGCCTAAGATGACTTTCATGCTTCATGTTGGACTCCCAAGTTTATCCATACCAAGTTTCAAGTCTTGATTCCAAATTTTGCCCAGTCAATTGGACAGTTGACCTAAAAATCAACTGTATTGGGGAAAAAGTCAACTGTGGCCAATTGACAGTCAAATCTCATGAAAATTGACCCACATCAACATTATGAACTCACATGGACCATTTGGTCAAGTTTGGATCACAATTCCACACGAAATTTGATCAGATCACCAAAAGGGCAAAATGGTCATTTTTAGGGTTTTGATTGCACCAAGGCAATTTTTGACTGTTTGACCTAGCCAATGGCAAACCAAGCTCACATACGGACTTAAGGACCCAATGGAATTATCTTGACATGCTCAACAAGTTCAAAAGATCCCAAATACACAAGATTGACAGTTGAATTTCCCAGTCAATTGATCAATTTGGACTGTATACTGAAAAGTCAAACTTTGACTTTTTGGTCAAAATCAAGTGTCAAGATTCATTTTTCATCAAAACATGCCAAATCATGAAACTTGTTCATCAAGAAATCAAGAAATGCAAATTAGGGTTTGAAATGAAGATTTTTCATAACTTGGAATTTTTCTAAGTTATGAAAAACCCTAATTTTTTCCTAACTTTGTCCCACTTTCTCACCAAGATTCATTTGGATTCAAGCAAAAGTCAAAACATGAAAGTTGTAGCTTGTTGCAAAATCTACAACTTTGATTCAAAAAGTTTTCCCAAAAGAAGCTTGTAGCTCAAGTTACAAGTTTTGGAACAAGGGTACCAAACCATTCTTAACTTAGAGAAAATTTGACCTATTTTAGGCAAGGTTTTTACCTAACTTCAAGACCATTTTTCACATACTTCCACTTGGAATTTCAATTTGCATTTCAAAGATGGATTGTAGTACACATTCCAAGCTTTCCAAAATGTCCAAGAACTCATCAAACAACCTCATGGTTAGGGAGAATCGAATTTGACAATATGGGAAAAACTCACTTTTGATTTGGCCAAGTTACATGTTCATACATTTGTGCCATTTTGAATTCAGCATGCTTTCCTTGATTACAGGTCTTTTATTTAAATTACACTCATAAATTTAATGCCAATCCTTTGTGCCAAGATGTTGTTCTATGAGTTTGGACATTACATGTTAAACTAAGCCATTTATAGAAAAAGCAAATTAACCATTCTTGAAAAGTTGGACTTTATGTCAAAAGCAAATCCAAGCAAGTACAGTTAAGATCTCTTTGGCACAAGTTTATGGACTAATTGCACTGATCAAGACTGAGTTATGCAGCACATTAGGGGGGCCTGTACAAGCTAGAAACTCAACTTGGCCATTGGTTGCTTAAAGTAGAAGAAACTTGCCATAACACATACCAACTATCATTCCTGTAAACCAAGCCTTAAGAAAACTTGTCAAACATTTTCTAAACATCCTAACTGAGCTAGAACACGAGTCAACTACCTCCATTGCCTTCTAAAACACAAAATCACCCTCAAACTGTCCAAACAGAGCACCTGCTGCAGTTTGAATCCCACAACTCATTTCCATCGTGCATTCTTGCCCAAATCACTTCAAACACCTTCCCTACCATCAATGCAAACTATCCAAAGCATTAGAAGTGGACTGTAACTCCTCTAATCAGTTTGGCCATTTTCATTTTCTTGTTTTGCAGTTGAAGTTCTACAACTCGATTCAGCTAGTTTCAAAGCAAAGTAAAACTTGGAATAGCATCCCTGGACATCAAGGAAGCTGTACCAATCATCACCTTGCACTGAAAGTACCTCAATCATCAGATACAACTTCAACTGAACAGGTAAGTTCATGAACTCGTATCTCTCTATCCAGGCATTGTTAGCTTTAGGTTTGTGAAGAAAATATGTCACATTCATAGCCCTGAACATGCCCATGTAGTTAGTTTTCATTTATATTACGTGTGCCATGAGAATTTGATGTCTGAACATTGATAAAAAATTAGGTTAAGATTTTGGAATGGAGAAATTCTCTCTCATTTTTGAGAGTTAGATCAAGTTTTTGATATGTCTGGATTCGTGATTCAATGCTTAACATTTTTGGTGTTGTAAGTTTTTGTTAAAACTCAAGGAATCAGGAGTTTGATGGAAGCATGGAAAACGCACGTTTTTCTGTTTTGAATGGCTGAAGGTTGAAGACAACAGCCTTTGGGCTGGGCCTGCTTTGCTATTTCTTTTCACACCCCATTTTTGCTTTTACACCCCCTAGGCCCATTTTGCTTATTTGCATGATTTTTTGACTTTTCTTTTTTTGTTCTGACTTATTTATTTTTCCTCACAATATTAAAAATATAAAAAATATTTTTCACATCATTTTTAATTTTATTAGGCATTTATTTGTTTAGATGAACATTTTGTACATAAAATAATACATAAAACCCTTTTTATTTAAAAATACTAAAAATAATGCAAACCCATTTTATTTTTCATTTTTATTTTATTTTATCTTCTGAAAATATTTTATATAAAATATACTTTTTTTTTATAAATATTAAATATTATTATTTTGTACATATTTAATATATTTGATAAATAATACAAATACAAACACATATTTATTAGCATATTTAGGGAAAAATACAAAATATACACATTTTTATTTTTATTAATACTTAACATAAAAAATACCTTTTTGACAAATATGCTTCATTTTTATTTTATTTTTGTATATAATAAATAAATATTGTACACATTAAATAATTAATACTTTTATTTAATAAATTAGGGTTTTGCCCTAAATACATAAAAAATCCAAAAAAATTAATACTTTTTATTTTGTTTATTTGGCATATAAAAAACATTTTTTTCATACATATAAAAAACATTTTTGCATCTTGCATATTTATTCTCATTTTATTTAATTATTGTACATTAATTAATTTGTATAAATTCCCAAATTGATGTAATAGTATAGGTTTAAATTCCTTGTCAAAATACCCCCATTTGAACATTTGTACCCCCCTTCCCATATATTGTGTTGTAATAGTTTAGGACTTTAAATTTCGCACTTTAATGCTTTCTAAATATACCATGTTAGAATTAGGGTTTGTATGCGAATCAAAAACAACAAAAATAGTTTGACCTAACTTCAAGATAAACAAGCATGGAAATGGACAACACTAATCACACTTGCACCCCTAGGGTATTCCACTTGTTGCCTTCAATAAATGGGCCATATTGCATGTTAAGTATCATTGGGCCAAAACAAAACAAAATCAAATGATCATAGTCCCTCGATGACGCTTTCGAAAGTTGCCTAAAAATGATCAAGTCCCTTAAAGGAAAAATTGCCCAAAGATACTTGGCACCATTGCAATTATGGTCTAAACGATGACCCGCGCCCGTCCCTTTCACATCCTAACACAAGATTGTCCACCAAATGCAATGGTGGAACAAAATTGTTAAAAGGGTTAAAAACATAGGAGAAATCTTTGAGAAATTTAGGAGTAGACAACCTCTTAGTTACTTGAAACAAACTTGCAAAACAAAACACTTGCCTATTTTCTAAACCACACATCAATACACTTTCAAAAACAACTTTCAAAAACAATGAAAACCTTTTTCAAAAGACATACACCTTTGTATACATCCCAACATGGATCATTACAAAGGTTGCCACCACATTGGCTTCTTTTCAAAACATTTTTTTCAAACCCATACACACAAAGCACCATTTCAAACAATTGAAAATCAAAGGCAAGTGATCTAAGCAAGTAACTAAGAGCCCATGGATAACCATGGATAGAAAGGGTGCTAATACCTTCCCTTTCTATAATCTACTCCCCGAACCCAAGAAAACATCTCAAAGGTTTTTGCTGTGCTTTTTAACCTTTCCTTAGGATAAAATAAAAAGTCGGTGGCGACTCTTGCTCAACCGAAACATTTGCGAATACAAACGCAAAACCATAGTCAGTTCTCCCACCGTATCACAGTCGCGGTAAGCAAGAGTCGCCACCGTCTTTTATTTTCTCCAACATGGAAAGGACAAAAGCACAGCAAAATTCCTTATGAGAAATGTTTCTCGGTTCGGGAGGTAGATTTATAGAAAGGGAAGGTGTTAGCACCCTTTCTATCCATGGTTATCCATGGGCTCTTAGATACTTGCTCTTATGTTTTCAAAATGTTTGCTTTTCAAATGTGAGTGGGTTTGAAAAAAGTTTCTTTGAAAGATTTCTCAATAACTCTTGTATCTGTCCTCAAGAGTGTTTGAAAAATTTGTTTTGAAAGCTCTTTGAAAGTGTAAGGTGTGAAAAGTATTTTGTTTTGTTTTTGAAAAGAGCAAGTATCCATGAGTCATCTACCTACCCTAAGGAATTAGGCTGTGTAAAAGTCCTTTAGGTAGTGCCATCTGTTGGCTGAAGATTTTGATAATATTATTAGAAGCCAAATGAATTAAACGTTTCGATCGAAATGAAGTAAAGCGTCATGTTTCGAAGTAGCAGAAGCAGTGTTTCGAATAAGCATGTCAAAACTGGAGCTTCGAGTGGCAATTATGGGAACATATCTAAAGAAGTCTCGAAGTAACAACTAGGCTGTGTCTGGGAAGTGCGTTCGAAACGGAGAAATACCAAAGCATTTGAAATTCAAATGGAAGCGGGACATTCGAAGTTTGAAATTTATGTGCTGGAGCATTTAGAGACACATGGAAAGAAGAAAGAGGCATTGTTCTGCATGTTCTGAACGTGGCATAATCCTATAGCAAGACCGTTATGGTCGAATTAGTATAAATAGAAGTCTTAGTATTAGGATTTCGGGTGTCATATCTATTGTACTAAATAATCAGTAACATTCAAACTACCACATGGCAAGGGAAATGAATGCAATAGCAATGTACGTATGATAGCACCATATATTTATGATTTAATGAAAACCTTTTACCATTTCCAGCACTTTCCTTTATCTTTCTGTCAAATAACATTTATAAGTTTTCTCATTTACAGTCTTTTCACTTCGAAATCTCTTCATTAAAGTTTTACATTTCAATGCTTTCTTCACATTTTTAGCACTTTACATTTCAGAAAACTGTCATACTTTCCATGCCTTTACCTTCAAGCTTTATCTTTCGAACGCACATTTTTACTTAAAGTCATTTACAGATTTCTTGCATTAAACGCTTTCTTCATATTTCAAACCTTTTACGTTCCAAAAATCCTTTACATTAACTGTTTTTATAATTCGAAACCATTTACTTGCCTTTTATGCAATTTTACATGTCTTTACAATTAACATTTATTCATGCAACTTAGTTTCGTACACGCACATTTTGATTACATCTTTAGACCTTTGAGAGAGAAATCGAAATAAGCCAAACAACTATACAACACTCAAATATCAACCATGAATATCTGTTCGATCATGAGAGTAACCCTAATGACCAAGGAATCCTAGGATCAATCTAGTCGATCCTGTGAGTTACCAGAGGAATTGAATAACAGTCAGAAAGATTATTCGATAGTTTGGAAGACTAGCGGTTGTTTACCAGAAATCACTGGAAACAAATTGGCACACCTGGTGGGACCAATAATTGGATATTAGAAATAAAGATTGTTGAGACATAACCATTATAAAAACGTTAGAACCTAAGAAGTTTGCTGTTTTATGAACCTAAGAAGTGGTAAAATAACCAACAGCAACCAATCCTTATCCAGAAGAAAACGTTTGGACAAAATGTCAAATTCTGACAATCAACAAGGGGAACAAAATGCCCCACATACAACAGGCACTAATGTGTCCACTTCGATCGGAACATCTAATGTGATCCCTTCGAATGCACAGTCTATTGCATCTTCAACCAGTAATATAGCCACCAATGGAGTAAGTGGCATATCAACTAATAGTTCGATCTTAGGAAATACTGGAACCATTGGTTACCCTGGGGGATTCGTTCCACCATCAGGGACACAATCCCATTTCGCCACTCCATTAACTAGACCACCCGGTTTCGATGGAAATAGAACCAGAAATTCCTCTTATGGAATGCCAACATCTTTTATGGCAGGTTTACACAATTCCACATCGAATTCATCCCCACAACTAGGGTCTGGGTCTGGGGCGAATCAGTTTATGACAAATAACCAAGGGTCAGTGGGTTATAGCACAATGCCTATTTTAACCACAGAAAACCAGTTGGCTTTTAGGCAATTGATGGATGACAGTAACCATAATATGATAGGGGTGTTAGCACAAACCATGCAGGAGATATTTGCCCCAATAGTGCAAAATGTGACTGTGACAAACAGGGAAAACGCTGACAACATGAGTCGAATAGCAGATTTCTTTGCTCCCCCAGAAAGGCGTAGGCAGAATCAGGCGGGATTTCGAGCAAACATGCCTGTTATAGAACAAATTGCTAATGACCCAATTTATAGACCACCCAGAGAAGAAGTTAACTTAGGGGCTAGGGCACCAAGGTTAGAAGCCCCAATAATCCCAGGCCCACAAAGAGAAATTATGGAACCAGGGGCAAGGGTCGAAAGGCTAGAAGCCCCAGAGTTTCGAGAAGAACATCCTAGGGGAGTTGTCTTGGTTGGTCGAAATCAAGATGCCGATGCTGTCGTTCATAGAATTCGAAACGATAACATCTTGGCAGAAAACAATATAACCACCATGATAGAGAGAGTCATGGCCCAGAATGGCCTCAACACAGGAATGAGAAGGCCAAATTATGCTTCTCCTATATTGGATTGCATAATGCATACTGATTTACCAAGGGGATATAAAGTCCCTAAATTTACAAAGTTCGCTGGGGATACCAATGAGTCAACAGTCGAACACATAGCGAGATATCTAACCGAAGCGGGAGATATAGCCAATAATGAAGATCTCAGGATCAAATACTTCCCAAGTTCCTCTACTAAAAACGCCTTCACGTGGTTTACCACTTTGCCTCCTGGGTCCATTGATACTTGGGCTCTCTTGGAGAGATTATTCCATGAACAATTTTACATGGGACAGTCGAAAATAAGCTTGAAGGAATTGGCCAGTGTTAAGAGAAAGTTCACCGAACCCATAGATGATTATCTGAATAGATTTAGGCTTTTGAAATCCAGATGTTACACCGTAGTGCCTGAACATGAGTTAGTCGAAATGGACGCTGGTGGTTTGGATTACTCTATTCGAAAGAAACTAGATACTCAATATTTAAGGGATATGGCTCAGTTAGCCGATAGGGTTCGACAGGTCGAAAGGCTAAAGGCCGAAAAAGCCAGAGTCTTTAAGAATAGCAAGAAAGAAAGGATTTCCTATGTTGGAACTGAGGAAGCAGAAGAATATCCTGAATTCGAATTCGAAGAGGTCGAAATCGACCTCGCTGAATTAAAACAGGCTCCACCTTATTCCTGCAAATTATTGGTTCCCACAAAAGGGAAACAGATCGTTGAAAATGAGAAAAGTGACAAATTCCCAAAGAAGGTTTATACCTTCGATGTCACTAAATGTGACGAGATTTTTGACTTACTTGTCAAAGATGGCCAACTAATTGTGCCATCAAATGTCAAAATACCTCCTTTGGATCAGAGAAAGAAGAGAGGATTTTGCAAATATCATAGTTTCCTAGGCCACAAAACCTCACAATGTTTTCTTTTCAGGGACCTAATTCAAAACGCAATCAAAGATGGCAGACTAAAGTTTGCTGACAAGGTAAAGATGAAAGTGGACGAAGATCCCTTGGACGTCGCAGACACCAACTACTCCGAGCCTGCATGCATTGGAGAGATCAACATGGTGGAAACTGATCAAAGCGACGCCCTAACAGGAGAGAAGGGTACTGAAACTGAAAACTGGGTGATGGTCGAAGTCAATAAGGAGGTCACTAAAGACATCCAGAATACACCAGAGACTTCGATTGCCGCACCTGTAGCTGTTGCAAGAGAAATCCAGGCTACTGAAGGCCAGGGAAATCAAAACCAAGAACTAACACAAGTCACTGAAGGCTTGAGGCTGGAGTTGGAGAAAGTCCAAATCACGAAGCCAATTTCCCCTCAGAAGGAAATATGGGACACTCTAGGGGAACCCAGTGGAAAATTTGACTATCTGGTCAAATATTCTGCCCCAGAGAGTTCGAAGGTTCAGATTAAGGATATAAAGCCCACAGGATGGGGCGATGATGAAGCTAAGGGGGAAGATGTTGAGATAAATATGGTGGATATGCCTCGCTCTGAGATGGAGGAAGTAGAAAAATACTTAGAAAAAGAAAAGTATAGAATGGAGGATAATCACACTGGAGATGCTAGTCTCAAGGATTACCTCATGACATGCCACAAAGGAGATCCAGGCATGATATTATGCCCTAGGTGCAGCATCCTCTGCAATCAAAGAATCGCTGCGAATTTCGAAAGGATACAGAGGACTCGAACTGGCAACAATTGGCGCCAGGATAACCAGCTTTTTAGGTGTTATCCCAAGGCTGGAGAAAGTTTGCTGGAATTTGTGTTTCGCTGCTACAAAGGGGAAACCAAGTGTTTGATTTGCCCAAGGTGTTCTGCTGTGTATGACCAAAGCATGGCCAGAGCCTTCGAAACGATTCCCTTCGCCCCTTGTTGGAACCATCAAGAAACTGTCCAGATGGGCCCACGTTTCGACAGCAGACACAAACAGCGAAGGCCTGATAGCCCTCACCCCAAGGCTGCTCGAAGAGTGACTTTCAAACTCCCTGCTGAAGTGCCAACCGATAGATGGTTACAGGTCAGAAATGACAAAGGCAAAGATAGATGGAGAAACGCCGAACGAAATGCACGCCATGTTGTGACATACAGGAGGAAATTCAACACAACAAAAAGGGAGGAGGTGAGATTAGAAAATTACAAAGGAAGGAACCCCATGTCAAGATCCCAGTGGCGCAGACAGCAAAGGATTCGAAAGGCTGAGAGGGAAGCTGTGGCAAACAAAGGGGTTACTTCAACAAAGAACCAAGGTGAATCTAGCACCAACAAACCAAAGAATCAAACTGAAGACAAACCTCCAGTCAATAGGAGGCTTTTCTCTGAAGTACAACGCGATGAACCAAAGGAATACACTCCAGGCCCAGAAGAGGACGAAGATATGATAACAGATAACTTCGAATCGGAGGGGGAGTCTTCATTTAACCTGAACTGTAACGTGGTGTCTGTGCTTCCCTGCGAATTTGGGCAGGAAACCGAAATCGATGAATACGAGGAAGAAGATACCACAGATTTGATGAAACATAGGCCCGTGTGCTACTATGTGATGGACAATGGGGCTGTTGAGGAACAAAATGCGTTCTTCGAACATCCAGAACCTGCTATAAAGAACCATCTCAAGCCACTTTTTATTCGGGAGAAAGTTGGTGTCCATGGTGTGAACAAAGTTCTAGTGGATGGGGGTGCTGCAGTCAATTTGATACCCCATTTCATGCTAAAAAGATTAGAGATCCGCGAAGGAGACATCAAGCCCCATAATATGGTTCTGTCCAATTATGAGGGAAAAGTGGGCAAAACACTGGGAGTGGTCCAGTTGGAATTGACAATAGGCTCAAGCTGTAGGCCCACCATGTTTATGGTGATCGAAGCCAAGGCCAACTATAACTTATTGCTGGGAAGGGAGTGGATCCATGGCGTGGGGGCAGTTCCTTCGTCAATGCACCAGCGACTAGTTCTGTGGAGAGATGATGGAATCGTGGAAAACATCGAAGCAGACCAAAGTTACTTTATGTCAACGGTCAATTTAGTTGACAAGAGGGATTATGATAAAAATCTGGCAAAGATTGCTCCGTGTGTTCCAAATGATGAGATTCATGAAACCAGAAACGTCCACTACTACATGACCCTTCGCCATGATGGCCTTTACTGGGATAGAACAATAATCAGTGAAGAAGAGGGAGTCGAAAGCACTATACAAAAACGGCCAGCAGGCTGGGACTTCGACAACCTTATCCATGACTGAGTCCACTTTTTTCGAAAGGATTTCGGCCTATATGGCTGAGAACGAATCAAAAGCGGCCTTAGAGGCTGAAATAAATAAATCAACTAGAAAGATGAACGAAGTAAGTGGGGATGGCTCGAAATGCTCACCCTTCGAAGAGTTTGAGATGGATCAAAGGTTGGATGCCATCTATGATAAAGAACCTTTAGGCTTTGAAAGGGACCCCATAAACTCAGGTGCCAAAATGTTGGCACAAGATCCACTCGAAGAAGTCAACTTAGGGGATGAAAAAAAGAAAAGAATAACCTACATAAGTGCAAAACTTAGCCCAGACCTCAAGAAGGAAGTAATCGAAGTCCTCAAGGATAATAAAGATTGCTTCGCATGGGATTATGACGAGATGCCTGGTTTAAAGAGGGAGCTGGTCGAACACAGACTGCCAATCAAAGATGGCAAGAGGCCCATCAAACAAACTCCCAGGAGATTCGCACCAGCGGTTCTCACAAAAATTAAAGCTGAGATCGAAAGGTTGCTGCGTTGCAAATTCATCAGAACAACAAGGTATGTCGAATGGTTAGCAAACATAGTACCTGTTATTAAGAAAAATGGTTCTTTAAGAATTTTCATAGATTTTAGGGATTTAAACACTGCAACCCCTAAAGATGAATATTCCATGCCTGTGGCAGAAATGCTAGTAGATTCTGCTGCAGGGTTCGAATACTTGAGTATGTTAGATGGATACTCTGGGTATAATCAGATTTTCATTGCTGAAGAAGATGTTGCAAAGACAGCATTTCGTTGCCCAGGAGCCTTAGGCACCTACAAATGGGTGGTGATGCCTTTTGGTTTAAAGAACGCTGGGGCAACTTATCAAAGGGCAATGAATTCAATTTTTCATGATTTCATTGAAACCTTCATGCAGGTGTATATTGATGATATAGTCATCAAATCTATATCTGCAGAAACACATTTGCATCATTTGAGCCAATCATTCGAGCGAATGAGAAAACATGGCTTAAAGATGAATCCCCTTAAATGTGCATTTTTTGTGCAGGCTGGAGATTTTCTTGGTTTTGTGGTTCACAAGAAAGGGATTGAAATCAACCAGAACAAAACCAAAGCCATAATGGAGACGAAAGCACCTGCATCAAAAAGGGAGTTGCAATCTCTGCTAGGGAAAATTAACTTCCTCAGAAGATTCATTTCGAACCTGAGTGGAAGAACCCAAGCTTTCTCTCCGCTACTTCGTCTAAAGCAAGGCCAAGCCTTCGAATGGAACGAAGCTCACCAGGAGGCATTTGATAGGATAAAAGAATACCTCTCTCAGCCTCCTATTTTGTCTCCACCTTCATGGGGGAAGCCCATGAGATTGTACATATCTGCCTCTGAAGTTAGTATAGGTAGTATGCTAGCACAAGAAGATAGAAATGGTATCGAAAGAGCCATATACTATTTAAGTAGAGTGCTAAATGATGCAGAGACCAGATATAGAAATTTAGAAAAGCTATGTCTCTGTTTGTATTTTTCTTGTATGAAACTCAAGTATTATATAAAGCCTGTTGATGTTTATGTTTCATCTCATTTCGATGACATTAAACATATGCTTTCAAAACCAATAATGCATAGCAGAGTTGGCAAATGGGCTTTAGCCTTAACAGAATATTCTTTGACTTTCATGCCTTTAAAAGCTATGAAAAGTCAAGTGATTTCTGACTTCATTGTGGACCATTCTTTGGTTGAGCAGACTGTCATGAGTTACGTCGAAATGCAACCATGGAAATTGTACTTTGATGGTTCAACCCACAGAAATGGAAGTGGCGTTGGAGTCCTTCTGATTTCTCCTGAAGGAATTCCAACAAAATTCAAGTATAAATTAGACGGTCCTCGCTGCTCAAACAACGAAGCTGTGTATGAAGCCCTCATTGTTGGACTTGAAGCTTTGTTGGAATTGGGGGCAACCAGAGTCGAAATTAAAGGAGACTATGAATTAGTGGTCAAACAAATCACAAAGGAATATAAGTGCATAAAGGAAAACTTAATGGTATACTTCGTCATAGTCAATAGGCTATTGAGGAAATTTGAATACATGGATATTCAACACATACCAAGAATAGAGAACCAAGAAGCAAATGACTTAGCGCAGTTGGCTTCGGGTTATAAAGTGTCTACCAAGAACTTTAAGGATTTGGTTGAATTAAGGGGTAGAGTTATGGCTACTAGATTCACACCATCGGATCTGGAAAGTATGAAATTGGGATATGCTGAGAAACAGGGATTCGAAATATTAGCCATAAATACTTTGTCAGATGCAGATTGGCGAAGTCCACTGAAGAGTTATTTAGCAGACCCAACTCTAAACATGGATAGAAAGACAAAATACAGAGCATTGTCATATCTCCTCATGGGGAACGAATTGTTTAAAAAGACCCAAGAGGGTGTATTATTGAAATGCCTAGGAGAAAGTGAGGCATATTTAGCATTGTCAGAAGTCCATAATGGGACATGTGGGGCACATCAAGCAGGCCATAAAATGAAATGGCTGTTATTTCGATACGGCTTGTATTGGCCTAGCATGCTCAAAGATTGCATAGACTTTGCTAAAGGATGTGAGGAATGTCAGAAACATGCAGGGATTCAACATGCCCCTGCAAGTGAGTTGCATTCGATCATCAAACCATGGCCATTTAGAGGATGGGCATTGGATTTGATAGGAGAAATAAATCCTGCTTCGTCCAAAGGACAGAAATACATCTTGGTGGGAATAGATTATTTTACCAAATGGATCGAAGCTATACCACTGATAGTTGGTGATCAAGAGGCTATTATTGAATTTATACAAAAGCACATTATCTATAGGTTCGGATTGCCATAGAGCATAACCACAGACCAAGGCTCTGTGTTTACTGGTATAAAGATGCAAGGATTTGCCCAAGAAATGGGGTTTAGATTGCTAACATCAACGCCATATTATGCTCAAGCAAACGGTCAAGTCGAAGCAGCAAATAAAGTAATAATAGGATTAATCAAGAAGCATATTGGCAAAAAGCCAAGAAACTGGCACAAAACTCTGGACCAAATATTATGGGCTTGTAGAACATCTCCTAAGGAAGCTACTAACACTACGCCTTTCCAACTCACATTTGGTCATGATGCAGTATTGCCAGTAGAAATTCATCTACAATCAGTTCGAATTCAGAAACAAAACGAAATCCCAGCTGCATTATATTGGGAAATGATGATGAATGAATTAGTTGAGTTGGACGAAATTAGATTACATGCATTGGAAGTCTTGATGAGACAAAAAGAAAGAGTGGCCAGAACATACAATAAAAGGGTGAAGAAAAAAGTATTCATTATTAATGACTTAGTTTGGAGAGTCATATTGCCTATGGACAAGAAAAATAAAGCATTAGGTAAATGGTCACCTCATTGGGAAGGACCTTTTCGAATATTAAAAGTAATCTCAAACAATGCATACGAAATCGAAGAACTCGTGGATGATAAACGTATCCTAAAGGTTAATGGGAAATATTTAAAGAAATATAAGCCACGTGTTGTACCCCAAAATTTGCCCTCCCATAATCTTCAAAGTTTTGACAAGAATCATCCACAATTGGTTCAAGTTTACTCAAGGGCCACACAGTCAAACCATCCTCCTAAGACAGTCAAACTAGGGTTTTGGTTTTTTGCAAGGAAGTTTGAAGTTTTCAAGAGCTCAATCAAGTCTCCTATGCTCATACACATTGTCAAATACCTACATGTCAAATTTCAAGGCTCACAAGGTCAAGTTGCACAGTCAAAAACCCTAATTGCTCAACAGTCAACTGTAGGGCAAAATGGTCATTTGGCAGTCAAAAGTCAAAATTTTTGTTCAACATCTTACTTTGAAGCCACAAACATCATTTGATCAATGCTTGATCATGATTCTCAAAAGTTTGGCTCAAAAAGTCTTAAGATGCAAAAGTTTCTATTTTTGGACAGCTGAAAAGTCAACTGTAACTTGACCAAGGAATAACTTTTTCATGGTTCATCAGAAAAATACCATCCAATGCTCATTTTGAAGGGGATGACATTTCCTACAACTCATCTTCACATTCCAAGTCCAAGAAATGCTCTCACAAAAAGTTATCAATTTCAACATTATAGGTCATTTTCAAAAGTCAACAAAAAGGGACTTTAAGTCAAAGACCATAACTTGAGATTGGTAAATCAAAATGACATGGGACCAAAGACATTGGTTAGAGGACTTCAAGACCTTTCCAAAATGTCCAAGAACATGTTCATAACTTCAAAATTGGGCAAGATATGCATTGGAGAAGTTGGGAAATTTTTGTGAAATGGCCAAAATCATTTATCCTTGAAATTTCATTTTTTGACAAAAGGGGCCCACTTTTTCCACTTGAATTAGCTTGGCCATGCTTCCCACGTGTCCCACCTTTTATCTCAATATTTAAAATTGATTTTTTCATTTTTTATTGATTTTATTGGATTTAATTAGTTTTTAATCTTTTAAAATCAAAAGAAAATCAAGAAATTCAATTAAGGAGGATATTTGGTCTTAACTAAGCTTTGAATCATCATCATGCAACATCCCATATTCGTTTCAAGGCTTAATTAAGCAAGAATTCAAAATGGTTGCAAAAATGGAAAGTTGGTTAAGGGAGTTTATGTTAAAATCTCAAGCTTGAATGCATGGTATTATGAGCCTTAATGCTGATCAGAATCACCTACATAACCTAGTTACAAACCATCACAAGGCATTGAAAAAAGGGGAGAGAGAGGCAGCCAAGAAAAACTTCTTTTCAAAATTCCAAAGCATTGCACCAAGATCGAATTCAAGAACTCAGCCATCCACAAGGCTTCTCACCCATCCTATCGTGATCTACAGGCAAGATAAGGTATAAACACACTCTTTTCATGTAACCATGCATACTGAAACTGTAGCCATATGAACATCCATTTTGCAGAATTTCCATGGATCGTATTTCTGATTATGGCTTGATTTAATCCCTACTAACCATACCTCTGAGTTCCAGTGGATGTTTAGAGCAGGTCTGGGCTATCGCTGGGGATTTTTCATGGCCAAAACGTGAACCTCCATGGCTAGGGTTCAGTTTATGTGAAGCTTCGTTTTGATGGGGACAGGCAATATTAAACTATGAAAACCTCACCATGAGAATCGCCATGCCCTAATTACTCGGTCTGGCTATTTTGTTTGCTTCATTTTTTCTGTTTTCGCAGGTTTGAGAATCGCCCCCCGCCGGAGAAGACGACCGGAGCTTTGCTCCGGCGTCGTTGACTTAGCTTGGCTCAGTTGACGCAGACATGGCCTTTTCATGTGTTCTGATTGGTCATTCCAGTTGATAATTCTTTTACTTAAATGCTGACTGGGCTAGTGGACTCCATGTGTGTCCAGCTTCAACTCATACCATGGGCGTGTAAGATCCAGCCATCAGATTGTCCACTGATCCAAATCCAACGTCTCAGGTGCATCCTTCCACCGTGGGCGTTAGTCAAAGCAGGCGCATGGGATTGGATAAAGTCAGAAGAGGCCTTCAACGTTTGGGCCCAGTATTGCCACCCACACCCCCCTTTTTGCTACCAAAAAGCAGGCCCATTTCTTTTTTCCCTTGAATTTATTTTCTTTTTTATTTCATTTTAATTTATTTAATTTGCTTTTTATTAACAAAATTAATTTTCATTTTATTTCAAAAAATCACAAAATATTCTTACCCAAATAAATTTTAGATTTTTTCTTTTTTTTCTAAATTTAATTAATTAATTAGGACTTTTTGTTTTATTTTAGGAAACTCTGAATTATTTTGCAATATTAAAATTGATTAGATTTAATTAGATTCTAATTGTTAATTTAGTTAGTTTTATTTCTTAAAATAATAAAAAAAATCAGAAATCACAAAAAATATAAAAATATTTTATTTAATCAATTAATAGTTCCATTTTTGTAAATAAAATTCAATAATTAATTTAGTTTTGATTTTAGGTTATTAACTTTAATGTTTTTTCTTTAATAACTAAAAAATATAAAAAAATAGGTCTTTAGCACATTTTCATCTCTTTAAATAAATATTTATATTTTCTTATTATTATTAACCATTAATTAATTTTGAAAATATTTGTAATTAATCAATTAGGTTTAAATTAGGTTTAACTTAGACAATTTTTCTTTAATAAATTAAAAAAACATTAGAACTAGAGTTATTTAACTTTTAAATTCCAATTTAATTTTCTTTAATGTCATAGATACAAAAACATAAAAAATAAGCCCTTTCCTTTTTTTTAATCTAATTAATTTTCAATTTCAAATTAATTCCTTTAAAGGGTCCAACGCCCTCGCATTCGATTATATTTTCTTTTCGCGCGTTCATTTTATTTCTTTTTATGAATGTAATGTATTTGCCCCAAAGCCCTGTAATAGTTAATTAGACATTTACTTTATGCACTTTACTTTAAATCGGGTCTTGGTTTAATTTGGCGATGTAAACTCGCGCCTTTGTAATAGCGTAGGACCTTTATCTTTTCCGCACTTTAAATTCCCGTACCTTTAAACTGTTAACAATCACATACAAGAATGAATGCTCAAATAAAATCAACGCGTAGAACACCCAATGCATGATCAAGACAAATGATAACTGAAAATGACACACAATTCACACACCACTCTTAGGGTACGCCTTACTGTTGCCTTGCCCCTCGAAACGTGGTCGTCGAGTATGGGATGTCTTAGTAAGTCCTTATGTCCATGAACATGGCATAAGGGTAGCTTCTAAGGTGTCCTACTATTGCTCTGGTGATCACACTGTTGCCTTGCCCCTCGAAACATAGTCGTCGAGTATAAGATGTCTTAGTGAGTCCTTATGTCCCATTGATCTAGTTGCCTCGAAACAAGTTGCCTCGGAATAGTTGCCTCGGAATAAAAGGATCAATGGCATAAGGGTAGCTTCTAAGGTATCTTATTATTTCTCGGTGACCACACTGTCCCTAACCCTCGAATTGACCCGAACACCTCCAACGGTGGTGCTACCTACCTCTCAATGGTGGGATGACACTACCTTAAAGACATTTACACAGACTAATTCCTTAGGGTAGGTAGATGACTCGTAGATACTTGCTCTAATTCAAAACAAATCAAAAACTTCTTTTCACACCGACACTTTCAAAAAGCTTTCAAAAACAATTTTTCAAACACTCTTGAGGACTGATACAAGAGTCGATCTGAAATCTTTAAACGAAACTTTTTCAAACCCACTCACAATTGAAAAGCAAACACTTTTGAAAACACAATGAGCAAGTATCTAAGAGCCCATGGATAACCATGGATAGAAAGGGTGCTAACGCCTTCCCTTTCTATAAATCTACCTCCCGAACCGAGAACTAATCTCAATAAGGAATTTTTCTGTGCTTTTGTCCTTTCCATATTGGAGAAAATAAAAGACGGTGGCGACTCTTGCTTACCGCGACATTTCGCGAACCAGCGTTAAAACAGTCAGTTCCAGATCCACCGATCACAGAACTGGCGACTCTGCTGGGGAATATCTTTAAAGTGAGGTGTACCTTAGGACTAAGATCACTATGTTTTCAATTGCTTTGACTTGTTTGCTTTAAATTGTGGGTACTGTCTTGGGAGTTCTATAGATCCTAACCCGGATCTGGGGATACCTTCTTAGAAAGTAGCAACAAGGCTGTGAGGGAACTGTGTGGGGTATACCGACATGGTTGAAGCAGTCTGCTACGTTGATGTGGCACTTTGGTGTGTACCGGTAACCCTTGAGTCAATCAAGGAGAGTACGGGGCCTCCGCGTGGTATCGTGAAGCATCAATAAACCTTAGGAACCTTAATTGAACCATCTTGGCCTCTTTAGGGTAGTGAGATAACTACTTTGGTGTACTCCGAAGTCGGTTGATACTCGATACTACACTCAATTGAGGGTTGTTTTCTTGGGATATTTTGATCGCCAGTCAGTGGCTAAATCGAAACGATGAACAATGAAAGCAATCCAATGATATTGAGATCCTTAGAACCCGGTTACTTTGATAGGACAGGTTTGAGCCCACCAACTTCAAGAGGGTAATACCCAGACCCCATGCTGGCCTAAACTCTAAGGGCTTGTCTTGTGTGACTTGTGTGCCTTACATGTTTGCCTTTGTAAATATTTGTGGTGTGTTTAATCATAGCATCATAACATCATACAGCATCATATGCATCCACTAACCATTTCAGGGGTTCGAATCTTCATCTTTGTTCTTGTTTTGTAGGACATGGAAACTATCCGCAGAAAGACAATTCAGATCAACCTTGTAAGGGTCCCTCCTCAGCTTAAGGAGCTTACATCCAAGATTCCCGAGAACTCGTCATTCAGTGAAAGGCATGGTAGACTCATCAGCCTGGTCAATACCAATATTGAGGAAGAGATGGTAAAGGTCCTCTTCCAGTTCTTTGACCCTCTGCATCACTGTTTTACTTTCCCGGATTATCAGCTGGTGCCTACTTTAGAAGAGTTTTCCCAGCTTCTGAAGATTCCCATTCTCAATCAACTACCCTACAACGGTACGGAAAGGGAACCAAAACTTGAAGAAATAGCTAAAGCATTATGCCTACAACCATCTGACATCAAGGGGCATCGGGAAGCCAGAAATGGTATCAAAGGGTTCTTGGCAAAGTTTCTGTTTGAGAAGGCCCAAGAGTGTTGGAATTCCCTTGACCTATAAGCCTTTGAAGAAGTTGTAACCCTCCTTGTCTATGGGTTGGTGCTGTTCCCTAAGCCAGATCAGCTTATAGATATCAGTGTTGTCAAGGTCTTCATGTCCAGGAATCCTATACCTACGTTGCTAGGGGACATCCCTCACTCATGTTACACTCGAACCATGAGAAAAAGGGGTGTTCTTATGTGCTGCACTCCTCTCCTGGGAAGGTGGTTTATTTCGCACCTTCCACAATCAGTTTTGAAGAACGAGCGGGGCTTGAGGTGGTCATAACGATTGATGACTCTTACACATGCAGATATACATTGGTGTTCTCGGTCCAGAGAGGATGTCACTATCATTGATCGGTGTGGGGAGTACCCTAATGTTCCTTTACTTGGAATCAGAGGAGGTATTACTTACAACCCATGCCTGGCTTGGAGACAGTTTGGTTATGCTCGGAGGGACGGCCCACATGACATGTTAATTCCTGACATAGTTTTTGACTTCGACAACGATGCACAAGGACTTCGCCAGAAATTTATCAGAGCTTGGAGGACGCCCAACAAGATAGACAGCAAGACATTGGGGCACATGAACTCCATCCCATTGGAACCTTATCTCAAGTGGGTACGAGCCCGCTCCCAGAAGCTGGTGATGCCATATCCTCATGTTCTCCCCGTGATCAAAGAGCCAGACTTGGAAGGAGAGGTGTCCTACACCATTCAACATCCTGACATGCCCACGTCCTGGGAAGAGATGCAGAAGAGCTGGATCCAGCTTAAGGAAGAACGGAATTCTCTGGAGACCAGTCTACATGCTAGTGAAAAGAAGGTCCTGGAGCTCACCCGCCTACTGCACGAGGAGAGGAATCTCAACACCTATATTGCTCCGAAGAGGATGCGTAGTGTCTTTTGGGATTGATTTGCTTTGTAATGTTGGCCCATGAGGCTTTGATGTATCAAACAATTATTTCCTTAATGATAACGTGTGTTCCTTTTTGTCTACAACAAATTTGAATTTTCGAACCCTTGAATGCATTGCATAAACACATATCATTCATCATGTGCATCACAGGTACTCTTCTTTTCAGGTTGCTTACTGTTCTTCGCTGTTTATTTCAGCATCATGAACCCTGAATCATCTACCGAGCTGACTATCAAGGCCCTTCAGGCGCAGAACGCACAATTTCAGGAGCTGATCATGGGTTTGGCTCAAGGTCAAAAAGAGCTGAAGGCTATGCTCTTGAAGAAGAGTAAGGAGAAGAAGAGGACTGTGCTATTTAACACTGGGCGCAGGCTCGGGAATACTTTGCAAAATGAAGCTGAGAGGACTACTCCATCTGTGGGGGAAGGTAGTCACCAAGAAAGGGAGGTCCCTACTGCTGTGGTCTCTGATACTGAAACAGACTTCAACGACGAACAGTATCCTCTTGCTGCGGACCGGTACAAGCAGCTGGAGGACAGGTTAAATGCTATGGAAATTCAGCGGGTGCCTGGACTAGATTTCGGAGACTTGGGGTTATCTACTGGGGTGGTGATCCCACACAAGTTCAAGGCGCCTGCCTTTGTGAAGTATGACGGGGCTTCTTGTCCCAAGATGCACCTTCGTTCTTATGTAAGGAAGATCCAGCCTTACACAGCAGACAGGAACTTATGGATCCACTTCTTCCAGGAGAGTCTTTCAGGGACTCACCTCGAATGGTTCTATCAGCTGGATGGAACCAACATTCGTAACTGGGAGGATCTGGCCACTACTTTTTACAAGCAGTATCAATATAATTCCGACCTTGCTCCTACGCGTACCCAACTCCAGGGTATGTCGCTAGGGTCGGGAGAAGGTTTTAAGGAGTACGCACAGAAATGGAGAGATCTGGCTGGCAGGGTGCAGCCACCATTGACGGACCGAGAGCTGGTGGATATGTTCTTGGGAACCTTATCTGGTCCATTTTTCAATCATCTCATTGGTAATTCCTCTGCTGGGTTTACTGATCTGATCCTGACTGGTGAGAGGGTCGAGGCTGGTATAAAATCGGGGAAGATACAGAAGGTTGCCTCCTCAAATGCTGAAAAGAAGCCCTTCAAGAAAGAGGCTAGTGCTGTGTATGGCCCAAGAAGGCAAAACAAACCTGAACACCGCCAAGCTGTCAACGCGGTGGTTATTTCTAAGCCTGCTACTACTCCACAACAGTACAACCAACCCAGAGCTGAGAGGCCCAAACGGCAGTATACTTGACTCAGCATGACTCTCTCTCAGATCCTGCCGCAACTGTTATCAGCCAGCTTGGTGACTGTTAGAGAGGCCCCGAAGGTTGTGAATACTACATCCCCCAGGTTCAACCCCAACGCCCGTTGCGCTTATCACTCTGATAGCCCGGGGCATAACACAGATGACTGTTGGGCCCTAAAGAATAAGGTTCAGGACCTTATTGATGCCAAGGAGATACAGTTTGAGGCGCCCGAGAGGCCAAATGTTTTTACCGCTCCCATGCCCCAGCATGGAGTGAATGTTGTTGAGGAGGATTTGTATGTAGCTTCGGTGGATGATGTTGCTACTCCGCTGCTGACGGTCAAGAGGAACCTGTTGCTAGCCGGTTTATTTCCGGGATGTAGCAAAGGTTGCCCTCTATGTGTTTCTTCCCCTGCTGGTTGTTCTTTGCTGAAATCAGGCGTCCAAGACCTGATGGATAGTAAAGAGATTTTGTTCAGAAAGACTGCTGTTCCTGCTTCCCCTGTTGAAGAAGTTTCAATTGTTACCATTTTCAACAACCCTTCCAAGGCTCCTTCAAAGAAGCCTGTCCAAATTTTGCCTATTCACAAGATTACTCCCATCACTATTACTGTCCCGGGGCCCATCCCCTACAAATCTGATAAGGCTGTCCCATGGCACTATGGGGCAGATGTTTATGTTCTGGGTGTGAAACAAGAGTTCAACACTGATACTGGTGTCACCAACATCACTGGACCTGCTAAGGTCACTCGTAGTGGAAGACTGTTCTCACCAGACATTGCTCCTCCGGTAATTCAGAGGCCTTTGATCATCACACCTGCCAGTGTGTCTGTCTCTTCCCCTGACCAAGTTTCCACCCCTGCTGCCGAGTCATCTGATGCTCGGGGTAAGGGGATTGCTGCTGATGTGCCTGCCCGGACGGAGGCACCAAAGACCATTGTTGAGGCTTCCAAGCAGGAGATGGAAGAGATCCTCAAAATTATAAAGAAAAGTGATTTCAACGTTGTCGAACAGCTGGGGCACACCCCCTCTAAAATCTCCATGCTATCACTGCTGCTGTGTTCAGAGGCCCATGCTAAGGCCCTGATTGCTTTCTTAAAGACGACTCACGTACCCCAAGAGACGTCTGCTAATCAGTTCACCGACTGTGTGGCCAACCTAACCGCTGACAATGGTCTGGGTTTCTCTGATGCTGATCTGACGGCCAAAGGGAAGAACCATAATGATGCCCTGCACGTCTCCATTGAATGCAGGGGCACTACTCTTGCTCACGTGCTGGTTGACACTGGTTCTTCGCTAAAAGTGCTACCCAAGAAGGCTCTGGACAGGCTGGACTGTGAGGGTCTAGAGCTCAAACCAAGTAACATTGTTGTCCGGGCCTTTGACGGGTCCAAAAGGATGGTACATGGTGAGGTTGACATCCCAATCAGGGTTGGGTCACAGGTCTTTGATTCAAAATTCTATGTGATGGATATCCGTCCATCCTATTCTTGTTTGCTGGGTCGCCCGTGGATCCACAAGGCTGGAGCTGTGACCTCTACGTTGCATCAGAAGCTCAAGTACCCGGTCAGGGGGAAGATTGTAACAGTGCAAGGGGAAGAGGAATACATGGTCAGCCACCTCAACTCCTTCAGGTACGTGGAAATGGATGGGGAGTTCATTGAGACCCCCTTTCAACATTTTGAAGAGGTGCCACAAACGTTGGCAGCAGCGGAAGCAGTGGTTGAAGAGGATTCTCCTTTGAAGATGGCCTCCTTAAAGGACGCCCGGGCTGTGATTGAAAGAGGTGAATGTGCAAACTGGGGCAAGCTCCCTGATTTTACTCCTAAGACTGACAAATTTGGGCTGGGTTTCACTGCAGAGGCTCAGAAGGCTGTGCGCAAGGCGAGAATTGGAAGACCTCCTGTGCTCATCACCCACTCAGGAGTGAATTCTATTGGAGAGGAAGACGAAGTGGAAGAGTCAGAGTTTGATAGCTGGATCTACCCGACGACTGATGGTGGATTGACCAATTGGACTGCTAAAGACTTTACACCCATAACTTTTGTCACCCAGTAATGAACTTCTTTGTTTTGGATTTGTAATAAACAATAATTTGAAACTGTATGGCCCGATGTCTTACCCGGGGCACCGTGGTCTTATTTATGAGGGCTTTTGTTTGTCACTGTCATATATCATAAATAAAAGCATTGGACGTTTTTCACATTTCAAATCTTGTGCTCCTTTTCTTTCCTTTCTTTATATATTGCAAAACAGCTGTATTTACACACACTCACTCATACAGGTTTCAATCCACTATGGATCTCACTGGTAACGACTCTGCTACTGCCAGTTATGACTTCGAAAATCCGATCAACTTAGCCGAAGACGAAGGTGAAGATGATTGCGAAGTGCCTGGCGAACTTGCAAGACTGTTACAACAGGAAGAGAGGACGATTCAACCACATGAAGAGCCAGTGGAGACAATAAATCTGGGTACTGAGATCGACCGTAAGGAAGTCAAGATTGGTGCCAACATAGAGCTCAGCGTGAAACAACGGTTGACTCAGATGTTACATGACTACATGGAAATATTCGCCTGGTCCTACGAAGACATGCCCGGGTTGGATACCGACATTGTGGTCTATCATTTGCCTACCAAGGAAGACTGCCCTCCGGTTAAGCAAAAGGTCCGCCGTATGCGTCCAGAGATGTCTGAGAAGATCAAAGCCGAGGTTATGAAACAGTTTGACGCTGGGTTTCTTGCAGTGACTTCTTACCCTCAGTGGGTTGCTAATGTGGTGCCGGTACCAAAGAAAGATGGAAAGGTCAGAATGTGTGTCGATTACAGGGATCTGAACAGGGCCAGCCCCAAAGATGACTTTCCCCTACCTCACATTGACGTTCTGGTTGATAATACAGCTCAGCATAAGGTGTTCTCCTTCATGGATGGCTTCTCAGGTTACAATCAAATCAAGATGGCTCCTAAAGACATGGAAAAGACTACCTTTGTTACTCAGTGGGGCACCTTCTGCTACAAGGTCATGCCTTTTGGACTGAAAAACGCTGGGGCAACCTACCAATGTGCCATGGTTGCTTTATTTCATGACATGATCCATCATGAGATAGAAGTATATGTTGACGACATGATCGCAAGGTCCCAAACTGAGGAAGAGCACCTTGATCATCTACAGAAATTGTTTGACCGTCTGAAATTGTACAAGCTGAGGTTGAACCCGAACAAGTGCACCTTCGGGGTTAGATCTGGAAAGCTGCTAGGCTTCGTTGTAAGTGATAAGGGTATTCAAGTGGACACTGCCAAGGTTAAAGCTATTCAAGAAATGCCAGCTCCTAAGACAGAGAAAGAGGTCAGAGGCTTTCTAGGACGCCTGAATTACATTGCTCGATTCATCTCGCACCTAAGTGCTACCTGTGAGCCAATCTTCAAGCTGCTGAAGAAAGATCAGGTAGTACGTTGGAATGATGAATGTCAGGCTGCTTTTGACAGAATCAAAGAGTATCTCCAAGAACCACCCATCCTTATGCCGCCGGTTGAAGGGAGACCTCTGATACTATACCTGACAGTACTTGACAACTCAATGGGGTGTGTGCTGGGGCAGCATGACGAGTCTGACCGAAAAGAGCATGCCATTTATTAACTTAGCAAAAAGTTTACCGACTGTGAGACCCGATACTCACTGCTTGAGAAAACTTGCTGCGCTTTGGTATGGGCTGCTCGCCGGCTGAGACAGTATATGCTGACTCACACTACCTTGTTGATCTCAAAGATGGATCCGATAAAGTACATATTTGAAAAGCCTGCTCTGTCTGGGAGAATAGCAAGATGGTAAATGATCTTGACAGAATACGACATCCAGTACACGGTTCAGAAAGCCATCAAGGGAAGTGTGTTGGCAGATCACTTGACACATCAGGCAGTAGACGACTATCAGTCAATGGACTTCGAGTTTCCGGACGAGAGCATCATGATTGTGACTGATTGTGAAGTACCTGGACCGGATGAAGGACCTGAGGAAGGATCCTGATGGTCTATGCACTTTGACGGAGCCTCCAACGCTTTGGGTAACGGTATCGGCGCTGTGATCATATCCCCTCAAGGAACTCATACTCCACTTACTGCCCGGCTATGTTTCAACTGCACCAACAACATGGCGGAGTATGAGGCATGCATCATGGGTCTCAAAGCTGCAATTGACTTAAGGATCAAGTTTCTGAGTGTTTTCGGAGATTCCGCTTTCGTGATCAATCAGATCAAAGGCGAGTGGGATACGAAACATCTGAATCTTATCCCTTACAGAGAATGTGTGTTGACAATGATCCCCCACTTCACAGAGATAACCTTTGAACACTTCCCAAGAGAGGATAATCAGTTGGCGGACGCATTAGCTACAATGTCTTCTATGTTCAAGGTCAAATGGGACAATGAGGCTCCCCGGGTCATCATCTGGAAACTGGACGAACCGGCATACTGTTGTGATCTTGAGACTGAATTAGTGACCGAGAAGCCTTGGTACCATGAGGTGAAGAGATACTTGGAAGCTCATGAATACCCCGAAGGTGCATCTGTCAACGATAAGAAGTTTCTGAGAAGGTTCGCAGCGAAGTTCTTCCTTAGCAACGACATTCTGTACAAACGAAACCATGATTCGACCTTACTGCGTTGTGTGGATAAGACTGAAGCAGAAAGGATTATGGCGGAGTTACATGAAGGGACCTTCGGAACACATTCCAGTGGACACACTATGGCTAAGAAGATCCTTCGGGCAGGGTATTTCTGGTCCACAATAGAAGCCGACTGTTACCAACACTCTCGGACATGCCATAAATGCCAGATATATGCAGATAAGGTACATGTTCCTCCAGTTCCTCTGAATGTCCTGACTGCACCTTGGCCGTTTGCAATGTGGGGCATAGATATGATCGGTGAGATTAAGCCTACGGCATCCAACGGGCACCGCTTCATCCTGGTGGCGATTGATTACTTCACGAAGTGGGTTGAAGCAGCGTCCTACGCCACTGTAACCAAGAATGTTGTGGCACGGTTCATTCGGCATAATCTGATCTGTCGATACGGTGTCCCAGAAAGGATCATTACAGACAACGGTACCAATCTTAATAACAAGATGATCACTGAGCTCTGCGAGCAATTCAAGATACAGCACCACAACTCTTCTCCTTACCGGCTGAAGATGAATGGGGCTGTAGAAGCGGCGAATAAGAATATTAAGAAAATTGTGCAGAAGATGACAGTGACCTATAAAGATTGGCACGAGATGTTACCGTTTGCTCTACATGGGTACCGTACCTCAGCCAGGACGTCAACCGGGGCAACTCCTTTCTCCCTGGTCTACGGTATGGAGGCAGTCTTACCGATCGAGGTACAGATACCCTCTCTCCGGATAATGAAGGATGCAGATCTGAGTGAAGATGATTGGATCCAGACACGACTTGATCAGCAAACCTAATTGACGAAAAGAGACTTGCGGCTATTTGTCATGGTCAAACGTATCAAAAACGGATGATCAGGGCATTTAACAAAAAGGTCAGACCACAAGAATATCAAGTTGGGGATCTGGTAATCAAGCGCATCATTCTCCCTCAGAGTGATCCAAGAGGCAAATGGACCCCTACATACGAAGGGCCATTTGTGGTTAAACATGTGTTCTCAGGAGGAGCCATGATTCTAACCAACATGGATGGTGACGACCTTCCTCACTCCGCCAACGCAGACATAGTAAAAAGATACTACGCATGATAAAAGACCCGCTAGGTTGACATACCTAGGCAAAAATTAGGGCTTCCCGGCGAACCAAAAGGGTTCGGGCAAAATGAAGGGGTGAAATGAAAAATCTGTACACCCGGCAAGTCGAAAACCTGAAAAGGCGGCTTGGGCAAAAATGGGTATCCCAGTGGACTGAAAACCCGAAAGGGCGGTCCAGGCAAAAGTTAGGGATAACGCGTAATACTATGTCTCATTGGATCACTTTGCATCCAGAATCCGGTATCAACTATCAAAGTTCAAACGACATCGATCAATCAGCTTCATCTTCATCTAGGTCATCAAGTGATGAGACGCTCGAAGATATAAAGGCGATAGCAGAGTTGGAGCCCAGTGGGATTGTTCTTTTCACATAGCTGTTTTCTTTTCTTTGTACAAATTGTATAAAATCTGTTGTTCGGCGGCGTTCTCTTACTAGGACGTCAACCTCTTGTACATAAAACGCCTATTTACAGGCAAATTCAAAAATCAATACAAAATCACTTTTCAGTTAAAATTGCCAATTTGTTTTTCCTTTTCTGTTTTGTTTTGTGAAGAACGTCCAAGGCTCAATTTGTGATATATGCGTTGACAATAATTTGCTAACTCATGAATATTTGCACACGAAACAAAGGATTAATTACAGGTAACATTAGAAACAGGGGCGATAATGAGTTGTCTAAAACGATCTAATTGCTCTATCCACCAAGGTACCAAGGTAGGTTCAGTTGAAGAACATAACCAATATACCTTAATTCCCCAGAGAGTAAACCAGCAAGTCAATGCACTCTCCCCAAGCTATACCATCAACCTTAAGGAAGTTGGATCTTCCCCAGCAGATCTCAACATTCCTCAGCACAATATACAAACATTCCTAACAAGCATCCCCAGCAGTCTTGACCTAAAGATTGTTCCCCGGCGGTAGATCAAACATTCAGTGGAGTCACTTCCCCAATACAGTTCAAAATATCCCCAGGAAAGTCCAATTCAGTTTCCCCAGGAAAGTTGGAGTCCATCTCCCCAAGCAGTAAACTTATCCCCAGTAGATTCTAGAAGCTTATCCCCTACAGAGCACGAACGCGTCCCCCGACTTTATTCAAAGGTTATTTCCCTACCAGGATATAACTGGGTTATCCTCAGCCAAAAGCCACGGAAAGATCATCCTCGGCGAAGTCTTCCTATCCCCAGCGGAGTCTATTAACACTTCCAACATAACAACGGTATCCCCAGCGAAGTTATCATCAACATCTCAACAGAGTACCTCTCTCCCCACAGAGTATTGTTCCCCAGCAGGATCGCTAGAGTAATTTTCTCCCCGCAGAGTAATCCATTCGCCAAGTTTATTCCCCAACGGAGTCATCTTCCCCTACCGGTTTATTCTTGCAACCATCATCCCCAGTGGAAACAAGAAGCTATTTTCTTCCACATCAGCCCAGGATTCAACTTCCCGGCATGCGTCAAGGATTTATTTTTCTAAGACGAAAACATACATGAACAACATGTCTTCATACATTATAGCATGCATATACGCATCATGAACATACAATCTCATTCATTCTGAGAACATCTCATATATCATACATCATGACATCGCATACAACTAACGTTTTGTCTTTTCAGGATAAAAGTTAATACCAAGATAATTGCTATCAACTGTCGTGATTCCAGATCCGATTCCTGTATCTTGCCAGGGGGTATCTATTGACGACTACAGTACCAGACTCGATTCCTGTATCTTGACAGGGCACGTCTGAAGAGTTCGAAGATCCGATTCCTGTATCTTGCCAGGGAGTATCTGTTGACGACTACAGTACCAGACTCGATTCATGTATCTTGACAGGGCACGTCTGAAGAGTTGGAAGATCCGATTCCTGTATCTTGCCAGGGAGTATCTGTTGACGACTACAGTACCAGACTCGATTCCTGTATCTTGACAGGGCACGTCTGAAGAGTTCGAAGATCCGATTCCTGTATCTTGCCAGGGAGTATCTATTGACGACTATAGTACCAGACTCAATTCCTGTATCTTGACAGGGCACATCTGAAGAGTTCGAAGATCCGATTCCTGTATCTTGCCAGGGAGTATCTATTGACGACTACATTTCCAGACTCGATTCCTGTATCTTGACAGGGCACGTCTGAAGAGTTTAAAGATTCGATTCCTGCACCCAGCCAGGGCACATCTACAGAAAGAATTTAAAAGATCAACTCCTGCAACAGACCAGGTAATTTTCTTTCTTTCTCAGGTACGCAAGTTCTCGCTAAGGAATCTCTTACGCGATCAACACCTCCCGATGGCATCTATAAGCCCATCTCAACAATTATCCACCATCTCTCCAAATGGCATCTGTAAGCCCATTCCCGCTGTCACACTGCTGATACTCTACTATGTGAGTGCAAATTTCTGGGCACTCTAATGTTCAATCATCTTCCACCCTCGGATCACGAAAGGCACACAAGCCAAGCTACATCCTCAGGTCTAAGAAGATTGAACAGGGGCAACTGTTGTACCCCAAAATTTGCCCTCCCATAATCTTCAAAGTTTTGACAAGAATCATCCACAATTGGTTCAAGTTTACTCAAGGGCCACACAGTCAAACCATCCTCCTAAGACAGTCAAACTAGGGTTTTGGTTTTTTGCAAGGAAGTTTGAAGTTTTCAAGAGCTCAATCAAGTCTCCTATGCTCATACACATTGTCAAATACCTACATGTCAAATTTCAAGGCTCACAAGGTCAAGTTGCACAGTCAAAAACCCTAATTGCTCAACAGTCAACTGTAGGGGCAAAATGGTCATTTGGCAGTCAAAAGTCAAAATTTTTGTTCAACATCTTATTTTGAAGCCACAAACATCATTTGATCAATGCTTGATCATGATTCTCAAAAGTTTGGCTCAAAAAGTCTCAAGATGCAAAAGTTTCTATTTTTGGACAGCTGAAAAGTCAACTGTAACTTGACCAAGGCATAACTTTTTCATGGTTCATCAGAAAAATCCCATCCAATGCTCATTTTGAAGGGGATGACATTTCCTACAACTCATCTTCACATTCCAAGTCCAAGAAATGCTCTCACAAAAAGTTATCAATTTCAACATTATAGGTCATTTTCAAAAGTCAACAAAAAGGGACTTTAAGTCAAAGACCATAACTTGAGATTGGTAAATCAAAATGACATGGGACCAAAGACATTGGTTAGAGGACTTCAAGACCTTTCCAAAATGTCCAAGAACATGTTCATAACTTCAAAATTGGGCAAGATATGCATTGGAGAAGTTGGGAAATTTTTGTGAAATGGCCAAAATCATTTATCCTTGAAATTTCATTTTTTGACAAAAGGGGCCCACTTTTTCCACTTGAATTAGCTTGGCCATGCTTCCCACGTGTCCCACCTTTTATCTCAATATTTAAAATTGATTTTTTCATTTTTTATTGATTTTATTGGATTTAATTAGTTTTTAATCTTTTAAAATCAAAAGAAAATCAAGAAATTCAATTAAGGAGGATATTTGGTCTTAACTAAGCTTTGAATCATCATCATGCAACATCCCATATTCGTTTCAAGGCTTAATTAAGCAAGAATTCAAAATGGTTGCAAAAATGGAAAGTTGGTTAAGGGAGTTTATGTTAAAATCTCAAGCTTGAATGCATGGTATTATGAGCCTTAATGCTGATCAGAATCACCTACATAACCTAGTTACAAACCATCACAAGGCATTGAAAAAAGGGGAGAGAGAGGCAGCCAAGAAAAACTTCTTTTCAAAATTCTAAAGCATTGCACCAAGATCGAATTCAAGAACTCAGCCATCCACAAGGCTTCTCACCCATCCTATCGTGATCTACAGGCAAGATAAGGTATAAACACACTCTTTTCATGTAACCATGCATACTGAAACTGTAGCCATATGAACATCCATTTTGCAGAATTTCCATGGATCGTATTTCTGATTATGGCTTGATTTAATCCCTACTAACCATACCTCTGAGTTCCAGTGGATGTTTAGAGCAGGTCTGGGCTATCGCTGGGGATTTTTCATGGCCAAAACGTGAACCTCCATGGCTAGGGTTCAGTTTATGTGAAGCTTCGTTTTGATGGGGACAGGCAATATTAAACTATGAAAACCTCACCATGAGAATCGCCATGCCCTAATTACTCGGTCTGGCTATTTTGTTTGCTTCATTTTTTCTGTTTTCGCAGGTTTGAGAATCGCCCCCCGCCGGAGAAGACGACCGAAGCTTTGCTCCGGCGTCGTTGACTTAGCTTGGCTCAGTTGACGCAGACATGGCCTTTTCATGTGTTCTGATTGGTCATTCCAGTTGATAATTCTTTTACTTAAATGCTGACTGGGCTAGTGGACTCCATGTGTGTCCAGCTTCAACTCATACCATGGGCGTGTAAGATCCAGCCATCAGATTGTCCACTGATCCAAATCCAACGTCTCAGGTGCATCCTTCCACCGTGGGCGTTAGTCAAAGCAGGCGCATGGGTTTGGATAAAGTCAGAAGAGGCCTTCAACGTTTGGGCCCAGTATTGCCACCCACACCCCCCTTTTTGCTACCAAAAAGCAGGCCCATTTCTTTTTTCCCTTGAATTTATTTTCTTTTTTATTTCATTTTAATTTATTTAATTTGCTTTTTATTAACAAAATTAATTTTCATTTTATTTCAAAAAATCACAAAATATTCTTACCCAAATAAATTTTAGATTTTTTCTTTTTTTTCTAAATTTAATTAATTAATTAGGACTTTTTTTTTATTTTAGGAAACTCTGAATTATTTTGCAATATTAAAATTGATTAGATTTAATTAGGTTCTAATTGTTAATTTAGTTAGTTTTATTTCTTAAAATAATAAAAAAAATCAGAAATCACAAAAAATATAAAAATATTTTATTTAATCAATTAATAGTTCCATTTTTGTAAATAAAATTCAATAATTAATTTAGTTTTGATTTTAGGTTATTAACTTTAATGTTTTTTCTTTAATAACTAAAAAATATAAAAAAATAGGTCTTTAGCACATTTTCATCTCTTTAAATAAATATTTATATTTTCTTATTATTATTAACCATTAATTAATTTTGTAAATATTTGTAATTAATCAATTAAGTTTAAATTAGGTTTAACTTAGACAATTTTTCTTTAATAAATTAAAAAAACATTAGAACTAGAGTTATTTAACTTTTAAATTACAATTTAATTTTCTTTAATGTCATAGATACAAAAACATAAAAAATAAGCCCTTTCCTTTTTTTTTAATCTAATTAATTTTCAATTTCAAATTAATTCCTTTAAAGGGTCCAACGCCCTCGCATTCGATTATATTTTCTTTTTGCGCGTTCATTTTATTTCTTTTTATGAATGTAATGTATTTGCCCCAAAGCCCTGTAATAGTTAATTAGGCATTTACTTTCTGCACTTTATTTTAAATCGGGTCTTGGTTTAATTTGGCGATGTAGACTCGCGCCTTTGTAATAGCGTAGGACCTTTATCTTTTCCGCACTTTAAATTCCCGTACCTTTAAACTGTTAACAATCACATGCAAGAATGAATGCTCAAATAAAATCAACGCGTAGAACACCCAATGCATGATCAAGACAAATGATAACTGAAAATGACACACAATTCACACACCACTCTTAGGGTACGCCTCACTGTTGCCTTGCCCCTCGAAACGTGGTCGTCGAGTACGGGATGTCTTAGTAAGTCCTTATGTCCATGAACATGGCATAAGGGTAGCTTCTAAGGTGTCCTACTATTGCTCTGGTGATCACACTGTTGCCTTGCCCCTCGAAACGTGGTCGTCGAGTATAGGATGTCTTAGTGAGTCCTTATGTCCCATTGATCTAGTTGCCTCGAAACAAGTTGCCTCGGAATAGTTGCCTCGGAATAAAAGGATCAATGGCATAAGGGTAGCTTCTAAGGTATCTTATTATTGCTCGGTGACCACACTGTCCCTAACCCTCGAATTGACCCGAACACCTCCAACGGTGGTGCTACCTACCTCTCAATGGTGGGATGGCACTACCTTAAGGACATTTACACAGACTAATTCCTTAGGGTAGGTAGATGACTCGTAGATACTTGCTCTAATTCAAAACAAATCAAAAACTTCTTTTCACACCGACACTTTCAAAAAGCTTTCAAAAACAATTTTTCAAACACTCTTGAGGACTGATACAAGAGTCGATCTGAAATCTTTAAACGAAACTTTTTCAAACCCACTCACAATTGAAAAGCAAACACTTTTGAAAACACAATGAGCAAGTATCTAAGAGCCCATGGATAACCATGGATAGAAAGGGTGCTAACACCTTCCCTTTCTATAAATCTACCTCCCGAACTGAGAACTAATCTCAATAAGGAATTTTTCTGTGCTTTTGTCCTTTCCATATTGGAGAAAATAAAAGACGGTGGCGATTCTTGCTTACCGCGACATTTCGCGAACCAGCGTTAAAACAGTCAGTTCCAGATCCACCGATCACACCACGCCTGCAGGAGATTCGAATAGTAACAACGTAACCAAGATGTTATAAAAGGCCAAAATGGCAAGATAAAATGCCAAAATGGTGTTGTTCGAATATTACATATAAGAAACCAAAATTGTAGTCAAATAAACATCAAAATCTAGAAATAAGAGTTATTTTTCAATCGATTGAAAGTGCTTCGAAATGATTCAAGCTTCTGCTGAGCGAACCGCCTGGCTCCTTCCAAGGTTGCCACTTCTCCTTTAAGTTGTTCTGCAGTCTCCATTTCTGCAAGCCCCTGGTTGAGAAGCTCTTCGAATTGGTTACCAGCAGTATTGGTTTCGAAGGCTATTTGTTGTTCTTTAGCCTCCTTAACCTTCTGTTGAAGTTCCAGAATCTGCCTTTCCCAAAGAAGTATGGACTCAGCTCGAGCCTCATAATCAGTTTTCGCCTGCTTCAGATGCATAGCTTGATCCTCAGCTTCTTGAGAGAGTTTCGAAGCTTGTTCATAAGCAGCATCCATGGCAATGCGTTTCTCTTGAACCTTCTTGGCAGCAGATTCGTCTTGGAGAAGGTAACCAGTTACGTTGTCCAGCAAAGCCTGAAGATCGAACAAGAGAGTACTAACTGGCAAGGAGCAGGTAGAAAGACTGACCTTTGTAAGCAGCTCCTTCATAGTATAGCAAGCAGTACTATCTTGTCTGAGCACTTCGAATATATTCACATTGAGAATTGTTTTCCTAATTTAATTAAGAAGTACAATTCTTTCATCTGTGGGAAGAGGATAGCTGGTCGAACTTGTGCCAGCCCTAGAAAGTGGGACGTCCCTCTGAGCCAACTTTGCCTTCATGTACCCAATATGGTCATTCCGTCTCAGAAGTGCCAGTTCCTCGTCAGTCATTCGAGACAAAGAGGATTGAGGGAGTTCCACACGTAGGGGAGCCACGTCCATTTCAACCTCCATGGGTTCGTTGGTTGCATTACCATCCCCTTCATTCGTTTCGTGCTCTTGGTCTTTTTCATCCTCATCCAAGTCCACCACTTCGATGCCTTCCCTTTCACTGCTATTTGCGTTGGACTCCGTCCCAGCAGTCGAACCGTCATTGGCATTCTCCTCCTCAGACTCTTCGTCTGCAGATTCTTCGTCTCTTTGCCCAGAATCATCTTTCTCTCCTTCAGTTTGAGTGTCCTTTGGGTCCTCTTGAAGAGTTTCAAGAGGGGACTTTTGAAGAGAAGCTCTTTGCAAATCCTCTGCAGATGTTTGAAGTGGTGTTTCGTTTGTCTCTTTCAGAGGAATGGAGGTACCTTGATCATCCTGTTGTTCAGAAGTTCCAGTCAGAACCGCCATATTAGACGAACCTTTATTCTGAACGAGGTTGCTGGAATCTCCTTGAGGAGAGGAGTTGAGTGGAGCAGCAACTTTGGATGGTGAGTTCGAGGTAGTGGAAGCTGGATTCAAGATGTTCTGCAAGGAGCAACAGAATGTTAAAAAACATTCACCAAGGTAATAAGAAGTTATTATTGTCAAAAATTTAAAGGTTCAATTTACCTGTGGACTCTCGGAGGAGAGGTTACTAGCTATACGTTCCAACATTGTGTTGGAGGTCAAAGGTGGGATTTTGGATTTGGGTGAGGGAACAGCATCCCTGGAATCGAGTCCAGAGACACTAGTTGGAACGGTACTTTTCGAAATATCTTTCTTTGGCTTCTTCTTCGAAGCAGTGGTTAAGTTTCCTCCAGCCTTGGGATCTTCCCCAGTGGTGCTTGATTTCCGCTTCTTGGGAGTAGTAGGAGGAAGCTTGTTGGTCTGAAAGGATTTAAACGAAGAGTTAGATGCAAACCATAAAACATGAGTGAATTCGAAACATCAAGGCTAAGTGATTACCGTTGGAGTTGAAACACTGGTTGTTGTTGGTATTATTGTTGTTGTTATGGTTGCAGCAATAGTGGTTGTTTCGGGTGGAGTCACTTTGTCAGTAGTTTCGATGGAGGCTTGAGAGGCACTCCCTTCTTTCGACTTCGAGGCAACTGTCTTTATCCTGATGTCTGAAAATCGAAACAATTAAAGCAAAGGTTAAAGATATGGAAAATAAAAGACGTTTGGGATTTTCCCAAGCATTCGCACCTGTGCCTTGATCAGATTTAATTGACATGGCAGAAAGGTCGTATCGAAGGTGTCCTGGGAAATCATGAAGCCAGTGTCGAGCCCATGTCACAGTCTCAGATGGCTTTGGTTTCCTTTGAAGATGTTTGAACCTCTCTTTGCAAGTGAACCACCAAGGATATGGGGGAAACCAAGCCAGAGCCAGTTCTGAGGTAGGTAATCTGGGAAATTTAGGTGGATGCATTTCGAATGCCAACCTATACCTATCCTCAGGTGACAACCCTGAAGGAAGTTTTAACTTAGAAACTTTTTGTTTAAATTTTTCCTTCAAGGTCTCAGCCGCTTGATGCACAGTGGAGTCCAAGCGCGTGGGGTCATAAGTAGTTTCAAAATAATTTTGGAAAGCTTTAATCTCTTTGGCATGAGTAAACATACCTTTCTTTGCTGGTACCTGCACATCGAAGGCATCAATTAGTTTCTGTTGAATTATAAGTGTATCGAACATATAAGTTTGATAAAACTTGGTCCACCATTCCAGAAACCCTTTAGCTGTGAGATGGGTAGGTTCGAAGGTTATCAGCTCAAACTGGGCAAAGCCTTGATATTATTCTTGCTGTATTTTGGCTTCCCGTGCCTTGAAAGTTCGTCCAGAAGTGATGGCACTCTCAGTTTGAAATAAAGGTTCAGGAATCAGTTGGCATAAGCCGAACTGTCTCGAAACAAAATTTGGCTGGTAAGCAAAAAGAAAAATCTGGTTCTTGGCTGGAGTTATTCTTGAAGAAATGAGTCTAGGTAGCAAAAAAGCTCTCCATACATCCTGAATCTCCTTGCTCTTGATAGCTTCTGAGAGAGCCATGGTGAACCAAGAAGGTCCATAAGCCCTCGAAGCAAAAGGCGCCATGCTCTCTTCGAACTTGTGCCTTTTGGAGAATATCATGATGTACTTCGAGAATTGGACTTTGAAGTCATCTTTGTCATCATTTGGAGTTAATCTTCGAAGCCTAGTGCCTTCGACTATCCTATCATTTATCTCAGGATCTTGTTCATCAATGGTGTTGGAGGTTGACAAGGAGGGTTCGAACATGGCATTTAGCCATAGTTGAAGTAACCAAAAAGGGCCAGCCAACAGAATATTCTTGGAGGTATGGGATTTGAGGCTCAAAACAGCTGACCTCATGCTTTCATAAAGGTCAACTAAGAGCAGTTCACTTAGGCACACTTTTCGATTTTCATGCAAGTCCCTAGCTAGAGGAATGAACATACTAGCTACCTGTAGGGATCTACTGCAGAAAACGTATCTTGACAGCCACAGGGTTAAGAAAGCAATGTGTTCTACGTCAGACACATTGTCCCCCTCAGCATGGTAATGACTGATAAACTTGGAAAAACTTGCTAGCTTGACTTCGAAGTCAATTATGCTTGAATGTTCTTCGTTGTCGGGGATATAAGTTTCTCCTACTGGCGATAGCCCAGTGATGGCCGCTATGTCGAAGAAGGTTGGGGTGATCATTCCACCTGGGAGATGGAAAGTGTTATAGGTACTGTCCCAGAAATAGAGGGACGCGAATAGCAGAGGGTGGCTGTAGGTGAAACCAGGCTTCGATAGCTTAATCAGGTTATAGATACCTAATTCTTCCCATTGCTGGGATTTTTTAGCTTCTACTTTCTTGAACCAATTTTGATAAGCAATATCAGAGGTGGGGCAAGATCGAAATGGCTTAAAATTACTTTTTACATAATCCAATACAAAGGGGTCCTTAGGAGGAACAGTTGGGTTTTCTATGGTATTTGAACTAGAAGATTCTATTGCCTTAGGGGCGTCCATTTTGTTAAACAAGGGTTTAAAACTATAACAAACTGGGAAAATCGTCCTGGTGTCTTTTAATATTTCAAAAACCGTAAGAGGGCCATTTAAAGCTAGCCTCTTACCGGCAACGGTGGTAGGAATGAGTACCTGTGACGCATACATCATTTCTTTTTCCTTTGAAATCAGCTGAGGGGCAAGAACAGATTGACCTTGGTGAGTGATAATCTTTCTTTCCATGGTAGGTCCTGCAGTTTTTCCTTTCTTCTTGGAGACTTTCTTGAGTTGGGATGAAGTAGAAGAAGACATTTTTGAAGGATGTTGAAAGCTTGGGTTTTTTGACGAGAGAAGGAGGGTAAAAGATTTAGAGTGTGAAAAGAAAAGGAAAAGATTAAGTTGGTGATGTTTTATAATGGGGAGTTTAAGCATCCACTGAATAAGGGTGTGATACGTGGAAATCATGGGTTGGTGTGATGAAGAGGTGGCGTAAAGTTAACATGGGTAATAGGCGTGATTTAAAGATAATCATTGTTTGTAACTGCACCATACTGTGAAGTGGCTCCAGGCGGTTAAGGAATCCAAAAAGCGCTATGATTGACGTGACTGGAGTCAAATGCATTAAATGTTACGATGATTCGAAGGTCACATGAAAATCTTATGTAAATGTTTAAAATAGGTATTTCTCAGAGAAATCGAAATACATATTTTAAAGGGGCAATTTGTTGGCTGAAGATTTTGATAATATTATTAGAAGCCAAATGAATTAAACGTTTCGATCGAAATGAAGTAAAGCGTCATGTTTCGAAGTAGCAGAAGCAGTGTTTCGAATAAGCATGTCAAAACTGGAGCTTCGAGTGGCAATTATGGGAACATATCTAAAGAAGTCTCGAAGTAACAACTAGGCTGTGTCTGGGAAGTGCGTTCGAAACGGAGAAATACCAAAGCATTTGAAATTCAAATGGAAGCGGGACATTCGAAGTTTGAAATTTATGTGCTGGAGCATTTAGAGACACGTGGAAAGAAGAAAGAGGCATTGTTCTGCATGTTCTGAACGTGGCATAATCCTATAGCAAGACCGTTATGGTCGAATTAGTATAAATAGAAGTCTTAGTATTAGGATTTCGGGTGTCATATCTATTGTACTAAATACTCAGTAACATTCAAACTACCACATGGCAAGGGAAACGAATGCAAGAGCAATGTACGTATGATAGCACCATATATTTATGATTTAATGAAAACCTTTTACCATTTCCAGCACTTTCCTTTATCTTTCTGTCAAATAACATTTATAAGTTTTCTCATTTACAGTCTTTTCACTTCGAAATCTCTTCATTAAAGTTTTACATTTCAATGCTTTCTTCACATTTTTAGCACTTTACATTTCAGAAAACTGTCATACTTTCCATGCCTTTACCTTCAAGCTTTATCTTTCGAACGCACATTTTTACTTAAAGTCATTTACAGATTTCTTGCATTAAACGCTTTCTTCATATTTCAAACCTTTTACGTTCCAGAAATCCTTTACATTAACTATTTTTATAATTCGAAACCATTTACTTGCCTTTTATGCAATTTTACATGTCTTTACAATTAACATTTATTCATGCAACTTAGTTTCGTACACGCACATTTTGATTACATATTTAGACCTTTGAGAGAGAAATCGAAATAAGCCAAACAACTATACAACACTCAAATATCAACCATGAATATCTGTTCGATCATGAGAGTAACCCTAATGACCAAGGAATCCTAGGATCAATCTAGTTGATCCTGTGAGTTACCAGAGGAATTGAATAACAGTCAGAAAGATTATTCGATAGTTTGGAAGACTAGCGGTTGTTTACCAGAAATCACTGGAAACACCATCCCACCATTGAGAGGTAGGTAGCACCACCGTTGGAGGTGTTCGGGTCAATTCGATTGTAGGGACAGTGTGGTCACCGAAGCAACAGTAGGACACCTTAGAAGCTACCCTTATGTCCTTGATCCTTTTTTAATCCGAGGCAACCGTTTCGAGGCAACTGTTCCGAGGCAACTGTTTCGAGGCAACTATTTCGAGGCAACTGTTCCGAGGCAACTGTTTCGAGGAAACTGGATCATGGACATAAGGACCGCTAAGACGTCCTATACTTGACAACCACGTTTCGAAGGCAACGAGTGAGGCGTACCCTAGAAGTGGTGTGTGCATTGTGTGTTGTATTCAGTTAATGTTTTTGTACATGTTATGGGTGAGCTACGAGTTGTTTTTATTTACATACATTCTTTCATGCAAGTTTAGCAGTTAAGGGGTGCAGAAAGTAAATTGCGGAAACATAAATCCTACGCTATTACAAGGCGCGGGTCTATACATCGCCAAAAAAAAATACAAAGACCCATTTTTTTAGTAAATAAGTACGAAAATTAAATAAAGCGATAAACCTATTTAACTATTACATTCTTGAAGGCAATTACATAATAATCAAATAAGGTAAATGCGCGCGAATAAATTAATCGGGAATGTCTAAGGGTGTTGACCCTTTTAAGAAAAGAAATTGATTTTTTGGTCTTTTTTGTAATTAAAATGAAATTAAAGCTAATTAATGACTAATTAATTAATTTAATAAAAAAGAAATATTTTTTGTTTTTATGTAATAAAATAAAAACAAAAAGAAACTAAATTAAAAGTTAACCTAAATCTAAGCTATTTTAGTTATTTAAGAAAGGAATTAAAATGGCCTAATTAAACTATTTTAGTTAATGTTTTTTACAAAATAAAATAATAATAATAATAATAATGTAATTCTATTTTTTGGTTTTTTTATGAAAATGTGTTAATTGATTAATTTGTTAATAATAATAAAATAAAAAGGTTATAAATCAAATTGGAAAATAAAAAAAATGAAAAGAAAAAAATAAACCAAATGGAAGGGGTATTGGGCCAGGAATGGGGGTGTGATGTTGAATCTTGGCCCATTAGCAGGAAGCCTTGTTTGACCTTTCATGGTGGCCTATGCATGCTTTGACTCCAGACCATGGTATTCCTTATGCTTGGCCCTTTAGATCTGCCTCCAATGACACTTGGCTTGCAGAGAGGTGAGGCTTATGGTGCGCCTCAGTTTGGAACCTACACAGGAAAGCGCTTGGAAAAATAACATGGAAATTATAAGGGGACCTGGGAATCGAACCCAGGTCCCAGTGGTGAACGAACACGTTTCCCACCACTTAGCCAACTGTGCGCGTTTGTCAATATAAGGGAAAACAAATATTATATGAGAAAACAAAGATTAATAGTATAAAACAAAAAAAAACGCGCCAGATATTTGAATCACCCAACCACGCTTGGACACCTCAGCTTTCTTCTTCGTTCGCACCTGTAACATGAATGAGAAAGCAGGGGTTTTAAACCCCCACTAAGTGTAATAATGGAAAATAGCGATTAGAAGAGGAGTTAATATAAATTGAGCGCGAGGGTTTCAACTGATCAGGCTTCTTGCAACGAGTTCATCCATATTGGTCTTGAGGTCCAATTTTACAATATATGGAAACCCCCAATATTGAAGCTCTGAAAACCTAGAAATTGTCAATGGTGATTTCTGATTTAAAGCATCATTCTCAAATTAAAACACATGGAAAGCTTGGTAATAATGTCAGCAATGCAAATCAACCAAAAGAATGTATTAAAAATGCATGGAATGTGATATGTAAATTGGAGAATATATGCAAACCGTATGAGTTGGTGGGGATGATTCCTTGAGTGATTGCGCTTGGTTCTGATTGCCAAAGGTTCCTAGGGATACAAGGAGTGTATTTGGATTGAAATGGAGGCTTGGAACAGGCTGCAAATAGGTTTTCAGTTTTGCTTTTTTCTGTTGAAAGTTTGAAATGTGTTTGGCCGTTTTGAGGGTTTCTAGGTCGTGAATCCTGTTGTGAATGCTTGCATATGTGTTATGTAATGTGTATCAAACAATATTATGGTCATTGAATCCTTGCATTGAAGTTCTTGATTTCCTCCATAACCAACATTGAACCATTTGCCATATTTGTGTCAAATTTGAATTTTTGCTTGGAATAGGCCCTTGCACGAATTTGGAAGGTAATTCAAGGTGTATCAAAGCTATTCAACACAAAATATATCCCTCCATTAATTTCCTTGATTTTTATTTGAATTTTAAAGATTAAAAATGAATTAAATCAAATAAAATTAAATAAAAATGGAAAAATTAATTTTAAATCTTGAAATAAATTGTGGGACACGTGGGAAGCATGGCCAAGCTGAATCAAGTGGAAAAAGTGGGCCCCTTTTGTCAAAAATGAAGTTTCAAGGATAATTGACTTTGGCCATTTCACAAAAATTTCCCAACTTCTCCAATGCATATCTTGCTCAATTTTGAAGCTATGAACATGTTATTGGACATTTTGGAAAGGTATTGAAGTTCTCTAACCAATGTATTTGGTCCCATGTCATTTTGATTTACCAATATTAAGTTATGGTCTTTGACTTAAAGTCCCTTTTTGTTGACTTTTGAAAATGACCTATAATGTTGAAATTGATAACTTTTTGTGAGAGAATTTCTTGGATTTGGAATGTGAAGATGAGTTGTAGGAAATGTCATCCCCTTCAAAATGAGCATTGGATGGGATTTTTCTGATAAACCATGAGGAAGTTATGCCTTGGTCAATTTGCAGTTGACTTTTCAACTGTCCAAAAATAGAAACTTTTGCATCTTGAGACTTTTTGAGCCATGCTTGTGGAATCATGATCAAGAATTGATCAAATGATGATTGTGGCTTCAAAATAAGATGTTTGACCAATTTTTTTGACTTTTGACTGTCAAATGACCATTTTGCCCCTACAGTTGACTATGGAGCAATTAAGGTTTTTTGACTGTGCAACTTGACCTTGTAAGCCTTGAAACTTGACATGTAGGTGCTTGATAATGTGTATGAGCATATGGAACTTGATTGGGCCCTTGAAAACCTCAACCTCCTTGCAAGAACCAAAACCCTAATTTTGCCTGCCTTAGGAGGATGGTTGACTGTGTAGCCCTTGAGTAGACTTTGAACCCTTTGAGGTGATGCTTGTCAAAAATTTGAAGAATATGGGAGGGCAAATTTTGGGGTACAACAGGTATCAAATCTGGAATTAGTCGTCTACAGATATGCCCTGGCCGGATACAGGTATCGAATCTACAATCAATCGCTCACAGATATGCCCTGGCTAGATACAGGTATCGAATTTGGAACTTCAAAAGTTGATGGTAATATCTTTTGATTTGACTTTTTCCTGAAAAGGCAATATTAGTTGTATGCAATGTCATGATGTATGAGATGCATGATGTCATGATGTTCTCAAAATAAATGAGATTGTGTGTTATGATGCGTATATGCATGTGCCATGATATATGACAATGTGATGTTTATGATTGTATTTTCGTTTAGGAAAATAAATCCTTGACGAATGTCGGGAGCTTGTTGAATCCTGGGCTGATGTTTGAAGAGGAGAGTTCTTCGTTTCCGCTGGGGATGATGATTACAAGAATAAACCGGTAGGAGAAGATGACTCCGTTGGGGAATAAACCTGATGGAGAGATTACTCTGCGGGGAATTACTCTGTGGGAAGAGATACTTCGCTGAGATTTTGATGATAACTCCGCTGGGGATTCCGTTGATAAGTTTGTTGGGGAATTTGATGAACTCCGCTAGGGATAGGAAGAACTTAGCCGAGGACGATCTTTCTGTTGTAATTTGCTGAGGATAACCCAGTTATAGGCTCTGGTGGGGAATAATCTTCTGAATAAAGTCGGGGAGAGATGTAATCTGCAGGGGATAAGCTTCCGGGATTTACTGGGGATAAGCTTCCAGAATCTACTGGGGATAAGCTTCCAGAATCTACTGGGGATAAGCTTCCAGAATCTATTGGGGAGATTGACTCAACTCTCCTGGGGAAACTTTTGAACTGTACTGGGGAATGGCTCCACTGGGGTGTCTGTATTCCGCCGGGGAACAATCTTATATCAAGACTGCCGGGGATGCTTGCTTAGGAACATTGTATACTCTGCTGGAGAATATTGAGATCTTCCGGGGATACCCAGCTTCCTTAAGGCTGACAGTAGACCAACTCTGCTTGGGGAGAGTATTGCTGACTTGCTAGGGATACTGTGCCTTTTCAGGGCTGAGGAGAGACCAACTCTGCTAGAGGAGAGTATTGTTGAATCTTGTCTTACTCTACGGTGAGTGGAGGTATCCTGGTTACGTTCTTCAGCCAAACCTACCTTGGTACCTTGGTGAACAGAGCAGCTTGTACAGTTTAGACAATTTTTATTGCCCCAGTTTCTGCGGGAGAAGAAAGCCTATGAGATGCTTGATAACTGCCGATTGACAAATCTTCTTCTGGTAGGCAAGTGACGAGATAACGGGACATAGTCGTACGCTTTGATCCCTAATTTTTTCCTGGACTGCCCTTTTGGGTTTTCAGTCCACCGGGATACCCTTTTTTGCCCAAGCCGCCTTTTCAGGTTTTCGACCTGCCGGGTGTACAATTTTTTCATTTTCATCCCTTATTTTTTTGCCCGAACCCTTTTGGTTCGCCGGGAAGCCCTTATTTTTGCCTAGGTGTGTCAACCTAGCGGGTCTTTGATTATGCGTAGTATTTTTTCGACTATGCCCACATTCTCAGAGTGTAGGGAGTTGTCACTGTCAGTAGTGTTGCGTTGCCATACTACCAGAAGATGTCTGACCATGCAAGATTCGTTGCTGAAACCCCTGTCCAATGCCCCAAGTGACTCAGGCGGAGATTTCCATTGGCTGCTTGGCATCTTTGAGAGATTCTCTGAATCTTGACTGGACTGCCCCAGATGATAGACCATGATCATGTCGTGCCCCTGGGTTGGAAGTGCTTTTGTTCACTAGATATTCTTCGTGCGAACTTCTATGTTGTTCAAACAAATAGTCATATGCAAGCAATGTTATATTAAAAATGCAAAGCTTATGTCTGTCTTGAAGTTTTTGAAAATGCAGTTTTCAATAAAACAAGTGAATTTTGTAAAATGTGATGTCAACTCAAGATTTTACAGCGAGCCTTAAGGAGTCAGGATACCATTCGTAACAGTATGCTTTCGAACTAACCCATGCTTCAGCTAGGACATTTAAGGGTTATAACGCGGCCTGGTTCACGGTTTCAGAAACAAAGGATAAAGGCTCAAATTTTATTTGTACCCACCCACTCTTCGTGATGTTCTTCAATCCTAAACTCAGTTAATCGTGCATTTAGATCCTGTTTGAGTCTTTGCTCTGATATTCCGGTGATGGTTCGGCTACTGATAGTTTATTTTGAATGGGCAGTCATTTTGTTGAGAGTCTGTAGGACCTCTTTCTTTTTTGATTTTGTTATCCCTGTTTTTTGCCTGAACTGTTTCTTTTGTGATTACAGTCAGCGGGATGCCCCAGTTTTGTAAGTCTCCTTCATAGGTTTTGACTTGCTGGGCTTTTGTTTTGAGAGATAATGACTGTCTGTCTTTATGATTATTTGGAACCATCACTGTCTTTTTGTCTCGGAAGGACTTTCTTGATGTCATTTATTATGCACCTGGATTAACTGAGAGAACTACCCTGCCCCAGGTTATGATTAAGGGTTTTAATTTTTGAAAAGAAAAACTCCAACTTCTTTGGCTCGAAGGGGTTGACGAGGGATTATCTTCCTTATAACTCCAGTGTTTAGGAATTGAAACAATGCATGTACCTCATCAGCGGGGTCTATTCAAAAGCATACTGTAAAAATTGTAGTATCGTTTTCGTCATCCTCCCTCAAAAGGTTTAGAATTTTTTAATCGAGAGTTGAACATCACAAAAAATGAAAGCAGTTTGAATATAGTGAATACGAATATATTGATTCAAAACAGACATATGCAATGCATTAATGGAATAAAAGAGTTTGCTATGACATTAATTGTTTGTATAAGCAAAGAAAAACACAACTCGGAAATTCAAATAAAACAAAAGCCTTCAATGATTTGGCAAAGGAGCAGTGATTATGTTTGGAGTCTCTGGTGCTTCAAACTGGATTTCTTTGGCATCAATCATGTCTTGGACCTTATTCTTCAGAGCCCAACAGTTGTCCGTAGTATGCCCCGGGCTATCAGAGTGGTATGCACACCTTTCATTGGGATGATAGTTGGGAGCGGAAGTGTTTGGATTCCGAAGAGGAGCCCTTAAGGTAATCAGCCCTGCCTTCAACATTTGCTGTAGCGCTTGAGCCAGTGACATGTTGATCTTAGTGAACTGTCTTTCGGGTGCGACCTCCTTACGTTGCTGCCCCTGTCCTTGTTGAGCAGGCATATGATTGGAGATCTAGGTTGCCCCTACATGTTGATCATGACGACTCTTTTTACCATGCACAGCATTAGACTCTTTTTTTCCATGGTAAGGCTTTTTATGAGTATCAAAAGGTACAGCTTCTGGAATCTTCCCATTTTTGATGCCCGCTTCAATTCTTTCCCCAGTTAAAATCAGATCTGTAAACCCAGCAGAAGAATTTCCAATCAGATGGTTGAAGAACGGACCAGACAGGGTCCCCAAGAACATGTCGACAAGTTCCCGATCAGTTAGAGGTGGTTGCACCCTTCCAGCAAGGTCTCTCCACTTTTGCGCATACTCCTTAAATCCTTCACCCGTCCCTAATGACATACCCTGGAATTGGGTACGCGTGGGAGCGAGGTCGGAATTATATTGATACTGCTTATAAAATGATGTAGCCAAGTCCTCCCAGTTACGAATGCTGGCTCCATCTAGCTGATAGAACCATTCGAGTTGAGTCCCTGAAAGATTTTCCTGGAAGAAATGGATCCATAAATTCTTGTCTGCAGTGTAAGGTTGGATCTTCCTTACGTATGAACGGAGGTGCAACTTAGGACAGGAAGCTCCGTCATATTTGGCAAAGGCAGGCGCCTTGAACTTATGTGGGATCACCACCCCAGATGATAGACCTAGATCTTCGAAGTCCAGGCCGAGCACTTTTTGTATCTCCATAGCACTTAACCGGTCCTCCAGCTGTTTGTACTTATCCTCAGCAGGAGGATACTGTTCATCATTATAATCTGTCTCGTTGTCGGAGACCACAGGACTAGGAACCCTTCTCTCTTAGGGACTGTCTTTCCCTACAGAGGAAGTAGTCAGCTCAGCCTCATTCGGCAATCCATTCCCAGATCTGCGTCTAGTGTTGAACAAAACATTCTTCTTCTTCTTCTTCTTCTTCTTCTTCTCTTTCAGAATCAGAGTTTTCAAGTCCTGTTGACCCTGGGCTAGGCTCATAACCAACTCCTGGAACTGGGCATTTTGGGCCTGGAGGGCCTGGATAGCTTGTTCAGTGGATGGTGCAGGATTCATGGTGATTGCTGAAATAAACAGGGAAGAAGATTAAGAAACCTGTAGAAAAAGGGTACCTGTTATGCAATGATAGGTATGTATGCATGCAATGTTTTCAAGGATCTCGCGGGGTAAACAGAGAAACTTATTAGAATTTGAATCCGGTTGCTTGATTGAAGGAACTTCATGTTGTTGAGATTCCTTCTTCAAGAGTCAAAGCTCACAATATCGAGTGGGTCATAGCCCCTGACTCTAGTTATCAACCTTGGCTAGAGGAAAATAAATCCCCTTTGCCCCTTGCTAGACAGTTGGTTCATCATGACCTGCATCACAGACCCTTGAGATCCTTGAAATGGGTTAGTCCTTATGCAAGATGTATGCAGGTTAGTCCTTATGCAGGATGCATGCAATGTTATGATGGTATGATGCTATGGTAAAGCACAACATAAGTATTCACAAAGGCAAACATGATAAGGCACACAAGTCACACAAGACAACCCTTAGAGTTTAGGCCAGCATGAAGTTTAGGTACTACCCTATTTCAGTTTCGTTGGTTCAGACCTGTCCTAGAAAATAGTAACCGGGTTCTAGAGGATCTCAATATCACTGACTACCCTCAATCGGTCATAACTCTAGCGTCACAATCTTTTCTTGCGGCCAGAACCATCGCGAGAGTTTAGCCTCAATGAGTGTAGCATACTGCTACTGTTCTATGGCCAAGTTGGGTCAATTTAGGGTTCTAAGGTCAGTTGGTGCTTAATGACTCCTCAGAAGACCCATATTCTCCTCGTTGAAACACAAGGGATATCGGTACAGACCAAGGTGTCACACCAACGTAGCCACTGCTTCACTCATGTCGGTCTACGCCGGACAGGTCCCTCACAGCTTATGCTACCTAAAAGGGTATTCCCCAGATCCGGGTTAGGATCTATGAAACTCCGATGCAAGCCCACAAATATAAAAGCAATCAAGACATACAATTGAAAACATAAGAGTGATCTAATCCTAAGGTACACCTCACTTATTAAGAATCCCTAGCAGAGTCGCCAGTTCTGTGATCGGTGGAAATAGAACTGACTGTTTTAAAGCTGGTTCGCGAAATATCGCGGTAAGCAAGAGTCGCCACCGTCTTTTATGTTCTCCAACATGGAAAGGACAAAAGCACAGCAAAATTCCTTTTCGAGATGTTTCTCGGTTCGAGAGGTAGATTATAGAAAGGGAAGGTGTTAGCACCCTTTCTATCCATGGTTATCCATGGGCTCTTAGGTACTTGCTCACTATGTTTTCAAAAAATTTGTTTGCTTTTCATGTGTTCGTGGGTGTGATCGGTGGATCTGGAACTGACTGTTTAACGCTGGTTCGCGAAATGTCGCGGAAGCAAGAGTCGCCACCGTCTTTTATTTTCTCCAAATGGAAAGGACAAAAGCACAGAAAAATTCCTTAAAGAGATTGCTCTCGGTTCGGGAGGTAGGTTATAGAAAGGGAAGGTGTTAGCACCCTTTCTATCCATGGTTATCCATGGGCTCTTAGATACTTGCTCACTTGTGTTTTCAAAAAGGTTTGTTTGCTTTTCAATGTGGGTTTAAAAAGTTTCTTTGAAAAATTTCAGTTCGACTCATACGTCAGAGTGTTTGAAAAATTTGCTTTGAAAGCTTTTGAAAATGTGTTGGTGTGAAAAGTATGTTTTGATTTAGAGCAAGTATCCTTGAGAACCTACCTACCCTAAGGAATTCGTCTGTGTAAATGTCCTTTAAAGTAGCGCCATCCCACCATTGAGAGGTAGGTAGCACCACCGTTGGAGGTGTTCGGGTCAATTCGAGGTTCGGGACATGGTGATCACCAGAGCAATGGGAAGACACCTTAGAAGCTACCCTCATGCCAGGTTCCCGGATCATGAGGACTTACTAAGACATCCTCTACTCGACGATCACCTTTCGAAAGGCAACAGTGAGGCGTACCCTAGGGGTGATGTGTGCGAATCGTGTGTCGTTTTCCGTTTATTTATCTTGTCATGTTCATTATGATCTACGCTTGATTTTATTATGGCCATTCATTCTTTCATGCCATTTAATTAACAGTTTAAAAAGTATTTTGCGGAACATAAATCTAAAGCTATTACAAATGGCGCGGGTCCACATCGCCAAAATTAAACCGGACCCGATTTGACAGAAAAATAAATAAGGCAAAAAAAGTGCGAAAATTATAAGTTACAACGCTTTGGGAGAGATACATAATTATTTAAGCAATAAAATAAATACGCAAATTAAACAATTAAACATATGGGCGTTGGACCCTTTTGCAAAAATTAAAATTAATAAGGAATTAAAATTAAGAATTAAAAGAAAATGTTTTTTTTTAGTATTTTTGTGCTCTTTAAGATTTAATAAAAAAGAATTATAATGGTTTTTAAACTTATTATGAAAAATATTGAATTTTTTAACTAATTTAAACCTAAGTTAATTTACATGCATTTTTTAATTTATGAAAATAAATAAAATAAATATTATTATTGTAAAAAAGGAAATTAAAAGGAATAAAATTAACAATTAAACCTAAATTCTATGTTTTTGGATTTTTAGTTATTAAAAAGAATTAAAGTTAAAACCTATTTGATACTAAATTTATTTACAAGCAATTATTTACAAGAAAATATGAACATTAAATATTTTATTATGTTTTTATCTTTTTTATGATTTTTTATGAAGTTTTTATATTTTGTAAAAAATAATAATTAATTAAATTAAAACAATTGAATAAAATAAAATAACAATTCACAATAAAATAAAAATAAGTAAAAAAAAAAAGAAAGAAATTGCAAACCAGGGGGGGGGGGTTTAGTCCCCAATTGTGAGGTGTGATCCAAGAAGCTGGCCCAATAAGCTTGCAATTCGTTGACTTTCCCATGCATTATGTGGCATGTTGACTGGGGGTGTAACGTGTTCATCCATCCTGTGCCTTTGGATTGATCTCCAGGAGGACGTGTCATGCTTGATTAGGAGACACATAGTATATCCAAACATTAAGCGCTGCATGGGATTAGTCAATGAAAAATAATATTGAAGTTGCACAGACCTGGGGTTCGAACCCAGGTCTTGGATGTCAATGCCTCGATAGTTTGCCAGCTGAGCCATGAAACATATGTTAACATATTATAATAAACAAATAACAAAAAGGAAAGTGAGTTAATGGCCTGGAGAAGCGCGCGAGATTTTAAATGAGCCAGTCAGCGTGTGACATGTAATCATCATCTCCACCTTCCCTGAAAACAAAACGCAATAGCAACGGTTTTCAACGCGTTGCAGAAGGCAGGCTATTGGAAAATAGCGAATAGGGCTATGACGTCCATAAATTGATCGCGAATGGTGTTTCTTGTTCGTTGGAGCATGCTGGTTTGAATGGTCATGGTTTCGTGGACTGATTTTGCTTGGTTTCAGAAGCCCTAAATTCAAGCTCTGAAAACCCTAAAGATTGATCATGGTGAAATCACGTATATGGAATAAAAATCAAATTGAATGCAATGGTTAGCTTCACAATTAAATGAGGAATAAGAATCAACAATTAAATTTCATAAAAAATGCCTAGAACATGATATGCGTTTATGAGTTTTTCGCTGTACAGTCAAAGGTCTCGTTACCAATTCCTTGCGTTTGAGTTGATGTTAGGGATTGGAATCGCTTCTGGGGATCTTGAGGAAGCTATTGGAAAAGGAATTAAGCTTTGAATCGCCCTCTATCAATGATTTCAGTTTTGAGTTTATGGAGAAAAATTCCAAGTTTGTAAATGTATTTCCTGCGCAGCTTAGAGTGTCTGAGCATTAGGGTTTGATTCCTGATTATGTAGTAAAGCTATTAGGTTAAGAAAATTGAATAAAATCCATGGCATTGATGATTTTGCATATTTGATTTTCCAAGATCTTCCATATCCTTTTTTCATGTGTTATTTGTTCAATCATGCTCAAATTAAACCAAATCTTTCCATGTTGGGATGTGCACGAAATATTGAAGCTGAAATGTGTACAAAAAGATTTTTAGGTCAAGTTTTATATTTTCTACATATTTAAATGTTTTAAATGAATTAATATAAATAATAATTCAAATAAATAAATAAAAAATGAGAAAATACTTCCCTTTGGTCCAAGTGGTCGTGCATAGGCTTGGAATGATGAATCATGGAAGAAAAATGGGCCCATTAGCATTTTTAGGTCATTTGAATCAAAGTTGACTTTTCAAAATATCCAAAAATTTCCCAACTTCCACAAGGCATAACTTGCTCAATTTTTAAGCTTTTCTCATGTTCTTTGACATTTTGGAAAGGTCTTTGAGTCTTCTAACCAATGCCTTTGGTCCCATGTCATTTTGATTTACCAATCTCAAGTTATGGTCTTTGACTTAAAGTCCCTTTTTGTTGACTTTTGAAAATGACCTATAATGTTGAAATTGATAACTTTTTGTGAGAGCATTTCTTGGACTTGAAGTATGAAGATGAGTTGTAGGAAATGTCTTTCTCTTCAAAATGAGCATTGGATGGAATTTTTCTGATAATCCATGTGAAAGTTATGCCCTGGTCAATTTTAGTTGACTTTTTCAGCTGTCCAAATAAGGAAACTTTTGCATCTTTGATGATTTCTGAGCCAAATTTTGAGAATCATGATCAAGCATTGATCAAATGATGTTTGTGGCTTCAAAATGATATGTTGACCAAAAATTTGAACTTTTGACTGTCAAATGACCATTTTGCCCCTACAGTTGACTGTAGTGCAATTTAGGGTTTTGACTGTGCAATTTTGAGCTGAATGCATTGAAACTTGATATGAGGGTACTTGACCATATTTGTAGGCACATGAGGCTTGATTGGACCTTTGAAAACTTCCTTTTCTTGATCAGAACACAAACCCTAGTTTTGACTGTATAGGAGTCTTTTGACTGTGCAACCCTTGGGGAATTTGAATCATGACTTGGCCATTTCTTGGAGAATATGGGAGGGCAAATTTTGGGGTACAATAGTTGCCCCTGTTCAATCTTCTTAGACCTGAGGATGCAGATTGGCTGACGTGCCTTTCGTAATCCGAGGGTAGAAGATGATTGAACACTAGAGTGCCCAGAAATTTGCGCTCACGTAGTAGCAGTGTGGTGGAATGGGCTTATAGATGCAATTTGGGAGATTGTTGGGTAGGATGATGGGCTTATAGATGCCATCTGGATGTTGATCGCGTAAGAGATTCCTTAGCGAGAACCTGCACACCTGCAAAAGAAAAATGAGTACCTGACACGTTGCAGGAGTCGATTTCAGATGCTTGATACAGATGTGTCCTGACTGGTTACAGGAGCTGAGTCTGGAGCTTCACAAGATGATGAATGAACCAGGGATGGTTACCACCTTAGCATGAATGGTCAGAGAATCTTGGATGATTTTAACCTCAACAACGCTCGTTGAGAAAATCTTGGTAGGAATTACCATCTTCGCAGTGTCAGGAAGAGAACCAACGGACATTATGATCTCAAAGGGAGTCACCTCACTCACCGTCGGAGAGGGAACTATAGGAAATTATAATCTGAAAGGAATTATCACCTCACTCACCGTCGGAGAGGGAACCATAGGAAAAGGACTTACCACTTTGCTCACCGTCGGAGAGGGGACCATTAGGAAAGGAATTACCACCTCACTCACCGTCGGAGAGGGAACCATCTGAAACTATCACCTCACGCTCATGTCGGAGAGGGGAACATCTGAAAAAGGAATTACCACCTCACTCGCCGTTGGAGAGGGGACCATAAGAGACTATCACCTCACGCTCATGTCGGAGAGGTAAACATCTGAAAAAGGAATTACCACCTCACTCGCCGTTGGAGAGGGGACCATAAGAGACTATCACCTCACGCTCATGTCGGAGAGGGAAACATCTGAAAAAGGAATTACCACCTCACTCGCCGTTGGAGAGGGGACCATAAGAGACTATCACCTCACGCTCATGTCAGAGAGGGAAACATCTGGGATAACTTCTACTGAGTCTTTATCAGAAAAATCTGTTTGGAGTCGATTTAGCTGGACTAGAGAAGGCTTTGAAGTATGTTTGAGAATCTCAACTGCCTCTTTCCTGAAAGGTAAAGGTCAGTCATATGCAATGCATGATATGGATCAAGCAATGATGTTCTCAACATAAATGAGATTTGTATGATATAATGCGTCTATGCATGCTATAATGATGTATGTGATGTTTTATGAACGTATGTTTTTTGTCTAGGGAAGCGAATCCTTGACGAATGCCGGGAAGTCGTATCCTAGGCTGATGTTGAAGAATAGATTTTGCTTCCGCTGGGGCTGATAACTGCAAGAATACCGGTAGGAGAAGATGTCTCCGTTGAGGAATAAACTTGGCAAACGGAATATTCTGCGGGGAGAAAAGATACTCTAGCGACCATGCTGGGGAGTGATACTCTGTGGGGATGAAGATGCTTTTGCTGAATGTTGATAACTTGCTGAGGATATCTTTGCTGTGTGTTGGAAGTATTGATAGGCTTCGCTGGGGATAAGAAAGAACTGTGTTGACGACGATCTTTCCGTGGCTTTTGGCTGAGGATAACCCAGTTATATCCTGTTAAGGAAATAACTCTTTAAATAAAGCCGGACGACGCGTTCGTGTTCTGCGAGGATAAGCTTCCAGAATCTACTGGGGATAAGCTTATTGCTTGGGGGATATGAGTTCCATCTTTCCTGGGGAACTGGATTTGACTTGACTCTTTTGGGGAAGTTTTGGGGAAGTGATTCTTTTTTTTACTGTTGATATACCGCCGGGGAACAATCTTTAGGCCAAGACTGCCGGGGATGCTTGTTAAGAATGTGTATACTGCTGGGGGAGTGTTGGGATCTGCGGGAGGATGCCCAACTTTCTTGAGATTTGTTGATATATTTTGGAGAGAGTGTATTGACTGCTGACTTACTCTCTGGGGGAATTGAGGTATCTGGTTATATTCTTTAGCTGAACCTACCTTGATACCTTGGAGGACGGAACAATTAGACTGCTCAGACAACTCTTTTATTGCCCCTGTTTCTAGTGTCACCTGCAATTAATTCCTTGTTTCGTATGCAAATATTTATGAGTTAGCAAATTATTGTCAATGCATATATCACAAATTGAACCTCGGACGTTCTTCGCAAAACAAAACAGAAAAAGAAAAACAATTGGCACGTTTCACTGAAAATGTATTTGTATTGATTTTGAATGGCTTGTGAATAGGCGTTTTATGTACAAGAGGCTGACGTCTTAGTAAGAGAACGCCGCCGAACAAAAGAGTTTATACAAGATTTTGTACAAAAGAAAATAAAACAGCTGTGTGAAATGAATGATCCCACTGGGTTTCAACTCTGCTATTGTCTTTATAACTCCGAGCGTCTCATCACTTGATGACCTTGGTTGAAGGTGAAGCTGACTGATCGATGCCGTCTGAACTTGATGCCGATACCGGATTCTAGATGCAAAGTGATCCAATGAGACATAGTATTACGCTTTTATCCCTAATTTTTGCCTGGACTGCCCTATCGGGTTTTCAGTCCACCGGGATACCCATTTTTGCCCAAGCCGCCTTTTCAGGTTTCCGACTTGCCGGGTGTACATTTTTTTCATTTTCATCCCTTCATTTTGCCCGAACCCTTTTGGTTCGACGGGAAGCCCTAATTTTTGCCTAGGCAGGTCAGCCTAGCGGGTCTTTTTTTATGCGTAGTATTTTTTTACTATGTCTGCATTGGCGGGGTGAGGAAGGTCGTCACCATCCATATTGGTCAATATCATTGCTCCTCCTGAGAACACATGCTTGACCACAAATGGCCCTTCGTACGTAGGGGTCCATTTGCCCCTTGGATCACTCTGAGGAAGGATGATTCTCTTGATTACCAGATCCCCAACTTGATATTCCTGTGGTCTGACCTTTTTGTTAAATGCCCTGATCATCCGTTTCTGATACGTCTGACCATGGCAGATAGCAGCAAGTCTCTTTTCATCAATGAGGTTGAGTTGATCAAGTCGTGTCTGGATCCAATCATCCTCGTTCAGATTTGCATCCTTCATTATCCGGAGAGAGGGTATTTGCACTTCGATCGGCAAGACTGCCTCCATGCCATAAACCAGAGAGAAAGGAGTTGCCCCGGTTGATGTCCTAGCTGAGGTACGGGACCCATGCTGAGCGAACGGTAACATCTCGTGCCAGTCTTTGTAGGTCACTGTCATCTTCTGCACGATTTTCTTGATGTTCTTATTTGCTGCTTCTACAGCCCCATTCATCTTCGGTCTGTAAGGAGAAGAATTGTGGTGCTGTATTTTGAACTGTTCGCAGAGCTCAGCGATCATCTTGTTATTCAGATTGGTACCGTTGTCTGTAATAATCCGTTCTGGGACGCCGTACCGACAGATCAGATTGTGCCGAATGAACCGTGCCACAACAGTCTTGGTTACCGTAGCATAGGAAGCCGCCTCGACCCACTTCGTGAAATAATCAATCGCCACTAGGATGAAGCGATGTCCATTGGATGCCGTAGGCTTAATCTCGCCGATCATGTCTATGCCCCACATTGCAAACGGCCAAGGCGCAGTCAGGACATTCAGGGGAACCGGAGGAACATGCACTTTGTCTGCATAGATCTGGCACTTATGGCATGTCCTGGAATGTTGGTAACAGTCAGCTTCCATGGTGGACCAGTAATATCCTGCCCGTAGGATTTTCTTAGCCATTGTGTGTCCACTGGAATGTGTACCAAAAGTTCCTTCGTGTAGCTCTTCCATGATCCTTTCTGCTTCAGCTTTGTCCACACAACGCAGTAAGGTGGAATCATGGTTTCGCTTGTATAAGATGTCGTTGCTAAGGAAGAACTTGGCTGCGAACCTTCTCAGGAATTTCTTATCGTTGACAGATGCACCTTCAGGGTATTCCTGAGCTTCCAGATATCTCTTTACCTCATGGTACCAAGGCTTCTCAGTCACCAATTCAGTCTCGAGATCGCAACAGTATGCTGGTTCGTCCAGTTTCCAAATGATGATCCGGGGAGCCTCATTATCCCATTTAACCTTGAACATTGAAGACATTGTAGCTAACGCGTCCGCCAACTGATTCTCTTCTCTTGGAAAGTGTTCGAAGGTTATCTCTGTGAAGTGGGGGATCAGGGTCAACACACATTCTCTGTAAGGAATCAGGTTTGGATGTTTCGTATCCCACTCTCCTTTGATCTGATTGATCACAAGAGCGGAATCTCCGAAGACACTGAGAAACTTGATTCTTAAGTCGATCGCAGCTTGAAGACCCATGATGCACGCCTCATACTCTGCCATGTTGTTGGTACAGTTGAAACACAGCCGGGCAGTGAGTGGAGTATGAGTACCTTGAGGAGATATGATGATGGCGCCGATACCATTTCCCAAAGCGTTAGAGGCTCTGTCAAAGTGCATAGACCATCGGGATCCTGGTTCAGGTCCTTCATCCGGTCCAGGTACTTCACAATCAGTCACAATCATGATGCTTTCGTCCGGAAACTCGAAGTTCATTGATTGATAGTCATCTACAGCTTGATGAGCCAAGTGGTCTGCCAATACACTTCCCTTGATGGCTTTTTGGGTCGTGTATTGAATGTCGTATTCCGTCAAGATCATCTGCCATCTTGCAATTCTCCCAGACAGAGCGGGCTTTTCGAATATGTACTTTATAGGATCCATCTTTGAGATCAACAAGGTAGTGTGAGTCAGCATATACTGTCTCAGCCGGCGAGCAGCCCATACCAAAGCGCAGCAAGTTTTCTCAAGCAGTGAGTATCGGGTCTCACAGTCGGTAAACTTTTTGCTAAGGTAATAAATGGCATGCTCTTTTCGGCCAGACTCGTCATGCTGCCCCAGCACGCACCCCATTGAGTTGTCAAGTACTGTCAGATATAGTATCAGAGGTCTCCCTTCAACCGGTGGCATAAGGATAGGTGGTTCTTGGAGATACTCTTTGATTCTGTCAAAAGCAGCCTGACATTCATCATTCCAACGTACTACCTGATCTTTCTTCAGCAGCTTGAAGATTGGCTCACAAGTAGCAGTCAGATGTGAGATGAAGCGAGCGATGTAATTCAGGCGTCCTAAAAAACCTCTGACTTCCTTCTCTGTCTTAGGAACCGGCATCTCTTGAATGGCTTTGACCTTAGCAGGGTCCACTTGTATTCCTTTGTCACTGACCACGAAGCCTAGCAACTTTCCCGACCTTACCCCGAAGGTGCACTTGTTCGGGTTTAACCTCAGCTTGTACAGTTTCAACCGGTCAAACAACTTTTGCAGATGATCCAGGTGCTCTTCCTCAGTCTGGGACCTTGCGATCATGTCGTCAACATACACTTCTATCTCATGATGGATCATGTCATGAAATAAAGCAACCATGGCACGTTGGTAGGTTGCCCCAGCGTTCTTTAGTCCAAAAGGCATGACCTTGTAACAGAAGGTGCCCCACTGAGTAACAAATGTAGTCTTTTCCATGTCTTCGGGTGCCATCTTGATCTGATTGTAACCTGAGAAACCATCCATGAAAGAGAACACTTTGTGCTGAGCTGTATTATCAACAAGGACATCAATGTGAGGTAAAGGGAAGTCATCCTTGGGGCTGGCCCTGTTCAGATCCCTGTAGTCGACACACATTCTGACCTTACCGTCCTTCTTAGGTACCAGCACCACATTAGCAACCCACTGAGGGTAAGAAGTCACTGCAAGGAACCCGGCATCAAACTGTTTCATGACCTCGGCTTTGATCTTCTCAGACATCTCTGGACGCATTCGACGGACCTTTTGCTTAACTGGAGGACAGTCTTCCTTAGTTGGCAAATGATGGACCACAATATCGGTATCCAACCCTGGCATGTCTTCGTAGGACCAGGCAAATATCTCCATATAGTCGTGTAACATCTGAGTCAACCGTTGCTTTACGCTGAGCTCTAGGTTGGCGCCGATCTTTACCTCTTTCCTGTCTGCTTCAGTACCCAAGTTTATGGTTTCCACTGGCTCTTCATGGGGTTGAATTGCCCTCTCTTCCTGAAGCAACAGTCTTGCAAGCTCGCCAGGCACTTCGCAATCATCTTCACCTTCGTCTTCGGCTAAGTTGATCGGATTTTCGAAGTCATAACTGGCAGTAGCAGAGTTGTTATCAGTAAGATCCAGGGTGGATTGAAACCTGTATGAGTGAGTGTGTGTAAATACAGCTGTTTTGAAATATATGTAAAGGAAAGAAAGACAGAAAAGGAGCACAATATTTGCAATGCGAAAATACGTCCAAGATTTTCATTCATGATATATGAAATGACAATTTATATGCCCTCACAAATGATACCACGATGCCTCGGGTAAGACACCGGGCCAAAGAGTTTATTTATTGTTTATTACAAAAATAACGAAACAAAGAAATTTATTACTGCGTCACAAAGGTAACAGGGGTATGGTCCTTAGCAGTCCAATTGTTCAATCCGCCTTCAGTTGTTGGGTAGATCCAGCTATTGAATTCAGCTTCATCTACTTCATGGTCTTCACCCACATCATTCACTCCTGGACTTGTGATGACCACAGGAGGTCTTCCGATCTTCGCTTTCCTCATAGCTTTCTGACCTTCCACAGTAAAGCCCAGCCCAAACTTATCAGTCTTCTGTGTAAAGTCTGGAAGCCTGCCCCAGTTGGCACTTTCACCCTTCTGAACCACAGCCCGGGCATCCTTCAGGGAAGCGATCTTCAAAGGAACAGTTTCTTCGGCTACTGCTGCTGAAATAGGAAGCACCTCCTCGAAATGCTGAAAGGGGGTTTCAATAAACTCCCCATCCATCTCAATGTATCTGAAGGAGTTTAGGTGGCTCACCATATATTCTTCCTCTCCTTGCACAGTGACGATCTTCCCTCTGACGGGGTACTTCAGCTTCTGGTGCAAGGTAGAGGTCACTGCCCCAGCCTTATGTATCCAAGGTCGACCCAGTAGACAAGAGTAAGATGGACGGATATCCATCACATAGAATGTAGGGTCAAACACTTGAGAGCCCACACGAATTGGAATGTCGACTTCTCCATGGACCATCCTCTTTGAACCGTCAAAGGCTCTGACGATGATATTGCTGGGTTTTAATTCCAGGCCTTCACAATCTAAACGGTCCAGGGCCTTCTTGGGTAGCACATTCAAAGAAGAACCAATATCCACCAACACATGTGCCAAGGTAGTGCCCCTGCATTCAATAGAGACATGCAGAGCATCATTATGGTCTCTTCCCTTCGCGGTCAAGTCAGCATCTGAGAAACCCAACCCATTGTCTGCCGTCAGGTTGGCCACACAATCAGTGAACTGGACTGCAGATGTCTCGTGTGGCACATGGGCCGTCTTGAGGAAGGAGATTAAGGCCTTAGCATGGGCCTCAGAGCACAGCAATAAAGAGAGCATGGAGATTTTGGAGGGCGTGTGCCCCAGCTGTTCCACAACATTAAAGTCACTCTTCTTTATAATTTTTAGAATCTCCTCCATTTCTTGTGGGGAGGCCTCAGCAGCTACGGGTATAAGGGTCTCCATCTGGGCAGGCTCAACTTCAATTCCTTTGCCCCGAGCATTGGATGACTCGGCAGCAGGAGAAACAATTGGATCAGCAGCAGGAATGGGTACATTTGTAGGGGTTATCAGAAGTGGTCTTTGAATAGCAGGAGGTGCAATGTCAGGCGAGAAGAGCCTTCCACTGCGGGTAACCTTGGCCGGGCCAGTGATGTCACAAATGCTGGCGCCAGCGTTGAATTCTTGTTTAACCCCATTCACATACACATCTGCCCCATAATGCCAAGGGACCGCTTTGTCGGATACATAGGGCAGGGGTCCTGGAACAGTGATAATAACAGGTGCAACGGTCATGATTTGAAGGGGCTTCTTCGGGAGAGCCGGGATTGGATTGTTGAATATAGTTACTACAGAAACTTCTTCCATCGGAACCAAGTGAACAGCAGACTTCTTAAACAAAATCTCCTTGCTATCCATTAGGCTTTGGATGCCTAATTTCAGCAAGGGACAACCAGATGGGGACACAACACAGAACAGGAAACCCTCACTACAACCCGGAAATAAACCGGCCTGCAGTAGGTTCTTCTTGACGGTCTTCAAAGGAGTGGCTAGATCATCCACAGAAACAGCATAGACCTCTTCATCCACAGCATTTACCCCATGCTGAGGCATGGGAGCAGTAACTACGTTCGGCTTTGCAGGCGCTTCGAACTGTATCTCTTTTGTGTCGATAAGGTCTTGCCCCTTATTCTTTAACGCCCAACAGTCATCGGTAGAGTGCCCCGGGCTATCTGAATGGTAAGCACAACGAGCATTTGGGTTGTACTTAGGAGAGGTAGTATTTGAGAACTTTGGCGCCTCCTTGACAGTCACCAAATTGGTGGATAGCAACTGTGGCAGGATTTGCGATAGGGTCATGCTTAACCGGGTAAACTCTCTCCGGGGTCTGTCGGCCCTTTGAGGATTGTTTGGCCGGGGAGCGGCAGCAGGCTTAGCGATCATTACCGCACTGACAGATTAGCGGCGATCAGGTCTTTCCGATTTCCTGGAACCATACACGGCGCTAGACTCCTTCTTGAAGGGTTTCTTCTCTGCACTAGATGATGCACCCTTCGCAATCTTTCCAGACTTCAGCCCAGCTTCAATTCTCTCTCTAGTTAGAATCAAATCAGTGAACCCAGTAGAAGAATTCCCAATGAGATGGTTGAAGAATGGCCCAGACAGGATCCCCAAGAACATGTCTACCAACTCTCGATCAGTCAAAGGTGGCTGCACCCTGCCAGCCAGGTCTCTCCACTTCTGAGCGTACTCTTTAAAACCTTCGCTTGCACCTAACGACATACCCTGGAGTTGGGTGCGTGTGGGGGCAAGGTCGGCATTATACTGATACTGCTTATAGAAAGCAGTAGCCAACTCCTCCCAGTTACGAACTTTGGTCCCATCCAGCTGATAGAACCATTCGAGATGAGTCCCTGAAAGACTCTCCTGGAAGAAGTGGATCCACAAATTCTTATCCGCAGAGTACGGCTGAATTTTCCGAACATAGGACCTTAAATGCAGCTTGGGACAAGATGCCCCATCATACTTAGAGAAGGATGGTGCCTTGAACTTATGCGGGATAATCACACCAGTCGACAAACCCAGATCTCCGAAATCCAGCCCAGGTACCTGTTGAACTTCCATAGCCTTTAACCTATCCTCCAGTTGCTTATATCTGTCGTCTGCAGGAGGATACTGCTCTTCATCAAAATCTGTCTCGTTGTCGGAGACCACTGGACTAGGAACCCTTGCTTCTGCCTGAGGACTATTCTTGTCAACAGAAGAACCAGCCTCTCCCTGCTGCAGAGTATTGCCAAACCTTCGGCCCGAGTTGAACAGAACAGTTCTTCTCTTCTTCTTCTTCTCCTTTTTCAGGAGCATAGCCTTCAGTTCTGCCTGGCCTTGAGCCAAGCCCATGATTAGTTCCTGGAACTGCGCATTCTGCTCCTGAAGAGCCTTGATAGTTGTCTCAGTTGCTGACGAGTCGGGATTCATGATGCTGAAATAAACAGCGAAGAACTGTAAGCAACCTGAAAAGAGGAAAAACATGCTATGCACATGATGAATGATATGTGTTTATGCAATGCATTCAAGGGTTCGAAGATTCAACTTTGTTGTAGACAAAAAGGAACACACGTTATCATTAAGGAAATAATTGTTTAGTACATCAAAGCCTCATGGGCAAATAATACAAAAATCAAATCAATCCCAAAATACACTGCGCATCCTCTTTGGAGCTATGTAGGTGTTGAGATTCCTCTCCTCATGCAACAGGCGGGTGAGCTCTAAGACCTTCTTTTCACTGGCATGTAGATTGGTCTCAAGAGAATTCCTTTCTTCCTTAAGCTGGATCCAGCTCTTCTGCATCTCTTCCCAGGATGTGGGCATATCAGGGTGCTGAATAGTGTAGGACACTTCCCCTTCCAAGACTGGTTCTTTGATTACCGGGAGCACATGAGGATAAGGCATTACCAACTTCTGGGAGCGGGCGCGTACCCACTTGAGATAAGGTTCCAATGGGATGGAGTTCCTGTGCCCCAGTGTCTGGCTGTCTATCTTACTTGGCATCCTCCAGGCTCTGATAAATCTCTGGCGAAGTCCTTGAGTATCGTTGTCGAAGTCAAAAACTATGTCAGGAATTAACATATCATGAGGACCATCCTTCCGAGCATAACCAAACTGTCTCCAAGCCAGGCATGGGTTGTAAGTAATACCTCCTCTGATTCCAAGTAAAGGAACATTAGGGTACTCCCCGCAACGATCAATGATAGTGACATCTCCTCTGGACCGAGGGCACCAATGTATATCTGCATGTGTAAGAGTCATCAACCGTTGTGACCATCTCAAACCCCGCTCATTCTTCAAAACTGATTATGGAAGGTGCGAAATAAACCACCTTCCCAGGAGAGGAGTGCAACACATAAGGACACCTCTTTTTCTCATGGTTCGAGTGTAACATGAGTGAAGGATGTCCCCCAGCAACGTAGGTATGGGATTCCTGGACATAAAGATCTGGACAGCACTGATGTCAATGAGCTGATCTGGATTAGGGAACAACACCAAACCATAGACAAGGAGGGCCACAACCTCTTCAAAAGCTTGCAAGTCAAGGGAGTTCCAACATTCATGGGCCTTTTCAAACAGAAACCTGGCTAAGAACCCTTTGATACCACTTCTAACTTCCCAATGTCCCTTGAGGTCAGATGACTGTAGGTGCAAGGCTTTAGCAATCTCTTCAAGCTTAGGTTCCTTTTCTGTACCGCTGAAGGGTAGTTGATCAAGGATAGGAATCTTCAGGAGCCGGGAGAACTCCTCCAATGTAGGTACCAACTGATAGTCCAAGAAGGTGAAACAGTGATGCAGAGGGTCAAAGAACTGAAACAGGACCTTAATCATATCTTCCTCAATGTTGGTGTTGACCAAGCTGATGAGGCTTCCATGTCTTTCACTGAATGATGAGTTCTCGGGAATCCTGGATATAAGTTCCTTAAGCTGAGGAGGGACCCTTACAAGACTGACTTGGATTGTCTTTCTACGAACAGTTTCCATGTCCTACAAAACAAGAACAAAGATGAAAATTCGAACCCCTGAAATGGTTAGTCAATGCATATGATGCTGGATGATGTCATGATGCTATGATTAAACACACCACAGATATTTACAAAGGCAAACATGTAAGGCACACAAGGCACACAAGACAAGCCCTTAGGGTTTAAGGCCAGCATGGGGTCTGGGTAGTACCCTCTTGGAGTTGGTGGGTTCAACCTGTCCTAATCAAAGTAACCGGGTTCTAAGGTTCCCAATATCACGGGATTGCTTTCATTGTTCATCGTTTCGATTTAGCCACTGAACTGGCGACCGAAATATTCCAGGAAAGCAACCCTCAATTGAGCGTAGTATCGAGTATCAACCAACCTCGGGCTGCACCAAAGTCAGTTATCTCACTACCCTAAAGAGGCCAAGATAGTTCAATTAAGGTCCCTAAGGTCTGTTGATGCTTCACGACACCACGCGGAGGCCCCGTACTCTCCTTGACTGAACTCAAGGGTTATCGGTACACACCAAAGTGCCACATCAACGTAGCAGACTGTTTCAACCATGTCGGTATACCCCGCACAGTTCCCTCACAGCCTTGTTGCTACTTTCTAAGAAGGTATCCCCCAGATCCGGGTTTAGGATCTATAGAACTCCCAAGCGACCCACAATAATAAAGCAAGCAAAGAAGACAATTGAAAACACAGTGATCTTAATCCTAAGGTACACCCCACTTTATAAGTGTCCCCAGCAGAGTCGCTAGTTCTGTGATCGGTGGATCTGGAACTGACTGTTTAACGCTGGTTCGCGAAATGTCGCGGAAGCAAGAGTCGCCACCGTCTTTTATTTTCTCCAAATGGAAAGGACAAAAGCACAGAAAAATTCCTTAAAGAGATTGCTCTCGGTTCGGGAGGTAGGTTATAGAAAGGGAAGGTGTTAGCACCCTTTCTATCCATGGTTATCCATGGGCTCTTAGATACTTGCTCACTTGTGTTTTCAAAAAGGTTTGTTTGCTTTTCAATGTGGGTTTAAAAAGTTTCTTTGAAAAATTTCAGTTCGACTCATACGTCAGAGTGTTTGAAAAATTTGCTTTGAAAGCTTTTGAAAATGTGTTGGTGTGAAAAGTATGTTTTGATTTAGAGCAAGTATCCTTGAGAACCTACCTACCCTAAGGAATTCGTCTGTGTAAATGTCCTTTAAAGTAGCGCCATCCCACCATTGAGAGGTAGGTAGCACCACCGTTGGAGGTGTTTGGGTCAATTCGAGGTTCGGGACATGGTGATCACCAGAGCAATGGGAAGACACCTTAGAAGCTACCCTCATGCCAGGTTCCCGGATCATGAGGACTTACTAAGACATCCTCTACTCGACGATGACCTTTCGAAAGGCAACAGTGAGGCGTACCCTAGGGGTGGTGTGTGCGAATCGTGTGTCGTTTTCCGTTTATTTATCTTGTCATGTTCATTATGATCTACGCTTGATTTTATTATGGCCATTCATTCTTTCATGCCATTTAATTAACAGTTTAAAAAGTATTTTGCGGAAAATAAATCTAAAGCTATTACAAATGGCGCGGGTCCACATCGCCAAAATTAAACCGGACCCGATTTGACAGAAAAATAAATAAGGCAAAAAAAGTGCGAAAATTATAAGTTACAACGCTTTGGGAGAGATACATAATTATTTAAGCAATAAAATAAATACGCAAATTAAACAATTAAACATATGGGCGTTGAACCCTTTTGCAAAAATTAAAATTAATAAGGAATTAAAATTAAGAATTAAAAGAAAATGTTTTTTTTTAGTATTTTTGTGCTTTTTAAGATTTAATAAAAAAGAATTATAATGGTTTTTAAACTTATTATGAAAAATATTGAATTTTTTAACTAATTTAAACCTAAGTTAATTTACATGCATTTTTTAATTTATGAAAATAAATAAAATAAATATTATTATTGTAAAAAAGGAAATTAAAAGGAATAAAATTAACAATTAAACCTAAATTCTATGTTTTTGGATTTTTAGTTATTAAAAAGAATTAAAGTTAAAACCTATTTGATACTAAATTTATTTACAAGCAATTATTTACAAGAAAATATGAACATTAAATATTTTATTATGTTTTTATCTTTTTTCTGATTTTTTATGAAGTTTTTATATTTTGTAAAAAATAATAATTAATTAAATTAAAACAATTGAATAAAATAAAATAACAATTCACAATAAAATAAAAATAAGTAAAAAAAAAAAGAAAGAAATTGCAAACCAGGGGGGGGTTTAGTCCCCAATTGTGAGGTGTGATCCAAGAAGCTGGCCCAATAAGCTTGCAATTCGTTGACTTTCCCATGCATTATGTGGCATGTTGACTGGGGGTGTAACGTGTTCATCCATCCTGTGCCTTTGGATTGATCTCCAGGAGGACGTGTCATGCTTGATTAGGAGACACATAGTATATCCAAACATTAAGCGCTGCATGGGATTAGTCAATGAAAAATAATATTGAAGTTGCACAGACCTGGGGTTCGAACCCATGTCTTGGATGTCAATGCCTCGATAGTTTGCCAGCTGAGCCATGAAACATATGTTAACATATTATAATAAACAAATAACAAAAAGGAAAGTGAGTTAATGGCCTGGAGAAGCGCGCGAGATTTTAAATGAGCCAGTCAGCGTGTGACATGTAATCATCTTCTCCACCTTCCCTGAAAACAAAACGCAATAGCAACGGTTTTCAACGCGTTGCAGAAGGCAGGCTATTGGAAAATATTATAGTTTGCCAGCTGAGCCATGAAACATATGTTAACATATTATAATAAACAAATAACAAAAAGGAAAGTGAGTTAATGGCCTGGAGAAGCGCGCGAGATTTTAAATGAGCCAGTCAGCGTGTGACATGTAATCATCTTCTCCACCTTCCCTGAAAACAAAACGCAATAGCAACGGTTTTCAACGCGTTGCAGAAGGCAGGCTATTGGAAAATAGCGAATAGGGCTATGACGTCCATAAATTGATCGCGAATGGTGTTTCTTGTTCGTTGGAGCATGCTGGTTTGAATGGTCATGGTTTCGTGGACTGATTTTGCTTGGTTTTAGAAGCCCTAAATTCAAGCTCTGAAAACCCTAAAGATTGATCATGGTGAAATCACGTATATGGCATAAAAATCAAATTGAATGCAATGGTTAGCTTCACAATCAAATGAGGAATAAGAATCAACAATTAAATTTCATAAAAAATGCCTAGAACATGATATGCGTTTATGAGTTTTTCGCTGTACAGTCAAAGGTCTCGTTACCAATTCCTTGCGTTTGAGTTGATGTTAGGGATTGGAATCGCTTCTGGGGATCTTGAGGAAGCTATTGGAAAAGGAATTAAGCTTTGAATCGCCCTCTATCAATGATTTC